>JAYEPQ010000020.1:12884254-13484254 GCA_036321105.1 Dracaena cambodiana | reverse complement strand
CAGACAGGCAGCCTTTCAAAGGATTAGAGAACTACTTCACGGATGCTATGCTTTACAAGCCAGCCCACGAAGTTTCCAACAATAACTGCAAAAAGCCCCAAGAACCCGTCTACAGTGGCAATGAGGCGGACACGAAGTACGAATCTCCCGAAGAAGATGATGGGGATGACTATGAGATAAACCCTCACATTGATTTTAAAGCAAATTTAGATAATAATGTAGCTAATGTAGCAGAGGATGAGTGGATTATTAATGAAAATATTAAGTTAGTCTACGAGCCTGTTATCGCTACAGAATCTGAACCTTCTTGTACTTCCACTGAAGTGGATGGCTTGTCTGAACTTGAAGTTCTGGCGGCATATTAGGTCATCCCTCCTCTCTCGGTCTAAAATAACGAAAGGACGAGATCATTTCTTCGAAGTACTGCCGCGACATGTATCGCATAAACCGATTGTCTTTGGTAAAGTGATCACATCGCCTAACCAAAAACAAAGTAGTGAAAGTGATAAACAAACATCACCTCAATTTCACTTATATGAACAGAAATCTCGACAAATGATGAAAAAGATGGGTTATAATTTTACCCAGAAACTGGGATTGAACTTTGGGAAAGGACGACGAAATCTTATACCCTCGTTTAGACCAAGAGGAAAGAGCCCAGACTATTATCAGAAGACTCGCAGGGGGTTGGGCTATGTATCTACTCCTCCCTCACCACCATGCAAATACGAAGAAAGATCCTCGTCCGATGAGAAATTATATCTGATTGATCATGATTCGGATTTAAGTACTGGCGCCTGGTTTCAATCTCTAACAGCCAATATGGTTTCAGCCGCACCAGAAAGCGACTAGAAACCAATTGACATTCAAGATGATTCCTGGGCTAAGCAAATGAATACCCTCTGGGATGTCCGTTTTGAACAGCGTGACCCACCCACAGAGGATAAGCTAGTACAAGTCAACATGGGAATGGAAGAGAACCCGAAACCCATTTTTATAAGCGATACACTGACTCCCTTAGAAAAGGAGGAACTTATATCCCTTATCAAGGAGTATATAGATGTGTTCGCATGGAGCTATGAAGACATGCCTTGTCTTGATCCTTAGATTGCCACACACCGGCTAAATATCAGAGAAGATGCCAAGCCAGTGAAACAACAACAGAGGCGTTTTCGGCCGGAACTGATGGAAGCAATAGTCGCCGAAGTTAATAAGCTTATAAAATCGGGATTTATCCGAGAAGAGCAACATCTCGATTGGGTGGCTAATACAGTGCCAGTTCGTAAGAAGAACGACAAGATTCGGATATGCATCGACTTTCGCGATCTAAATGCTGCAAGCCCTAAGGATGAATTTCCACTCCCAATCACCGATGTGATGATTGATAACAACTGCGGTTATGAGAGGATGTCCTTCATGGATGGTTTCTCAGGTTACAATCAGATCAAGATTCAACCGGGTGATGAAAAGCATACAGCTTTCAGAATGCCGCTGGGGGTTTACTGTTATACAGTAATGCCTTTCGGATTGAAGAACGCCGGTGCCACCTACCAATGTGCAATGAGCATAATATTTAAAGAACATCTATGAAAAATGGTAGAGTGTTACGTGGATGACTTGGCAGTCAAAAGCAAAAACAAACATGATCACCTTCAGGATCTGAAAACAATTTTCGACCTTATGCGAAGATATCATTTGAAGATGAATCCTGCTAAGCCCTTTATGAGGGTGTCCAGCGGAAAATTCCTTGGGTTCATAGTTACCTCAGAAGGAATTTTCCTTGATCCTGAAAAAGTAAAAGCGATCAACGAAATGCCGCCTCCCCGCAATCTTAAAGAGTTAAGGGGGTTACAAGAAAAACTAGCTCTCTAACCTATCAGGGCGATGCCAGCCATTCTCCAAACTCATGAAGAAGGGGGTTTCTTTCGTATGGGATGAGACATATCAACAAGCGTTTGACAATCTCAACGAATACCTTACCAAACCTCCTGTTCTTATGGCACGGGTCCCTGGGCAGCCGTTCCTCATATATGTGAGGGCCATGGATAATGCGTTGGGAGCATTACTTGCTCAGTATAATGAGCACAGCCATGAACACGCCCTTTATTACTTAAGCAGGACAATGATCAGAGCTGAGCGTCGGTATAACCCGATTGAAAAAGAATGTTTAGCCCTAGTGTTCGCCGTTCAGAAAATGCAACACTATCTTTCAGGGCAAACAATTCATGTCATATCACAGATTAATCCCTTGAAAATCCTAATGACAAAACCAGGATCTTTAAACGGTCAATTGGCAAAATGGACGTTATTACTATCGCCATATGATATACACTTTGTTCCTCAAAAAGCAATGAAGGGACAAGCGATCGCCGATTTTCTAGCAGACCATCCAATTTGGTCCAATTCAGACGTCAGAAGTTAACACAACTACCAAAGAACTACCATGGCAGATATTCTTTGATGGTGCTACCAGACGATCTGCTGCTGGAGTGGGGGTTGTACTGATATCCCCACATAAACACATACTGCCTAACGGTTACTCATTGACAGAGCCGTGTACAAATAATGTGGCAGAATACAACGCGCTCATTATTGGCTTAAAGATGGCTCTGCAGCTAGGGGTGAACTCTTTAGAGGCATATGGAGACTCTAAACTCATTGTCAACCAGATGACAGGTGAGTATGAAGTCAGACATAAAACCCTCATCCCATATCATCAGCTAGCCATCGAGCTAGCAGGATACTTTGAACAGTTTTATATCTATCATATATCTCGGAATGAGAACGTCTATGCAGATGCTCTTGCCCCACTAGCTGCAACATTGGCGATCCCGCCAGGTGAAGCTAAAAGCATCACTATTGGTAGCAGAGAACTTCTCCATCCAGACACGGTATTCCAAACCAAAGAGGTGTGCCAGACAGGCTTAACTCTGAAACCCCATGATTGGCGATTTCCATTTATAGATTATGCCTTATGTGGGATTACTGCCAGAGGATCCAAATGAAGCCGCCTCGATAAAGAGGAAGGCCCTGAGATTTTACTATGATCATACACTTCAAACTTTATATAGAAAGTCAAGTGATGGTCTCCTGCTACGCTGCATATTGAAAGCAGAAGCCAATGAAGTGCTGAGAGAAACGTATGATGGAGTGTGTGGAGCTCATCAGCCCGGTCCAAAACTCGGGGACCGTATAAAAAGGCTAGGATACTACTGGCCGAAGATGATTACAGAGGCAATGGCATACGCTAAACGATGCCATGCATGTCAGGTACATGCTAATTTTATCCATCAACCACCAGAATATTTGCACACTACTGTTGCTGGCTGGCCGTTTGAAGTATGGGAAACGGATATTGTGGGGCCAATAACTCCCCCGTCATCCAGAGGACATCGGTTTATCCTCGCAATAACTGATTATTTTTCAAGATGGGCCGAAACCGTGCCCATGAGAGAGGTAAAAACGACAGATGTGATTAAGTTCATTAAGCATCATGTCATTTACCGTTTTGGCGTCCCTCAAAGAATCATTCATGATAATGGACCGCAATTCATTAGTCAGGGGTGCTCAAGATTCTGCGATAAGTTCAGAATCAAGAACATTGCTTCAACACCATACAATCCCGCGGCAAATAGATTGGCCGAAACTTTCAACAAGACGATCATTAAACTCCTTCGGAAATTTGTCTCCTCCAACAAACGAGACTGGGATGAAAAGTTAGGAGAGTGTTTGTGGAATTATCGCACCACCGCTCACACTCCAACAAAAGCTACCTCGTTCTCCTTGGTCTATGAAAGTGAGGCTGTCCTGCCTCTTGAAATCCAGATACCATCATTAAGAGTGGCCTTAGCCACAAAGATGACGACAGAAGAACGCCATCAACAAAGACTGTGAGAATTAGAAGCGTTGAATGAAAAACGTCTCCGGGCTCAACAACAAATTGAGTTGTATCAAGCCCGAATCTCGCGAACGTTCAATAAGAACGTTAAACCAAGGACCTTTAAACAAGGAGACTTGGTTCTGGCTATTAAAAGGCCAATGATTCTAACCCACAAGACTAAGGGTAAATTTGAACCCAAGTGGGAAGGACCGTTTATTGTGGAGACGGTATACTCTAGTGGAGCCTATCGCTTAATGAACCAAAATGGCGATAGGATGATGATGCCGATCAACGGTAAACTTTTGAAGAAATATTATGCCTAAATAAACCAGAATGATGACCGAGTAACTATCATATCTGGTTCATAATCTCTAGAAGTATAACCATCCACTTGTTCAAGTTACGCATATGAGCACTTGAACTCCTTCATCTAAGGCATGTGCAATTAGGCACCTCTACCGAAATCTGATAATCATCACTAGATTATTTTGGCATGTGCAGTTCAAGTTACGCATCAGAGCCTTGAATTGCCTCCATTAAACTAAGGCATGTGCAATTAGGCGCCTCTGTCTAAGTTAATGATCCTGACCCGATCATCCCGGTGTAAGTAGTTAAACGCTTTCACCAAATTATCATTGAGCTCTATATAATGGGCTTTACTGAGGTTAATAATTATAACCCGGTCAGTATTAGCAGTCAAAGTTACGCAGATGAGTCTTGGATTGTTTTACCAAAACAATGAACTATTTTGATGACAAGTTATTTGTTGTGCAAGCAAATTCTTGAAGCCAACAGATAAAAGAATCAAAAAAATTATCTTTATTCATAAATTAAAAAGAATAAAGTTACAAAAGAATCCAAAGAATCATTAAGTTATTTCTTCTATTACAAGTTATTTTTACAAAAAGAATAAAGAATAAAGAATAAAAGTAAAAAGGAGTTATGGATCGCCCAGAAACTTCAACTTATTTGTCGTCTATTCAATTACTCGACGACGAGTCTCCTCCACGGAGTGTTGAGCCTGCCGGCGCAAATCATCATCATTTATTGCAAGTTGTTGGGCCAACCGCTGACGAGATTCTTCAATAGTGTGGCTCCTTATTATGCCCTCTTGCTCGAGCTGTCCTTGTTGAAGGATCAGCTCTTCCCGTTTCTTAACGGATTCCCCTAGCCGAGACCCGCTGGCTTCTAGAATAGCTCGAGCCTTAGCGATAGTCTCTCTGGCTCTAAGGATGGCGGCCTGACTCCCCTCAATCTCAAAATCTACCATCTCTAACCCCTTGAGAATTGACTCCTGGCTGACCTGTAGCTCCGCCAGCTCCTGCGACCATCCTTCTTCCTGTCGCCTCAACTCCTCTTGACGAGCTGTTAACTCTGCCCGTAGCCGCGCTAACTCGATCTCGGTGATCGCTTCCATATCCGCTTGGCAAACTGTGTTTAGCGTGGTCACCTGCTCTTCTAAAGCTTCAAGGCGGGCCTGGTAAGGAGCTGCTCGGTCACGTCCCCCAATCATTTCAATATTATCCAGGTAGCTAGAAAACATTGGACGTCTAAAATCAAGGAAATCTCTTCCGTCCAGGATCATCCCAATACATCTCCTTAGCAACCGCATATAATCATTAACACTGTGGTTGAAGAATTCTTCGAGGGGGTCCACAGTGTCTGTGTTTAAAGCAGGCAGCGCTAAGGAAGATGTCGCCGGGGGAGGAGTGGCATCCGTTGGAGTTGAGGAAGAAGAAGCCCGTCTCTGTACCAGACTCATTACATGCGGGGCCAGTAAAGCCAATAAAGACTTGGCAGAACTGGGAACCCGAGACGAATTATCACTAGTACAGATCACTCGAGCAGCGCCACTAGCAGGGGTAGACGATGGAGTGTTTTCACCCGAAACTCCTCCTGTGACAGAAGTGGCTTCGAACGAGAACTTCAAATTCTCTTTATCCCCTGTTGGCGGATGACTTGGGACTGGAGGAGTCATCTATGTCTCAACAGCCACTATCGTCGACGACGTTAATATCGCTGGCTGAGGAGTAGGGGGCACACCAACTACAACAGGGAAAGTCCCCTTGGAGCTAACAGGTGGAGTTGGAGACAGCAAACTTGGGGATGGGGTAGCCTCTCTTGCTGCGGCCGCGACAACGACCTCTGTATTATCATCACTCCCGAGCTCATCGATTGAGGGAACTGAAGTAGGAACAGAGAGGGGAGCTGGCATGAAATAGTCCACACCAAACTCCTCCGCCGAACTACCGAGACCACCTACCGAGCCGGTGGTGCCAGAGTAGTCGACCAGCTCCTCAGACTTCACCCTGGTAGTTAAGTGCACGGGAGAGTGGAGTTGACTACCTGCATCTCAGAAAAGCAAACAAGGAGTGTTACATATAATATAGAAAATGAAACAGAAGATAGAATATAAAATTTAAAAGAACCATACCAGGGAATACAAGTCCTGTGGTTGGACTTGAAGGTGGAGCCGTCGTTGTCTCTAAAAGTACACTCATCTCGCCACCTAAAGGCTGCGTCGTAGTATACTCGGCCGATTCTTGGAGTGGTAGGCGGACCGCAGCATCAGGAGCTTCAGGGGCGTTAGGGGTTTCACCAGGCACGTTCTCCTCTGCCGGCTCAAATGGCATAGTTGAGGCTAGCAAGTCTGAAGCAAACTTGACCACCGCCTCTTGAGGGACTAATAGGGTCCCCGGGGCCAATCTCTTCTTCTTCGCTGGTTCGCCCCTTACAGATCCGCGGCGTTTGATGGCTGGACTCCGGGAGCGGAGAACCAAGTGTTGAGGAGCACCTCCAGCATCAGCATCATCGTTGTCATCATCATTATCATCAGAATCGCCAGCATCTGATGGATCCGCCGCGGTACTGAGGAATTCATCCATTCCTTTCACTCGGACCCTCTTTGCCCCTCAACGGCAAGAGTAGAAGGCTTCAATCTCCTTACAACAGCTATGGTTGATGGAGATGTTAGGTACATCAGCGTTAGCAATGCTGTACCAGGTGCAGAAACTCAAAACCATGCTTAAATCTGGCACATTTTGGGGCAACATAAACTCAGCTCCAGTTCCCCCGATGACGAAATGGAACCAGCTCCGTGCTCCTACATACAAATTTCATTCGGGTTTCCTACATAAAGTTGCGTATATCCAAATTGACGAGCAAATCTACTCGGGATATACGGCTCTATGTAGCACATGGTGTCATGTCTGTACACCAAGTGCCCGGAGCGAATATTTAATAACCACCAAAAGGCCCCCGAAGATAAACTGGTGAACTTGTTCGCTCCCAAAATATCTTTAAACTTAGATCCATACTCTCCTCCAGGGAAGTCTGGGAAGTAGCGGAAGATCTCGTAGTTCTGATGATGACGGAGTGTTTTGCGGATTACCGACATATAATTGCTCTTCCATACAGAGCGCTCGTACTTCTCCACGAAGAACGACTTGTCAATAGGGCAGTAATCAGCAACACTCATCAGCGACGGGCAGTGCATGACTAGCCACGCCATTAAATATGTATAGGGCATCTCTACCCTTGGGTGCGGTGTCTTCACCGTAGCTGCTTCTTTGGCTGTTTTACCCTTTCCAGCTTTGCCCTTGTTCTTCTCTGCTGGCATGAAGCTGTTGCAGAGGGCCCGGAGTCCGCTTTGGAGGTTGGCAACCATTGCTGGTAACATCCCGAACGGTCACCCGTATGCCAATAAGACGGCAGGATAGACGACGTTCTTTGCGATGGCCTCCTTGTGTAGGGAAGGAACAACGCATCTCTTTAGCCAAAGCATCAGGAAACCCGCAAGCAGACCTCTATCTAAAATTAGGAACTGTGCCTGGTAATGGAAGCTTTGCAAAATGGTGTCTGGACTGAATCCCCCTTCATTAGAGTCAGTTGTATAAGTCGTGGCTCCCAGTTTCGAGATACACTCCTTTATTTCTTCAATACTAACGAGTGGGCGTCCACGAACCATAGGGAGACTCTCCTTCAAGTTAATAAAGAGGTAGTCAGCCCACCTCTTATAGCCAACTCCCTGGTTCCTCACCCCGGCCAAGTCGATACAAATGTGATAGTGGCACATCATTTCCCAATAAGTTTGGTAGATGTGCTCGTCCCTGCTTTTAGCATCTTCAATTCTTCAGTGGTGGGGATATATTCCTCATAAGGGACTTCGCCCATTGATAACCCCGACACTTCAAACATCTCGTGGAGAGCAAACCCTAGCACACCCACGGGTGTAAAGAAGGTGCCAGTCTCGGGGTTATACATCTCCAGCAGGCTGAACGGTGGTATGAACTTTGAGGCAAGCCAAACTGGACGTTTCTAATGACTTTGAACAAACCAATTTCCTTCAGGGTCTGCTCATGGGTGTCCAGTACGTGTTTGACGAGCCTGAACCACCACTTGTTGCCCGATAAATGAACCCATCCAGGCATTCTGAAATCTTTGGCGGGATACTGTCCACCCTTAACCAAGAATTCGCTAAGGAAGATCTTAGCACGAGTTGGGACTTCACCAACAGGAAGCTCCTTGGTAACTCTGCCTGGGAGGAGCCCCGTAATACATCTAGTGAGACCGTCTTGAAAAGCCCCATTCGTGCCAAACTTACTGGTCGCAACTCCGTCATATTCACGAGTTAGCTCCCATTCTAACTCACGACGGGACGATAGCCTCTGGAGGTATACCAGAGGGTAGCTACGCTCCATATCAGGGAGAAACATCAGTAAGTCATCGTTCTGATAAAGCCACTTGCCTTCTTCTTCGAATAAGATTTCATCCGAATTCTCTATAGCATCTCCAAAGAGGAACGCCGGTTTCTCCAATGCCTCCCGGTTCGTGGCTTCAAAGGGAGCATCCATTATGATTTCTCGTGCGGTAGCAGGGCTGTATCTGATTAGCTTCTCCCTGCGCTCTCTCAAGCCTGGCTTGTATGCAGCAAGAACAGTGGTGAAGCGAAACTGAGTGACTGATCTGCACCCCCACCATGGCCGAAGTGATGTCCTTGGGAGAGTGCATCCACTGAGTAGCCAACTGCAAGAAAAGTATCAAGAATTAGAAAAGTTTTACGGAAAAATTTCTAAGTATAGAAACGCGGAGCTAAAAATAACTCCGCGCGAAGATAAGAAGATAGCCTCGCGTTTTTGTAGAACGCGAAGCTAAAACGTGAAGCTAAGTTGATAACTCCGCGTGAACGAATGCGAAGCTAAGTTGATAACTCCGCGTGAACGAACGCGAAGCTAAAGCCGTAACCTCGCGTAAGAACGCGACAGTTAGAAAAAGTAACTTCGCGTTTCAAAATGCGAAGATAACACGATAGTTTCGCGTGGAGGGAGACCAGAGGTCTTCTCCTTCTTCTCCAAGCCATTTGGCTGGAGTACAGCGATTTCGCCGGTGAAAGAAGCAATTGGCCGGTTAAAACCGAGCCAAATCACTCCAAAATGGTTCTTAAGAATCCAAAAATGAAGATTCTTACCTCCAATTGGTGCGGCGTACGCCGCGTCGCCGCTGCGGCCACTCTCTCGGCCGCTGCCACCGCTACTAGCGCCGGCCGCTGACGGAGAAGTGGCAAGTGATGAAGAACTCTTCTTGAGTGCCATTGCTCTTGGTGAAATTGACGGAAATTCGGTCGGAATTGGTCGGGTCGCCTGAATCGCCTGATCGCCGGTCGCCTGGAGCTCTGGAGTTCTTGAAAATTCTTGAAAGAGTGAGGAAGAAGAAGAGTTGGAACTCTATTTAAATGAAAAAAACCCGCCTCTTGGTATTCGGCGCGAGAATTGGAGCAATTACTAATCAGTTGCTCTTTAAAACGCGAAGCTATTAGCTTCGCGTGGTGATGGAAAACGCGAAGATAACTTGGTATTTTAACTCCGCGTTTCAATTTGAAGATCCAAAGTATTTTAAAATTTGCTAAATTCTAAGCCATTTTGAAAATTTTGGAGGGGGTTCTGTTAGCAGTGAAAATTTCTAAGTAAATAGGATTTTCAACAACAGAGCGCGAAGCTAACTCTATAACTCTGCGTATTGGCTATTTTAGCCTCGCGCTTAAGTAAAACGCGGAGCTAATCAATAGCTCCGCGTTCTGGTCTCTTAGCTCCGCGTTTTGATGCGATTAGCTCCGCGTGAGTAGATAACCAGAATCACAAATTGATTGAGATTAAGATTTGGGTTTATCCAAATACCCAAATTAAGTCCGATCAGAACTCTAAATCAAGAGATTTAAAATCAAAACTAAGATATTTGATTGGAATCCTTGATGAGTACAAATTCTATTTAGATAGAAACTCTCAAATTATCGTAAAGCTATAAATACCCTCTTGAGGAAACCTTAGGGGATCTTTTGGAAGTTTTTGTGAAGTTTGAGAGCCTTGAACGAATCAAGACCAGAGAAGATCATCCAAAGTCGGCCGGCATCTTCTTCATCAAGAGCAAGAAGACCATCGTCGTCAGATCGTCCAAAGGAACTACTTCGATAGATCTCATCGCCACACAGATCCCACAATTCATTGTAAAAAAGAGCGATAATTTATAAATCCTCTTATTTGTTCTTTTCTCTTGTTCGCTTTCGTTATAATCTAAGTTGAATTCAATGGAAGGAAAGCAATAAATTTTTGCTGCGAACAGTCCTCGATCTGCATTCTCCAATATCCGAAATTCGTGCCATCAAACTTCTTTATTTCAAACGCCTTCAGATCTTCTCCACCCCCACGCAAGCATGAGCCGAACCTAGCTCTGATACCAGTTGTAGGTGAAACACTCGCCTAAATTAAGGCTTTCCTAAAACAATGAGAGAGAAAGAAGACGAAATTGCGGAACAAGGCGACAAAGAGAAAATAAAGACACAAAGATTTACATAGTTCAGCAATATGCCTACGTCCACATAGTTGCAAATTTTCACTAGGAGAGAAAAATTACAAGAGGTTTATAAGTGCACACACTTGCTCTAATTTGGCACGCGCACACACACCCCACAAAACCTCTCTACACTACTTTAAATAGAGAATAAACTACTTGCCCTTAAAGGAAGCCATAATTATGGTAACCTTTTCAAAAAAATTATTCACCTTCCCAAGGTTAAACTTCTTCTCCAAGACAGCACTTTCCTTTTCCAAGTAGTCTTACTTCCTGAGATAACTCTTTCCTTTCCCGGCTACTCGAGATCATCAAAATTAGCATTAAAAAATGGTATATTAAACCTTGTACAGGCATGAATAGATAACTCAAAGATCAACTCCTTTTACAACTCATATATATATACGAAAAATATATTACCAAAATATCTATAATTTGTTTGAGAAAGAATGAAATATGACACAACAAAGATCTTCAATACTATATATATATATATATATATATATACTCTTGTTATCTCTCTACATTCGATCGAGCGAACCGCCTGGATCTATGCACGTTCCAGTTGACAATGGGGACTTTCCTGGCCACCGCCTGCCATATCATCTGAACTGCATCATCCTTTTGCGACGGATACTGATACTCGAAATGCCTATCCACCACCTTGAGCCTCTCCCACATCCTGGTCCATTCCTGCCTTGTTATCCCCCGTATGCGGTTGATCAAAAAGTCCTTCCTGACTGCATCAGTTGACCGAACAAATATGCAGAACTCGGAGTAGTCGAGGACATCCTCGTATGGCAGCTCAATCCTGTCACTGACGATAATGGGCACGCAGTGGCTGGCAATGGCATCGAACAGGCGGTTGGAGGACGGTGTGTCACCTGCGACGTGGAGGCAGAATTTGGAGGAGCGCATTCCTGCTGCGGCCTGGGCGATCCCATGCCCGTTGGTGGTTCCGTAGGAGAAGTGAACTCCGGGCCTGTTTCTTAGGAGACTGAACAGCTTCTTGCGAATGACTCCCCCCTGTAACAGAAAGCCCATCGGTTAATTGGATTTCCGACAAATATATACGAGGAAAGAGTTATATCCATAATTGGAGCTTACATCTTTCCTGAAAATAGCTCCTCGGAAATAGATTAGAGTTGGACGACCCTCAAATCCTGAAGAGTCGTGAACGAAAGTCCCGACCAAGTGCTTGTAAGGAGCAACAACATCCTTCCCGACATTGGCTACAGCTGGAGCATGCCGTCCAAAATCTGCCAGAATAAACATTGAAGACGAAAGCTTCGCCCGCGCATAACGCAAGCTGTTGGGGTGATGCGAAACGATGACATGATCTTTCCCTCCTGATCTTGTCCACTCCTCCTGCCCTTTCAGAAACTTCACCAATTTCTCCTGCAACAACGGGTTGCTCCTCGGCTTCAAGGGTCGATTGTAGCTCAACGACGAGAAGAATGGCACAAACACGACGTCAGCCTTAGTGGAGTCAGCAACCCTTACAGCGCTGCACTGGCGTCTACCGTCAGCAAATGTAGAAGCCAAGAGGTCGAGTGTGAGCCAGTACTCGATACTGTGCTGGAGATTAAGTCCACCAGGATATCGTGGGATGTTGGTTCGGATATCTGGCCAGACATTGTCGCCCTGCGCCTGCTGACTCCAACCGAGAAGACCAAAATGAAACTCGGGAGGCAAATCGTACATGAATACTTTCAACAGAGCTCTGCTCGGATCGCATCTCTGCGTTTCTTGAGCACTTGTGCCATTGTTATCGAACGAAGGAGTGAACTCTTGCAGGAATGGTAACAACAAATCATCATCATGTCTGCGTCCGCGAGCAACTTCATCTGTGGCCGGGGACACAGACATGAGGTTCTCGTTCACTGAAATATTGCTTTGGTCGAGTATGAAAGGATGGTATGTGGATTGCAGTAAGTTGAACCATGTGAAGGACGCTCCGAGTATCGCGATGAAGAGCAATGTTGAGAGAGGTTTCCGACATATGGGACGATTTGGCTGTATGTTCTTCTCGCCCATTCGAAAATTTACATCAGAAAGAGAGAAGTCAGGCTGTAGCCTCGACGTTCGTTCTCTTCTACGAGTTTATTTAGCTCCTGCAAATACTCGTTCTGTCCATAACAGAAACAAGAAAAATAAGGATCAAAACAAAATTATTAATTATTTATCACTCAAAGTGATATTCATTGTTTTAAGAAAAAGAACAGAAAAAGGACAAATTTGTTCTTCCCTTCTTCTTCTGTTTTTTTCCCCCTTTTTATGCCCCCTCACAATGCTCAAAATAAAAGATAATAAATAGAAGACTCCTGAAGAGGAGCTCTTTTGAGGAACAGAATTGAATAAAAATGAATTAAAAGTTATTGAATGAAAGGGAAAGCACACAAAAAAAAAATAAAAAAAAAATTAAAGAAAAAAATCTTAAAAAATGATTAAAAAAAAAACATAAATCCAGGGTAATGTCCTGTACGTAAATACAATTCACTCTAAATCCTAATCCAAGGAGGATAAAATTTATGAATGGTTGTCTCAATCGATGATCGATGAAACAATTATCGAATATATCTTTAGAACACTCCCCAACTAAATGTTGGGAATTCTTATTCTACACAAAATAAAGATAAAAACAGAAAAGCCACAAAAATTAACAATTATATAGTCTTAGACATTATAAAGAAATGAAGAAATATTGAAGAGGATCACTCTGAAATTACCCAGGAGGAACATGAGTACCAAACTAAATTGGGAGGAAAACTTTTGAGAAACAAACACATGGACAAACTCCACGGACACATCTCATACGATTGATCAATGTCTGAATTTTATTATTCCGTGATATGATGTTCTGGACAAATTTAAGAATGGCCCGGAGATTCATTAGAAGAAAGGCTCTAGGGGAGCCGGATGCGGACGCTACTGACGAAGCCTGAGCAGAGAGGAGATACGAGTCCCACTGGGGTTACTTCTGTTTCTCTGTATTTGCCTCCATGCCTTGCCTCCATGTAGTCTTTCTTTTGTGCTTTTATTGTTTTCGAATTATTCTGGACAGGTCAGTGATGCTTTCATAAAGCACGGCGTATATATCTCGTTCTGTTATGGCTTATTAAGAGAACACGGAGAGCTATTACTCACCGTAAAGACTTTGTCAAAAAACAAACACATGGATAAATTTCTTTCGGCAACAAAATATATCTGAGATCCATGAATAGCTCAAAAATCAACAGTTTAAAGCCATAAATTGAAATTATGTAACTGCAGTTATTTCTTTAATTTCTAATTCATATAATGCAAGAAGTCCTGACCCCATTTATGTTCAAAAGCTATAAATTGGAGCAACCACAAGATTTTAAATAAATAGAAAATGAACAAATTACAATCTCCAAGACCCATGAAAATAAACCATGCTTTGAAGTCATCAAACCTATCTATAAATTACATATAAATAGCATAAAAAATATGGGTATTGATTAAAATAAGTAAACGAAATTAAGCTCTAAAGTAATAAATTTCATACCTCGTCAGATTACAAGGAACTTCTATTTTCTTTCTCCTTTTAGTCTTTCATATGCAAGTTCAAGCAGGCAGAGGAATATAAATTCTCTCGTTCTTTAAGATCTCTTAAAAGAGATTATAAAGTATTTATATGAATTAAACTTTGATTTATAATCACTCCTCTTATTTGAAATGGGCAAGCAAAACATTATAATATAATTGATTTAGAGACTCAGATTTGTGCTATAGGAGATCAAACGAAGTAGATTTATTATCAAGGGGAGTGACTATAAAAAGTGGTTCTCAATTGAAGATGAGCTCTAAATCAAAATATAACAATAATTAGTTATGGTTTATAATCTTTATTCAAACCAAAAAACTTATCTTTATCCAGACCGATAAGGACATGTGAACTTTTTAACCGATTCATACTTTACCTGTTATTAATAATTAATTAGAAAAAATGTGCTTAACCGAAAGAGAAAAAAAAAGAAGAAAACATAACACACATGACACATCTTTATTAAAAAAAACAGACAAGAAAATTTTTGTATGTCCTAAATCTTCTATGCTTGAAGAGAATGAAGTGCTAGAATGTAAAATTAGCTTGTTGCTGATAAATATTTAGTGGTATTGGCTTGGACTTTTCTCCAAGACAATTATCTCGTTGTGGAGGGACTCCAATGGGGTGATGTTAAATCTTTGATTTTGATTGTTCACACTTGACTCTATTATTTGTTTAGTTTTAAAAGGGCAGATATAGGTGGAGTTGGTGAATACGATCAACTAGTTTGGTAAAGGAGGTGCACTAGTATGCGATTGTTTAGCGAGTCAATGAAATAAATTATATTAATAGTGAGATATTAGTTTTCATGTCACGAGAGTGAATGTAATAAATATGTATAATATTAAGTATGAGATATTAATTTTCATGTTGAGAGGGTTAACGAGACAAATACGTATTAACTATGAGCTACTAGTTTTTTATTATACTTAAATTACTTAGGATAGATTATCATAATTATAGGAAAATAAATACTTGTATAAAGTTGTATCTTTTTGATTTAATAAAAATTATCCAATGTAAAACATTATTTTTCCCTTGTCTCCTAGTATCAGAGCAGGGAACTTTATCTTAACTCTCTGCGGCTTTTGTTCTTTTACCTTTTGTTGTTTCTTATCATCATGACAAATGAGCAACTTTGAATGGAGGCTAGCTTGATGCTGCCAATCTTTATTTCCTCCACCATTACAACCATCCTGGAATAGTGCTTGTTTTCAACCTCTCAATAGAGATAATTATTCAACCTGGTGAGAAGTCATAGTCATCTCTTTGAGTGCTAAATCTAAATTGTGTTTCGTAGATGGGACCACTACAGTGTCACTTGTCAAAACCAAACCATATGAGTATGTATTATAGAAACAATGCAATGACATAACTCTATCCTTGATCCTCAACTTACTCACTTC
This sequence comes from Dracaena cambodiana, assembly GCA_036321105.1. Lineage (NCBI taxonomy): Eukaryota > Viridiplantae > Streptophyta > Magnoliopsida > Asparagales > Asparagaceae > Dracaena > Dracaena cambodiana. The sequence continues at coordinate 13,468,554 of JAYEPQ010000020.1, read as the reverse complement.
GGATATTGCAGACAACATTATTTTTTTTACCCACTGTCTAGGAGGTATGAGAAGACCTTCAGAGCCATTTTTCTCAAAGCAATGCTCTTTGCATTTTTTAAATTACGAGAAACATTGCTTATCTTGCTCAAGATTAGATGACTGTTACGGCTTACTATGCATGGTTTAAAAAGTTATAGGATGAACTGGGATCTTAAAAAGAAGCGGTTTGCATTTGTAGGGCAGCCAGTAATAAGATGCATATTGATAGAATTCCTCATGGGACTCAGCAAATCCTACAATGCAATATGAGGGCAGGTTCATTTAATAAATTCACTGTCTGATATTGCATAGATTTACTCTTCTATTATACATCAATAAGAACAGCGAAGCTTGGGCTATATGTGAGACAACAAAGACTCTAGCTATGGCAGTTTGAAGGAATGAACCAGTATCCTTGGCTATTCAATATGGAGAAGATTACTTTTCTCACTCCAACTCTAATCACAAACATTTACATTACTCTTAATCTGATCGAGACTCTCATATGCTAGAGACATGCTGGAAGTTGAATGGGCATCCGCTAGGACACCCAAAACATGCTTCAAACAAACTTATCAATGAGGCACTCATTCTAAGCACAACAACGGTCATCAATATTCAGTCAACAATGTTACAAATAGTACTCATTCTAAGCACAGCAACGGTCATCAATATTCAGTCAACAATGTTACGGATGGTCTAATTGTGCAAAAAATGCAGTCCGTAACAAATGGGCTATCTGATTTTCAAATCCAACACATATTGTCCATCATGAACAATAAAAAAGTCACAATTACTAATCCAAAAGCTAATGATATTAGTGCTCCCTCAGGTTTGTTATGCTTCCCTTAATTAATAATTAATAATGGTACAACTGACCATATTACTTCCTTCCTAAATTTACTTGTCAATTATAGTAAAAATACTATTTTACTACTAGTTATTATGCCGAGCGTAAAAAAGTTTCAATTACATCTACTGGGACTCCACTTTTAATCATGTTATCTCATTGGAAAATGTACTTGGTGTGACATCTTGTAAAGCAGATTTAATGTTTGTAAATTGGGTCACAAGAAATCTCAATTATTCAGTAACCGTCTTCCCTCAGTGGAGTATAATGTAGGACTTAATGATGAGGGCAATGGTTAATTTGATAAACAATGAGACATGCTTTATTACTTAGTTGCGATAGCAGGAGAGAAACAAAACTCAATCTGCAACAGTCATTACTGGTCATTCCTCCTATTCTCAAATAATTAACTCCTATACTGATTTGTAGCATTGTTGATTAGGGGATTTATCTTCCTTTAGACTAGATTTTATAGCCAAAATTTATTAAATTTCCATTTCTAGTCCAATAATGCTTGTCATATTTATGCACTTGCAAAACAGACTTTGTTTTCATTTTATGTTAGTTTAATTTCGTCTGCTAGATCTTTTGAAATAATTCATTGTGATATTTTGGATCCTTACAAAATTCTCACTTTCATGTGCTATATGTATATATATATATATATATATATATATATATATATATATATATATATATATATATATATATATATATATATATATATATATATATATATATATATATATTTTTTTTTTTTTTTTTTTTTTTTTTTTTTTTTTTTTTTTTTTTTCTATTGTGGATGACTATTCTTGATTCAAATGGGTTTTCTTTACACACCAAAAAAGTGATATAATATTTACCTGCCAAATTCTTTTTTTTTTTTTGTCTAAGCACAATTCATTGCTCCTATAGCTAACATTTGGATTGACAATAGAGGGAAATTATCTTCTATGCTGAATCTTTTTAAACGAAATATTCTTTTGTCTTAGCCCTCAAGAAATAGCATTGTAGAACACAAACATAGACATAGTCTAGAACCTGCACGAACTCTTTGCTTTCAAGCCCATCTTACTTTGCAATTTCAAGTAGAATGTGTTTTCACTGCCATACATTATATTAATCGCTTACTAATGCCATTTTTTTTCTCAACAAACTCCTTTTGAACGGTTTTTAATATTTTCGGACTTCTTGCATATGCTATCGATGTTTAGGTTTCTCATAAAATTCATACCTTGAGCCAAATATTGTATGCTTCTTAGTTATTTGGATAGCAAAAAAAATTACACACTTTATAATCTTGCAACCTATTAAGTATGCATTAGTACTCGCGATGTTATTTTTTATAAACTATTTTTCCTATGAGTCCACTCCGTCTTGTTGTGTACTCCTATTCTTTCCCTTCAGAGCCTCTTTCCACCACCTAACATTAAATGTCATCTCCAAAATCAGCAACATATGTTTTCTCTTCGGACCACTTCCTCATTTGTAGGTTGTTCCCGGCCCCTAGTCCCCCTTTAACACAGCCTTGCGCTATTCTCAAAGACCCCATGCTCCTCTTACATGCTTGCTTGCTACTAATTAGTGACGTCTCCCAACCCATTAATTACCGCCTTGTCATCTAGTACTCCACTAAAAAAATACCCGGTATTCTCTTTATAGTTCTCTCTCCTATCATCATTATCACTATATATATAATATCGCTCCTTTATTGTTATTGTCAGTTAGGATATTGAGTCTACCTCTTATTTCGAAACAACAACATCTCATTCCCACCTGCAGTAAGCAGCAATATTGTAATTTGAATTGACCACTTTGGAAGGGGAGTTTCCAAACGAGCACACCCATTTTCCTAGTGAGTCCACTCCTCAGTGTTTTTTTGGTCCGGGCTCAAATTCCGGATAGTTATAAAGTGGGCTCACTAGGAAAAATAGTGTGCTCCTTTGGAAACTCCCCTTCGGAAGCCAACCATACTTGGTCTCTCTTCCTCTTTGTAAAAAGCCTGTTGGTTGTCGTTAGGTTTTTAAAATCAAGAGACACTCAAACAGAATTATCGAGCATGCATTACAAAGCTTTTTCAAAAGGTTATGTATACACAACTAGAACATATCAATCATCATGACATTTTTACTCCTACGATTAACATGTTTGTTTGCAATTTCTTTATAATCATTTCTGGATTAAAAACTCAAGCGACATGAAGGATTTTCTAGATATTAAAATCTATCGCTCAACAAAATGTATCTGTATCTCACAACAAATATACACTTTGGAAATTCCGCTGGATAGTGGTGTGGTTTAATTTTTTGAGTGCTGAACCCATAAACATTCCGTATAGCAAACATAAAGCTCACATGAATTAGAATTACTAAGAAATCCATCTCAATATAGGCGGTTTGTTGGACGCCTAATTTATTTGACTATTATTATTTGACTGGATATCACTTATTCGACACATGCGTTGGACAGATTCATGCATGTGTCACACAAACCAAAAAAAGAAGCTGCTTTGCGAGTGTTGTGGTATTTGAAAAATAATCCAGAATAGGTTTATTTTTTCCTTCTCAAAATGCTTTATCTCTACGCTTTTTGTGATTCTAATTGAGCAGGTTGCCCAACAACTCATAAATCCAACCCAGTTCTTATTATGGTTTTTGGGGATCTTCTCCAATTTCCTAGTGAATAAACAGATACAGAATAGTATTTCTCTCCTTAACATATACCAAACATAGAGTCATGATAGGTGCATGCCATGAGTTATTTTGGTTAGGCTCATTGTTGAAGGATTTATGAATATTATATCCAAATACGCCATTTATTGTATTGCAACAATAAAGCAGCCTCACACGTTGCTGCAAATCCCATTTTCATGAGAAAACTAGACATATAGAGATGGATTGTCATTTTATTCGCGACAAGATACAAGATGATTCGGTTATAACCAAATATATTAATTTAGCAAATCAACTTACGAATGTGTTCACCAAGCCATTGTGAAAGGAAGTATTCTCAACTATGATATTCAAGTTGGGAGTTCTTAACATTCACTTACCAACTTGAGAGAGAGTGTTGGGAGAGTGAATTAAATTGTATTAATTGTGAGATATTAGTTTCCATATTGAAAGAGTCAATGAGATAAATATGTATTATATTAGTTATGAGATATTAGTTTCCACATTGAAAGAGTCAATGTGATAAATATAAATTAACTGTGAGATATTAATTTTCTGTTATACTTAGACTATCTATAATAAATTAGCACAATTATAGAAAAACACATACTTATATAAAGCTTTATCTTATGATTAATTGAAAATCATCCAAGACAAAATATTATCTTCCCTTTCTTAGAGCTAGGCTTTGGAAAATAAATGTGCAGATTTAGAGCACTTTAAAATGAATTACAGTCTATATCTGATTAGGATTTAATCAAATTGTACGTATTAAACTATTTGCAACAATTTTTTAACCTGCAGAGGTTGATGTTCTAACTAATTCTGTAGCAATATTTTTCTGTATTTCTTTTTTATTTAATAAACTAATATGATTTGTTTCCTCTTTTCTTTCTTCTATTTTTATCCCCCTAACTAATTCAGCTTCTCCAGGGATGTTTCAACAGCACAATTCGAAAATTTCTCTCATTCATGTAAGTTTTATTTTATTTTATTTATTTATTTATTTTTGCATAGCCAAGAGGAGAACGACAACTGAGTCCCAATTGTCAAATACTTCTAAAAGAAAGTTTTTACTTTTGAAATGTCAATAGCCTCATTGTTTAGGTACAGTGCAAATGCCCATGTTATTGCCGTGTCCCTTTGGCTCCTTCAAAGTCTTTAACTTTCTGTTATCTCCCGGTTGCATTGAATCCCGTCAGGCTTCTGAGGTTCTCTTTGCCGCACTAATTTATATGCTTCTTATACTTGGATAAATGGACAGGCCTTGAATTCTCTATAACAGTAAGCATTTTGTGATTAGATCGATCTAAGTCGACAGCGATCGACTGAACCACAAAACTCTCATGTTCAGAATGGACAGGTTCAATAAGGATCAGCTCTTCGTCTGCGCTTATCAAAATTTTAAATTAAAAAAATAAAAAAAAAATTTAGTTCAAAGTTTTAGATAGAATGGACAAAAAAACTAACTCTTGAGTACATCCGTTCTTATTTATTTATTTTTTTTATTCTTGATGCTTCTTTTATTTTTATTTTTTTCTATTTGTGTAAAGTGATTTTCAATCCCTAACAACTTGCACTCCACCAAGATTAATTCAAATGAGAAGAAACATGAAAAGGACGTTGAGATTGAAATAGACGCAACTAGATAGTTAGTCAGATATCATGTAGTCATCACTAGCCACCTAACCTTCATATATTAGCAAAGTCAAAAAGAAATAATATATAATATTCTTGGAATAGAACATAGTATTGCTAGTTAGTATTGGTTGTGGAGACACAGAAGATTGCACACCGGTCGCTTATTATTAAAAATCACATTATTCCCTTCAATTCAGATGCACCAAAATATAATCTGGGATGTAGAGTCCCAAGACTTTAAGATTCTTTCTAACGCTTGGTGTCTGCGCAATTGGTGCCAGAGGAGACTAATAGTAGAAGGTGGTGTCTGAGGTGGAAGAGGGAGTGTTGCCACACTAGCCTAGTATAAACACAATGACATATAAGGTAGTTGGTAGTCAGTCTCATGCGTTGAGTTGCAGAAGATACAGTTGAGTGCGATGGCCATGTGCATCGGGTGTGAGCACATCAGAGGTTAGAAGGCGATCGTGGAGAACTATCCTATTCATCATAAAAATATAAATTGTATATGATTCTTTATTGAATTTCCTCAATAAACAATTACAATCTTAACGGTTTTCCGTTTACAGAAAATGAGAAAAATCTAATTCTCTTTTTGTTTAAAACTGAGTTCTAGAGTAGTTATGGAGGATAATCCTACTCTCCGTTGACACTCCGTATAAAATTTTAGTTGATAGAGTTTCGAGTTTTTGATGGCACCGACACTTGGATAGAAAATGAATCTCTATATAATATTAATCTCCATAAGCCTTTTTCCACCTAAACTTCTGTTATTTATAGAAATTTTGAGACTTTTGAGTTGATGTAACTATTCAACTGTTGGTCTTCACGATCTAAGAATTAACTCCCCACTTTTTGATCTAGTGAATTTGTATTAAATTTTCAGAATTTGTAACTGATATCATCAATCATCTGGATCGTAACTAAAATGCAGAACGCGAATCTCAAGTTTTAGATTCACGCTCCCTTTAAATCACAACCGGATCACGGATCTCAAACCGTAGATTCGCAGTTTCTTTAGATTACATCCGGAATGTAGATCTCATACTTTAGATTCGCAGCTATTTTAGATTACATCCGGAACGCGGATGTTAAACTTTAGATTCGCGGCTCTTTTAGTTCACAATTGGAACGCGGATCTCATACCTTAGATTCGCGATTCTTTTTTAATCACAACCCGAATGCGAATCTCAAACTTTAGATTCACGGCTTCTTTTAATCACAATCGGAACGTGAATCTCAAACTTTAAATTCGCAGCGGTGTGATGGCAAGTTCGCTGCTTTGACTCCTTTGAAAAAATAAAACACAACCCTATGAAGGTTATATTTTTAATTCTTCTTTAATTTACATCCGCAGATCTGAAAGATGATCCTCATAAATGAAAATTTCGCCAGCAAAACCCCTCTAAAGTTTTCAAAACTCATTGCTTTTAGAGGTGTTTTGAAACACTTTGGATAACTTTGGCAAATGCAACTCTAACAGTGTGAATTTGTTCTTGAAAATCGTGATCTTTACAAAGAAACATGATTTTGTATTTCATGCTTTTGAGAATAGCACGACTTTGTGTTAGAGCCATGGATCTCGCATTTTTAAAAAGAGTACGACTCTGTATTAGGACCGTGGATCTCGCACTTTTGAAAAGAGCACGACTCTGTATCAGAGCCGCGAATCTCGCATTTTTGAAAAGAGCACGACTCTGTATTAGGGCCATAGATCTCGCATTTTTTAAAAAGAGCACGACTCTGTATTAAGGTCATGGATCTCGCATTTTTTAAAAGAGCATGACTCTATATTAGGGCCGCAGATCTCGTATTTTTGAAAAGAGCACGACTCTATATTAGGGCCGCGAATCTCACGCTTTATGCGTAATACTCGAGGCTTTCTCTGGCCTTCATTAATGAGGGGATTCTTACGAGATTTGGGCCAAAACTATCGTCCGTCAAAACATCTATTATAAAATTTTAAACTCATTATTAGAGTATTTTTAACACTTTTTGAAAAATTTGAGTTCCAGATTTTCTTCAAGCTTTCAAGGCTCTTCATCTTCAAGCTCTCTCCTTCAAATTTCTCCAGGCTTCTTTTGCATCAAATTTTCTTAAAAACTTTCAAGAAGATGAAGAAAAAGACTTCAACCTCTAGTCCATCTAGCAGTTGTTCCCAAAATCCTTAAGCTTTGGCTCTATAGTAGTTCGGCCAGAGCCTCCGGTTGGAGGTGATTTTCTTATTTCATATCAAATTTGCAGTCTATATTCTGATTTTGAGAGAGAATCCACTTTCTCACATTTTATTTTAATTTTTTTCTCTCCTCATGCAATGAATTATGCTTCAAACCCTTGGCTGAAAGATCACTATTTTGACCATACAGGAGAATATGATGGTGAGAAACAATTTAGACTCCTTAAAGTTTTTCCTATTTGTGCAACATCTAATGGACGAGAGAGAAAGAGTAGGATCTTGAACCCTACTCGTCCTATATTGCAGGAACTCATGACGACTGCTCCTTTTGAGGGAAGGATAGGATTTTATTGAACAAGCCTCCTTTCTTATTTGGTGATCATGTCCTAATCAATGCTGATTGCTTAGATGATAGGAAATATAAGTAGCTTCACCAAGTTAATGGTCATAATTTGTTTCTTTTTAATATGGAGAGATCTTACCCATTCTTGTATTTCCAATCTCTTTCTGTTCGTAGAACTATGGATTGGTATTTAAACAAAGCGCAGGATGGCGTGTCGTTGGGCGGATTTAATGCACAAGGTACATTTCCTTGTTCTACTAGAATACAGGTTTCTGGATTATTTCCAGGATCTTTTAAACAAGAGCTTCTTTTAGGTGAAACTCCAGTTATTGCTCGAACTTTCCTACATCGATTGGTTGAAGCACAGGGAGTATTCCCGATTCAGGATTTTTGCCCAATTAGATGGATTCATTTCTCTTCAAAAGGAGAATGGATGATCTTGACTAAATTCTTCTTAAGAGCTTTTGTGGACCAACTGAAGCACATAAATTCTTATCGTGTTATAAGGGCAACTCAACATGGAATTCCTCCTAGTTGATTCCATGTCTTTAGTTTGTTGGAAATGTATAACCCTAATACTTGTATTTTTTTATGCCCTGTGGTGAACTAGGACTTGCCCTCCATGAGTTGCATGAGATTTTAGGACTTCCCATGGGAAACATTCCTTATGAAGAATATGTTCCCACTGGAAGAACTTCATCTACTAAAATCTTTGGATTCTATGATTTATGATACTTATTAGGAATTGTTTTGCCATTACCACATTTGTACTCACATGTCTAATGTTTGCAATGGGAAGCAAACTAAGTGGTTGCAGTATCTTTTCCCCAAGTTCGCGAAGAACAATCTTGATTTTATCCGTCTTTCTCCAGTTTCTAAACAAGAAGTTGAAGAAAGAATTGTTCGCTGTGGAACAGATACATACACTGCTGAATCAGACGAGGATGTCTTCAAAGTCAAGATATTTTTTGAGAGTTTCTATTATCAGGCCTTACAGTCTTTATCAGATCCTGCTTTGTTGGCAGGTTTCTTGATGTTATGGCTGAAGAGATGTGTGGTTCCATAGCACCACAAGAAGCTCTATTAGTCAGAGTGGTGTACCCGGCAGTCTTATTCGCATTCGACCATCCACTCAGTTTATTGTCAGCAATGGTTTGTGGAATCCAAAGTGGAATGAGGAAACTGATCGCTAAATTTTGTAACATCAAGAAAGAGCATGATGATAATGGAAACTTAATTGTCAAGACTCCAAATCCACGGGTGGAACTTCCATACACCTATTTAATGGTTTGGATAGTTCTGTATTGTCCTTCATTGATGAATCCAATTAATACTCAAACAGACTTAAAGTCTCTCAAAGTTCAACATTATGAGAAATCGCAATGGAAAGGAGGTTATATGGCTGTAATTCGCAGAACACTTCGACATCATTCCAACTATGAGCTATACAAGTATTTCCCTTACTTTCCAAATGCTGCTTATGGTGATGAATTCACGAATGTAGCCGGTATTAATAAGTTCACCACTCCGTCTCTTGGGTGTTTCTGGTGGCTAATAAGTATTCGTCCAGGGCACCGGTACTCCGCTTAGGGAATCATTATTATATTGAACCCTACTATCCAAGCCGTTTGTCTCGACAGTTGAGATATGATCAATTGTATTTTGGGAATCTGAATATGAACATGAGTTTCATTGGGAATCTATTCGAGGGAGCCAAATCTTAGTTTCATCTCATCTCTGCTGGTACAAAGGTCAGATTTAATCTTCCACTCAAAACTCAAAATTCGTACATGGCCTTTGGTTTCTGCAAATGGTATTATGTTGCTCATTCCATACCTCATAATTTTAACATGCGTCTCACTTGTTTGAAAGACATTAGAGTATGGTATGCTCAAAAGAGAGAAACTGACATCACTAAAGTGGCTGGAATAAAAGATTTTGGAATAGTGTATGACTTTAAAGGATTCGACTTAAGGGGTGATAAAGGTACTGCAATAGTCCCAATGGATCATCTTGTATCTCCCACCATTCCAGCTTCTCCTCCTATGGCAAAAGGAATGTCTTCTAAGTTAAGATCTCCTCCTCAAAAAATTTCTTATAAGCGGAAGAGATTGAGGCGTTTTTGTGACTTGTCATTCATTTCAGAGGCTGTATTAGCTGAAACTGGTGCAATAGTGCTTAGTTCGATTCTTGAAACTGCTGAAGAGGAACAAGAAGAAGATGATGATGTGAATTTGCTTTCTCGTTCTTCAAAAAAGCGCCGAAGTCAAGAACCTATTTTTCCAAATGACCCCACCACAAAGATTCCTTCACTGCATCTGCAGCTGAACCTTCATCTGCTGTTGCACTCCTGCACTCCTTGCAGTAACTCAGGTCACTAATTTTGATGATGTACAAATCGTTGGAGAGACCCGCGTACCAGGCTCTTCTTCAACGACAGTACCTCCTTCAGGAGACCCAAATGATGATGGTGATGATAATGCTGATGATGATATTGACAGTGATGATATTCGCTCCTCTACTCCTCCATCAGAATATGGTAAATACATCTTCCTGACAACAAAAGAGAGTTGAAATATATGGGCCTGGAGAATCCAGTTCCTAACCTTAAGGTTTATTCTAAACTTTAATCATTTACATCATCTCCCATTTCTTTCATCATCATAATTTTTTAACTATTTCCTTTTTTTTTAGGAATGATTCTCTCTACTCCAACTTCAGAGTATGTACCTGAAGGTGATACTTCGTTTACTGATATCCAAGTTCAACCTGAAGTTGTATCTGGAATTGCTGCAATTGCTGCTTCTTACGAAGCCAATGAGGCTACTTTGTCTGCTAAAGCTGCTGTATTTGTCGAAGCTGGAGCTACTGAGGCTGCTACTCCTGTCGAAACTAAAGCTACTACACCTGTTGAGGTTGTTGCCCCTACTAAAATTATTACTTTGTTATCTCAAAGTGTAGTACAGGTCACATCCACTCTTGTTACTACTTCCGCTGCAACTACTTCTTCTGCAGCAATTTATGCAGAAGTTAATACTCTTGAAGACGACTTGCTTTAGCATACTGCTAAAGTCTTTTTAGATTTTCTGGATCCTTACATTGTCAAGATTCTATAAGGGACTTCTTTCTCCTCAATTGCCAATGTCCTTAATATTTACGTGGCTGGCATAGAAAGTACTTGTGGAGAGGAAAAAGCAATTCCTTATAGACTCATAGTAAGTCAACTTCAGAATCATGCTGACTCTTTGTTAAAAATCCACAGCACAAATAAGTCAGAAAAAGTTGAGCTTACTTTCTAGAAATTGATGGAGAAACAACTCAAATTCCAGAAGGAGATCAAAGAAAAATCTGATGTTTGTCAGGTCCGTGTTGACAAAAACCAATTAACCAGCCAATCTTTAACTTCTCAGATAGAAAGTGCAGTCACAACTATTAAAGGCCATGATGCAGCTATTACTAGAACTCAAGAAACCATCATTAAGGCTCCGGCTTTTCTTGAAAAGATGTTCAAAGAGCGTGAGGAGACAATGAAGAACCTTAATGATTTATGAAGACAACATGATAATGTAATTAAAACTCTTTTGGCTGATCAAGCAGAATTGAAAGCCCTGAAATCTGCTTCAGGAGGCAACATAATTGCCAATGAGGAGGAACTGTGCAGACAGGCTGTTATTTAGGTTTATGAGATTATTCAGTTGGAGATCAATGATGCAGAAAAAAAGATCAAGGCTCTCATGAACCATTAAGTCGTAATAATTTTTTTTTAATATTGTTGAAGAACTTATTTTTAATATTGTCTAAGTAGCTCTTGTAATATTCTCATTTTGATAATGCAAACTCAAGTTAGTCTCATGGATGTAATGTTTCCTTCTGATTTTGTCCAAATTTTTTTTGTAATTTTATATTTGATAATAAAACTTGGAACAATTTCTATTTGTCATCTCATTAAGACTTAGAGCTTAATTAATTTTAGCATGTCTCTAAACTTAATTTTGACAAATTTGCGTATCAAACTTGACTTTGTGCTTAAAAATGCAACTCTACATCTGGATCTGCAAGTTTGTTTAAGAAATGCGACCCTGCATTTAGATTTGTGCGTCTATAGCTTCTGAGTTCAAATCTGCGAGTTTTTTGTCTAACTCTATGAGATTGTGCATGAATAAGATTCTAAACTCTGATTTGTCATAAGTGCAACCCTGCATTAAGATTCGCGAGTTTACATATAAGTATAACCCTACATTAAAATCCGCAGGTTTACATATGTATAATTACTTTCTATTAACTTAATTGACTTTTTGGTGCAAAGATGTAAGTGCTGCATGCATCCATTAATGACAAGATTCTAATTGAAGATCTTAGCCGAAAATCTCATTTCCTCTGGCGCAGATACCTAAATGTCCCATGCAATAATAATAAATTTTATTGAAATTCGAGTCAAAAATCTCAACCGAATATTTTGTTTATAAAATCTCTTGGCCGAAGATTTTAATTATAAAATTCTCTATATAAAGCACCAAGCTTTTTTTTCAAAAAGTCATTCTGATTTGATAATTCTTTTGAACTCTCTACTTTTCTAAAGTTCTTCTCCAAAACCAATTCTATCATGGAGTTATGTTCTTCTTCCCTTTCCTTAATTGAGGCAATGGACTGGGATTGACATGTTACAAAACCTCCAGATAATATTTGTCTATTTGTGCTTAGTCTTATGCTATGTTCATTAAAGAAGGAATATCCCATTGAAAAGATCCTTATTACCGTAATTATTTTCCTTAATTACGCTAAGTTTTGATGTTATGAACATAAATCAGTATTTTCTTTTATGTTTCTTATCAAGATTCTGGATCTGTTGTAGGATATAACCGTAGCCATTTTCCTTAAAAATGACCCACACCCGACTGGTTCTAAAAATTTTCGAATATATTTGGAGAACCAGTAAATCTTATGTATTTTTCATAAGAGAAAATATTTTGGATGTGTGGCATTGTTAATTTCCTACATAGCATCCTTAAAGTAAGGATGATAAATGATTGTCAGCAACTCCCAATTTCAACAGTTCCACAAGTTGTATACTTGAAAACATGCATTTGGTGCACACAGATTTGAACTAATCCAGTAACTGGCGACATTAATCATAACTGAGCAAATAAATTTGAAAGTTCTTAACCATCAGCAAGACGAGGCTACATAAGCAAGTTTTTTGTCTTTACTTGTGAAACCATCTTATTAGGGATAAAAGATGTTGACAAAGGATAAAAGATGTTGACAAAAACTTATAATATTCTCTTGACTCAATGATTTGTACTCATTTTCATTAATTGTATGATATCAAGAAACTCTTTGTAATATTAATTTGGTAATGAATACATTTTTTTTTTTTTTAAATTTTAAGACTTTTGTTATCATTCATTCAGAGATAACTATTAACTTGATGAATAATTATGAATAATTTTGATATAGATCATCAAAGATAACTGTTAACATGATAAATATTTTAATTTTGGTCATCAGAGATAACTGTTAACTTAATTATTTTAATTTTGATCATCAGAAATAACTGTTAACTTGACGATTATTAACTCTCTACAATATTGTTCAGAAGTAATTATTAACTTGACAATGACGTTGCATGTGTTATTTTGTTCATTATACCATATTATGTGTACCCATGTTTATATAATCTGTTTCATACCTATTATCTCATGTTCATGTCAGATGAAGTATATACACACCATATTTATACGTAACATTATTCATGCTCGTTTCTCACTTGATATTGTGATAGCGACGAAATGCAATCAATGCTTTGCTTATTTTATGCTACTTGATTAACTATTTTATGATCATGTTATTAGTAACTCATCATAATCACTGCTATGTCCTATTTGTCATATCACGAGTATAATATTTATTTACTTGACATACTACCAAATTCTTTCTTACTCGATATATATATATATATATATATATATATATATATATATATATATATATATATATATATATATATATATATATATATATATATATATATATATATATGAGCTTGCTTTCATGCTACCATGATATGAAATTCTATATAATGTCTTGTTTACCATTTATCATTTATGAATAATTAATTAATTTCACCGAGTATAGGAGTCTCTTATTTTGTTAGAATGCATCCAACAATTTATATAGTAACATCATCATACCTGATATATAAGTGTATGTTTAGTTCGAATGTAAGATTAGTGACTTGTGACCTAAATATGCACAGGATTTCTAGAGTGCTTAGCAACATGCCATCCAATTTATATAGATACCAGATTTGTGGTTGCAATATGAAGTATGCATGGTACACTATCCAATATGATTAAAAGTCTTTTAAGACAAATCCAATGTTGCCACCTTTCTAATCCCAAACTTTAAATTTTATATTTCTATATTTTCAATGCGATCCATACTCCCATTTATAATATTATATACTTCTATTTATGTTGTTCACATTTACATGGCATTTACCACTTTCTTTGCATTTTCTTGTTGCATAATTTCTGTACAAACACATTACTTTTTCTCTTCCTCCTTGGGTTCTAAACCATACATATATTTATACATATTTAAATAATACTAACATGAAGGGATCTATCCACGACCCAACACCAATAAATCTATATATTTTTCTCGCCAAGAAAAGATATGGTAATAAAAGCAGAACTCCACCTAACTTTTCTTAGTTTTCTCCATACTTTATTTTATATATTATCAGTTGTAGCCTTGTGCCCTCTTTTATATCTATTCATATTTGATAGCCGTTACATATCATATTTATCATATTTATCGCTATTGTGACCAAGTATTTGCACAATTGTGCTATGCATCAATCGTTTGACAATACACTTCTTTTTTCTTTTTATATAACTTGTATAGCAAAATAAATATTCTGTATTACAATTCATTCTTTAATATCTAAATTATATCATTTATTCGTTAATAAGGCCTTGTGCATGTTGATTTTTTTTTTTTTTTGTACGTGTTTGCCGATGGCACACACAATTTATTCGTTTTTTTATGTGTTTGCCAGTGGTGCACTCAATTTCCGAATCCAGGTGGAAACGTAATGTTACAAATGCATAGATTTAATATTGTCACCTACTTGCTATTAGCCACTAATCCCCTACTTAGTGACACCCCCAACTTCCCAAAGGCCACCTAACGCTCAGCCCCACAGTCAACGGGTCAAAGAAAATGAATTGGACAGTAAAATGTTCAGCAATCACCCACAAAAATCATATTTCAGATATATCAATAATCAACACATATTGTATCATACCTATATAAAAACCCTAGTCCTTCGACTGATACAAATAATACAAAAGGTGCTAGCTGAGAGAGCTGCCTTGTTAGGAGTGTTACAACATAGCATATCAACGTTCTCACTACCCAAATTCTAAATATAAGGTATTACAAATCATATCAGACCAAATACAAACAGAAATGTACAAAATTATATAACATGGAACCCAATGCTATACTAAACATGTCAAGTCTATAGACTGCCCCTCAAATATTTAGAAGCCATCTTTACAATTTAGGAGGCCACCTCTAAAGTACTACATTGTTAGTGTGCTACTATGTTTGTGTCCCTTGAGAACATCATTTTTCTTAAGAGTGTTGGAGAATGTAGTACACCTAATTACAGTCTCACGCCAAATATGAAACAAGAAATAGTTTAGATTATAATTCTCATCAACTAAAAAATTTACCATAACTAGCCATTTTGAATTAAAAAAAAATCCATCATTTATTATAAAATATCCGAAGCTTAGTACATTCCCATAAATATGTTGCCAGCATTGCCCATATTCCAAATAAAGAGCATTACAAGATAAAATTGAATATCTCAAAATGTGCTTTTGGAGTATAACCCAAAGGATTAAAACAAAATAAAGTCCATTCAAAACTTTAACAAATATTTCATTAATAAAAAAGAGAAGTTTAACAAATAAACATCAACATAAATTTTCGAGCTATGCAACTCAGAGCTAGCCCACTAAAAAGGAAACCATGTATTTAAGTAAAGTGAAAGACACAAATAGTCAAAAGCAACATATAATTACCAAAAGCAACATATAATTTCCAAAAGCAATGTTCTCAAGTAATGCTAAATCAATGTTATGCATATGGCCTTTACTTCCGCCACGACACCAGTGGATATTACCGAATCACATATTTACATACCACAGACTTGTGCACCACATTCTACCTTGGAAAAGAGAAAAATTGACTTTTAGCAATGAAAATCCCTCTCCAGGAAAAATATTAGACAAAATAAAAGTTACTCAAGTCAAGAAGAATTAAAAAAGACTGTAAAACGATCCAAAATTTTTTTACGGAAAAGGCATTAACCTAACGTTAGTTGCACCTAACGTTAGCAACTAAGGATGTGTTTGTTTGCATAGAAGTAGACTAGAAGTAGTAGAAGTAAGCTTACTTCCAGTATTTGTTTAGTCAAAAAAAAAAAAAAAAAAAAAAAAAAAAAAAACTAGAAATTACTTCTTATATACTGAGATAGCACCTACGTGGCAGCTCACTTTCAAAAAAATTTTCCTCACAATTTGGCTTGAAAGAGCTCTAGGAAGTAGAAAAGCAAGGCAAATAAAGTAATTTTTTATTTGCATATCATCGTTACAATTCAAAAGTTCTATTTTATACATAGAACATAAATAAAATAATACAAGTATTGTTTTAATTAATCAATTAAATAATACTCACATACCACTTCCTAAACACTTTTTCCTTCCAAAATTTAGCAAACAAACACAAGAATTAATCTCTTTTCCTATTTCTATCTTAGAAGTTACTTCTTAATGTCTTCCCTACTTTCACTAATTCCAATAGTCAAACAAACCCTAAATCAAAATCATACAAATCATTCAAGAACATTAGTAGATGCTGATAACTGAAAACTACATGCCAAAATTTTGAATACATGTTCATAAAAAAGATTTGAACGGCACTTGCATGCCACTTTGATTGTTCTTTTACTACATGATTGATAATGGAATATACCCCCAAAAAAAAATCACCAATAGTAGCCAGGAGCCTTAATTACAGAAATCAATCTCAAAATCATTGATCCTGACCAACACATGGTCGTCGCTTTGGGTGCTTCGTGTGGTATCCATATTTCTCCATTCAGACTTAGAAGACTGTGTTTGGTTTGAAAGAAACTGGAAAAAAGAAAAAAAATGAACGAGAAAAGGAAAGAAGATGGAAATTGATTTTTCCATCATATTTGGTTAGTAAGGAAATATTTTCTTTTCTTTAAAAAATTTTTTAAACCAAACAATAGAAAGCATTTTCCTTCTTATTTTCTTTCTTTTTCTTCATTTTCCCTCAAACCAAGTAGAGCCCAAGGGAGCAAGTAATGGTGATAAGTTTTGCAAGAAGAAATTTTGGGTAACCAAATGCATAAGGCGTAGCAATGGTATTTCTGTACCATAAATGTTGCTATTTGGCCCTACTAATCATTTTCCAGCTTTCGCCTTATTAAAGGCTGCTTCCAAATCAAACAGACATCAACCCTACTTTCTATTTGTTAGTTTTTCACAATGTTGCATGCTGAGAAATGTTATGGTGACCCAAATAGACTTCTCTCCAAACATATACAAGTAAATACATAATCCAACGAAACGGCCAAAACAACTTCAATCGGTCTTCTTCCAAATATCATTTTTTTCAAGAGTTAATTACATTCAGACCCCTTATAATATAAAAAATGTATAATTTATCGCCACTAAAATTTAAAACTCTCCCTTAGACTTTCTAGACCAGGTACTGAATGTAATTTAAACACGATAATTTTGAGTGTAATTAACCCTTTTTTCAATATCATACCATTTAAAAAGGATGTAAGGCGATTACCGCTGAATTACCAAGCCAAGGTAACTCAGGATGACAACCTAGGAATGCATTAAAGGGAAATTATTTGCCCAAAAGCCAACTTTTGCAGCTGCCTATGTAAACCCAAAACCTACTTGCTGCATTATAAGCAACAGGCAACAAAAAGAAATGTGATTCAGGATTCAAACCAATTTTTTTACGAAACGACTTCCGCCACAATATAATACAAGTCCAATCAATTTAAATAAAATAATCCATCAAATTATGTTAAAGACCTAAGCAAACGAACTACAAAAGTCAGTCACCGACAAAAAGTTTGATACAACATGCACAGTGCAAATTACAGATTTATCCCTTAAATCTTTAAAAATTATAATTTAGTTCCTCAAATCTTCATATTTAGGATTTAGTCTCTCAAATTTTTTAAGTTACTATAATTTAGTAATCCAGCCCGATTTTCTCTGATTTCCTTCACTTAATTCTATTTCTCTCTTCATTCTTTCTTCTTAATTCTTATTGGATTCCTCTTATTCTTCTCTACTCTCTCTATTCATTTATTGAATCTTCCCTCTCTATATTGAAACCAAATGTATTTTTCTCTACTAAATATATTAAAACTTTAAGTCTTAATATAAATTCATTTATTGAGTTCTTCTTTTCTATATTGGATAAATTCATTTATAAGTTTAATACATTTAATAGAGAATAATACATTTGGTTTCAATATAGAAAATAAAACCAATAAATAAATAGAGAGGAAAGAGAAGAAGAGAGAAAAACCAATAACAACTAAGAAAGTAGAGAAAAGAAGAAAGGAGAGTGAAAGAAATTAAAGGTAAAATGAAAAAAAATCGGACCAAAATATAAACGGGAGGACTAAATAGTGATAATTTAAAGAATCTAAGGAACTAATTACTAAATATGAAGATTTGGGAAACTAAATTATAATTTATAAAAATGTAAGGGACAAATCTGTAAATAGGCCATTAAAAAAATACCTTTGTAGAACACTTACATCAGCCTAAAAAGGAGGAAATGAAATGAGCATCTTTCAAGCTTAATATTCCTACAAAAACGAAAATATATGACAAATCTCCATTCTCAGAATTTACCAGTTGAATCTCCCATTTACAAACAAAGTACAACATAAAAGTGCTTGATTTCTAAATGTGAAGAGTTACATAGAGAAGCCATCTATAAATCAATAAGGATGTGAGGAAAATGATTAATGGCATTCCCAGTGAAATTTGACAGAACCCAACTGCCCATCTTCCTAAAGCTCATTCATATAGCAGGAAACACTTTCGGCAGAGATGCACAACACAGAGCAACACACCGATACACACAATCCTGCAAGCTGGAATCTTATCTAAATCTGGAGTCCTAGCAAGCTAAAAATGACTCTTTCTATTCGTGAAAAAAAATGTGGGGAAAATGATTGTTGAGGTTTCCTATTGAATGTTTGAAATGGAACCCAACTGCCCATCTTCCCATAACTAAATGTAGCAGGAAACACTATCGGCAAAGAAATGCACATTATCAGGCAAAGCACCCATATACACAATCCTGCATCTAATTAGACCAATTTGCAAACCAAAACTACTAAAAACAGACGAAAACAAAATTTAAAAAATTTAAAAAACAAAACAAAAAAGAAAAATGATGTAACTTGTATTTTGAGAAAGAGAGCCCGCCAATACTGTCGGCGCACAAAAGAGTGCTCCGACGGCGGCAGCCGTCATCGCAGATGGAAGGGACCGGCTGCCCTCTTTCTTTCCCAACCCAGAGAGCATCGACGAGACGCCGCCGGCAGCATGCAGATGATTGAATTTGCATGCGGGAAAAAGCGATGAAGAAAGGGGAAGCGGCGGCCTGCACTCCGCTCGGATAAAGATCAAGTAGCCTTTTAGCGTTTAGGGTTTGCTTTTATAGATTGGAGATTGTTTGGACTCTGGTGGGCTGGGCTTCGAAGAGATGTTCTTTTACGAGCTGGATTTTGAGTGGGCCCATCACTTGATCAGTCTGATGAATTAATAAGGGCCTAGCTAATACAAAGAATTTTTATCCTTTTTTTTTTTTTTTTTTCCCTCAAAAGGATTTTGTTAAGTTTTTAGATTTATTTGTTTGGATTCTAATTTTTGAGGATAATAATTAAATAAAATATGTTGGAATTAATGTATTATTCGAACATACTTCTTGATTTTAATTTCAATAATATAATTGCAACAACAACCATCTAGATGTAGATATAATCCAAAGAATTTTCTTCGTAATTTAAAATTCTAAGGATTTTCCTTCCAATCATCCAAAAAAGTCCTAAAAAATTTCTAGGTTTATCTTTATATATATATATTTTTTATTGTGTTTGTATTTCCTATTTTTAAATGTGACCAAAGAGGAAAAAAAGAGAACTCATTAGAAAATTAATTTAACTAGAACTATTCATGTTTATATTATTATCATATTTTTTCATTTAGAATGTCACATAAACTTGTATGGTAACTCCAGACCTGGGAGAATATGGAGCTTATTGGTTCATAAAAAATACTATGGACAGTGAAATGGAATGGTCAGAATATAATTTCTATAAATATGGTACTTTACATAAATTGATTTATTGAAAGTGGATATTATAGAAGTTACACTCCTTTATACACGTGGTAAGGAAAGTTGGGGCATGGATTCAGTTTTTTTCTTAATCATGTCATTTTCTTTTTTTTTTTAATTAATATTTTTGGGCGGGGATAACCACTAATTTGTTAACGTTGATCACTTTTCATTACTACTTTCCATGAAATATTCAATAGAAAGTTAGAGGTAACTTTTCATGTTATCTTCTATGGAGCAATTTAGAAAGAAGAAAACAATATAAAAAGTTGACAGCTCCACCGATCTGCTTTTTATTTTTGCACCTTCCTTAAACCAATCTCTATGGGAAATAAGCACTTAAATTTGGAGGAAGAAATTGTTGGATGTTGTTGGTTGTTTTAGTTTGATATAGATAGAATTACTACTGTAATTAATTAGAAAGATTTGTTGTCTATTTCAACTAGAAATATTATTAGATAATATTAAAGAAGAAATACGAATTGATGTTTATATATAAGCAATTTATATTTCAGAAAAGAATTAGAATTATATATAAATCTTATTACCTACTGTTATTAACTAGATCCAGAGTATTTAAAACTGAATTTGTTTAAATAGTTTACTACCTTAAGAAAGAAACATAATAAAATAAATTTCAGAATTAGAATACTTTACTGCTTGAAGGATAAGCGTATGCAGAAGATTGATGCATATTTGATAATGACAGGAAGATGATCGAGACTAGTGTTGAACACTATCTTCTTAAAACCGATTTGCCCTCCACCGTTCTGCTTCTGGATTACAGTGGGTGTTAGTCTCATAGAATACAATGATCAGTTTGCAACAGGACGGAAGCAACAATCCTATTGTTCTGGCGAATCTGATAAAGAATACTCTTTTTTTGTGTATGGTGTAGTGCATAACAGAAATGAAGAGAATTGTTCTTCTGAAAACAGAAAACTTCTATTTTAAAGACAAAATTTTCTGTCTGCAGAAGAAGGAAGATGAAGAACAACAACAACAACAACAACAACTATGCCTTTTATCTCAAGTATTTGGGGTAAGCAATATGAACCAAAAAAAATCACGTCGGATTGATCACTTTGATATTTTTTCTCCATTCATTTCTATCAAGTAATATCTCCTTATTTAAACATCTAGACTCCATATCTTTGCGTATCACCTCCATCCATATTTTTGTTGGTCTTCTCTTCGTTCTTTTAACTTATTCTACATTGATAAACTCCCCTCTTCGAACTGGTGCACTTGTAGACCTACGTTGCACATGACCAAACCATCGTAAGCGATTTTCTCGCATTTTCTCATCGATGGGAGCTACACCTAGCTTAACACGAATATCTTCATTTCTCACTTTATCTCTCTTAGTGTTGCCGCATATCTAACGGAGCATACGCATCTCCACTGCACTTATCTCTGTGAATAACGTTTCTTTATAACTCAACATTCCATACCATATAATAAAACTGGCCTAATAACAGTCCTATAGAATTTTCCTTTCAATCTTAACATAATGTTTCGGTTGCATAAAACTCCCGTCGCCCTCCTCCATTTTAACCAGCCAGCTTGTATTATATGATTAACATCATTATCGATCTCTCTATCACTCTGAATAATAGAACCCAAATATCTAAACTGACTGCTCATTTGTATCTCTTGCATATCCAGTTTTACAGTATTATAGTGTATAGTCCGTCGTTTACTAAATTTACACTTCATATATTCTGTTATAGACCTACTCAATTTAAAATCTCTAGATTCTAATGTATGCCTCCATAACTCTAACTTGGCATTTACCCCTGCTCTTATCTCATCAACTAAAACAATATCATCAGCAAATAGCATATACCAAGGTATCACATCCTGAATAGTTTTAGTAAGCTCATCCATTACTATAACAAATAAGAATGGGATCAATGCAGATCCTTGATGCAATCCAATTGTGATAGAAAAATCACTTGTTAAACCACCACATGTTCTTTTACGAATTGGATTTTGAGTGGGCCCATCACATGATCAGTCTGATGAATTAATAAGGGCCTAGCTAATACAAAGAATTTTTATCCTTTTTTTTTTCCCCTCAAACGGATTTCGTTAAGTTTTTAGATTTATTTGTTTGGATTCTAATTTTTGAGGATAATAATTAAATAAAATATGGTGGAATTAATGTGTTATTCGAACAAACTTCTTGATTTTAATTTCAATAATATAATTGCAACAACAGCCATCTAGATGTAGATATAATCCAAAGAATTTTCTTCGTAATTTAAAATTCTAAGGATTTTCCTTCCAATCATCCAAAAAAGTCCTAAAAAATTTTTAGGTTTATCTTTATATATATATATATATATTTTTATTGTGTTTGTATTTCCTATTTTTAAATGTGACCAAAGAGGAAAAAAAGAGAACTCATTAGAAAATTAATTTAACTAGAATTATCCATGTTTATATTATTATCATATTTTTTCATTTAGAATGTCACATAAACTTGTATGGTAACTCCAGACCTGGGAGAATATGGAGCTTATTGGTTCATAAAAAATACTATGGAAAGTGAAATGGAATGGTCAGAATATAATTTCTACAAATATGGTACTTTACATAAATTGATTTATTGAAAGTGGATATTATAGAAGTTACACTCCTTTATACACGTGGTAAGGAAAGTTGGGGCATGGATTCAGTTTTTTTTCTTAATCTTGTCATTTTCTTTTTTTTTAATTAATATTTTTGGGCGGGGATAACCACTAATTTGTTAATGTTGATCACTTTTCATGACTACTTTCCATGAAATATTCAATAAAAAGTTAGAGGTAACTTTTCATGTTATCTTCTATGGAACAATTTAGAAAGAAGAAAACAATATAAAAAGTTGACAGTTTCACTGATCTGCTTTTTATTTTTGCACCTTCGTTAAACCAATCTCTATGGGAAATAAGCACTTAAATTTGGAGGAAGAAATTGTTGGATGTTGTTGGTTGTTTTAGTTTGATATAGATAGAATTACTACTGTAATTAATTAGAAAGATTTGTTGTCTATTTCAACCAGAAATATTATTAGATAATATTAAAGAAGAAATACAAATTGATATTTATATATAAGCAATTTATATTTCAGAAAAGAATTAGAATTATATATAAATCTTATTACATACTGTTATTAACTAGATCTAGAGTATTTAAAACTGAATTTGTTTAAATAGTTTACCATCTTAAGAAAGAAACATAATAAAATAAATTTCAGAATTAGAATACTTTACTGCTTGAAGGATAGGCATATGCAGAAGATTGATGCATATTTGATAATGACAGGAAGATGATTGAGACTAGTATTGGACACTATCTTCTTAAAACCGATTTGCCTTCCACCGTTCTGCTTCTGGATTACAGTGGGTGTCGGTCTCATAGAATACAACGATCAGTTTGCAACAAGATGGAAGCAACAATTCTATTGTTCTGGCGAATTTGATAAAGAATACTTTTTTTTGTGTATGGTGTAGTGCATGACAGAAATGAAGAGAATTGTTCTTCTGAAAACCGAAAACTTTTATCTTAAAGACAAAATAATCTGTCTGCAGAAGAAGGAAGATGAAGAACAACAACAACAACAACAACTATGCCTTTTATCCCAAGTATTTGGGGTAAGCTATATGAACTAAAAAAAAACACGCCGGATCGATCACTTTGATATTTTTTCTCCATTCATTTCTATCAAGTAATATCTCCTTATTTAAACCCATAGACTCCATATCTTTGCATATCACCTCCATCCATGTTTTTGTTGGTCTTCTCTTCGTTCTTTTAACTTATTCTACATTGATAAACTCCCCTCTTCGAACTGGTGCACTTTAGGCCTACGTTGCACATGACCAAACCATCGTAAGCGATTTTCTCACATTTTCTCATCGATGGGAGATACACCTAACTTAACACGAATATCTTCATTTCTCACTTTATCTCTCCTAGTGTTGCCGCACATCCAACGGAGCATACGCATCTCCACTACACTTATCTATGTGAATGACGTTTCTTTATAACCCAACATTTCATGTCATATAATAAAACTGCCTAATAACAGTCCTATAAAATTTTCCTTTCAATCTTAACAGAATGTTTTGGTTGCATAAAACTCCCGTCGCCCTCCTCCATTTTAACCAGCCAGCTTGTATTCTATGATTAATATCATTATCGATCTCTCTATCACTCTGAATAATAGAACCCAAATATCTAAACTGACTGCTCATTTGTATCTCTTGCATATCCAGTTTTACAGTATTATAGTCTGTCATTTACTAAATTTACACTTCATATATTATGTTGTAGATCTATTCAATTTAAAATCTCTAGATCCTAATGTATGCTTCCATAACTCTAACTTGACATTTACCCCTACTCTTATCTTATCAACTAAGACAATATCATCAGCAAATAGCATACACCAAGGTATCACATCCTGAATGGTTTTAATAAGCTCATCCATCACTATAACAAATAAGAATGGGATCAATGCAGATCTTTGATGCAATCCAATTGTGATAGAAAAATCACTTGTTAAACCACCACATGTTCTGATATTGTCCACTACTTCATCACTCCATCACAACTCCATCACTACTCCAGAAGAAGGAAGAAGAAAAAAGTAAAATATTATTTTTAATGAGTCTAAACAGAGGCCTATTTATAGGCTTGTGGACTAACAGTCGCAATAGTCAATGGGCGAGTCGAATCCAAATCTGAACCCAATAGAGGTAACACGAATCTAATAGCACCAAAAAATCAAAAGCTCTTTAGCTCCTCGCGACGATCGCCCTAAATGCTCATTCGCCCTCGCACACGCGCGTGCGCATGCGGGCGATGCGTAGCACCACCCGTGGTACTCAAGATTTCTCCGTTTTTTATATAAGTAATGACATGGAACAGACAATTCTCTATAGACCCACATCCTAGTAACACTCTATCCGATGTGAGACTATTTTTTCCTCTTTTATTTTGTTCCATTTGCTATGCACTCTACTTTGAAGCCATTTTTCATTCACCTAATTCATTTATTTTTGGACTAGTGAATTGGCTCAAAAATTTAATGTTCAAACATACATGAATTTAACAATTCCCACATGAATGAAATGACTTAGACTCTAATGCAAATAAACAGAGAGTATAATAAAAAGTTACCGCATCGGGAGATGGATTTTGGCTTTGAACTTTTCTTAGTGAAATATTATTGAGTTTACTTGCTAACCAGTGAACACGATATTTTTGAACTGTTCAGCTTTTAATGTAAAGTAAGACAATAATATTCACATGATTTCTTTCAAGTTTAACAGATTATTTATGTTGTGTCCGTTTTGGCCCTGGACAACCTGGTAATTTTATGAGTGATTTAAAGAATTTAGTCTTTGTCATTCTTATAGAAGCGGCCCCTTTACACTCATATAAGTAATCTCTTATTAGAAGTATCTTGCCATACTCCACTTGGATTTCCAATATATAAGGATCATTAAAAGTTTTAGCTTATTCTTATACATTGCAGGTTAATCACTATTTTACCATAGAAATAAGATAGGAATTATTTCCTCAGTAATTTTTATGAGTTCTCCCATAATTTGGTTGTCTCTTTGAACCTAAATTTTGGGATCTCCAGTCAGTTAGGTTGGGTTGCCATTATGGAGTTACTCTATTTAGTAGGCTATAATCTCATTTCCCTCGATAACTTATATGCTTGATCTCTGATCAAGTTTATTATTAATGGATCTGCAATATTATCTTTTGATTTTATATAATCAAGAGATATTATTCTGTTTGTAAGCAGTTGTCTTACAATATCATGTCTACGACATATATGTCGTGACTTTTCATTATACAACACATTCTGTGCCTTTTCATTTGCTGATTGACTATCGCAATAGATGCAAATTGCTGACACAGGTTTAGACCATATTGGAATATCTTTTAAAAAGTTTCGAAGTCATTTTGCTTCTTCTCCAGCTTTATCTAAAGCGATGACTCAAATTCCATAGTGGATCTGGCTATACATGTTTGTTTTGAAAATTTTCAAGAGATAGCTGCACCTCCAATAGTAAATACATATCCACTTATGGATTTTATGTCTTTAGAATCCGTAATCCAGTTAGTATCAGTATATCTTTCTATCACTACTGAATATCTTATATAGTGCAACCCATAGTTAGTTGTGTACGTCAAATATTTGAGTACTTTAACTATTACTTTCCTGTGGTTATCCCCTAGATTGTTTGTAAATCTACTCAGTTTGCCTACTGAGTATGCAATATCAGGTCTTGTGCAGTTTATTAAATACATAAGACTGCCATTGATCTGAGAATATTCTAATTGAGATATACTAGCACCTATATTTTTTGTAAGATATAAATTCATATCCACAGGTGTCCTAACTATACCATTATTTCCTTTGTCAAAATTTTCGAGTATCTTCTCGATATAATGTGACTGAGATAAGGTATATCCATAAGATATCTTGGAGATTTTGACACCAAGAATAACATCTACAATACCTAAGTCTTTTATGTCAAATTTCCATATTAACATAATTTTTATCTCTTTAATTAAAGCAACCGTGCTACTGGTGATAATCATGTCATCTACGTATAAACATATAATGACATAGTTGTGCATATCCCATTTTACATATACACATTTATTGCATTCATTATAACGAAATCCATTTGACAACATAACTTGGTCAAATTTTTCATATTATTATTTAGGTGCTTGTTTACGTCCATAGAGTGACTTAACATGTCTACACACCTTCTTTTCTTTATCTGGAATTACAAATCCTTCAAGTTATTCCATATAAATTTCTTCATCTAATTCACCATTTAAAATTACTGTTTTTACATCCATTTGATGAAACTCGAGATTATATAATATTGCAAAAGCAATTATTAATCTTATAGATGTTATTCTTTTTACTAATGAAATGTATCAAAATAATTTACACTTTTCTTTTGTTTATAACCTTTTACTACAAGTCTAACTTTGTATTTATCTATAAATCTATCAGGTTTTATCTTTCTCTTAAAGATCTATTTATAACCTAATGGTGTTTGCCATGAAAGTTGCACGCTCTTTATATCAAAGTCTTTTCAATAAAAGGGTTACAATTGAACGATTTTCCGTTTACAGAAGATGAGGAAGATTGCTCTCCCTCTTTGTTTAATACTGGGTTTCTAGGTAGCTATGGAGGACGATCCTGCTCTCCGTTGACACTCCGTACAATTTCTCTCAGTTGGCTAAAGGGAAAAGAAAGGTTTTTTTTGGCTCTTGATCGCAAAGATAGTTTTTCAGAAGAAGCTCCTCTTGCCATGCTCTCCTCTGTCTCTCTCCGTGTGTCTTTCGCTCCCCGCCTTTTATAGGAGGCTTGGAATAACGTCTTGCCATATTTTGCTCGACCGTTAGCTCCCACTACTCGAGAAGTGCTGCCATATTTGTTAAGTGGTTACTCCTACGATCAAAGTAACGCCGCTGCATTCGATTGGCAGTTATTCCCACGATCCGAGGTGGCAATTCTTCTATTCAGGTCAGGTGACTTTGTATTAAACCCTCACCCGAAAGCTATGGGTAGTATCACGAATCTCAGATTTATATTCGCGAACCTGTTCCGTCGTCTGGATCGCGGACCTTAGTTTCTTAGATTCGCGGACTTCAGTTTCTTAGATTCCCGGAGCTTAGTTTTTTAGATTCGCGGACCTCAGTTTCTTAGATTCGCGGACCTTAGTTTCTTAGATTCGCGGATCCGATGAGTTGCGGGCTTCTGTCTCTGAATTCGTGGATCTGCTTTGGTTTTCCAGAGTTTTTCGCCGACAAAACCCCCTCCAAAGTTTCCAAAACTCTCATGATTCTTTGAGGAGTTTCGGAATACTTTTGATATAATATTCTGTATTAGAACTTCCGTTGCGTTTGTTTGAAGTCTGTGACTATGTATTAGCGCCACTACTGCTTCTTACTTTTGAAGGGACATGTCTCTGTATTAGGGGTGCGACTCTTCATCTTTGAGTAGAAAACGACTCTGTATTAGGATCGCGAACCTTGTTTTGGAAGGAACACGTCTCTGTATTAGGGGCGCGAGCCTTCATCTTTGAGTAGAAAATGACTCTGTATTAGGGTCGCAAATTGTCTTCGGAAGGGGCGCGACTCTGCATTAAGGTCGCGAGTCTTCACTTTTTGAGAAGAAAGAGGCTCTATATTAGGGTCGCGAATTTCGCTTTTTGAGGAGAAACCGACTCTGTATTAGGGTCGCGAGCTTTTACGGGAAGGCTGGCAGGCGGTTATTTTCCTATGGCGTTAGATTCGAGGCGTTTTTCTGAGCCGCATTAAATAAAAAGGTATCTACGCGATTCAAGCCGGATATCACGTCTGTTCAGAGATCTTGGCCGTCAAATCACCGGCTATATAACCTCCACTTTACGAGAGCTTGCCCTTATCTCGAGAAATTTGAAATCTGAGTTCTTCGTTTGGACTCCTTAGACTTCTCGTCTTCAATCTTCTATCTGATTCTCCGTGTGAGAGATTTCCTCCCTCTGCAAAAGATGCCGAAGAAAGTTTCTTCTTCCGACGCCGTTACCAAGAGTCGTCAAGATCCTCAAGCTGCATCTAGCTCAATAGTGGTTCGGCAGGAACCCTTGATTGGAGGTAAAAAGTCGAAAGGCAGTCCCTTTCCCATTTTTTTTTTTGTCTTGAATTTGAATGTCTTTTGCAGTTGATTACACCTCAAATCCTTGGCTAAAGGATCATTATTTCGGATATTCTGACGGCTATGATGGGAATAAAGAGTTCAGATTTGATCACGTCTTTCCTCATTGTACAGCCTCGGATAATTAAGAGAGAGAAGATAGGATCCTCCACCATTCTCGCTCAACATTGCGAGAGCTGATGACCAATGCATCTTTCGAGGAAGAAGATCGGTCTCTATTGCTTAAACCTGTCTTTTTGTTTGGGGATCATGTTTCAATGCCCGACAATGGTTTGTAAGATGGTGATTACAAGTAGCTTCGTCAAGTTGAAGGTCGCTACTTGTTTCTTCCCAATATGGAGAGGTCTTACCCGTTCTTGTTCTTTCAATCTCTTTCCGTGCCCAGATAAATGGACTGGGACATAAACAGACCGCAAGACGGTATCTTATTGTGGGGCTTCAATGCTCAAGGTGCTTTTCCTCGTGGCACTGGGAAGAGCTTTCGTGGATTGCTTCCGGGGTTGCTTAATCGTGACCTCCCTAGAGGCGAGGTTCTCCTAATTGCACAGACTTTCTTGCATCGTTTTACCAATGCACAAGGAGAGTTCCCTGTTCAGGATTTCCGTCCTCCTGGATGGGTTCACGGTTCTTCAAAAGGAGAGTGGGCTGTTTTGACCGATTTCTTTTTACGATCATTTAGAGATCAGCTTCATCATGCGGGGCTGTATCGCGCCATCAGGGGGTTCAGCGTGACATTCTCGCCAGCAGATTCTATTTCTTTGCCTTGTTGGAATTTTATAATCCTGATACTTGTACAATCTTTTGCCCCCAAGGCGAATTGGGTTTCGCTCTCCATGAGATGCATGAGATCTCGGGTTTGCCTATAGGAAATATCCCGTATGAGGAGTATGTTCCTACTGGAGAGGAACTCTATCTATTAAAGACTCAGGACCCTTTGGCTTATGATACTTACTGGGAGTTACTATGCCATTATCATATCTGTACTCACACATCGGGCACCCGTAGTTTGAAGCCAAAGAAGTGGCTGCAATATCTTTTGCCTAGTTTTTCTGAGAGTACTCCGAACTTCACTCGCCTTCCTCCAGTTTCTGAAAAAGACGTAGAGAGAAGAATTGCAAGTTTCAGAATAGATGCTTATGTTGCCGAAACTGATGAAGATGTTTTCAAAGCTGGGGCGTCCTTTGAGAGTTTTCATTATCAAGCCCTTCAGCCCTTATCTGACCCTACCTTCTTGGCGGGTTATTTGTTGGTTTGGCTGAAAAAGTGTATTATTCCTTGCAGGAAAACATACCCATTGGGGCTGTATACCCAGCCGTTCTCCTGGCATTGGGCAGGCAACATAGTTTGTTGCCCGCCATGGTATGCAGTATCCAAAGCGGATTGAGAAGAATCTCTGATAAATTCTGCAGTGTGAAGAAAGAGTAGAGGAAGAAAGGAGACCCTATCATTAAGACTCCTAATTCACGTGTAAAAGTTCCTTATACTTACTTGATGGCCTGGCTGGTTCTACATTGCCCCACTCTGATGAGTCCTGCAGATTCGGAGATTGATTTAAGTGCTCCAAAAGTGCAGCACTATGAGAGGTCGCAATGGAAAGGGGGCTACATGGCCGCGATCCGCATGACCCTTCATTGTTTCTCAACTTTTGAGTTGTTTAGATATTTTCCATACTTCCCGAATACTGGGTACGGGGAAGAATTCACGGATTCTGCTGGTGCTGATAAATTCACTACCCTATCTTTGGGGTGTTTCTGGTGGTTGTTGAATATCCGCCCAGGACATTTGGTCATTCGTTTGGGGAACCTCTGCTATATAGAACCTTACTACCCGAGTCGTTTTGCCCGTCAGTTTGGGTATGATCAGCTCTATGTGGGTAATCCCAATAGAGAATTAAGCTTTGTTGGGAATGTTCTGGAGGGAGCTCGAGCTTGGTTTCATTTTGTTGCAGGTGGAACTCAAGCCAAATTTGATCTTCCGCTCAAGACCCCGAATTTGAATATGAGCTTCTGCTTCTGTAAGTGGTTCGCGGATGCTAACTCCGCTCCTCAGAATTTTAATATACACCATACCAGTCTGCGGGAGACCAGAGCTTGGTTTGCTCAGAAAAAGAAGGCCGGCAGCACGAAAGTGGCAGGGATGGAGGACTTCAGGGGAGACAGCGCGTCTAATGAATCGGAACAAAGAGAAGAGGTCACTGAGGTACTGGCTCAGGCTGCCTCCCTTGATGCTTCTCCCTATCCGACATCGAGGAAGACTTCTCCTCCGTTGCCGTCTTCTCCTGAGAAATCTTCACATAAGCGGAAGAGACTAAGGAGTCTTAGCGACTTGCCTACCATTCCGCGGGAAACTGATTCGCAGAGTACCCTGCCTGAGACAAGAACTGCAACACTTACTCCAGTTGCTGAACCCCTCACTGAAGAATCAAGGAGGATGAAGATGATTCCTCCTTAACTCTTCGCTCTCTCAAGAGGCGTCGGAACCAAGAACCTGTTCTTTGTCATGACCCTGCTCCCACTACTCAAAAGGGTCTGGCTCCTCAAAAGGATTCTACTCCTCCAATTGGCCAGGCCAACGTTGAAGTTAGTACTCCTTCGGCTTTACAAGAGGACTCTGTGGTTCCTGTTGCTTAGGGCACTATAGATGATGAAGTGCAAATCATTGGGGAGACCCACGCACCAGACTCTTCAAAGGCAGCACCCCCTTCTGATCCATATACCAAGGAGAACGGCGTGGCATTGGTGGGAGTTCGGACTGTGGTTCGGTATGCCCACAGACACTCTCCGAGCTTTTCGTCCCAATCCCATTGATTTGATGACACAAGTTTCTTAAGAAGTTTTACAATGGTCTTATTGAAGGCTTCTGCTAGACCATTGGCTGCAGGGTAGTATGGCGATGAAGCCACATCCTCGATCCTGTATTTGTTGCAGAATCTGGAATACACCGTTGTCATGAATTATTCTTCTAGGCACCCCGAAGCGATAAAGCACATAGTGCTTGATGAACTTGATAACATCTGACGATTTTACTTCGGTCAGAGAGATGGCCTCAGTCCACTTTGAAAAGT
Organism: Dracaena cambodiana; assembly: GCA_036321105.1. Taxonomy (NCBI): domain Eukaryota; kingdom Viridiplantae; phylum Streptophyta; class Magnoliopsida; order Asparagales; family Asparagaceae; genus Dracaena; species Dracaena cambodiana. The sequence goes on along the minus strand of JAYEPQ010000020.1, from coordinate 13,436,564 downwards.
AATCAGTTATAGCCAAAATGAACCGGTGTCCTCTCGTTGATGGCGGAGAAATTGGCCCTATGATGTCCATACCCCATTGCTCAAACGACCATGATGTAACCGTCGGGTGGAGATATTCTGGAGCTTGATGTATAAAGTTTGCATATATTTGGCAGGCCCTACACTTCTTGGCGTAGTTGACTGTTTCTATCATCATCTTAGGCCAATAATAACCCATCCTTCGGATTCTATTCCAGAGTTTCGGTCCTGGCTGATGTGCTCCGCAGATGCCAGCATGAGCTTTTTCGAGTACCTTTTGAGCTTCGCGGTTGGAAAGACAGCTAAGTAGAACTCCGTTGTAGGATTTTCTATACAACGTCTAGAGTTCCGCATTGTAGTAAAACCGGATGGCCCTTCTCTAAATGGCTTTGGCTTCTTTTGAACTTTCGGGTAATATCCCGTAAAGGACAGTCTATATAAGGAAAACGCCAATCCCTTGGCTCTAGGCTAGATGCGCAAGCGTCAGTTTCGTTTTCTTGTGGCTTTTTCGCTTCTTCTTTGAGCTCATCCTTTGAACAGAACAACTCCTTGCTGCTTACCATAATTTGCCTTTTAGCATGCTTGGGCAAGGCTAATGTAGCAGCCAAGGAAGCTAGCTAATCCGTATAACTATTGAGGTGGCGCTTTATGTAGCTGATATAGAAACCAGTGAAACCGCGACCTTGATCACTGCATGATAATACGGCAGGAGGTCTTCATGTTTGACTTCGTACTCCCCTTTTATTTGATTTACAACGAGTTAAGAGTCCCCATATGCCTCCAAATATTTGACCCCCAGTTGTTTGGCTATTCTTAAGCCGATTAGGAGGGCGTTGTATTCCGCGACGTTGTTGGAGCACGAGCTTGTCAATGAGTAAGCTTGAGGAATGATGTGGTTGCGAGGAGAGACGAGAACAACTCCCACCCCCACTGTTGTCTTTTCTTTTGATCCCATTCGGGAGGCACCATAAAAAAAAGTTGCCATACACCTTTCGAAACCGTATTTGATTCGAAAGACCTTCTCGAACCATCCTTTTTTGGAATTAAATCCCGTTCCTCCAACTCTCCTGGAATTTGTTCATATAACCTCGAGGATGCCTGGACTGGATGTTCGGCCAAGAAGTCGGCCACGGCCTGTCCTTTGATAGACTTCTGTGGGACGAAGTGCATATCATATTGTGATAGCAAAATAGCCCAATTGGATAGTCTTGAATTTAATGACCCGGGTTTAGTCATTAATATTCTCAGAGGGTTAACTCTCGATACAACGTGGATAGTTTGTCCAACTAAGTAGTGTCGCATTTTCTGTATTGCGAACACCAATGCTAGACATTCTTTTTCCATGGGATTATACTGGTGTTCCGCCCTGATCATCATTCTGCTGAGGTAGTAAATGACTTGCTTATGGCCTGACTCATTCTTTTGCGCTAGCAAAGCACCCAATGAATGGTCCATAGCCATTACATATAACTGGAAGGGCTTTTCCGAAACTGGGGACACGAGCACTGGTGGCTTCGTGAGATATTGTTTGATCTCTTCAAAAACCTTTTGGCATGCGTCATCCCAGATGAACGACACTCCTTTCCTCATCAATCTGGTGAAAGGTTGACATTTACTAGATAAATTTGATATAAATCTGCGAATGTACGCCAGCCTGCCTTGCAACTCTCTTAACTCTTTGAGGTTACGGGGAGGTGGCATGTCTTGGATAGCTTTGATTTTATCTTGATCAAGATGTATTCCTTTCGAAGTTACGACAAAGCCAAGGAATTTTCCACTAGAGACCCTCAGGAAAGACTTAGCTGGATTCATCTTGAGCTGGTGCTTCCTCATGAGGTCAAACACTGTCTTCAAATCTTTCAAGTGATCTTCTTTGTTTCTGCTCTTAATTGCTAGGTCATCTACGTAGCACTCCACTGTTTTCCGGAGGTGCTCTTGGAAAATTACATTCATGGCGCGTTGATACGTAGCACCTGCGTTCTTTAGGCCAAAGGGCATGACTGTATAGCAGTATACTCTGAGTGGTGTCCTGAAGGACGTATGCTTCTCATCATCGGGATACATCTTTATTTGATTATATCTCGAGAATCCATCCATGAACGTCATGCGCTCATACCCACAAGTATTATCTATCATAATATCAGTGATGGGTAATGGGAATTCGTCTTTGGGGCAAGCCTCATTCAAATCCCTAAAGTCTATACAGACTCGGATTTTTCCATTTTTCTTGGTCACGGGAACTATATTTGCGACCCAATCAGGGTGCTGTTCCTCGCGAATAAAGCTTGACGCGATCAACTTTTTGATTTCAGCTTCTATAGCTTCCATGATCTCTGGGCAGAATCTTCGTTGTTGCTGCTTTACTGGCTTAGCTTCTGGTCGGATCTTCAATTTGTGAACCGCCATGCTTGGATCCAACCCTGGAATCTCCTCATAACTCCAAGCAAAAATATCAATATATTCGCGGACGAGGGATATCAATTCCTTCCTTTCTTCCGAGGATAGGTTCTCACTTATAAATATGGGTTTAAAATTCTTTTCATCTCCCATATTGATTTGGATCACTTTATTTTCAGTTGGGGGCTCCCGCTGTTCAAACGGAATCTCCCACTCCATATTAAGATGCTTGTCCCAAGGGTCGTCTCTTACTGGTGAGGTTTCCTTCAAATCTTCGTCTTCTTAGATCGCGGAAGCCATGTTCGAGGATACCTCGTGGAAAATCACATTTGTGCTGACATCTGAATCCCAGCATGATGATTCTGACGAATGATCGTACTGTCTTTCCTCAGCTTTGTCGCTTGAGGAGGCCTCGGAAGTGGTGACGCATCCCAACCCCCTGCCGGTTTTCTGGTAATAGTCTGGCGTCTTCCCTTCGGGGACAAAAGCTTGAACGATTGTCTTCTTTCTTTTTCCGAAATTCAACCCCCTGCCTTCGGCTAGATTGTATCCCATTTTCTTTATTATTCCACGGGAATGTTCATCATAATGGAAGAACTCGGGTTTTCCCTGTTCTTCCTCAGAATTTGAACATTTCTCATTGTTCCTGTGACTTACTCTTCCAAATATTATGGCCTTTTGGGTTCCGTTTTTGGGAGGGACCTCAAAAATAACTTGGTCAGCACTTTCAACGTCATCACTTAATTCATATAAGGATGATCGGATAAGTGCTTGGAAGGAAGTCAGAGAATATATCTCATTTACACAGTCTCTAAATGCATCTGTGCTAGTGCTTGAGGGCTCAGAATCAACACCAGAAGAATAAGCAAATTTCAGATTTTCATTTATCACCCATTCATCATCAGAGTGAACGGCGTTATTTACATCAAGGCCTTCGAGGCTTATCACAATGGGCTTACCATCCCAAATCACATCCTCGGATTCCGAATCTTCGGATCCTGATTCTGTATCAGCCTCTTCACCACTATCAGAGTCATCCTGAATGGGCCGATCTGCGATGCCAAACGCATCTTGATATAGCAACGCGTCAGTAAAGTAGTTTTCAACTCCTTTGAAGAGTTGTTTTTCCGCAATGAGCGTCTTCACGTTCGCGTCTTCGTAAACATACTTCATGTATTGGTGTAACGTGGAGGGCACGATTAGATTGCTATGGATCCAGGGTCTCCCCAATAGCAGATTATATGATGTGTCCGCATCTATCACGTAATACGTGACTTCCGTTTTCAGGTCGCCGATTTGACACTTGAGCTTTATTTTACCCAGGGGTCTACTACCGTTAGCATTGAACCCGAAGATAGTAGTGTTGGTTGCGGCTAATCTGTTCATCGGAACTTCAAGATATCGTAGCATCCTTCGCGGCATGATGCTCAAGGTCGAGCCTGGATCAACTTGAATACGATCAATCTCCGCAGATCCTATGTATCCCTTGTAATACAAAGGGCGATGATACTTATTACTCCTAACTTGCATATCATCCGGAGAGAAGGTGACGCAAGGGATGTTTTTACCAGCGATCTGGTGACATGTCGCGCAAAGAGACTCTCCTTCATCGATCATCTCTAGTATTTATGCCAAGAACACTTCCGAATCTTGCAGAGCCTCTCTTAAAGCTTTCCTAGTAGATTTGGAGAGCTTCAGGAGCTCGTACAAGATTATCCTTGCAGGGATATTGGCCAACTGTGTTAGGATGTCGAACTGGAATGACTTTCGCGAGTCTTCCGCAAGTTCTTTTCCCTTCTTCCTTAGAGCTTTGTCAAACTTTAGCTCTTTTTGCTTGAATTTCTCTGGAGATGGTTGAAAACCTGTTGTTTGGCCGTAATTATTTACGTAATCTTTTCCCGAACGAGTCTCCGCGGAGGGAGGGTCTGCATTGGTGACTAAGGAATTTTCGATTTCTCTTTCCGAATCGATCAGAACAAGAATAATCTCATCGTCTTCGGGAATTACGAAAACGACATTGGATGTGAAGACTCTCTCTCTTCGCTTCTTCCCAGATGAATTGGAACTCCATTGTTCATCATTTAGGAGATCAGGATGTACCCATAGTATCTCCCTCCTATCAGTTTCAAAGGGGAATAGTCCTTTCTTTTGCTGTTGGTGTGGATCAAAATTTACGACTTGCATCGTGCCTTTATGGATGGGCTGCACTCCATCTTGAACTGTTGACTCTATCCAGTGGGGCGCTTTACCGAGCTTGACGGTCACCATGTTCACAGTCACCTTCTTCTGGTGCTCTTGAAGCTTGATGACATTAGCGTCCACTAAGGCTTGAATTTTATCTTTAAGGATGTAGCAGTTTTGGGTGGGGTGGTTAATGATCCTATGGTAGACACAGTAGTTAGGATCATTAACTTTTTCCGTTTCCTCTGGACGTTTAGACTCTGGCAACTTCAGCATCTTCTTACTAATGAGGAGATTGAAGATAGTCTTCGTGTGCTCATCCTTAAAGGATTATTGCTTTTGTAGCACTCGCGTCTGAGAAGGAAGTTTCGGGGGAGTCTTCGTGGGTTGTGGCTCATCAGTGACCATTGTTTTCTCTCCCTTAGACCCTCGGGGTCGGTACTTATAGCTGTTATCACCACTTCGCTTCGGTTTCTCCTCGGCTCCTTCTTCTTCAAGCCTTTGCGCAATTTCTTCAGCTTCTTCAGTTTGTTGGGCGAGATCCTTCCAATTTTAGGACTTCACCGCCTCCATTCTGGCTAGAACCTTAGTCGATAAATTATGTCGACAGGTTTCTACCAGGGTCTTTTCTGGCATCCTATGCGGACATCTGAGAGAATCTTTCCGAAACCTTTTGATGAAGTCCCGGGCTGACTCTCTTTTCTTTTGTTTAGCGGCTAGAAGCGCCGGCATTGATACCTCCATATCATCTTCATAGAATCTAGTGAGAAAGGCTTTCTCCATGTCGCTCCAGGAATTGATGGTTCCCGGTTCTAATCTCCGAAACTATTCAAAAGCTAGCCCGGTTAAGACACTAACAAATATTCTTGTAATAATAGGGTCATTTCTAGATAAATGCCCTATCTGCGACTTAAAATAGTAGAGGTGTTGGTTTGGCGATCCTCTACCATCAAAAGATTTGAGCTTCAACGGTTTGTAGCTTTCTGGGAACGGTACCGTTTCCCACTCCATGGGATATGGCCTTACTACACCCAGTTCTTATAGGTCGCCCTTATGCATGAGGGCATTCAGTTGGTTCTGGAAGCTCTTCATTCAGACAGTATTTGCGTTTCTCTCCTGGTGCATGGAGCAGTTGTCATCATCTTTATGATGTTCTTCTTCTTCTCGATTGTTATGAGGACCATGACCTTCTTCTTCGGTTTTCTTTCCTGTATTCTGCAGTTTAGCTTTTTCTAACTCCATCAGAACGTGTAGCATATCTTTAAGCTCGCTGATGGTGTTCTGCTATTGCTGGATATGCCTATCTTGCTCCTCCATTCTCCACATGAACTCTTCTGGGATATTGTTCTGCGTCATATATGCAGAGGCGGAGTCTTCTAAGAATGAATCAGACGTCTGTGATTCAGCCATAACAGACTTGGCTATATCTTCTTCATCAGATGAAATCCCCGCCATCTGTCTATAATTCATAGGGATCACCACCCCACTTTTGAGTCGAGTGTGCCGAAAAACTCCTCGCTCTTTGTTGGATGGGTCTTTCGAACTCGAAGAGAGCTCTGGGTCAGAAGCTTCTTCTTCGAAGACTTTCTTCGCCTTCTTTTTCTTCTTCTTTTCTCTAACGCTTATCATGTTGGAGATCATCGCGGGATATTCCGGCTCAGAAAACTCGAGCTCGCGTCGTCTCCTTTTTGCCAATTTGGATGACGATGTTGACGAAGACGACAATCGACAAAACACCGAGGATCGGGCATGAGTTGAATAATGACAGTGAGACAGTACTGTATTGATCAGTCATTCATAGTGGCATTGAGATACATGGGATTCTTCTCTTCTTCTGTTTAGAAGTTCCCTAAGATCTCTTGCATTGGAGTCCCTTATGATTGGCTCATTTATGAGAGATAACTTTAGGGACGGTGGAGTTTCAGCCTCGCGGATAGGCATGCACTTTTTGCAAATTTGAGGTTCGCGAGCTTCTTCAGATTTTCCCCTTGAGACACGAATGTATGCTCCGCGTTGACTATGGACAACTTTGACGGGTTCACTCCGCTTCCTATAGGAAACGTGAGTGAATCCCTCTGCATCTTAACCAACCTCGCCCTTAGGCTTCCATATTTGGATGGTAGATTTCTGCCGAGATGAGTTGGTGGTTCCCTTTTGTTTCGCGTTCCTGTGAAGGGCACGAGCTTTGCTTCTCCTCAGGTTTCTTTTCGTTGTACGAGTAGGAGGAACCTCCTTCTCTGCATGACAGCTTTGCGGAGCGGATGGTGGTCGCTTCCCCTTGTTGAAGCGAGGACTTTGGTCCACTTTACTTGAGAGGCCAAGAGTTTTTGTCGAAACTGGAAGAGAGCCCGTTGTTAAGGAAGGGGATTTCGGACTTTTTTGGTCCGTTGATTCCCTTAACTGGGCTATTGCCATCTCCTTGGGAATTGACCCTTTGGAGATTTTATTGTATCCCCTTAGAGAAGTAGGGCTCTTGGAGTATGAAGAAATAAATTTTTCATACCTTTCCTGGTCGACGTAAATGGTGAGCGAGTCGACCATACTACCAACTGGAATGTTGTCGGATTGAGCTACCACCAAGTCACCGGAGGTGATGGTAGTCCCCAGCGGAGTCGCCAATCTTTTGTTTGCCATGAAAGTTGCATGCTCTTTATATCGAAGTCTTTTCAATAAAAGGATTACAATCGAACGGTTTCCCGTTTACAGAAGATGAGAAAGATTGCTCTCCCTCTTTGTTTAATACTGGGTTTCTAGGTAGCTATGGAGGACGATTCTGCTCTCCGTTGACACTGCGTACAATTTCTCTCAGTTGGCTAAAGGGAAAAGAAAGGTTTTTTTTGGCTCTTGATCGCAAAGATAGTTTTTCAGAAGAAACTCCTCTTGCGTGCTCTCCTCTGTCTCTCTCCGTGTGTCTTTCGCTCCCTGCCTTTTACAAGAGGCCTGGAGTAACGTCCCGCTATATTTTGCTCGACCGTTAACTCCCACTACTCGAGAAGTGCCGCCATATTCGTTAGGTGGTTATTCCCACGATCGAAGTAACGCCGCTGCATTCGTTTGGCAGTTATTCCCACGATCCGAGGTGGCAATTCTTCTGTTCGCGTCGGGTGACTTTGTATTAAACCCCCACCCGAAAGCTATGGGTAGTGTCGCGAATCTCAGCTTTAGATTTGCGAACCTGTTCCGTCATCTAGATCGCGGACCTCAGTTTCTTAGATTCGCGGATCTCAGTTTCTTAGATTCGCCGACCTCAGTTTCTTAGATTTGCGGAGCTCAGTTTATTAGATTCGCAGATCCGATGAGTTGCAGGTTTCTTTCTCTGAATTCGTGGATCTGCTTTACTTTTCCAGAATTTTTCGCGACCTCAGTTTCTTAGATTCGCGGACCTCAGTTTCTTAGATTCGCGGACCTCAATTTCTTAGATTCGCGGATTCGATAAGTTGCGGGCTTCTGTCTCTGAATTCGTGGATCTGTTTTGCTTTTTCAGAATTTTTCGCCGACAAATGGTTTACTTCTTGGAGGAAGATCCACAAGTTCCCAGGTGTGATTTTGAATAATTGATTCAATTTCACTATTTATGGTTTCTTTCCAAAAAGGAGCTTTAGGTGTATACATAGTCTCTTTATAACTTTGAGGTTTCTTTTCTAATAAATATGTTAGGAAATCCGGACCAAATGATTTATTAACCCTGGCCCTTTTACTCCGTCTACGTTCATCCTCATTACTTTGATTTTAAGAATCAGATTCTATTTCTCTTATAAATTCATCACAAGTCGTTTTAGGAGAACTTGGTTCATATTCTTTATTAGGAAAAACATTCTCAAAGAATACTGCATTTCTAGATTTAATAACAGAGTACTTATGTATCTCTGGATGATCTGATTTGAAAATAAAGAAACGATATGCACTACTATTATGTGCATATCCAATGAATATACAATCAATAATTTTAACTCCAATTTTAGTCCTTTTAGGAGTAGAAATTGCAACCTTTGCAAGACACTCCCACACTCTTAAGAATTTATAATTAGGTGTTCGACCTGTCTATAATTTATAAGGTGTTTTATCTAATTTCTTTTGGAGTATTTTGTTGAGAACATAATTGGCAGAAAGCAAAGCTTCCCCCCATATGTTCTGAAGTAAACCAGAACTTATTAATATGACATTCATTATTCCTTTAAAGTTCTGTTCTGACACTCAGCAATTCCATTTTGCTGAGGAGTGTAAAGAACAGTTGTTTGATGTATAATACCATATTCTGTAAAAATTTGTGCAAATGGTGACTCATATTCACCACCTCTATCACTCGTTAGCATTTTTTATCTTTTTGCTAAGTTGATTCTCAACTTTATTTTTATATTGTACAAATATTTCAATTGCCACATCTTTTATTCTTATTAGATATACATAACAATATCTAAGATAGTTATCTATAAAAGTAACAAAATATTTCTTTCCACCTCTAAGTTGAACAGATTTTAAATCACATATATCTATATAAATAAATTTTAAAGGTTCAGTACTACGTTCTATAGAATGAAATGGAAGGTTAGCCATTTTTGATTCAACACATATTTAACATTTATCATCAAAGTTTATATTAAAATTAGGCAATATATTTAAATTTATTAATCTTTGCAAAATATAATAATTAATATGTCCTAATTTACTAAGCCAAATATGAGGTGACTACGTCATATAAGCAGCAGAAGAATCAATTTTATTATTATTAATTTTAAAATCAATTTTATTATTATTAACTTTATGGGCAATGGTCATTATATTTATTTTAAACAGACCATTAGTCATGTACCCCTTGCCTACATATACACCATTTTTTATTGGTACAAACTTATTAGACTCAAATACAAACTTAAATCCTTTCTTACTCAAAACTGAACCAGAAACCAGATTCTTGCGGACATCTGGTATATGAAATATATCAGTAAGAGTAAATTCTTTTTCCGAAGTCATTTTTAGTAAAATATTTTCTCGTCCTTCAACCTTCGAGATTGCAGAGTTACTCATGTAGAGTAGTTCTCCTTCCATAGGTTCATATGTAGAGAATATTCACTTGTTGGCACAGATATGGCGAGTGGCCCCAGTGTCCACCCACCATTCTTTGGAATTGTTACCAATTATGTTAACTTCTGAGACAACAGATGTACAGTTTATATCTACATTTGCACAAAGATTTTTCTCTCCGGCTAAATTTGCATTAGGATGCTTCTTCTTCTTCTTCAAAAAATCCGATGCCTTGCGTACACAGTAGTCCTTTGCACGATGTCCATACTTGTAGCAGTTGTAGCACTTTTCATTGAATCTCTTCGAGTCACCACTCTTAGAGGCTTCATCATTGTGCTTTCACTTCTTGTCATTAGACTTATTGGAATTTTCCATAACGTTAGCTTTAGAAATATTGTATGGATTTTTAATTTTCTTTTCAGAAAAATGGTTATCTTCTTCAATCCTCAAACATACAATTAAATCTTCAAGTGTCATTTCTTTTCGTTTATACTTTAGGTAATATCTAAATTCTTTTTAAGATGGTGGTAATTTTTCAATAATTGCAACCATTTGGAATAATTCACTAATAGTCATACCTTCAGCATGAATTTTATGAATGATCACTTAAAAATTTTGCTGGTTGATTACATTTTTAGAATCAAACTTTTTATAATCCAAAAACTTACCGACTACATATTTCTTAGAGCCGGCATCTGCTGTATTATATTTCATATCTAAGAACTCTCAAAGTTCCTTGGCAGTAGCAATTGAACTATATACATTATATAGTATATTGTCTAATCTATTGAGAATAGAATTCTTACTCAAGAAGTTAGCATGTTTTCATGCATCAACCGCTTTCGCAGACTGTTGATTATCTTCTACAAGAGTCCGCACATTCTCCTTCAAGTACTTGGCCAGATTTAGTATAGTAAGACAGAACAATATTTTTTATTGTCATCTCTTAAACTCTGTACCACTGAATTTCTCTGATTTCTCATACTGGCTTGAGGGAACAGTTGGAGTAACTATGACATAAGTTACCATAGTGGACATATCAGATGTAGATACAGTGGCCATTTACAGATACAAAATTTTATATATCTTAATTTTTGTAACAAATTTTAACTTTCTAATAAAAAACTTAAAAATCAATTCTTACTTCAGACCACAATATCATATAAGATTTTTTAAATAAATCTTTCTTTATCTAAACAGAATGTAACTATCTTTTTCAGAAGCAATTAGATTTAGATATAAAATAACTACTGATTGAACACTATTATGACAGAGTTCTAGTTTTTTTTATAGTTACACAATAGTATTCAAAATTAATCTAAAACAAAATATCAGTTTTAAGATTGTTGGATGTTGTTGGTTGTTTTAGTTTGATATAGACAGAATTACTACTGTAATTAATTAGAAAGATTTGTTGTCTATTTCAACAAGAAATATTATTAGATAATATTATAAAAGAAATATGAATTGATATTTACATATATAAGCAGTTTATATTTCAGAAAAGAATTAGAATTATATATAAATCTTCTTTTTACCTACTGTTATTAACTAGATCTAGAGACAAAATTAAAATATTTAAGCTGATTTTGTTTACATAGTTTATTACGCTAAGAAAGAAACATAATAAAATGAATTTCAAAATTATAATACTTTCATGATTGAAGGATGAGCGTATGTAGAAGATTGATGCAGATTTGATGATGATAGGAAGATGATCGAGGCTAGTGTTGGATATTATCTCCTTAAAACCTATTCGCTCTCCACTATTCTGCTTCAGGATTACAGTGGACATCGATCTCCCAAGATACAACGATCAGTCTGCAACAGAACGGAAGCAGAAATCCTGTTGCTTTAGCGAATTTGATAAAGAATGCTCTTTGTTTTGTGTATGGTATAGTGTAGGACAGAAATGAAGAGAACTGTTCTTTTGAAATTAGAAAACTTCTATCTTAAAGACAAAATTTTCTGTCTGTAGAAGAAGGTAGAAGAAAAAAATAAAAAATTATTTTTAATAAGTCTGGACAGAGGCCTATTTATAGGCTTTTGGACTAACAGTAGCAACGGTTGACTGTAACAGTTGTGACTGTTTAACGGTAACTATTAACAGACGACCATTGGATCTCAACGGCCGAATCCTTCTTGACGATGCGAAGTGCCAAGTGCGCCACTAAAGAGCCCAATGCGCCCTAAATGCCCATTCACGCGTGTGGGCGGTGCGTAGCACCACCCATGGTGCTCAAAATTTCTTCTCTTTTTACATAAGTAATGACATGGAACAAACAATTTTATATAAACCCATATCCTAGTAATACTCTATCCGATGTGGGACTGTTTTTTCCTCTTTCCTTTTGTTTCCTTTACTAGGTACTCCACTTTCAAACCATTTTCCATTCACCTAATTCATTTATTTTTGAACTAGTGAATTAGTTTAAAAATTTAATGTTCAAACATACATGAATTTAACAGAAACTTCCTACATTTCCACATTGATAATTGAAAGGGACTAAAATTTTGTTTATTGAATAATTAAAAGTGGATTACATGACATGACATGGTTCCTAAGAAACTTACATGAAAAGAAATCAAAATAAAAATCGATACTAATCTAAACACAAATTTAAATGCTAATCCCAGTTGTTATAACAAATATATTTTATCTTACAACACTAAAACTTCAACAATCTTTGCTTATGCTGAAAGTTTCATGGAAACACTGTCGCCAACATGAAATTCAAATGGTGAAATGCCATTTTGATGCTCATAAGTGTAACTATAATGCTCTGCATCTCAAAATATGGGTAGCCTTCGGCGATGCATCGTAAACAAATACACCAAGTCTAAAATGCATAAATACAAACATATACAACTACCACAAATAGATACACACATACAATTAGATAACAACGTAGAATTAAAATAATAAATTATTTCAAAGAGTAATGATCAAGACGAGTTTTTGGGAGGGCCAAAATGATTATTAATACATCATCGAAAAGTTTAAGCGAAAAAAAATGATGAATAATAAAGTTTCTAAAAAAACAAATACTAGAAAAGTCTCTCTCGTGTCCTTTCTGCAACAAATGCACATATTGAAAATATGTTAACTCCTTAAAATATGGTTCCAACTGTGGTAGATATTCCTTCTTGATAACATGCAAATTAGTATCTGGATGTGCCAAAACAGGATCGTCAGAACGACCTATTAAGTACTACAAGAGGAGAAATAATAATATACAGGCACGCTATGTGTGTATATATAAATAAAATATAAAGCTAAATGAAATAGTAAAAATATGATATATCATAAAAATCTAAATCTTGAAAAGAGTGTGAAATATGAATTTAAATTATATTTGTCTAGAGAGAATAATAAATCAACCACTAGTAATGAAACATATCTTGAATGATGTTGGAATTTAACATGATAGTAAATAGTTATATGAAATTGTAAAATCATGAGTGTATCACAAAATATAAATTTTGAAAAAGTTATAAAATATGAGTTAAATTACACTTGTCTTGAGGATGGCAATGTTAACGGATAGTATATGCTTGACATAGATGACATTGTAGCAAATATAGAAATATGAAAATAAGCATGCATATAAAAATGATATGTCGTATTCTGTCTATTGTGGATTTATTTGGAACTATCAGAAATAGTGTGCCACATATTTTACGAGTATCTTATGCATACTCAGGACCATGACCATAATTCTGGGTACTGTTCCAGAACGTACCACTAGGTACTAATAAATATGAATACTTATGAGTCTAAACCCTAGGCGTGCAACCCTACATGATGGTGATCCAGTAATCACCCACAACCTCTATGGTCAGATTCCTAAGTTCGGTTGTACAATATAAAGTATGTAAACCTCCTAAAATATGTGTAAAGTTCCTTCTTCAAGTTTCCTCTTAACTCCATGAATTTATTTTCATATTTTAAAATGAATATATAATGTACATTATATTTAGTCTTAACTATGATCAAGTCAATAAGTCATATATGTATTAAATTAAATGTTACCTATAAATGTTACTTAAAACTATATTGTATGTGTGGACATTACAGAGTGGCTAGTTGCTAGACTTTCAGAAGCCAATCAATTTTTTTAAAATTTAATTTTATAAATAATTAAAAAGTAATAAAGTAGTAATATAAGAGAAAATATAAACTTATAAATATAAAGGCTAGGGATTTACTAGTCTCCTGCCTGCTCGGTTTGCTATGTTTCCTTTTTGTCTTCTTAGTGCATCAACGATTATGTTTGTTCATTAATTTAGAATAATCATAATACTAATACATGTACTTATGAGATATATTCAATCCTCTAAAGCCTAAACAAAATATGGGGAGACATGCTTTAATTGATCCACGATCAGTTCCTTATTTTGATTGTTGAGGAGCAATTAGTCTTTAAAAAAAATCTTTTGAAGTGGTATTCTAACTATACAGTATCCAAATAACATATTATCTTTTTATTATACTTGTGTTCGGAAGAATAAAATTGTATTTATTTATAGGATAAAGAGATTCAGGTTGGACTGCTAAATCTATATAATTAAGGAGTATAAGGAACAAACAAGTGAGTGTGTTTTGTAATTAAATAAACTAGCTAGTGTGTTTTTCTTGCAACTACCATTGGTGAAACTATAGCATTACTTTCAACTATCTGGTTGGTACTTACCTACCATATATAAATAGGACTTTAAGCCACATGCTATATGTGTCATAATTTGCAAACATTCATTTGTATCCTTTCTCCTTAACCAATTTTCTTCCTTCACAACTTGCATATCACACATCATATACATTCTTACCTCTTAACTTAATCCCCTAAAATAATCCAATAGCAATCAGTAAAAAAAAAATTGCTTGTATTCATGCAGACAAGATTTTATATAATTTCAATGCTCAGATGAATGTTGTTGTTGTTGTTATAAATGAATGTTGCAGAAAATTTTGGTACCGTTTCTAAAGTTTTTAAATAATCCAACAAATAGATTGTATTGACTAATTTGCTCATATTATCAGCTAAGGAGAAGCATATAATAATTTATCAATGTAGATTCAAATTAAATAAGTCTGAAAGTTTCCACCAATGATAAGACAATTAGAACTTATCATACTAAAATGGAATGTCATTAAAAACTAAATAAAGCCAATATGAAAGTTAGGGCTAACGTACCTTTATTTAAATAAACTACAATATAGATCAAGGAGAGGAATAAAAGAGAAGGATAAGAACAATACTTGCATATATTTTAATAAATTATATCATGGATCAAAGGAAAAGAACAAAGGAGAGAGGATAAAAGAGCACTTGCTGTTTTCTTAGAGAAGGCTCAATAGTTTGGAAGACCACCATAGGCAATAATTTGGATCTCCTTCTCTTCTCTTCTCTTCTCTTCTCTCTCTCTCTCTCTCTCTCTCTCTCTCTCCTCTTCTCTTTTTTTCTCTCTTTTTTTCTTCACTTTTCATTTTTTCTTCTTCACTATTTTATTTTTTTTCTTTTTTTATTCCTTCTCTGTTCAGCTTTGCGGCTGAATAGAGAAGAGTTACTCCTTTTTTTTTATTTTATTGCCTTCTATTTTTTTTCATTGCTGTTATTTTTTTACGTGAGAAAAATTTTGGGGAGAAGAGATAAGTAGTTAATTTAGCAGGATAGATTCTAGTTATTTAGAATGAGATGGTTATTGGATAATATTAATTAATATATTTTGGATTTTGATAAGATTAATTAATATGGTTTGGATTTTGATAAGATTAATTAATATAGTTTGAATTTTTTTGAACTATTTTATCTATTTTTTATCTTTTGAAATTATTTAAGATAATATACTAAATAAAAATAATAAAATAATTTAAATTAGTTATATCTCCAAAATAATCACTATATTATTTATTTAAATAAGATAGAAATTCAAAAGTTAATTTCCAGATAGTGTAGACTTGGGGTGTTACAGTAACATTAGTAATTTACCTATAATTATGTTTCTAAACCTTCCACTAAAATTTCTAATACGAAACCATTGGTTGTTCATGAATTGTGACTCACACTCTCTCTCTCTCTCTCACGAATTGTCATGTTGCAATATTTCAATTGAACTTGGTGAACTAATAGAAAATCAAGTTGAATATGCTAGTGTCTCTATTCAAACACGAAAATGAGATCATTAAGCTAGATTGAGACCACCAATGACCTGATTCCTTTCGTTTTATTAAATCATCACCTCATAATTCAAGTATTTGTGTAACGGTGTAGAGACTAAGCTAGGAATTTTAGTTCATGGGACCTAGATTTTTATAAATAAATTGTAAAAACTTCTAAAACAAACAAAAAAACCCTGTCAATATCCGCATAAAATTGAAAATTTGCAACAATAATATTCCTTCTAATTTAATACTTCTTCAGAAGTACTTTACAAAAAAAATATTAGTATAAGAACTTTAAAGCTCAAGTAATGTTATATATAATGGCAAGAGTAACATATAGGTAGATTTAACTTCTGAATTTGAATTTTTTTATCATCCTAACATGATTTTCTTGACATCCTTTACTTTGACTTTTCTGAAAAATAAAGTGGGAATAAGATCTGATATTGTAATCTATATGTATTCTACATTTAACAATATTACTAACAAAAGTTTTAAAGCTTAAACTGTCTTGCTTGTTCTGTGGAATGGAAAGATTGTTTCTATTTCTTTAGTATTCATTTTGTTTCTTTTATTGAATTTTTTTTTTATCATAGTAGGATTCAAAACTTAATCAAACTATTGGAGTCTATATATGAGATTTTTATTGATGGTTAGATTTCATTCCATAGAAATATACTCAGAAGGATATCAATTAGTTATAAATCAGTAATTTAGATCCAATAAAATGACAATCAAATGATATACTAAGAAATGTGACATCCATCACCATTTATTTTCTTCTTACTAATAACCCTTATCCTGAAAAATAACGACTAATTTTTCTAAGTGCTCTCTCATTCTCTTGTCTTTGGTTTTTCTATACTCTAAGAAAAAAAAATTCTCAACTATTGGATCAGGGGGTGTCCAAAAAAGTTGGGATGATTCAATGGACCCTGCCCCCCTTTACACCTTGTTCCTCCCAAATTCAGACCGTCTCCAAAGTGAAAAATTACATGGATCATCCAAGGCACATAGATATTAATGTAAATCAAATTATATAGGGTATGATGAGTGTTAATTTAGGGAAGATTTATAAAATATTTTAACCACCCACTGATTCAATGGATGGTTAAGATGTGTTTTGGAGGATCCATATAGCTTTTTGCTTTGGGGAGAATCTAGATCCCTCATGTCCTGCCCGTGCCACATAATATGTAAAATTTGGGGATTTTAGGATACACTTGGTAGGCTTTTTTTTTTATGGGTATTTAGGATAAAATTAGCTATGAAAAAAATAGTATCTTGGGATACTTAGGAATGTCTCTAGAGATTAGACGGAATCCAAGCGGTGAAAGGGTTATCCCCTACTTTTACTTTTAATTTTACTGCATAGGGAGCATTCAAGGGCTGGGCTTATTATCTGGCATAGATGAAGATTAATAAGTGACTCATGCCCCTGCTTTCACTAATGAACAAATTCAAAAAGCTGATGTATCTCCAATGAACTCTGCATATAGGCAAAGTAACATAATTGTTACAATCTCTTCTATGATTATGAGTGAAAAGTGTAATAATTTTAGTTTATTTTGTACACTCGTAATCTAATTTTAGTGATTAATACAAGAAATTAATGATAAATTATTTTTATTGATCAAACTCTACACTTTAATATTTTTCTAGTGGTTTATGGCATTTTTGTAGGGTTTTATGTGGAAGGAAATAAGAAAAATAAAGTGTATCCAGCTTATCAGCCTAGTTCTTCTATTTCACATGCTTCAATGTCGACAACCATCTGGTGGCTATCGACACTCGATTGAAGTTTCTGAAGATTGCATATGATCGAAAGTTTCTATTGATGTGACTTTTGATATGACTTTGGACAACTATGATAACTGAAGTAATATTTGAAGATTTCTTATATAAAAAGAATTTCCTTTTAAATAGAATTCTTATTAGATTTTTTGAGAGACTATATATATTCGATATATTTCGGAGTTTGAGAGAGAAATAATAAAAAAACATATAGAAAAAAGAGTTCTTTTGTATGCAATTTAGTTTTTAGTTTTAAAAGAGAGAATCTTGAGAATATTTTGTACTTTTTCGTAGTTATTAATAAAATAATTTCTTTTATTCAATCGTTGATAGTTATGATGAATATAAGTTGTTAGATCTCTGTGTTGGTTCAGATAAGATAATAAATCCTAGATGTTTTACTAGTATGCGTTTATTGCTTATCATACTTAATTATTGCATTATATTGATATTTTTTTGTTCACTACTATCTTATTGGGAATTAAATATGTTTTTGAGTCTTTGATGATATACAGTTTGATGATATTTTTGTTGCTTAGTTTTTTATATGATGCAGACTCTTTAGGCACGGTGCATGCTAGACTTTAAATATTTATTTTTATTATTTATATGTCATACGTAGATCAATTCAAAACACATATATGACTAATCAAGGGAAAAGACCTAAACATCAAGTTTGCAAATTTATTTGTTCTTCTGCTTCAATGATATATTTTTTGGTTATATGAACACTATGTGATCTATGTAATTGAGATAATTAACTATAAATATATCCAGTGAATTAATCTATGGGGAGTTAACTTATCTGACCAATAATTTTTACTAAAAACAATTAATTAATAATCAATCAATCTTAGTTTAAAAAATTATAAATTATAAATTTAATCTTTTTTCCCATAATCTATATACTTGAGATGATGATTTTAGGTTTACTACTATTATACTACTTATCGATTTTTTGCACTTGGGAGTGTACGATTTAGATCGCAGTTAAGTTTTTGGGGCCGTTGATGGGGATCTGTATTATTGTGTTACACTTTAGTATAGGTATGTCATTAATTTATGCAATTTTGAATTTACATGACCAGTTGGAGGAGAGCCTCTAACGATAGACTCATTCGATCTATTCAGATCTACAAATACTTTCAATCCACCAATCACTTTAAAACATAAATACTAATAGCAACAACAACAACAACAACCTAACGGTAATAATACTGAATTTGATGGTCATAATACACAAGATAATCATAGCCAATACAGAGGTAATGGGAGGTCCCTACACGATTATCTACAACCTGATCAAACAATCCAACATTCATATATAATATTTTCTTTGAATATGAGGTACTGTGAAATTAAATATGGAGCAGTTTAACTCTTGCCTGCCTAAATTTCATGGGATCAATGTGGAAGGCCCATATTTGCAGCTTCGAGAATTTAATGAGCTTTCCTCTATTATTAATCTTCAAAACATTATTGCAGAGCAACTAAAACTTAAACTTTTTCTATTCTCTCTAAAGGATAAAGCAAATATGTGGCTACATTTATTACATTCTAATTCAATAGGAAGATGGGATGAGATACCAAGAGTATTTTTAAAGAATTTATAGGATGAGATGCGAAAATAATTCTTAAAGAAATTCTTTTCTTCACATCGAACTAACTATATGCATAACCAAATTCTCAACTTTCGCCAAACAGAAGATGAACCTTTGTTTGAGTATTGGAATAGATTCAAAGATTTGCTACTCTCATACCCATATCATGGCTTCGAAATATGGAGGATAGTAAGTACTTTCTATTAAGAGTCGAACACTACAACTAGGTAATTTATAGAAACTATATACAATAGTGTATTTTTGAGAAAGAATACTGATGAAGCATAGAAATATATTGACTCACTTGCTAAAAATTCATAAGCCTGGAAGATGGAGAATACTTCAAAAAGAAACTAATTAGTAGAGAAGTCTCATAGTAGATGTGGACTTATTAAATTGTAGAAAATTAAATATATAGCTGCACGTTTGATCAAGCTCTCAAAGAAATTTAAAGATTTACTCACTAAAAAACAGAAACTATTAAGATGATAAATGAAGTTTTGAAAGTTTGTGATATTTATGAATTTTAAGATGATAGATGAAGTTTTGAAAGCTTGTGATTATGAATTACAAGGATATGTAATTTGCAATTGTCCAACTCTCGTTGCTTTAAAAAAATACTTAATGAACAAGCTAACGGTTTTAACCCTGTTCCTCAACAAACAAATAATCCATATTCACAAATTTATAATCTTGATTGGAGGAATCATTTGAATCTTCAATAGAAACACAATCCTCAGCAACAACATAGTCAACAAAATAAACCACCCACAAATCCAATACCACAATGGTACAATCTTTTAATTAACCTTTGGTGTACCAACCACCATCGAAGCTAAATCTTGAGGATAATATCATGCAGATACAGTGAAGAATGGATCAAATAATTCAAGCACAACAGTAATTCATCCAGTCATAACAAACCATCAATAGTCAGAATGCGACGTCCTTTAACAATATACGATCTCAGATAATCCACCTTAGTTCCACTCTGTGAACTCCAGAAAAAAGTAAACTACCACCTCAACTGGAGGTCAGCACTTCAGATAAAATCGAAGGTATAAATACTATTACTTTTCCAACTAATAATATATACCTGAGATATCTATTATAGTTAGTTTGCAAAGTCACAAAGTGCTTGATGAGCACATTTCAAAAAGCAACACCAAAGAGAAACAGGACGATGATTCAGTACATCAATTTAATAATGACGATCCTAAAGAGACCACTTCCTCGACTTACAAACCACCTGTATCATTTCCTTAATGTTTGAGACATACAAGTATTAATGCATCTTTTACTAACATTTTAGAAATTTTAAAATAGTTACATATCAATATCAATCAAGCAACTGCCTTCATATGCAAAATTTTTGAAGGACTTATACACGATTAGAAGATGCCATAATATACAAAAGGACGCATTTCTCATAAAGAAAGTGCATTATTCAATTCTGAGATACCTTTCAAATAAAAGAATCCTGGATATCTAACTATTTCATATGTGATGGGTCAATATAATATTGAGAAGGCTCTAATAGATTTGGGTGCTAGTATAAACCTATTAACATACTTGGTTTGCAAGCAACTGGATCTAAAAGTACTTAAACCTACACCTGTCACACTATAATTAGATAATATGGTAGAAAAGTATCCTAAAGGTGTCATTGAAGATGTTCTAGTGTAGATTGAATACTTTTACTTTCCGGTGGACTTTATAGTTATCGATATTGCACTAGTAAAGAATGCATATCTTTACATTCCTATTATCCTCAAACGCCCATTTTAACCACTGCTAACACTGTTATCAATTGCAGGAATGGTGTGGTACAATTATTATTTGGCAACATGACCCTTGAGGTTAATGTTATTAATATCTGCAAACAACCAAATATCGATACTGATGAATTACAATACATTAATTATATTGAAGAAATCTATAAAGAAAGAGATGTCATATCATTATGCATCTCTGATCCATTGGAGCTTGCATTCACAATGGATTATGGTTTTCTTGAAAGGTTCAATTATGAAAATACCATGAATATTATGAAATGCTTAACTAATGCTCACTATTCAAATGTCACATGATGGATTCCTAACACGGAAGTATATGAAGAGTTAACTCCAAGCACAAAGTAATTGATTAATTCTGATATCCAAACTCCGATACTTGAGCTAAAACTACTACTCGAGGATCTCAACTATGTATTTTTGGGACCCAAAGAAACATTCTTGGTGCTTGTCTCAGTGCATCTTGATAAGAATCAGGAAGAGTGACTACTCTCGATATTGTGAAAGTACAAGAAAATTTTAGATTGGAACATGGAGGACATCAAAGATATACTTATTTGCACACATTGCATCACTTTGGAAGATGGAGCCAAGCAAATAAGACAAATATAATGAAAACTTAACCCTGCCATTAAGAAAATCATTAAAGTCGAAATGTTGAAATTTCTCAATGCTGTATCATCTGTCCAATAACTGATAGTAAGTGAGTAAGTCCAACTTAAATTGTTGCCAAGAAAATTGAGGTAGCAGTTGTTAAAAATGAGGATAGAGAGATGATATCTACTTGTATAGCCACGAGTTGGTATATGGGCATTGATTATATGAAACTAAACCAAGTGATGCGAAAAGATCATTTTCCATTGTCATTTCTCGACTAAGTACTCTAGAGAGTGGTGGGACATGAATTTTATTGTTTTCTTGAGGGTGATTCTGGTTACTATCAAATAGAAATTACTTTAGAGGTTTAGGAAAAGACCACTTTTACATGTTCCTTTGACACATTTGCATTTAGAATGATGTTGTTTGGATTGTGTAATATACCTACAACATTTCAAACATATATAATTAGTATTTTTAGCAATATGGTTGAAGACTATTTAGAGGTATTTATGGATAACTACTCTATGTTTAGAAATAGCTCTGAATCATATTTGATTAATATAGGAGCTATACTTGAACAATGCCAATAAAAGAATTTGCTCCTAAACTAGAAAAATGTCACTTTTATGATTAGAAAAGGTAAAGTATTAGGTCACATTGTTTCGTTTAAAGGGAGGAAAGTAGATAAGGCGAAAGTCAAACTTATTTCCAAAAATGCCAAAACCTAAAACCGTAAAGGATATAAGTTTATTCTTAGGATATGCATGCTTTTATGTAAGGTTTATAAAGATTTTAGTAATATTGTTAGATCTTTTTCTCACCTTCTTTCACAAGGTGTTTAGTTTGAATGGATATATGCATGTTAAACAACTTTTCATACAATCAAGGAGATTTAAACAACTTTTGATACA
This sequence comes from Dracaena cambodiana, assembly GCA_036321105.1. Lineage (NCBI taxonomy): Eukaryota > Viridiplantae > Streptophyta > Magnoliopsida > Asparagales > Asparagaceae > Dracaena > Dracaena cambodiana. Next base: position 13,414,084 of record JAYEPQ010000020.1, on the reverse strand, counting down.
ATCAAGGAGATGCTCATCACAACACCAATAATGCATCCTCTAGATTGGTTGCTACCATTCGAAATTTTGTTTGATGCAAGATACTATGCAATTGGAGTAGTTATAGGGCAACGAAGAGATAAGAAGGCTTATGTGGCTTACACACTAGCAATACTTTCAATGGTGTGTTAACAAATTACACGACAACAAAGAAGGAGTTTCTAGCTGTAGTATTTGCTCTTAATAAATTTTGTTCGTATATTTTGAGCTCACATATGGTTGTTTTTATAGATCATTCTGTACTTATATATCTCTTTGCAAAGAAAGATGCAAAGCCACGATTGATCCAATGGATACTGCTGCTTCAAGAGTTCAATCTTGAAATTCGAGATAAAAAAGAGAGTAGAGAATGTGGACGCCGACTACCTCTCTCTTCTAACATTTAACAATAATAAGCTATCTATTAGGGACTCATTCCCTGATGAGCAGCTTAAATCAACTCCATGGTATACTGATATTATTAATTTTCTTATTACAAGTGAAATGCCAAGTCATTGGAGTGTGTAAGATAAGCGACGATTCCTATATGAGATACGCTATCTCTTTTATGATGATTCCGACCTATTTAAGTATTGTCTAGATTAAATCATTAGGCGTTGTGTGCCCAATGATGAAATTTAGAGTATAATTGCTTTCTATCACATAGAACCTTGTGATGGGCATTTTTCATCTAAAAAGATGGTGGCCATGATTCTCCAATGTGGATTTCATTGGCACACGATGTTTGGAGACATGCAACAATATTGTAAACGTTGTGAATCATGTCAGAAATTAGGCACGTTAACCTAGAAAAATGATATGTTTTTGACACATATTCTTATAATTAAAGTATTTGATTGTTAGGGCATTGACTTCATAGGGCCTAGTGGATATACTTATATCCTCGTAGCAGTTGATTATGTCTCTAAATGAGTGGAAGCTGCAACAAAAATAATGATCAATAAATGATAATCATATACCTCAAAGAACACATCTTGTCTAGATTTGACGTTTCTGAAGCTATAATAAGCGATGGGGGTTCACATTTATGTAATAAAGGCTTTGAGAATTTGATAAAAAAAAAAAGTACCATATCACACATAAGATTTCTACACCATATCATCCACAATCAAATGGACAAGTTGAATTTGCCAATTGGAAACTTAAATTTTTTTTGCATATAGTGATTAATCTGTCTCGCAAAAATTGGTTGTTTCTACTCATCGATGCTTTATGGACTTACCATATGGCATATAAGACACCCTTATGCATGTCTCCATATATAATAGTTTATAGAAAATCTTGTTATTTGTTTGTGGAGATTGAGGCATATTAGGTAGCTAAACTGCTTGATTTAGACTTAAATTCTAAAGGCCCATTATGAAAATTGCAAATGAATAAAGTGGAAGAATTAAGTGATGTGTATAAAAATTCACACATTTTAAGGAAAAGATGAAAAATATGGAAAAATTGGTACATTTCACATCGTATTTTTTGTCCATCCGATAAAGTGCTTTCTATGATTCACAACTTCAATCTATTTTTGGGAAAATAACATTCACGTTGGACTAAACCTTTTATCATCAAAACAGTATATCCTTATAATGCAACGATATTGAAAATCCTAAGAATGTTAACATATTTAAAGTGAATGGAAAATGTTTGAAACACTACTTGGAATTTCCTAAGCATACGAAGGAATCCCATGATTTAGTAGATCCTCTGACATCTCCACGATACGAGTTTAATTATGACATATTGTATATTATGTATGTTATTGTACTATCAATTTTTGTTTTTTAGTTGATACACTATGAGTATCAAACTAAGGTAATATCTAAGCACTTTCTCTCTTGCTCTTACTTGTTTTTAACAAATTTAATAGAAATATCAGTTTATTGAGGACAATGTGCATTTTAAGTTGGGGGAGGATGTTTATAAAATTAACTGTAGTTTTAATATACAGATGTTTTCAAAATTTCTCATTCTTTTTAGTTTTTTTTTCAAAATTTTCAAAAAGATTTCAAGAAAATTTTTACTAACCCTAGTTTTGGTTACTAACTTTAGAATTAGGGACTAATTAGTATGTTTTAGAAGTAACATTAGTGCTAGGAATTAACAAAACTAATAAAAATAAAAAAATAAAATTTTGGCTTGACAGTTATAGAACAGCTGTCGAAGTCATTGTCGACAGCCGCTGACTGTAGAACAAAAGTCACCCTGTCTGAGAGTGGCTTTCGAAGCCGTCGTTGATGTGACCGTCAACAACCACCCTCAATTATAAACAGTTATATGAGCTCCTTTTTCTCAAAACAAAACCCTATTGTCCTACTTTCTACAGCAAACCAAGAAAATTTCGTCCCCTTTCGACTGCGAAACTCAATCTCGTGGTTTATTTCCAAAAAGTAGATTTTTGGAAATAAGTCTTTTTCTCTTTAATTTTTCATGGTTTATTTCCAAAAAGTAGATTTTTGTCTCAAAAAAATCTAGATCTATGATTTATGTGAAGCAATTAGAGTAGACTGAAGATGGAAATTAACTTCTTAATTGGGGATAGTTTGACAAATTTTTATGAATTTTAGATGAATTTATCTAATAATTTGATGAAATATGCAAATCTATGGGTAAAAATTGAATAAAAATTGTAACTTTTTAATATAAGATTTCATTGGCTGCTATAATACAGACCACATATCAAATTCATGCTCTAAAAATATGATCAAAACAATGATTTGGTATATTGGGGTAAAATTGAAAATTATCTTGAAAATAATTAAAATTAATTTTGAGAAAAAAATAAAGATTATACCTTCGATACTATTATTTGCTAAAAGTTATATTTTGATAATATTTTTAGGATGGGACCAAGAAACAATACCGTTTCAAAGAGGCTGTAAGGAAAACCCTCAAATTCATCTCCTCCTCAAAAGTAAAGAATAAAGAAGCCAACAAATAAAAAAGTTATTGGATAAATATGAAGAATTCCAGCTATGGCCTGAAAGGCAAGTGGAATATCTTAAGAAAATGAAAATCCAATATTCAGGCTTTATATGCATGATGCAGGGTTGGAAAATTACACATTATATGAGCACGCACCAACTTGAACGAGATAATACGAGAATTCTGTGCATTTTTTCAACCGGCAATGGGCAACTAACCTACATACTCGATAGTCAATGGCAAGGAGATTCCATTTACGAAAGACGAAATCTTAAGGGTTATCACCATCTTTGATGTGCCTAAAAAAAAGCTTCATTTGCTGATAGAGTCAATGAAACACTAAGTAGATCCCCAAAATTCCAAGAGGTTTGCTCCAATATCAGTGATTACAACTTCAATGAGAGCTTTTTGAAAGCTGGTTATCTATGGAAGCCATTCATATTTGTGAGTCTATTTATCAAATACAACATCGCGCCATCCTCCACAACAACACAATTATAATCAACGGATGTAGTGTTGTTAAACATGATCTTAGAAAGGCACCTATTCGATGTCGCTTCCATCCTGCACTACTCAATAATCCAATTCATGGCATAAGCCACGAATGTATCCAATACCTAAGAGTGGCAAAACCAGTTCTAGTCCTTCTGTCTCTCATCGTGAAGATTTACTTCAACAATAGGATTGATTTATCGCCAACTGACACAGTTGCCTATCATATGATGCCCTTCACGAATACTACAGTTAGGAGGAGCATGAGTGCCCAATAAGACTGACAAGAGTAGAAGGAACAACAAGAACAAGTAGAAGAAACTACCTCGCTGGTTGGTCACGAAGGGCAGAATCATGATCGAGGAGAATCAACATCTCAGGCGGCCTAACCATCCGAAATTACACTCGCAAGCCCATACTAATCGATCATGAACATGACCAATATCTTTAGCACAAGACTAAATATCATCGAGACATGGCAGACCCATCTCGAGCGATGTCAACAATGCAACGTTCGACTCCTAATCCGAATCTACCAACATATAACTAGTGAGGATGCAATCATCTCTTCTGAAGAGGACGAGCCGATGCGCTAGGAAAAACACAGTCTCTTTGATATCAAAGATACAAGTACAATGGAGAAGGACATCCGAGTCATTAACATTGACTACTGTGGAGTGTAATATCAGGAGAACAACCAAAACCAGGTATTTTCTAACCTTAAGCCCATATATTATTTCTTAGTGTATTGCTTGTATAGTTATATTATTGATGCACTGAGTACATTGCATAATTTATAGTTGAGTGATGGGTAAGTATACTATATCACATGTATCACATATACCATATGTATAACTAACTATAAAAACCATGAAAATCATAAAAAATTTAAAAAAATTCAAATCTTTTTGTTTCTTCGAAGTAAAAAATAAGATTAAAGGTACTTTGTATTGTATATTTATGAGATTGATATCTTAATATTGACGCTTAAATGATAGCAGTTCTTATATATTCTTGATTGTGAATTTAAATCCGACAATAAGATATATGGATACTGAAGATTTGAAATGAATATGCATTCTAAGCACTTATATAATGAATCATAAAGAATTGATAATAGAGAGAAAACTTAAGAGGAAAGCCTATAATCTTTAAAAAAAAGAAAAAAAATAGAAGAGTGTGCCTGGTATTAAGGCAAGGATTTTCTACAAAAAAATTAATATAAAAAAGAAATAAATAAATTGGAAGTAAGTGTTAAAGTAATTGGATTCGTATGGATTCATATGTCTTAAGAAGCTTGTGTATTCATACGAACAATATCTATGAACTTTTATTATAAACAAGCTAAGTAATTGGGCATTTGTGCCTCGGGAAGAATAAGTGTTTACATGAATGGCAAGTGTTTATAAGTAAAAAAAATAAAAAAAGTAAAAAGAGAAGAAAAGGGTTCCTATGAGTTTGATTGGATTTGAAACTTGACTGGCTTGTTTACACGATCACAAAAGTGTATAGGAGTGGATAATCATGAGTTAAGTATATCCACAATACAATTTAAATGATCATAATAAACATAAGGATACTAGATTACAGGAGATTTGTTAAAATTGATAGCTTCATAAATGTTCATGTGTATATTTCTAATTGAGCTTGATACGGAAAAGAGATGAAAAGGTAAAAATAATATTTTTCTTTCTTCATTTTGCACTTATTCTTATTTTATTTGTTTTCTTAAATCACCATTTCTTAATATTTGTGGATAAAATCACTGTAAACTCTTACGAGACTCGTCCAATAAGTTGACCTGAGGGTTAACGACTTATAATACATGCTAAGTATAATCGTAATTCTTATGAAAAGAAGTTAGATTTTTCTTTTTCTTTTTAGAATTAGGATATTTATATTTTAGTTTGTTAGGGGCTAGTAAAACTTAAGTTGAGGGGTTTTAATATTTTTCCCATAAAATGAATGTTTCTTTTCCAAATCACTCCTAATCAATTTCAATTACTTTTATAACACAAACTCTCCAATTTTAACTTAAAAATTTGTTAGGGATCTGCCCCCACAAAAGGAACTTCTCTGCAGTAAAAGCTTCTTTACTCTATTTTTCATTTTTATGCATCATTTATTAGATCGATTATCTGCGTTTTTTTTTGTGGGTTTTTTCAAAAGAATAACAAGAGGATTAAACAAGTGAGTGATGTTAGCTTTCTAACAATACTAACCCACAACTTTTTCTAAGTTCTGGATAGCTCGGAGGCAATTCCCCAACAACTTTAAATACCTTAACTTGGTGTGCATATGACTACAAATTTAGATGCAAGCAAGAAATCATTACAGATTCAAATTTAATAGAATGACAATTATGATGGGACCTAACATGCTCCAAATTGTGGCTGCTCCACTCGCTTTCTCTAATAGTTATTTTTTTGCAAATCTTATCATTTTCAAAATTTATATATAATCCTAATTTTTCAAAATACTACAACTTAATGGACTTTTTACTTATTTTAATTTTTATTTCTTTTTTTGGGTTTATTGGAAAGGGCTTGTAAGTGGACAAATGATCTTGGCATAGAATATAACAAGCTAAGGCTTGAACTTGGCTAACCCTTTTCCCTTTGCAGGGCAACTTGGGTTTTATTTTTAGGATTTTTTTTCTAATATTTGTTTTGCAAGATAAAATAGTTTTTAGAACTGCTCTAACACTTATTTTGTAGGATATATTCACGTGTGTAATCTAATTTTTATAACAATGAAGAGTCATAAGACAAATTCGAAGTATAGAAACCTATCTATTGCCATAAGATGGTCATAGCCAAACCTTAACAAGCACAATGGTATTGCTCGCATTCAAGTTTCTTATTCTGAAATGATTATGGATCCTACTTCTAAAAGAGGATAGTACCATCAGGGGATAGTACAATCATGCACATGCATCACTATCTAGTCATAATAGGACTATCTTCAAGTTCCATACTCAACTTAGATTATGTCTTTTATTGCTTCCCAATATTCATCTCCAAACAAAGAGAATAGATAAGAGATATGGTTTGGGCAACGACTATCGGAGCTAAAAGACTGTAATCTATCTCTGGTCTCAATTGAAACTTCTTGAGTCCTCCTCCAATAGCAAATGCGATCCTACCGCACTTGCTTCCTTGAGCTTCATATACAAGCTGACCTTGTCCAATCGAAGACAAATGCACACGCTCTTGTTGACTTGAACCAAGATACATACAACACATGTATGTACTCTAAAAGTCTCTTCTTCAAGCTAGTAACGCCAAATGCAATTACGTGCTGTGAAATTATCTACTATAAGTGAATAGTTGTTATAACCACTATACAGGTAGTACCCATAGGAATTTCAAGTGTTTCGGTCTTTCTTACTTTAATCGTATCTAATAAATCAATTAAAAGATAAATTTGTAAGGACTTTTAATCAACTATGAGAAGATAGAATTCTATAGTATTAAATCCATTAGGCTAATATCATGAACATGCTTAAATAATCAGTCTCCAATCTAATTATGCACCATCAAGTCACACAATGAAATTATGATTATTATTCCAAATTAACTAACTTTAATTTCAAAGCATAAAATATAAAAGCATTAAAGCTAATTACAATCAATCAGTGAAAACACAATCAATGAACGTGGAACAAATTGCTAGGCACTTCTTAGATAGATTCGATGATCAATTTCAAACCAAGACTAGTAAGCATGATCTATCAAATGATCTTTAAAAAGGTTATAAAGAGTAATACATCAAACCATTATGATTTACAAATCTAATTATTTGAATTAAGTTTAATATGTAATCCCTTTAAATTGAAGCTTAAAATAGATTTTTATTACTACATAATTCAATTAAAAAAAATGTTAATTTTATCTCTACTCTAGAACCCTATAACTTAGTCATGTATGATGGAAAAGAAAAAACAAATCATATCTATAAAGAAAGCTATTAAAGCTCCTAGAAAGGAATAATTATACTAAATTTATGAAGAATACGATTGAAAAAGAAAAAGAACTAGCAATGGAAATGAGATATGATGATCGTCAACTAATTTTTGAGTTCACCAAGAATTCTATTAATTAATCAAACCAAAAAATTATAGTTATATGGGAAATCATCTCATATTTATAGTATAGGATTTCTAATACGAATCAAGCTACCCTAAAAGAATCCTAAGTTTACATAAACTCCTTTAAAAAAATCCAGTTGTAGACTCAGCATATTGATCGCTCAATGGAAACATTGACCATTAAGCAATGATGGTCATTGACGCTGAAATGGATCCATGTCTGATACTGAATAAGTCAAAAAATTTGACCATTGTTTGACCCATTCAAATGGCTACGTAGTGGCAGTCAAATGTTACACCTCCATTTTTTCAGCTGCTTTCCAAAACGGAGGACGTTACTTATTAGTTGCACTATATAACCCAACAGTCACAGGATCTTGAAATAACTGTAACTGCTGCCACAATCAGATGAATAAATAACATGTCTGAAACTGAAATATTTTTATTTATACAAAAAGTTCATTACATAAAATGGCCCACTGCTTTTAATATGAACACAAAGAGGCCAAAGAGAAGCAGTGCCCACACAAAAGGAAATATAAACAAAATATACAAAAGTTCTCTAGGGGTATTTCGCTTGCCTATTGATGAAAATCATATATTGTATTTTTTCTCCCATATTTTATCTATTTTTGTATATAAATAAATGCTACTCAGGTATTTTTAGTGTCTTTTTCAGGTAATCTTATTTGTGCAAGGAAACGGCATGAAATCATAATTGGAGTAGGAAATCAAAATCCGAAAAGTTTCTAAAGAGAGTAAAGCTACATGATTCAAATACTGCAGAGGGTGAAAGTCAAATACAGTCAGGATTATCAAGTGTCCAAGATTAGCGACTCGTGCAGAAGAAAATTAAGAAGAAATAACCAAGGTCTGGCCACTAATTGGCGGTTTAGCCGCCAAATAGCGGCTCAAAATGGGCTCCAGAGGCTGTATTTTCTTTAGGGACATCGATGTAACTTTGTAGTTTTGTGGTTCTGTTATAATTAGGGTTTGATTTCCGAAGCCTATATATTGGCCGTATTATTGTGTTCTAAGAGGATTCTGGAGTTTTGTACTCATTTTCTCATTAATAAAGTTAGGATTTTTGCTGAAGGGTGACGACCACAACACCGTTCTCCAGAGGTAAGCCATTATTTTGAGATTTTTACTTCCTTTTTAGATAGAGTTAATCGCTTTCTAGTTTAGGTTTTACTGCTTTCTAGATTAGGGTTAATCATATTCATGAATAAAAATTTGATTTTGTTTATTAAAAATATGAGTAGCTAATTAGTTTAGCTCTAGGATGTAGATGAAGTTATGATCCACCATGTAATTGCTCTCTAGTATTTTCTTCTTAAATAAAATAATAAAGTCATGATTTTTCAATTAAAAAATTAAAATACAAGAACTCGAAGATTAAGACTTTGATAGGTTATACTTGAATTATGTTTCTTGATAGTCTAACTTAGTTAGGGTTTGGGGTTGTTGATTTTATCTTTTTCATTGAATTATCTAAAGTTTTAGTTTGTTTTATGAAAAAGTAGTATTTTTGATGAGTTATATTTGCACACCACTTGATAGCTCATACTTAGGGCACTTTAAATAAAAATTAAAATAAAAAGATCGAATTTTTATGATAGAAGAAGATAATAGAAGTAAGAACATGGTTGGAAATTAGTAGATTCTAGATCCTAGGCTATTTAGATTAACTCAAATTCAAACTAGATCTTTGGTTAGTCCATCAGACTAAGGAAAGAGAAAGGAACGCAAAAACACTTTAGATCCTTGTGGGACGATCTGTACAGTGCTACACCGATACTGTGCACTTGCAGTAAATATCACATCAAGTTTTTGGCCCCGTTGCTGGGGATCGACGGTGTTTTTCTTGCTTTTTTTTAACGTTTTACGGGTTAACAGTGTGTGTTGAGTATTCATGGAGCATATATTACAGATACAGGAAGTTAGAAAGAATCGGAGAAGCCTTATAACTGCGTATCAGAAATTTCAGCGTCAAACACTCTTATTTGACCACTATTTAGCGGTGGAACCTGCCATTTGGCGGCCTTTAAGGTACTTACCGAACCCAAATTTTCTCCAGTTTTATAGTTTTGTTCTTTTGTTCTGTAAAAAAATATAAAAAAAATAGTAATATTAGGAATCACATTTGTATTTGATCATATCTATTCCACCATTTTATCTCTCCACCACACACCACTTTTTGCATTAGTTTAGGAAATTCACGTATATACTCATGGTCGCTGGTTCATTCCACATTGGACCCGTGATCAATTTGCTCGACTAGTGAGATCAAATTTGCTCATGGATGCCAAGATAGACCAACCGATTCTGATCCTTCAGAATCGATGTTACCCGTTGCGCACATCACTTCCATCATGCATAAAACTCCCACACGCAGTGAGTAATCACTATGAATTGAAGCCGCAGTACATCAGTATGCTACCTAAATTCACTGGTTCTGATTCAGAGGATGCATATCTCTTTATCAGTGAATTTCAGGAAGTATGCGTGATGATAAAACTGCAGTATTTATCGGAGGAAGCAATTAAGCTCCGCTTTATCCCTTTTGCACTTAAGGATAATGCCAAGAAGTGGTTGTACAGTATGCCTACTGATTCAATCACTACTTAGGATGAATTCGTTATAGTATTTCTCAAGAAGTATTATCCCACTCACAAGACGACAAAAATTCGAAATCAAATTAATCAATTCCGTCAAGTGCCAGGAGAACCCTTCTGGAAATACTTAGAACGGTTCAAGGATTTATTAGCTCAGTGCCCCCACCATGCGATAGAAACGTGGCGGTTGTGTCAAATCGTGTATGAAGGACTCGATTACACATCCAAAACTCTTCTGGAGTCCATGTGTCAGGGGGAGTTTATGAGGAAAAACGAGGATGAAGCATAAGACTTTCTTGAGGACTTATCGTGGAAGACTATGCAGTGGAAGAGTCCCACTGAGAAGCCCAGTGTATCAATATCTGCTCATAAAGGTGTGATCCATAGCGTCGACAGCTCTATAACTGCCGAAGCTAAGATTGCAGCCATTATAAGGAGAATTGAGGCACTGGAGACTCCAAGTGCTCCACTAGTGAGTCAAGTGAATCAAATCCAAAGTCCCACATGCTTTAATTGCAGAACTCCCAATCACGTTATGGAGGAGTGTCTATTGTTAGTAAATCCTATGGGTCCCACACTTGAGCAGGCTAACACCATGTATCAAAGACCCAGTAATAATCCATACGCTCCGACATACAATCCTGGCTGGAGGAACCATTCGAATCTCTCATGGGGTCAAGGGCAATATCAGGGAGCCCCAAACCCCAACATGCAGCCTCCAGCCACTAGTCAGTTCCCAAGACCAAATGTGGGTGCTTATCAACATCCAAACGCTTCAAATCATGGGAACAACCAAAATAGACCACCTGTACAAAACCACTCATATCCACAACAGGGGTCTAATAATGATCAAGAAAAGCAACTTCAGTCACTTGAAAAGAACGTTGAAAATTTCTCAAGTCTCATTCCAAGTTCGACATGCATATGTACAACCTCAACACACACATGGAAAATCTTATGAAAGTGTCAGCTGATTTTATTCAAAGTACATGTCAGCAACTGCACGTGAACTCTCAATCTATTAAGAATGTAGAGCAACAGGTTGGACAATTAGCAAGTCAAATGAGTGAACATGGCCAGGGTACCTTTCCAAGTCAACCCATAACAAATCCTAATGCCAGTTCCTCAAATTCTAATCAGTCGCATGTCAACCAAGTTAATGCCATTCACACACTTCGATCTGGCAAGTTGGTTGACAATCACGTAGCCATGCCACCTGATTCCACTCCTATTGCACGGCAGGCTACACTCCCTGATACCACAATTCCATCATCACCTCATGATTCATCATTATCATCGTCCCACGATCTACCCACTAGCACGATAGAGGAATCTGACCCTTATAATTCTGATCCTCCTATTGACCATACTTATAAGCCAAAGGCTCCCTATCTAAATCGATTGAAGAAAAATTCTCCTCAGGTGGAGCATATCCTTGAGTTATTCAAGCAAGTTAAGGTCAATTTTCCTCTTCTTGATGCAATCCAACAAGTACTTGCTTATTGAAAATTCTTAAAGGATTTATGCACAAAGAAGAGAACAACAAATGTTCCAAAGAAAGTCTTCCTAGCTGCTAACATATCTAGCATCCTCTCTCAGTCAGCACCTGTGAAGTACAAAGACCCTGGAAGTCCTACTGTCTCCTGCACTATAGGGACTACAGTGATTGAAAGGGCTTTACTAGATTTAGGAGTAAGTGTCAACTTGCTTCCTTATTCAGTGTACCAGCAGTTAGGACTGGGAGAGTTGAGACCTACAAGGATTATGTTACAGCTAGCTGATAGATTTGTGAAGACACCTATGGGAGAGATTGACGATGTCTTGATTAAGATTGGGGAGTTTATCTTTCCAGTTGATTTCATAGTCCTCAAGACTCAACCTGTGATGGATCCACACCATTGTATCCCAGTTATTTTGGGACGTCCATTCTTGGCCATTTCTAATACTGTTATTAATTGCCGGAGTTGATCGATGAGACTTTCCTTTGGAAATATGACACTTGACTTGAATATATTCAATCTAGGACGCCAACAAAGCGATCCACATGACGAGCCCCTAGAAGTGAATATGATCCAAGGGTTGTTCAGTGAGAACCAAGAGGAGGAATTCTTTGATGAGCTGGATGGTTTAGTTGATGAGAGTGTACTCTTGGAGATGCTCGATGAGTCATCTAACTATGTGTTTTCCACTCAATGGAAACTTCCACCTGAGCCATTGATGACTGAACCACGGGTTCAGTTACGACCATCTATTGAGTGTCCACCTGAGCTTGAGATGAAAACCCTTCCGAGTCATCTCAAGTACGCTTTCTTGGGTGAACACGACACACTACCAGTCATTATCTCTGTAGAATTGACTGATGCTCAGGAGGAAGCACTCATATCAGTGTTGAAAGCACATAGGGAAGCCATATGCTAGAGTATGGCCGATATTAAGGGGATAAGTCCTTCTATAGTGCAGTATAGAATTCATTTACTAGAGAATGCACGACCTACAAAAGATCCTCAGCGTAGGTTGAACCCGGTAATGAAAGAAACTGTGAGGAAGGATATTCTTAAGTGCCTTGATAATGGGATCATCTATCCTATCTCTGATAGTGCATGGGTAAGCCCAGTTCAAGTAGTGCCTAAGAAATATGAAATCACTGTAGTCAAGAATGATACAAATGAGCTTATCCCGATGCGTTTGCAGACGGGATGGCGAGTCTGCATTGATTATAGAAAGGTTAATGCTGCAACTAGAAAGGACCACTTCCCCTTAACATTTATTGATCAAATGTTGGAACGGTTAGCCGGACATGAGTTCTATTGTTTTCTAGATGGATATTCTGGCTACAAGCAAATTCCCATCGCTCCGGAGGATCAAGAAAAGACCACGTTCACATGTCCATTTGGCACCTTTGCATACAGACGCTTGCCCTTTGGGTTATGCAATGCACCTGCCACGTTCCAAAGGTGCATGGTAAGTATTTTCTCTGACATGGTTGAACGATTTTTTGAAATTTTCATGGATGATTTCTCTATCTTCGGATATTCTTTCCAAGAGTGTCTGCATCATTTAGAGTTGGTTCTCATGCGTTGTCATGAGAAGCATTTGACACTCAATTGGGAAAAATGCCATTTTATGGTCAAAAATGGCATAGTGCTAGGGCATGTCATCTCGAAGGATGGTATCGAGGTTGACAAAGCCAAGGTGGACCTCATCATTAATCTTCCAGCTCCGCGATCAGTGAAAGATATACGATCCTTCCTTGGTCATGCTGGTTTTTATAGAAGATTTATCAAAAACTTTAGCAAAATTGCTAGACATTTGACACATCTACTAGCCAAGGAAGTGTCATTCAATTTCACACCTGATTGTCTAAAAGCATTTGAGCAGCTCAAGAAGGTGCTTACTACCACTCCTATTATTCATGTGCCAGACTAGAGCTTACTCTTCGAGTTTATGTGTGACGCATCCGATTACGCTATCGATGCCGTCCTTGGTCAACGTATTAATAAGCAACCACATGTGATTTACTATGCAAGTAGGACACTCAATGATGCCCAGTTGAATTACTCTACCACAGAGAAAGAGATTCTGGCAGTCGTCTTTGCACTTGAGAAGTTCTGTTCCTACTTGATTGGATCACGGATTATAGTTTACTCTGATCATGCTGCTTTGAAATATTTGTTAAACAAGAAACATGCAAAAGTAAGGCTCGTTCGATATATCCTCTTGCTACAAGAGTTTGATCTTGAGATATTAGATAAGAAAGGTGCTGATAATTTAGTAGCTGATCACTTGTCTCGTCTGTCCAACGCTCCAACTAATTCTTACCCTATAAATGAATCATTTCCTGACGAGCAATTATTTGCATTGATGCGTGAACCATGGTTTGCTGACATTGTGAACTATCTTGTGACCAAGAAGATTCCATCCCATTGGTCCAAGCAAGATCGATATAGATTCTTGTCCCAAGTAAATTTTTTTTACTGGGATGAACCATATCTGTTCAAATGTTGTCCAGACCAGATCATGCGTCGGTGCATACCTGACGATGAGATACAAAGTGTCCTCTCTTTTGTCATGATTTTGCTTGTGGAGGACACTTTGGTCCCAGGAAAACGGTTGAAAAGATATTGCAGAGTGGTTTTTATTGGCCAACGCTTTTCAAACACGCCGTGGAATATTGCAAAGCATGCACACGATGCCAATTCATAGGCAAAATTTCACAGCGCAATATGATGCCTCTGCAACCCATCCTTGAGGTTGAAATATTTGATATATGGGGTATAGATTTTATGGGACCATTACCCAACTCGTTTGGAAACCAATACATATTAGTCGCTGTTGATTATGTTTCCAAATGGGTAGAGGCAATCGCCGCAAAATCGAATGACAACAAAGTCGTTGTCAAGTTCTTGAAAGAGAATATCTTTTCTCGATTTGGCATTCCTCGAGCTATCATTAGCGATAACGGTACCCATTTTACCAAGCGGTCATTTGAGGCGCTTATACGGAAATATTCTATTACCCACAAGTTAGCTACACCGTATCATCCGCAAACTAGTGGGCAAGTGGAAGTTTCCAATCGCCAAATCAAACTGATTTTGGAGAAGACAGTGAGTTACAACAGAAAAGATTGGTCTTGTAAACTAGCGGATGCATTATGAGCCTACCGTACCGCTTACAAGACTAATATAAGCATGTCTCCCTATCGGTTGATATTTGGAAAAGCGTGTCATTTACCGGTGGAGCTTGAGCATAAGGCTTTATGGGCAATCAAATTTCTAAATTTTGAGCTCGAAAAAGCTGGCGAGCAGTGGAGACTGTAACTTAACGAGCTTGATGAGATTAGACGGGATGCATACGATAGTGCAAAGATTTATTAAGAGAAAACTAAAGTGTTTCATAACAAAGCATCATTCGCAAGTCATTTACACCCGGACAAAAAGTTCTCTTATATAATTCGAGACTACATTTATTCCCGAGAAAATTGAGGTCGATATGGACTGGATCGTACATTGTACGGACGGTGCACCATCACGGTGCAATTGATCTCGAGGATCCTAAAAATGGTAGTTTATTCAAAGTAAACGGCCACCGATTAAAACCATTTTTAGAACCTCGAGTGAGCGATAATGTGGAGGTCGTGACACTTCACGACCCAATCTATGCGTAAAGGCATGTAGTTATTTGTATAATAGCATGTATATTATGTATATTATGTTACTAACATGATGCAGAGTTAAAAGCAAAATTCGGGAAAGATGAGGAGCTGATTGCAATTTTTCTTCCCTATATAAACCCAAGCAGCCCTCTTCTTCCCCAAATCCCTTCTTCCAAAACTCTAGCTGCCTCCCCCCTTACCCCACTCCCTCCTTTGTCTTTTGCTTCTCTCTTTGCAGGACAGTGTAGAATCTACCATGTTTTCTCTAACCAGAGCTAATCAAAAGGTCAGAACCACTACTCTCCTCTAGACACTTAAATCTTTCGGCCAGTGGAGCATCTAAAGCCGCCAATCAGCGGCAAAAGCCACTACATAGTGGCTTTTCTGGACTTCTTCCCCCTGAAACTTCAGTACAGGTACTCTCTCTCCTTTATCTGTTTATTTATTTTATTATATTAATGGTTTTTAATTACATTTAAGAGATAATGGCTAGATTTGCTTGTGAGAAGTTTTTCGGTGAAATTTTTGCAGCATTTAGTGTCTATTTCGCCGCTGCAATCGAAACTCTGGGCTGGAATTATCTTATTTATACACCTAATACATTCTATATCCCAGAGTTAGTGGAGGAATTTTATGCGAGTTTTGCGATATCCGATATTTCGGACGATCGCAAAACCATAAACCTCCATTGGCGCGGCCAAATACACGAAATGCACGCAGCGGCCATCTCGGCTTCTATGGATATCCTCCTTCACACGGGGAATCACACTCCCAGTAGGATTGAGGATTATCTTACACAGATGGGCCCGAATTGCAAAATAACACGTGATAAAGGGATCAGCAGCAAGACACTCTCTCGCAATATCCACGCAACTTGCCGCTGGATCAACACTAATGTTATGGGCATTACACATATGTCATCTTTTTACACGCACACACTTTATGTTGTTGATTGTATTATGCGTCAAAATCTTCACTTCTAAATGTGCACACAGCTACTCGATACTATTATTGATGCTAAGATGCGGTCGAGGACTAGTTTGCCTCTGCCGTGATTAATTACACAGTTATGTCACGAGTTTCTGTCTAGTGCCGAATTTGACGCATATGCACCCTCACGTGTGCTTATCGTTGCCAAACATATTTCAGTGACATATAACGCTGTTGTTCCAGAAAATTAGAACAGAAATATTGATGACGAAAATATGTATGCCACTGACCTAACATAAGAGGAGGAGGATGATGCCTTCTTTGACCAAGACTTGCCAGCTGATCCCACTAAGCAAATCAATGTAGTCTGGCAAGGTCTTGGAAAAATTTGGCGTCGGTTAAAACAAATCGATAAGGGTGAGTCTTCTACGACACGAGCACGTCCTGTACCTGGTGAGTCTATTAGGAGGCAAAGAGGACGACACCAATGATTTGTGTATGAGGGCATACACAAGTTTAGGTATGGGGGAGTGGATTAGGAGATTTTTATTTTTTAGGATTTTATTTTTAGGATTTTTTTTATTTCTAGGATTTTGAGTTCTTTATTTTACACTTTGGGTAGTTTTAGGGTAACTAACTAAAAAAAAATTATGTTTTCATCAATAGATCAAACTAATTACAGATAAAGGAACAAATTTAGATTTGAAGTTGGATAGGATAGTAGATTGGATGATGCACTTTGAATTTTATGAAAAAAAGATTAAAATCCAAAAAATAAATATCGCTAACAGTAGTTTTGAGGTAAGTATACATCTATTTTTCACTTCACAATAGTTTATTAGGTTAAGGACAAAGATGATAACGATTGAGTAAGTCTTCCCTCTCTAAACAAAAAAAGTGAGAATAAAATAATGGGGTGCACCTGATATTAAGGCAATAGCCTCAAGAGTGAAAAAAGAGTATGATCCAAGTAATCGGGTACTTTGCGCCTAAGTAAGCGTGAATATTCGCATGAAAGGTGAAATATTCTAAAAAAAAGAAAAAGAAAAAAAGAGTATGAACCGAGTAATCGGGTACGTTGCACCTAAGTAAGCATGAATATTCGCATGAAAGGTGAAATATTATTTAAAAAAATTAAAAAAAAGAAAAAAAAAGAAAAAAAAGAAAAAAATTATTATGAGAGAGGAGATGAATCATGAGTTAGAGTTGGACTCCAAAACCGAAATAGACTATCACACGTGCACGTAGATGTATAGGAGCCAATGGATTATCTGTCAGTGGGTATTGAAAGATAGGATTTAAATTTTTGATTAAAATGATAAGTGTATTTGATATGACGCTCGATTTGAAAATTGATAATCTAAATGCGTTCTTAAGTTTGTATATTAGGGAGATTAATTGATGAAAATATCATTAAAAAAAAGGAATTTTCTTTTCTTTTGTATAAAATTTTTATTTTTCTTGATTTTTGGTTATCCTTATTTTTCTTTTCTTTATTTCTTAATCTATTCTCTTCATGAATTTTGTGGGTATATTCACTGCAAACCCTCACGAGACAACACTCGTCCACTAGGGTAACCTACGGGTTCAAAGGCTTGTTGCACGTAAGTGCAATCGCGATTCCTGCGAAAGTGAGTTAGGATTTTTATTTTTCTTTTTTTGGTTTAGGTTTTACTAGAGGACTAGCAAAAGATAGGTGTGGGGGTGTGATGAATATCATATATTGTTTTTTTCCTCCCATATTTTATCTATTTTTGTATATAAATAAATGCTACTCGGGTATTTTTAGTGTCTATTTCAGGTAATCTTATTCGTGCATGGAAACGGCATGAAATCATAATTGGAGTAGGAAATCAAAATTCGAAAAGTTTCTAAAGAGAGCAAAGCTACAGGATTTAAATACTGCAGAGGGTTAAAGTCAAATACAGTCAGGTTTATCAAGTGTCCAAGACCAGCTACTCGTGCAGAAGAAAATTAAGAAGAAATAACCAAGGTTTGGCTGCTAATTGGCGGCTTAGCCGCCAAATAGCGGCTCAAAATGGTCTCCATAGGCTGTATTTTCTTCAGGGACATAGATGTAATTTTGTAGTTTTGTGGTTCTGTTATAATTAGGGTTTGATTTCCGAAGCCTATATATTGGTCGTATTCTTTTATTCTAAGGCGATTTTGGAGTTTTGTACTCATTTTCTCATTAATAAAGTTAGGGTTTTTGCTGAAGGGTGATGGCCACAACGCCGTTCTCTAGAGGTAAGCCATTATTTTGAGATTTTTACTTCCTTTTTAGATAGAGTTAATCACTTTCTAGTTTAGGTTTTACTGCTTTCTAGATTAGGGTTAATCATATTCATGAATAAAAATTTGATTTTGCATATTAAAAATATGAGTAGCTAATTAGTTTAGCTCTAGAATGTAGATGAAACTAAGATCCACCATGTAATTGCTCTCTAGTATTTTTTTCTTAAATAAAATAATAAAGTCTTGATTTTTCAATAAAAAGATTAAAATACGATAACTCGAAGATTAAGACTCTGATGGGTTATACTTGAATTAGATTTCTTGATAGCCTATGTTTAGTTAGGGTTTGGGGTTGTTGATTTTATCTTTTTCATTGAATTATCTAAAGATTTAGTTTGTTTTATGAAAAAGTAGTATTTTTGATGAGTTATACTTACACACCACTTGATAGCTCATACTTAGGGCACTTTAAATAAAAATTAAACTAAAAAGATCGAATTTTTATGATAGAAGAAGATAATAGAAGTAAGAACATGGTTGGAAATTAGTGGATTCTAAATCCTAGGCTATTTAGATTAACTCAAATTCAAACTAGAATCTTTGGTTAGTCCGTTAGACTAAGGAAAGAGTAAGGAACGCAAAAATACTTTAGATCCCTGTGAGACGACCTGTACAGCGTTACACCGATACTGTGCGCTTGCAGTAAATATCACATCACCTATTGTCACTCGATCTGTCCAACGAAGTACGGGTCTTCAACTGGGGCTGGATCCCCTTCTTCACGTTCCAAATCTGGGTTCAAACCCAGGGGATTAAACCCAACAAGTAACACATTTAAAAAGAGAAATTGTGTACTATCATAGTACAGGAATATCAGTGCGCATGAGTATATTTATGTCATTATTGTTTGTGTGCATATAAATTAAACATGAAGGCAAGCATAAATAAATGCATAAATAAATGAACATGATAATAACTGCTCTATCTCTTTATTCTATATTCTATTGGTCTAAATCACCGTCCAATTTAATTATAAAACTGTATTAATATATAAAATAGCGCTATTCTCCATTATCGTATAAGTGACCGTGCATACCCTGGACCCGCCCACAATATTCATGGCGCTGAACCATGACATGCCGCTAGGCACTACAATCAATTTTCGTACTGTATTACAATAACGGACATACCACTATGGGTAAATATCAATTAGTGATCCAGTAATCACCCAGGCCGCTGCAGTAAAAGAATCCCGACCCTAACAATATAATCAATTCTTATACGGCAAGCCTCTTATCCATCATATAGTTTCTCCCATCCCCGTGTTCATAATGAATTATGCACATGAAATTTTATTTTTATATATGAATTATGCACATGAAATTTTATAACCCTTCTTTAATTGTTTTTCAATTCATGAAAACATGCTTGCATTTCCATGGCTGTATATGATATGTAGTATCATAACATATGATTTATAATATTAAAACACATGATTTGTAATATCAAAGCACGTGACATGTAAAACACATGACTTGTAATATCAAAGCACATGACATGTAACATGATAAATGTTAGTGCGCAATTGTACCACAATTCATATCATTAAAATTATTTCAATAATCTGGTTCAATTCTTAATACCAATCAATAATCCAATTTGGAATCAAGTGAATCATATAATAATGCTGCATTATTTGTAAACCCAACGTATGTATTTATTACATTTCTAGGCTCAATCATATATATTAATATGCATTTCTCTTTTAATTAAAATCCAATTTATTACTATTATTAATTTATCAATTATGTCCAATTAATCTAAGCCAAGTCCAATTCAATTCTCTCAATCATTTAATCCATCAAGCCCAAGCCTACTAAATTCCCACTTTTTCATATTTTTATTATAATTTTATTTTTCCTTTTCTTTTCTATCCAGTCCAGACCCATGCCCACTCATTTCATTATTTTTTTTTCTTTTTCTTTTACTGGGCTGGGCTGGCCGGCCCAGTATTATTATTTTTTTCTATATTTTTTTCTCGCCCAAGATAAATTCAAGTCCACTATATTCTTCTTCTTTTTTTTCTTTATTTTCTCCTGGGGTGGGCCAGGCCCAGATCCCCATTTTTGTTTCTTTTTTCTCTTTTCTTTTTTTTTTCTGGGCTGGGCCAGGCTCGGTTCCCTTTTTTTCTTTTTCTTTTCTTTTACTTTCTAACCTCTCTGTCCAGCCCACAAAAATTCTCGCCCTTTCTATTGCTGCTTCTTCCTCCTCCACTTCTTCTTTTCTCTTCTTTTCCTTTTTCTTTTTCTTCTTTTTTTATTTTCTTACCTCTTTACAAAATTTATTGTAAATAACACAATTATAAATATGAGTATTGTCACGCCCCGCTCCCGATATACGGTATATGAGCACGTGTAACAGGTATCGGCAACATATTCAATTTGAATATGCTAAAACCTCAATAAATTTGCCACAATAATACTCAGTAATTACGATAGAAAAATTCAACAAAAGTTTGACTTTTCATTTATTGGAATGAAGTTTAGATACAATTGAAACAAAATATAATAAAATTAAACAAAAGGAAGAAGGGAATCTCTAATCCGTTATGGAGTTTCAATGTGATGTTTAAAGTATACCAGATCCTGAGTCAGTTTTGGCTTGTCCATCGGTAAATCTGGACATGCACACCCAGGTCGTCAGATTGCAACCAAAATAAAAAAGCAGAAAGAATATGAAATATAGCGGATATATCCAAACATAATAATAACACAAGTTTTAGAAAATATGGAATAAGATATCTGTAATAATAATGTCAATTAATTTAGGTTATCTTAATGTCATTTTAATGAAGTCAACTTTATAACAGAGTTATTTTTGTCTAGGATGTCATGTAATTGGAAAAGGTAATTGATGGGATACCACTGTTCCGATTGTTTCCTGTACAGACCCAGGAAATGGTCACAGGATTGTTCGGTGCTGAGTCGGACCTGCCGTCAGGCAAACAGGAATTATAATCAGGTATAATCCAGCAAATCATCACGCACCCATGGTATGCAAAATATTCAGTTGTATAACTTAACAAGTTTACAGCCGAAATAGAGTATATTTCCATCATTAAGTTTCTCCCCAAACCCAGTGTCATTTAGGTATAGTACAGTATATTGATTATATCTGGTACATATTTCAATTGAATTTTGTTAATTTGTTAACAACATGATTTATAGAGTCCGTTCAGTTTATACTTTATTCAATAAATCATAATTAGCTATATGCAAGAGTTACTGATTTGAGATATCATAAAGATACCAACCAGGCAAGTATATGGATGCTGGGAGGTTTTCCGTGCGTTGCACGTTCCTTAATTAGAGAACCAGCATACAAAATAACTTTTCTAGACACCAATACAAAATGATTTCACAAACAATATTTTTCCGTGATTATAACTTTTATATGATTTATCAAATATTGTATATATGATATTCTAAAATCTAACTATACTATGTAATTTAAATTTAATGATAATTAACAATAGATTTTTAATGACAAGAAACATAATAAGTAATTGATAAATTCGTACAAGATAACAAATTAATTTATACAAAATAAATAACGTGATTGAAACAACAGGTATATAAAATAGCATGATTAGTGAGTGTAAAACTGAACTCACCTGGATTTTGTTTCCCGATGTCGCTCAATGGAGTAATCTACACATAAAAAATATTCTAAGAATATTAAAAATAAATTAATATGAATTTAGATAATTTTTAGGGATTTTTCTAATATTTATAACATACTCAAAATTGATTTTAGTATTAGCGGGTCTGAAATTAGAAAACAGGTTTGGCTCTATTTTATTGGGCTTATAAGATGATGGATGTTCTTTTTAGGTTATTAGGATTATTGAGCAGTAAAGGAGCTAACCTAAAATTTATTAAAATAATTTAATCCAAGAAGAAAAAGAAAGATAATCTCTTACCTCTTCGTTAAAAGGTGAGAAGTCAAAAATGTAAAGAAAAGGAAGAAGATGTTATTCATCGGCGAAGTGGCGGCTCCGATGGTGTCTCCTATAGTGGTTCCGGCGACTCCGAAGGTGGCTTCGACGTGATGAGAGGAAGAGAGAAATTTTAGAGAATGAGTGTAGATTGAGTTTAGAAAAGAGGTTAGGTTTATATAGTGTTGGATTTAGGAGTTATAGAATGTGAAGGGTTTTCGGAGTTATATAGAATTTAAAGGGTTTGAGGTGTTATGGAATTTCAAGAGTTTGAGGGGTTATGGAATTAAATTGGAGATTCAATGTAGATAATTCATGGAGAAGATGAAAAGATGGGAGTTAGAGAAATGAATGAGTAATGAGTTGAGTATATGAAAGGTTTTAATTTAATTTAGAGATTTTAATTTTAGAGTTAAGGAGGGGAGTTTAGAAGGTGAAAGGTTTGGGAGGTTTAAGAGTTGAAAGGATTGAGAGTTATAAAAAATGGAAAGTTTTAGTTAATTAAAAAGTTTAATTTTGATAATTAAATATGGAGTTTCATGGTTTAAATAATGAAGAAGATGAAGAGTTTGGAGTTGGAGAAAATGAAAGGTTTAGGAGGTTAAAAAAAATGAAAGGAAAAAAATAAAATGTTATATTTATTATTTGTTTATTTTTTTATTTATTTATAGCTATAAAAGATGAAGGGTTATTACATTCTACCCTCTTTAGAAAAATAATTTCGTCCTCGAAATTAGATAAGGTAAAGTAGAAAAAAATTGTCTATCTATTTTTGAACTCATATTAATTTTTTTTTTATTTTTACTCATGATCAACAGGCCACTTTGTCTTTTTCTTAAGGACGACTGCTCAACAATTAAGCTTAAGGTTACGGAATAGGCGAATTATTTTTTTTTTTTGAAAAAAATTAGAATTAAATGAAGAGTTATGAAAAATATAATTATAAATTAAAGGGTAAATATTTAATCCATATTTAGGATGTAATTCATTTTAGACACTGAAGAATTTGGACATGGATTTAAAATAGGTTGGTCATCAATTAGAATAAATAAGAGATTTCGAAATAGTCAATAGATTGGAACATTAGAAATTTCAAAGAAAATTATTATATAAATATGGTAAAATTTTATATCAGGATCCAAATCAATTCATGTCATATGAACTAATTTGAGAAACCTGGCTCTGATACCACTAAAATACCTGTCACGCCCCGCTCCCAATATACGGTATACGAGCACGTGTAGCAGGTACCGGCAATATATTCAGTTTGAATATGCTAAAGCCTGAATTATAATATCACAGCCACAAAAAATAAATACACGTAGATAAATAAACTGGCATTCATTGATCCATGAAGTTTATTACATAAAAAAAACAGAAGGACGATACTAGATAACTTAAGATAACACCATTAAGGAATGATAGGTTCAAAAACATGAAAAGACTGTATTTAATACAAACTAAGTACATGATAACTACTGATCTTCGGTCACTTCAGCAAAATACTCCATGTCTTCTGTGGTAGGATCAAGAGGGTTCAACTCAGTCACTGGACATCCATATCCAGGTCGTCAGATTGCGACCAAAATAAAAACACAGAAAGAATATAAAATATAGCGGATATATCCAAACATAATAATAACACAAGTTTTAGAAAATATGGAATAAGATATCTGTAATAATGATGTCAATTAATTTAGGTTATCTTAATGTCATTTTAATGAAGTCAACTTTATAACAGAGGTATTTTTGTCTAGGATGTCATGTAATTGGAAAAGGTAATTGATGGGATACCACTGTTTCGATTGTTTCCTGTACAGACCCAGGAAATGGTCACAGGATTGTCCGGTGCTGAGTCGGACCTGCCGTCAGGCAAACAGAAATTATAATCAGGTATGATCCAGCAAATCATCACGCACCAATGGTATGCGAAATATTCAGTTGTACAACTTAACAAGTTTACAGCCGAAATAGAGTATATTTCCATCATTCAGTTTCTCCCCAAACCCAGTGTCATTTAGATATAGTACAGTATATTGATTATATCAGGTATATATTTCAATTGAATTTTGTTAATTTGTTAACAACATGATTTATAGAGTCCGTTCAGTTTATACTTTATTCAATAAATCATAATTAGTTATATGTAAGAGTTACTGATTTGAGACATCATAAAGATATCGACCAAGCAAGAATATGGATGCTGGGAGGTTTTCCGTGCGTTGCACGTTCCTTAATTAGAGAACTAGCATGCAAAACAACTTTTCTAGACACCAATACAAAATGATATCACAAACAGTATTTTTCCGTGATTATAACTTTTATATGTTTTATCAAATATTGTATATATGATATTCTAAAATCTAACTATACTATGTAATTTAAATTTAATGATAATTGAAAATAGATTTCTAATGACAAGAAACATAATAAGTAACTGATAAATTCATACAAGATAACAAATTAATTTATACAAAATAAATAACGTGATTGAAACAACAGGTATATAAAATAGCATGATTAGTGAGTCCAAAACTGAACTCACCTGGATTTTGTTTCCCGATGTCGCTCAATGGAGTAATCTACACATAAAAAATATTCTAAGAATATTAAAAACAAATTAATATGAATTTAGATGATTTGTAGAGATTTTTCTAATATTTATAACATACTCAAAATTGATTTTAGTATTAAGCGGATCTGAAATTAGAAAATAGGTTTGGCTCCATTTTATTGGGCTTATAAGATGATGGATGTTCTTTTTAGATTATTAGGATTATTGAGTAGTAAAGGAGCTAACCTAAAATTTATTAAAATAATTTAATCCAAGAAGAAAAAGAAAGATAATCTCTTACCTCTTCGTTAAAAGGTGAGAAGTCAAAAATGTAAAGAAAAGGAAGAAGATGTTCTTCATCGGCGAAGTGGCGACTCCGATGGTGTCTCCTATAGTGGTTCCGGCGACTCCGAAGGTGACTTCGACGTGATGAGAGGAAGAGAGAAATTTTAGAGAATGAGTGTAGATTGAGTTTAGAAAAGAGGTTAGGTTTATATAGTGTTGGATTTAGGAGTTATAGAATGTGAAGGGTTTTAGGAGTTATATAGAATTTAAAGGGTTTGATGTGTTATGGAATTTCAAGAGTTTGAGGGGTTATGGAATTAAATTGGAGATTCAATGTAGATAATTCATGGAGAAGATGAAAGGATGGGAGTTAGAGAAATGAATGAGTAATGAGTTGAGTATATAAAAGGTTTTAATTTAATTTAGAGATTTTAATTTTAGAGTTAAGGATGGGAGTTTAGAAGGTGAAAGGTTTGGGAGGTTTAAGAGTTGAAAGGATTGAGAGTTATAAAAAATGAAAAGTTTTAGTTAATTAAAAAGTTTAATTTTGAGAATTAAATATGGAGTTTCATGGTTTAAATAATGAAAAAGATGAAGAGTTTGGAGTTGGAGAAAATGAAAGGTTTAGGAGGTTAAAGAAAATGAAAGGAAAAAAATAAAATGATATATTTATTATTTGTTTATTTTTTTATTTATTTATAGCTATAAAAGATGAAGGGTTATTACATTCTATCCTCCTTAGAAAAATAATTTCGTCCTCGAAAGTAGATAAGGTAAAGTAGAAAAATATTGTCTATCTATTTTTGAACTCATATTAATTTTTTTTTAATTTTTACTCACGATCAACAGGCCACTTTGTCTTTTTCTTAAGGACGACTGCTCAACAATTAAGCTTAAGATTGATCTACGGAATAGGCGAATTATTTTTTTTTTTTGAAAAAAAATAGAATTAAATGAAGAGTTATGAAAAATATAATTATAAATTAAAGGGTAAATATTTAATCCATATTTAGGATGTAATTCATTTTAGACACTGAAGAATTTGGACATGGATTTAAAATAGGTTGGTCATCAATTAGAATAAATAAGAGATTCCGAAATAGTCAATAGATTGGGACATTAGAAATTTCAAAGAAAATTATTATATAAATGTGGTAAAATTTTATATCAGGATCCAAATCAATTCATGTCATATGAACTAATTTGAGAAACCTGGCTCTGATACCACTAAAATACCTGTCACGCCCCGCTCCCAATATACGGTATACGAGCATGTGTAGCAGGTACCGGCAACATATTCAGTTTGAATATGCTAAAGCCTGAATTATAATATCACAGCCACAAAGAATAAATACACGTAGATAAATAAACTAACATTCATTGATCCATGAAGTTTATTACATAAAAAAAACAGAAGGACGATACTAGATAACTTAAGATAACACCATTAAGGAATGATAGGTTCAAAAACATGAAAAGACTGCATTTAATACAAACTAAGTACATGATAACTACTGATTTTCGGTCACTTCAGCAAAATACTCCAGGTCTTCTGCGGTAGGATCAAGATGATTCAACTCAGTCACTGGACATGCATATCCAGGTCGTCAGATTGCGACCAAAATAAAAACACAGAAAGAATATGAAATATAGCGGATATATCCAAACATAATAATAACACAAGTTTTAGAAAATATGGAATAAGATATCTGTAATAATGATTTCAATTAATTTAGGTTATCTTAATGTCATTTTAATGAAGTCAACTTTATAACAGAGGTATTTTTGTCTAGAATGTCATGTAATTGGAAAAGGTAATTGATGGGATATCACTATTTCGATTGTTTCCTGTACAGACCCAGGAAATGGTCACAGGATTGTCCGGTGCTGAGTCGGACCTGCCGTCAGGCAAACAGGAATTATAATCAGGTATGATCCAGCAAATCATCACGCACCCATAGTATGCGAAATATTCAGTTGTACAACTTAACAAGTTTACAGCCGAAATAGAGTATATTTCTATCATTCAGTTTCTCTCCAAACCCAGTGTCATTTAGGTATAGTACAGTATATTGATTATATCAGGTACATATTTCGATTGAATTTTGTTAATTTGTTAACAACATGATTTATAGAGTCCGTTCAGTTTATACTTTATTCAATAAATCATAATTAGCTATATGCAAGAGTTACTGATTTGAAACATCATAAAGATATCGACCAGGCAAGAATATGGATGCTGGGAGGTTTTCCGTGCGTTGCACGTTCCTTAATTAGAGAACTTGCATACAAAATAACTTTTCCAGACACCAATACAAAATGATATCTCAAACAGTATTTTTCCGTGATTATAACTTTTATATGATTGATCAAATATTGTATATATGATATTCTAAAATCTAACTATACTATGTAATTTAAATTTAATGATAATTGACAATAGATTTCTAATGACAAGAAACATAATAAGTAACTGATAAATTCGTACAAGATAACAAATTAATTTATACAAAATAAATAACGTGATTGAAACAACAGGTATATAAAATAGCATGATTAGTGAGTCCAAAATTGAACTCACCTGGATTTTATTTTCCGATGTCGCTCAATGGAGTAATCTACACATAAAAAATATTCTAAGAATATTAAAAACAAATTAATATGAATTTAGATGATTTTTAGGGATTTTTCTAATATTTATAACATACTCAAAATTGATTTTAGTATTAAGCGGGTCTGAAATTAGAAAATATGTTTGGATCCATTTTATTGGGCTTATAAGATGATTGATGTTTTTTTTAGGTTATTAGGATTATTGAGTTGTAAAGGAGCTAACCTAAAATTTATTAAAATAATTTAATCCAAGAAGAAAAAGAAAGATAATCTCTTACCTCTTCGTTAAAAGGTGAGAAGTCAAAAATGTAAAGAAAAGGAAGAAGATGTTCTTCATCGGCGAAGTGGCGGCTCCGATGGTATCTCCTATAGTAGTTCCGGCGACTCCGAAGGTGGCTTCGACGTGATGAGAGGAAGAGAGAAATTTTAGAGAATGAGTGTAGATTAAGTTTAGAAAAGATGTTAGGTTTATATAGTGTTGGATTTAGGAGTTATAGAATGTGAAGGGTTTTAGGAGTTATATAGAATTTAAAGGGTTTGAGGTGTTATGGAATTTCAAAAGTTTGAGGGGTTATGGAATTAAATTGGAGATTCAATGTAGATAATTCATGGAGAAGATGAAATGATGGGAGTTAGAGAAATGAATGAGTAATGAGTTGAGTATATGAAAGGTTTTATTTTAATTTAGAGATTTTAATTCTTGAGTTAAAGATGGGAGTTTAGAAGGTGAAAGGTTTGGGAGGTTTAAGAGTTGAAAGGATTGAGAGTTATAAAAAATGAAAAGTTTTAGTTAATTAAAAAATTTAATTTTGAGAATTAAATATGGAGTTTCATGGTTTAAATAATGAAGAAGATGAAGAGTTTGGAGTTGGAGAAAATGAAAGGTTTAGGAAGTTAAAGAAAATGAAAGGAAAAAAATAAAATATTATATTTATTATTTGTTTATTTATTTATTTATTTATAACTATAGAAGATGAAGGGTTATTACAAGTATTCTCATACCGAAAATAAATTTTCCACTCTAAACTGAAACTTAATTTTAACAAATGGCCAACATTTAATTACTTCTACAATAATATAATCAAAAGAAAACTTATGTAATTAAAAGAAAAATAATCAATAGAATAAGGGAAGTGTGTTACTTACATCGGATTTTTTTTAATTTTCTTCGATTTCTCGAACCCGTTCCTTCTCCTTCTTCTTCTCTTTTTATTTTTATTTTATTTTTTCTTTATTTTTTTTATTGGTACAGCAAAGGGAGTGAGAAATGGAGTCGGGAGTGAGGGAGAGAGATAAGGGAGAGGTTGGGTTTTATTTTTATTTTTAATTTTTTTTTTCTTCCCAGTGTTCATCCGGCTTTGCCATCTAACCCCAGCTGCCACTCCACTTTTGTTCGTCATGACATCACAACACACTATTCACTGTTTTATTTATTTTAATTAATTAATTAATTTATGTAATAATTTTGGTTTCGCGTAACATTCTCCAAATACTATCAAATTTATGTAGGACGTAGCGCTCGACGAGGTGAACACTACAAAATTATCTTTTGTTATTTTGATGTCCGGAATAAATGAACCGAAATTTCGAAGTAATTAGAAAGATAATTTTAATATTATTAAATTAGCAATTTTGGGAGTATTTTTCGGCATCGTAAGAAAAATCTCTAAAAATCATAAATATTACAAAACTAATAATCCCGAAGATCGAATGTCATTTGGGTTTGTGGATTTAAAGTTACGTTAACCGAAAGTTATTTCGGTGTCCAAAATTGAATTCGGTGGACTTATTCGGCACCACTGGTCTCAAGAAAGCAATATAGATAGCTCGAATTTTGGGGCATTACATCCTGCCCACCTAACAAAAGAATTTCGTCCTCGAAATTCTAAATTAAAAGATGTGCTTGTATTCACAGGTACCTACTTATATAAAAATAAATTCAATTGACATACCTGATCATGAGAAAAGGTATGCGTATTTTGTCCTGATGTCTCTTTCAAACTCCCAAGTTGAATCTCTTGGCGATTGTGTATCTCAGGAAATAAGAACTAACAGTATCATTTTATTCTTAAGGACCTTCTCCCGTCGGCCGATAATTGCTACGAGATGCTTCTCATATTTTAGGTCTGATTTCAAATTTACCTCAGACAGATCCACTACTTTGTACTCTTCACCCAAACATTTCCTCAGTTGTGATACATGGAACACATCATGAACAGTTTCCATCTCTAGCGGTAATGATAATCGGTAGGCAAGACTTCCAATCCTCTCCACTATCTCAAATGGCCTGATGTATTTTGGACCGAGCTTTCCTTTCTTTCCAAATCTAATCACACCCTTCATCGGGGATATTTTAATAAATACTTTATCTCCTACTTCAAACTCCAGTGATTTTCTACGTTGATCTGCGTATTTCTTTTGTCTATTTTGTGCCACGTTCATGTGTTCTCTGATAACCTTCACTTGCTCTGTTGCTTGAGTAATCAATTCTGGCCCCAAAATACTTCGTTCTCCAACCTCGTTCCAACATAATGGAAATCTGCATTTTTACCCATACAAAGCTTCAAATGGTACCATTTTGATACTCTCTTGATAACTATTAGTATAAGAAAATTCCACCATTTACAAATAGTCTTCCCAAGATCCAACAAAATCCAACACGCATGCCCTAAGCATATTTTCAAGTACTTGGATAGTCCGTTCTGATTGACCATCTGTTTGTGAATGGTAAGCTGAAGATAAATCCAAATGTATTCCCAGACTATCCATTAATTTCTTCCAATAGTGTGATCTGAACCTTGAATCTCATCTGACACAATCCTGGCTGGGATTCCATGCAATCTCACTATTTCTTACATAAATCTTCTGGCTAGTATTTCTGTTGACTGACCAACTCTAAATGGAATGAAATGAACCGATTTAGTTAGTCGGTCCACAATTACCCAAATTGCATTATTGCCCTTGGTGCCCCTAGGTAAGCCTGTAACAAAGTCAATCGATATTTGTTCCCACTTCCACTCTGGTATTGCTAATAGTTGGAGCAATCCAGCTGTCCTTTGATGCTCAGCCTTCACTTGCTGGCAAGTAGAACATCTAGATACATATCTGGCAATCTCTTTCTTCATGCCTGGCCACCAAAAATATTTTTTCATATCCTTGTACATCTTATTGCTCCCAGGATGAAATAATATGTTGATCTATGAGCTTCCTGTAAAACTCTATTTCTTACTTCCCCCTTTGACACCCTTAATCTTTTCTTCATATGAGTACATTTTCATTTCTGGTCTCTTACCTACTTCTATTTTATATTTTAGTTTCTGAAAATCTTCATCTCCAACTTGAGTTTGCTTAATCTGCTCTGTCAATGGTGACTGTAATTGTATCTCCATAAATTGTGCTGTTTCTCCGGGTAAAATTACCTCCAATTTCATTCTTTGCATCTCTATTAAAAGTTCCTTCTGCTGAGTTAATCTCTCGACTGCAGGTTCCTACTCAGTGTATCTGGCATAATATTAATCCTCCATGGATGATATTTAATCTCCAAGTCATAATATGTTACTAACTCCAACCATCGTCTCTGCCTCATATTCAGTTCCTTTTGAGTGAAAATATACTTCAAACTTTTATGATCAGTATATACCTCTACCTTTTGTCTAAGCAAGTAATGTCTCCAAATCTTCAAAGCATAAATCACCACTGTTAACTCCAAGTCATGAGTTGGATAATTTTCCTCATGGGGTCTAACTGTCTTGATGCAAACTCAATTACTCTTCCATTCTATGTCAATACATATCCCAATCCCTATTTTGAAGTATCACTATAGACCTTCATTTCCCTAGAATTGTCTGGAATTGCCAACACTGGTACTGTTGTCAGTCTCCGTTTTAATTCTTCAAATACCTAATTACATTCCTCCGTCCAGACATATTCCACTCCTTTCCTAGTCAATTTGGTTAGAGGAGACGCGATTTTTGAAAAGTCTTGTACAAATCGCCTATAATATCTAGCCAACCCCAGAAAACTCCGAGTCTCCGACACTGATTTCAGTACAGGCCAATCCATTACAGCTTCTATCTTCTTAGGATCAGCTGATACACCATCTCCTGAAACTATGTTACCCAAGAAAGTAACTTTATCCAACTAAAATTCACATTTGCTCAGTTTCCATATAACTTCTGCTCTTTAAGAGTTTGCAAAACTGTTCTCAAATACTCAGCATGCTCTTCTTTATTCTTAGAGTAGATTAATATATCATTAATAAACACTACCACAAATTTATCCAGATACTAAGCAAAAACATGGTTCATCAGATTCATAAACACTGCTGGAGCATTAATCACTCCAAATGGCATCACCAAATATTCATAATGACCATGTCTAGTTCTAAATGCAGTTTTTGGAATATCTTCTGTTCGGACCCCTTACCTGATGAAATTCAGAACGAAGATCTATCCTCGAAAATATCCTTGCTTCACCTAATTGTTCAAATAGATCAGTTATTCTTGGTAATGGATATTTATTTTTGATTGTTACTGCATTCAAACCTCTATAGTCCACACACAGTTTTTTACTCCCATTCTTCTTTCTTACTAATAACACTGGAGCTCCCCAAGGTAAAATACTGGGCCTCACAAAACCCAACTTGAGTAGCTTATCTACTTGTCTCTTAACTTCTTCTAGCTCTACAACTTCCATTCGATAAGGTGGCCTACAAACTGGTTCAGCTCCAGGGATAATATCAATAGTAAATTCTACTGCTCTTACTGGTGGTAGTCTAGGTCTTTCTTCAGAAAATATATTTAAGAATTTTGATACTACTGGGATCATTCCTTCTCCTACTTCTATAACCTCCAAAACTCCTTTAGGAAACACCTTAGATTTAGCTGGTTCTAGAGATTGACTTCCACCAATAAATTCAAACTCCGAACAGCCAGGAATCTGAAATATTACCCTTCATTTCCTGCAATCTATCATCGCATGAAATCTACTCAACCAATCCATACCTAAGATAACATCATATCCTCCTTCGTTGATAACTAACAAGTTGGTATAAAATTCTCTTCCCTTAATCATTAAGGGACATAGCCTACATTCCTTATTAGTTATGATATTACCGTTCCTAGTCTTAATATTCCACCCCGCAGTTAAGATTCCAAAATCAATAGAATTACGGGAAACAAACATAATAGAGATAAAACAGTGTGAAGCTCCAGAATCAAATAGAGCAGTTGCTGGTGTATTGCCAACTAAAATTGTACCTGCCACGACTCCCCCAGTGGTCTGAGCCTGCTCAGCATTCATTAGTCTAACCTGTCCATGTCTCTATCCTGCTCCTTTTTGGGCTCTGGTATAGACTTGTTGTTGTGTCTCCAAGGATCTCTTCTGGCTCGGTACTTCAGTTCTCTGATTCTGTGGTCCCACAGCAGCTGGTCTCAATGCTGGCTGATAAGGAACTCTACCTGCTGGTTGTTGCCTTGACTGTGCTCTTGGACAATTAGTTATCTGATGATCCGCTGACCCACATATCAGACATAGACCCAAAACTCTTCTACACTGCTTCTGAACATGCCCCAGTTTATTGCAGAAATTGCATACTAAAGGACTTATTTTATTAACCACTGTTTGTCGCTTTGCTGGAGGGCCTCCAAATCTCTGGGAAGAACTTTCTCCCTGATTAAATGGCCTTTTAAATGTCACCGGCCTCCCTTCCTTGGCTACTTGCTCCAGGCAACACGCTGCTTCAAACATCTCCGAGTAAATCCTATAGTTATGACCAGCTAGATGCTCCCCTAGATGATAACTCAATCCTTATTGGAACATATGTGCTCGCTCCTCTTAATCAGCTACCAGGTTTGGAGCGAATCGACTGAGCCTCATGAACTCTGTAGCATAAGCGTCTACAGTCCAATCTCTTTGCTATAGTGTCAGAAATTTCTTCCTCATTTCCTACCTTGCTGATGCATGAAAGAATATGTTAAGAAATGCTTCCACAAACTTCTCCCAGGTTAGGGGTTCCTTGTGCTTTACTTCTTCAGCATGCTACCGTGTTTTAGCTATATCAGTCAACTGAATACACACTACCTCTACTCGATTTTCTTTTGGAATTCTTGCAGCCCTTAGAAGATTCTCCATATCTACAATCCACTGGTCAGCCTTCAGTGGTCCTTCTGTCCCAGAAAATACCGATGGCTGCAGTCTCCGGAAGTCCGACACCATTCCGGTCCTTTCTGGCTCTTTAGACTGCAATATTCTTTCTAATATCATTGCCGTGGTCTCTTGCGTCTGTACTACTCTTTGTACTAGGCTTCTAAGATTAGACGTATCATCTATCGGACTTGCACTCGTACTCGCAGGAGATCGGGTCGACATTATTCTGCAGCAGACCAGATAAGAATCAATAAAAAGAATTCAAGATAGATACCTCAAACGAATAGAAAATAATAGGATATGTACGATACTAGGTCTGATAGATATCAAAGAATAAGAAATAATTATTACGAATAAGTAACAGACATGTTCTTATGTGGCAATAGTCCTATGGTCTTCTATCTAAACCTAGGCTCTGATACCACCATGTTATGCCCCCATTTTTTAGCTGCTTCCTAAAACGGAGGACGTTACTTATTACTTGTACTAGAAACCCAACAGTCACAGGATCATGGAATAACTGTAACTACTGCAACAATCAGATGAATAAATAACATGTCTGAAACTGAAATATTTTCATTTGTATAAAAGGTTCATTACATAAAATGGCACACTGTTTTAAATATGAACACAAAGAGGCAAAAGAGAAGCAGTGCCCACACAAAAGGAAATATAAATAAAATATACAAAATTTCTCCAGGGGTACTTTACTTGTCTATTGTCACTCGATCTGTCCAACGAAATACGGGTCTTCAACTGGGGCTGGATCCCCTTCTTCACGTTCCAAATCTGGGTTCAAAATCCAGGGGATTAAACCCAGTAAGTAACACATTTAAAAAGAGAAATTGTGTACTATTATAGTACAGGAATATCAGTGTATATGAGTATGTTTATGTCAATGTTGTTTGTGTACATATAAATTAAACATGAAGGCAAGTATAAATAAATGCATAAATAAATGAACATGATAATAACTGCTCTATCTATTTAATTCTATATTCTATTGGTCTCAGTCACCGTCCAGTTTAATTGTTGAAACTATATTAATGAATAAGATAGCGCATTATTCATTGTCGTATAAGTGCCCGTGCATATCCGGAACCCGGCCAAAATATTCATGGCGCTGAACCATGACACTGCTAGGCACTACAATCAATTTCCGTATTGTATTACAGTAACGGACATACCACTCTGGGTAAATATCAATTAGTGATCCAGTAATCACCCAGGCCGCTGCAGTAAAAGAATCCCAGCCCTAACAATACAATCAATTCTTAGACGGTAAGGCTCTTATCCAGCATATAGTTTCTCCCATCCTCGTGTTTATAATGAATTATGCACATGAAATTTTATAACCCTTCTTTAATTATTTTTCAATTCATGATAAAATGCTTGCATTTCCATGGCTGTACATGACATGTAGTATCATAACACATGATTTGTAATATTAAAACACATGACTTGTAATATCAAAGTACGTGACATGTAAAACACATGACTTGTAATATCAAAGCACATAACATATAATATGATAAATATTAGTCCACAATTGTACCACAATTCATATCATTAAAATTATTTCAATAATCTGGTTCAATTCTTAATGCCAATCAATAATCCAATTTGGGAATCAAGTGAATCATATAATAATACTGTATTATTTGTAAACCCAACGTATGTATTTATTACATTTCTGGGCTCAATCATATATATTAATATGCATTTCTCTTTTAATTAAAATCTAATTTATTATTATTATTAATTTATCAATTATGTCCAATTAATCCAAGCCAAGTCCAATTCAATTCCCTCAATCATTTAATCCATCAAGCCCAAGCCTACTAAATTCCCACTTTTTCATATTTTTATTTTATTTTTATTTTTCCTTTTCTTTTCTGTCCAGTCCAGGCCCAAGCCCCCTCATTTTATTTTTTTTCTTTTTCTTTTACTGGACTGGGCTTGCCGGCCTAGTATTATTATTTTTTTTCTATATTTTTTTCTGGTCCAAGATAAATCCAAGCCCACTATATTCTTCTTCTTTTTTTTCTTTATTTTCTCCTAGGCTGGGCCAGGCCCAGATCCCCATTTTTTTTCTCTTTTCTCTTTTCTCTTTTCTTTTTTTTCTGGGTTGGGCCAGGCCCAGTTCCCTTTTTTTTCTTTTTCTTTTCTTTTTCTTTCTAATCTCTCGGTCCAGCCCACAAATTTTCTCTCTCTTTCTATTGCTGCTGCTTCTTCCTCCTCTTCTTCTTATTCTTTTCTCTTCTTTTCCTTTTTCTTTTTTTTTAATTTTCTTATCTCTTTGCAAAATTTATTGTAAATAACACAATTATAAATATGAGTATTCTCATACCGAAAATAAATTTTCTACTCTAAACCGAAACTTAATTTTAACAAATGGCTAACATTTAATTACTTCTACAATAATATAATCAAAAGAAAACTTATGTAATTAAAAGAAAAATAATCAATAGAAGAAGAGAAGTGTGTTACTTACATCGGATTTCTTTTAATTTCCTTCGATTTCTCGAACCCGTTCCTTCTCCTTCTTCTTCTCTTTTTATTTTTATTTTGTTTTTTTCTTTATTTTTTTTTCTGTTAGTGCACCAAAGGGAGTGAGAAATGGAGTAGGGAGTGAGGGAGAGAGATAAGGGAGAGGTTGGGTTTTATTTTTATTTTTTATTTTTTTTTCTTTTCTTCCCAGTGTTCACCCGGCTTTGCCACCTAACCGGCTTTGCCACCTAACCCCAGCTGCCACTCCTCTTTTGTTCGTCACGACAGCACAACACACTATTCACTGTTTTATTTATTTTAATTTATTAATTTATTTATTTATTTAATAATTTAATAATTTTGGTTTCGTGTAATATTCTCCAAATACTACCAAATTTATGTAGGACGTAGTGCTCGACGAGGGGAACACTACAAAATTATCCATTTGTTATTTCGATATCCGAAATAAATGAACCGAAATGCCGAAGTAATTAGAAGGATAATTTTAATATTATTAAATTATGAATTTTGGAAGTATTTTTTGGCCTCGTAAGAAAAATCTCCAAAAATCCTAAATATTACAAAACTAATAATCGCGAAGACTGAATGTCATTTGGGCTTGTGGATTTAAAGTTACGTTTACCGAAAGTTATTTCGGTGTCCAAAATTAATTTCTGTAGACTTATTCGGCACCACTGGTCTCAAGAAAGCAATACAAATAACTCGAATTTTGGGATATTACATCAAAGCAGCTTTACTGGGCTCTGGCTTTCTAGTATTTGGTTCCCTAGTCTTATGACATCTCCAAGTCTAGTCTATTTTTTAATTTGATATTTTTATATCACTAGTTGCTGAATTTTCTATTTCCAAGCTTTTTGAAATCGGATTAGTGCTGCC
Organism: Dracaena cambodiana; assembly: GCA_036321105.1. NCBI lineage: Eukaryota > Viridiplantae > Streptophyta > Magnoliopsida > Asparagales > Asparagaceae > Dracaena > Dracaena cambodiana. The sequence continues at coordinate 13,376,626 of JAYEPQ010000020.1, read as the reverse complement.
TTTTGATGATTTAGATTATTCCCTATTGTAAACACCTAATACTTGCAACACAACTAAAATTCTAAATTAGCATTATTTATAATAGAAAATAGATAAAACGTGCAGTAAAAACATGCAAAATTTGATACTTATCATGCATTATTATCTCATCTATTTGCCTAACACAAACATAACGAGTGCCCGCTTTAATGACTCCTCAACAACTAATGATTTTTGGTGTCTAATCCACTATTATAAATTCCTCTCATTCAAATCCATTGTATAGAGGAGGTTTTTTAGTTACTCCCATGTCAGTTCAATCGTATTACACAGTTGCATCATATCCTCCACATCATTGACCCGTCCACTTCACTTCCACCTTGGGAGCAACCAAGTTCTAATTCGATTTCATGTATACTTTAAAGTTAGTCGACTCTTACTTTAGTTCCAACTACGTTGAACTCATCTTTTACTTTTAACCCTTGCCGGCAAAGGACTCTTATACCCGTTTCAAATACTTTGAGTACCAATTTTGACTCAACATTGAGAGCAAGTCATGTAGTCACTACTATCTAAATCCCACACCATACTGCATAATAGTAGGGGCAGCCTTCATAATGAACACTTGCTTCCTACAATAGCACAATCTTGGGGCCTATATCAACCCATAGTTGACCTCCAAGTATATTATGCATCTCATAATATGTCCAATTTAGCATCCAATTATTTAAATTCCAATTAATAGTGCTACTAATATTGTTCTCTTGCAGGATAGGGTATTGGACTTAATTCAAGAACATACTGGAATCAAAGAATACATAAAAAAGGCCTTCAGAGACTACTGTAGATCCCCAAGTTCATATTATTGGGATCCGAACACGTCAAGATACCAATATATTGTAAAGGTCATAATCCTTAAGCCCTTGTATCAGTTTATTTCATATCATCTGTTTCTACTCGGGAATCCAAACATTGATATAGGCTAATACTAAGTAAATTGATATTTTTTCTTATAATTTTTAATTTTAAATTCTGCAAAGTAGAGATCTCTCATCTTATTAGTTTGGATTTTTTTCATATTTTTCTTAAATTATTCTGGATCGACCGATTTTCGAGCAAATACTCAATTAAGAAATTATTTTAAAGCTAAATTTCCAATTTCAACCTCATTCCTATTTTGGTTTTATCTCCGACAGTCAATACCCTTATTTAACCAATTTTGGATAGAATTTGACCCCATAGCAACTTGGTAATTAAGAAGATATTTAAGGGTTTTTGACAATTCATCATACCTATTTTCCAACAACTGTTTAACCACTCAAATAATTTCAAACAAATATGAAAAAAAATAAGGTTCTTCCTCTCATGTTCCTCTTTATTTTTCTTTTTAGAGTTTAAACTCTAATTCTTCTCAAATTTCCTTAAATAAATTACCAAAAAATAAGCCTAAGAGTGGGCTGAAATCTACTTAATGGCTATTTGAAATTTTTTATTTAGTTTAACCTCTTCAACTCATCTCTAATCTTCCCCACTAATGCGGGGAAATCTTGTTCAGTATCTTCCCTTGGTCATGTTGTGATTCTTGAAAATTTTCTCCACTTTTGAAGGTAATCACATCAATATCATTTTTTTTTTATTAGACTCAACATGTGGCAAAAATACACTTTCATATCTTTTAAACTTGTAATTTATTAATGTAATCTCCTCACATTTGATACTAGATATATTATTAATCCAATTTCAGGATTATAAATGCTTAAACTTGCATTTATTTTGAGTTTCATTATATGTATCACACTATGCATGTTACATATTCATATATCATATCATTGCCCAGATTTACATAGAAGTCCATCTTAAAACTGCTATAACCTTTGTATCTTAACTCATATTGATCTTATTCTAATGCCATTAGAAAGATAATTTCCTAAACTATAATTCTTCCAACTACGACGAATCCTAATTTAGCCATTTACCTAACCAAAAATAATCTTGAAATTGCATCACAGTTGTTGTACTAGGTCAACAGCTCAGCAACAATAGGTTTATAATAAAATAGTCATAACTTTTGTTCTAGAATTCCAATTATATCATTAAAGATTCATTGAAAAGAAATTGAATTATCTAGAATTGGTTATAATTTTAGGCTCTAAATTTAATTTTATATTAGTAAAAATTAACCTGGAAATCTCAGTTGTGTCTAGTCCATAGCAATAGCAGGTTCATAGTTAAACAACCATAACTTTTGTTTTAAAACTCCAATTAAGCTCATTTAAAATTTATTGAAAAGATAATTAACGACTGTACAAAATATTAGTCTTTAATTTAATTTTTATCTTAGTCAAACAAGATCTGAAAATTTGACTGTCTACTGATTGCAACAATATAGTCACATATGTTTTGTCCGTGCATAAACCACTTGACTTATGATATGATACATGCATGTTAAATCTCCCTTATTATCAACTGTATATGGTGAGTTCAAACCCATCATAACTCATGTTTAGGTATACATATCATGTTTTTGTATATAACACTTGATTTAAGATATGATATACATGCAGATATGTTTATTTATACATATTATTATTTGTACATGTTATTATTGCTTAGAAATAATACCTCACACACGTGAACTTATTTTATAACTCTTGTATTTGCCAATATTGTCATGTATATTATTTCATATTCACATAACTATTGATATATGTACCCTTATTGCATATCTCAAATTGATACTTAGCATATACTATATTGTGTGTATGACAAAAATGAATGGTGGAATGAAATACGTATTGTAAGAATCTCTTGTCTTTCTTGGGATGCATATGTCGATTTATGTACTGAAACTATTACTTTCCTAGTTATGCCTAGCGTCATTTCACACGACGCATTTGGAGACTGATATTGGGCCGTAATCTCGGGCATACACAGGATATCCAATATGCATAGCGGTGCGTCTGATTCATGTGAATACCAAATTTAGGGCTACGCTACTGGGTATGCATGGTACAATCCTAGAAAACATAAATACTCCCACCATTCAGTTCCAAATTAATAGGATAGTATGTACATATATTTGTTTGATTATGTTATACCATATATACAATTTGTTTCATGATTCATATTCTTTTATGCATACGTTATACTTCATAACCCATATGCATGATCATGTTATATTATATATACTATGTACTTCATGATTCACGTTATATTATGCATGCTATGAACTTCATAATTCATGTTATATTTTGTATACCTTGTTATTTGATCATGTTATACTATACATACCATGTACATCATAATTCATATTATATTTTGCATACTTCATGATTTATATGCAAACATATTTTATATTATTTCCTACTAGTATGCCACACACATATTCTTATATGGTTTATGTAGCATTGCACAAGCTTAGTTTGTATTCTTGTTTGGGGTTCTGACCCATGGGATTATCATACTCTTGATGTAGCAGCCATGACAGCGATACCCGAGGAGGAGGATCCACATTTTAAGGATCGTACATCTAGGAGCAGGTCGAGCACCAGTAGCTCGTCTCTCGTAGGATCTTCATCCCTTTTATGTAATATCTTTTTAGCTTGTATGTGCATATGTATCTTACATCCTAGTTTTGTCCATCGTATTGGATACTCTTGTATGCATACAGTACTTACATTGCTCTTTTCTGATAATGTACTTGATTCTTCATGAACAATATTTTAATATATATATATATATATATATATATATATATATATATATATTTATTTATTTATTTATTTATCATTTTTATATATCTGTTTTTGGATATTGCTGTATTTATATATGTGATATTATGACAGATAGATTCATAATTATAGTATATATATCATACTTGCGGGCTTCCATATCTCTTGTATGTGATTATATTATGTAATAGTCTCGTGCACTCTAGTATTGAGACTGCCTGCCAGTGACACCCTTCTCATTATTAGAATACACACTTGGGCCACTATATGATTTGGGCTCACACATACTCTAAAGAGATGGTTCCTAAAAATTGACTATGCAAATTTTGTGAAATGATGGTACCATACTGCTGCAATCCAGAAATTATTGTATATTTATTTCGAGCGCCACTTGAAAAACTTGTCCTCAAATGGTTCAACTCATAAAATCTCATGATTTATTCGATAGCGATAACGTTATTGATCATTTTCAAATAAGAATAAAAAACCAATTTGAATGCATGCCTAAATTGTCTAATTGCAAGATCAAGTCATGTAATACAATGAGGATTTTATTTATTTTTATACTGGCTGGCGTGATTTGTATGCTAAGTTTGGTCTTAATTTGCCTTAAGAACAATGCATGAAAGAAGCAATAAGAAACTTTGATCCTATGATTAAAATCTGGTTAGTAATTCAGTATAATTTTTTTTGCTGAGATAAGCCACCACTGACTTGAAACACAAATGATCCGTAAAGACATACTGACTGAGCTAGACAACATTCCTACTATATTTACATCTATAATATTAATAATGATTTGCATAATGATCTTGTTTATGATGAAAACAATTGATGTGACAACTGATATGCCACAATAACAGAAATTTTTTTTGTGATAAGAGTTATTTTATTCGATCTTCCTATATTGTACATAGTAGTATTTAAATTCTCGATAGCTAACAATGGGTTATATTTACTCTCTCGAAGGAAAATTAGAAATCTAAATATTACTGTCGAAATCTTGTGATTATCACAGATATTCTAAAAATAATACTAACTAGTGTTGGCATGCTAGAAATTTAATTTATGATCTTCATAAACAAGCTCGAATTGATTGGGATGTCATCATGAGGTTCATCAAATCCCATTATGTAGCAAGGGCCAACCAGCCTATCGAAGTTGCTTAAAAGCCATTGCCTAAACATCAAGCTGAAGTCAATGTTATCCAAGAATGTAGTTGGGAGTATGAAACTCCCTTGTTATATCAAGATGATCATGCTTCCACAGTAATTTAAGGAGCATGGAGGGCATGCCAATCAGCCTCAACTACAGCCAAAGCCCCAACAGTTATATGTAGTCCCATAATGAGGCTTCCTACTACACCTACTACTTTGAAATACAAAACCAGCTTTGAGGCCTCCACAAGGAGCAACTGTTTCACCTTATATGTCAAGAACTTATGAATGTTCTGGTGTGGATTCGCCAACAAATTGTGAACGAATTTGAAAACTACTATCTGAAGGTGCAATCAATTCCTTATCTACTCCAACTATTCAAGCATATCATGCTATGGCTCCGCCACTTGATATCATGAGGTTACACTAAAATCATTATAGTGAAGGGATATGCAATTTTTCTTATCGTCTCAGCCACAAATAGAGCCTAATATCCAACCGTTACAACCGATTATCTTTGTGCCACAATAACAAGACACTCTTGCCAAACTACCCATTATAGGGGTAGAATTTCGGTCCAATGAAAGGGTAGAAGCTAAACAAATCTCTGTTCAAGTGATTGAACCTTTTTGATCATCTCCTTCTGAGGCACAAGAACAAGAGTTAATTATGCAGGATAATTTTGTAACCGCCTTATGAATGTTTCGACCTGATTTGATTCATAGTCGCATCTTGATAAAGAACTTGATGAACAATTAAGCCGAAGTGATATAATTTTCAAAGAAATTAACAATTAAGCCGAACTTGATGAACAATTTATCGGATCAAGATTGTTTTCCCACCAAAACAACTTGATGATGAGCCATAATGAGAAGTTAGATAAACACATTGATCCCATCATTATCGTCAATTAACGAAATGATCAAATGGGTGCCCAAATGGAGTTTGATATCTATGAAGCCAATAATACTCTACATGTAGAAAAGCAAAAAGTTCAATCTAAATTGAAATGACATTGGAAACTATGCCAAAATGATGAATATCATATATTGTATTTTTCCTCTCATACTTTATCTATTTTTGTATATAAATAAATGCTACTTGGGTATTTTTAGTGTCTTTTTCAGGTAATCTAAATTATACAAGGAAAAGGCATGAAACCAGAGTTGGACTAGGAAATCAAACGCCGAAAAGTTTCTAAAGCGGGCGAGACTACAACATCAAAGTACTGCAGGAAGTAGAAGTCAAATACAGTCAATAAAGTGAAGAGTATAAGAGAAGATACTTCTGCAGAAGAAACTGTAGTGCAATTGCTCAAAAGTGAGCCGCTAAATAGCGGTATTAATCGCTAAATAGCGGCCAATAAGTGGTCTTCTCAGAGTAATTTTTGTCGTGGGCTTAATTGTAAATTGATAGGTCTTGTGATTCTGCTGGAAATAGGGTTTTATTTCCGAGGCCTATTTATGGGCCAACCCTTGTATTTTGATGATATTCTGGATTCTGGAATTTTTGTATGCGATTTTGTTGTTCAATAAAGTTGGGGTTTTTGCTGAAGGTCGACGGCCACAACACCATGTCCAGAGGTAACCCATTGTTCTTGAGATTCTTATTTTCTTTCTGCATAGATTTGATTGCATTCTATTTATGGTTTACTGCTTTCTAGATTAGGATTTATTATTGTATGAATTAAAATTTGATCTTCCTTAGAAAAAATCATGAGTAGCTAATTAGATCAGCTCTAGGATGTAGATGAAGCTAAGATCCACCATGTAATTATTTTCTAATATTTTTCTTCTTAAATAAAATTAATAAAAGCCATGATTTTTCAAATGAAAGATTAAAATATAAGGACCCGAAGTTTAGAACTTTGATAGGTTATACTTGAATTAGGATTCTTGATAATCTATGCTTAGTTAGGGATTGGGGTTGCTGGTTTTGTCTTTTTATTTGAATTATCTAAAAGATTTAGTTTATTTTTATATGAAGTAGCATCTTTTGATGAGCTATACTTGCACAACACTTGATAGCTCATACTTAGGGCACTTTAAGTAAAAATTAAACTAAAAAGATTAAATTTTTATGATAGAAGAAAATAGTAGAAGTAAGAATATGGTTGGAAATTAGTTGATTATATATCCTAGGCTACTTAGATTAATCCGACTTCAACCTAGAACCTTTGGTTAGTCCGTTGAACTATAGAGAAAGTAAGAACGCAGAAACACCTTAGATCCCTGTGAGACGACCTGTACAGCGCTACAACGATACTGTGCGCTTGCTGTGAATATAACTCATCAAGTTTTTGGCGTCGTTGCCGGGGATCAACGGTGTTTTTCTTACTTTTTCTAGCATTTTACGGGTTAACAGTGTGTGTGAGTGTGCAGGAAATAGACATTGAAGAGACAGAAAGATTTAAAGGATTGAAAGAGCCTCTGGACCAACTGAAAAAAAGCACAAAGCCAGAGTCGCCAGTTTAGCCGCTATTCAGCGGCTCAGACCGCTAATTGGCGACCCAAAAGGTACCTTCTAAATCCAAATTTTCTCTGTTTCTGTAGTTGTATTTCCTAATTCTGTATAAAAATTAAAAAAAAAATAAAAACATTAGGAACAGTAGAAATCACATTTTTATTTGATCATATCATTCCACCGTTTTATCTCTCCACCACACCCCACCTCCTGCATTAGTTTAGGAAGTTCACGCATACACTCACAGTCGCTGGTTCATACCACATTGGACCCGTGATCAATTTGGTCGACTTGTGAGATCAGATTTGTTCATGGGAGACAAGATGGACCAGCCGATCCCGATCTTTCAGGATCGATGTTACCCGTTGCGTACATCATTACCATCTTGCATCAAACTTCCACACGTAGCGGGTAATCACTACGAATTAAAACCGCAGTACATTAGTATGCTTCCCAAATTCACTGGTTCTGATTCAGAAGATGCATATCTCTTTATCAGTGAATTTCAAGAAGTATGCGTAATGATTAAACTGCAAAACTTATCGGAGGACGCAATGAAGCTCCGCTTCATCCCTTTTGCACTTAAGGATAATGCCAAGAAGTGGTTGTACAGTATACCTACTGATTCAATCACTACTTGGAATGAATTTATTACAGTGTTTCTCAAGAAGTATTATCCTACGCACAAGACGGCAAGAATCAGAAATCAAAACAATCAATTCCGTCAAGTGCCAGGAGAACCCTTCTGGAAATACTTAGAACGGTTTAAGGACTTATTAGCTCAGTGCCCCCACCATGCAATAGAAAAGTGGCGGTTGTGTCAAATCATATACGAAGGACTTGATTACACATCCAAAACTCTTCTGGAATCCATGTGTCAAAGGGAGTTTATGAGGAAAAATGAGGATGAAGCATGGGACTTTCTTGAGAACTTATCATGGAAGACTATGCAGTGGGAGAGTTCCACTGAGAAGCCCAGTATATCAACTTTTGCTAATAAGGGTGGGATCCATAGCGTCGACAGCTCTATAGCTGCTGAAGCAAAGATCGCAGCCCTTATGAGAAGAATTGAGGCACTGGAGACTCCTAGTGCTCAGTCTCCACCAGTGGGTCAAGTGAATCAACTCCAAATTCCCACATGCTTTAATTGCGGAACTCCCAATCACGTTATGGAGGAGTGTCTATTGCTAGTAAATCCTATGGGTCCCACACTTGAGCAAGCTAACGCTATGTATCAAAGACCCGTTAATAATCCATACGCTCCGATATATAATCCTGGTTGGAAGAGCCATCCAAATCTCTCATGGGGTCAAGGGCAATATCAGGGAGCCCCGAACTCCAACATGCAGCCTCCAACCGCTGGTCAGTTCCCAAGACCAAATATGGGTGCTTATCAACACCCAAATGCTTCAAACCATGGGAACAACCAGAATAGACCACCTGCACCAAACCATTCATATCCACAACAGGGGTCTAATAATGATCAAGAAAAGCTATTTCAATCACTTGAGAAGAATGTTGAAACTCTTCTCAAGTCTCAGTCTAACCTTGACACATACATGCAGAATCTTATGAAAGTGCCAACTGATTTCATTTAAAGAACAGATCAGCACCTGCTCATAAACTCTCAATCTATTAAGAATGTAGAGCAGCAGGTTGGACAACTAACAAATCAAATGAGTGAACGTGGGAATGGCACTTTTCCAAGTCAACCCATATCAAATCCTAATGCCAGTTCCTCAAATTTGAATCAGTCGTATGTCAACCAAATTAATGCCATTCACACACTTCGATCTGGCAAACTGGTTGACAATCACGTAGTCATGCCACCTGATTCCACTCCTATTGTACGGCAAGCTACACTCCCTGATACCACGATTCCATCACCACCTCATGATTCATCATCATCATCCCACGATCTACCCACTAGCACGACAGAAGAATCTGATCCTTCTAATTCTGATCCTCCTATTGACCATACTTATAAGCCAAAGGCTCCCTATCCAAATCGATTGAAGAAAAATTCTCCTCAGGTGGAGCACATGCTTGAGTTATTCAAGCAAGTTAAGGTCAATGTTTCTCTTCTTGATGCAATCCAACAAGTACCTGCTTATGCAAAATTCTTAAAGGATTTATGCACAAAGAAGAGAACAACCAATGTTCCAAAGAAAGTCTTCTTAGCTGCTAACATATCTAGCATCCTCTCTCAGTCAGCACCTATAAAGTATAAAGACCCTGGAAGTCCTACTGTCTCCTGCACTATAGGGACTACAGTGATTGAAAGGGTTTTACTAGATTTAGGAGCAAGTGTTAACTTGCTTCCTTATTCAGTATACCAGCAGTTAGGACTGGGAGAGTTGAGACCTACAAGGATTACGTTACAGCTAGCTGATAGATCTGTAAAGACACCTATGGGAGAGATTGAGAATGTCTTGATTAAGATTGGGGAGTTTATCTTCCCAGTTGATTTCATAGTCCTCGAAACTCAATCTGTGGTGAATCCACACCATTGTATCCCAGTTATTTTGGGACGTCCATTCTTGGCCACTTCCAATGCTGTTATCAATTGCTTGAGTGGATCGATGAGACTTTCCTTTGGAAATATGACACTTGACTTGAATATATTCAATCTAGGGCGCCAACCAAGTGATCCACATGACGAGCCCCTAGAAGTGAATATGATCCAAGGGTTGTCTAGTGAACACCAAGAGGAGAAATTCTTTGATGGGCTGAATGGTTTAGTTGATGAGAGTGTATTCTTGGAGACGCTCGATGAATCATCTAATTATGTGTCTTCCACTCAATGGAAACTTCCACCTGAGCCATTGATGACTGAACCACGAGTTCAGTTACAACCATCTATTGAGTGTCCACCTGAGCTTGAGATGAAGGCCCTTCCGAGTCATCTCAAGTACGCTTTCTTGGGTGAACACGACACACTACCAGTCATTATCTCTGCAGAATTGACTGACGCTCAGGAAGAAAAACTCATATCAGTGTTGAAAGCACATAGGGAAGCCATAGGCTGGAGAATGGCCGATATTAAAGGGATAAGTCCTTCTATAGTGCAGCATAGAATTCATTTGCTAGACAATGCACGACCTACAAGAGATCCTCAGCGTATGTTGAATCCGATAATGAAAGAAACTGTGAGGAAAGATATTCTTAAGTGTCTTGACAATGGGATTATCTATCCTATCTCTGATAGAGCATGGGTAGGCCAGTTCAGGTAGTGCCTAAGAAATCTGGAATCACTGTAGTCAAGAACGATGCAAATGAACTTATCCCGATGCGTTTGCAGACGGGATGGTGAGTCTGCATTGATTATAGGAAGCTTAATGCTGCAACTAGGAAGGACCATTTCCCCTTACCATTCATTGATCAGATGTTAGAACGGTTGGCCGGACATGAGTTCTATTGTTTTCTAGATGGATACTCTGGCTACAACCAAATTCCCATCGCTCCGAAGGATCAAGAAAAGACCACGTTCACATGTCCATTCGGCACCTTTGCATACAGACGCATGCCCTTTGGGTTATGCAATGCACCTGCCACGTTCCAAAGGTGCATGGTAAGTATTTTCTCTGACATGGTTGAACGATTTCTTGAAATTTTCATGGATGATTTTTCTATCTTCGGAGATTCATTCCAAGAGTGTCTGCATCATCTAGAGTTAGTTCTCACGCGTTGTAATGAGAAGCATTTGACACTCAATTGGGAAAAATGCCATTTTATGGTCAAAAATGGCATAGTGCTAGGGCATGTCATCTCGAAGAATGGTATCGAGGTTGACAAAGCCAAGGTAGACCTCATCAATAATCTGCCACCTCCGCGATCAGTGAAAGATATACGATCCTTCCTTGGTCATGCTGGTTTTTATAGAAGATTTATCAAAGACTTTAGCACAATTGCTAGGCCTTTGACACATTTACTAGCCAAGGAAGTACCATTCAATTTCACGCCTGATTGTCTAAGAGCATTTGAGCAGCTCAGGAAGGCGCTGACCACCACTCCTATTATTCATGCGCCAGACTGGAGCTTACCCTTCGAGCTCATGTGTGATGCATCTGATTACACTATCGGTGCCGTCCTTGGTCAACGTATTAATAAGCAACCACATGTGATTTACTATGCAAGTAGGACACTTAATGACGCCCAGTTGAACTACTCTACCACAGAGAAAGAGATTCTGGCAGTCGTCTTTGCACTTGAGAAGTTTCGTTCCTACTTGATTGGATCACGAATTACAGTATACACTGATCATGCTGCTTTGAAATACTTGTTAACCAAGAAAGATGCAAAAGCAAGGCTTATTCGATGGATCCTCTTGCTACAAGAGTTTGATCTTGAGATATTAGACAAGAAAGGTGCGGATAATTCAGTAGCTGATCACTTGTCTCGTCTACCCAACGCTCCAACTAATTTGTGCCCCATAAACGAATCATTTCCTGATGAGCAACTGTTTGCATTGATGCACGAACCATGGTTTGCTTACATTGTGAACTATCTTGTGACTAAGGAGATTCCGTCCCATTGGTCCAAGCAGGATCGATATAGATTCTTATCCCAAGTAAAATTCTTTTACTGGGATGAACCATATCTATTCAAATGTTGTCCAGACCAAATCATACGTCGATGCATACCTAACGATGAGATACAAAGTGTCCTCTCTTTCTGTCATGATCTAGCTTGTGGAGGACACTTTGGTCCCAGAAAAATGGCCGAAAAGGTATTGCAGAGTGGTTTCTATTGGCCATCTATTTTCAAAGACGCTGTGGAATACTGCAAAGCATGCACACGATGCCAATTCGTCGGCAAAATTTCACGGCGCAATATGATGCCTCTGCAACCCATCCTAGAGATTGAAATCTTTGATGTATGGGGTATAGATTTTATGGGACCGTTACCCAACTCATTTGGAAACCAATACATATTAGTTGCTGTTGATTATGTTTCCAAATGGGTAGAGGCAATAGCCACAAAATTGAATGACAACAAAGTAGTTGTCAAGTTTTTGAAAGAGAATATATTTTCTCGATTTGGCTTTCCTCGAGCTATTATTAGCGATAATGGTACCCATTTCACCAACCGGTCATTTGAGGCGCTTATGCGGAAATATTCCATTACCCACAAGTTAGCCACACCGTATCATTCGCAAACTAGTGGGCAAGTGGAAGTTTCCAATTGCCAAATCAAACTGATTTTGGAGAAAACAGTAAACCATAATAGAAAAGATTGGTCGTGTAAGCTAGCTGATGCATTATGGGCTTACCGTACTGCTTACAAGACTAATCTAGGCATGTCTCCATATCGTTTGATATTTTGAAAAGCGTGTTATTTACCGGTGGAGCTTGAGCATAAAGCTTTATGGGCAATTAAATTTCTAAATTTTGAGCTCGAAAAAGCTGGCGAGCAGCGGAGATTACAAATTAATGAGCTTGATGAGATAAGACGAGACGCATATGAGAGTGCCAAGATTTATAAAGAGAAAACAAAACTGTTTCATGACAAAGCAATCATTCGCAAGTCATTTGCACTTGGACAAAAAGTTCTCTTATATAATTCGAGGCTACATTTATTCCCAGGAAAATTGAGGTCAAGATGGAGTGGACCGTACATAGTACGGACAGTGCACCACCACGGTGCAGTTGATCTCAAGGATCCTAAAAATGGTAATTTATTCAAAGTAAACGGTCAACGATTAAAACCATTTTTAGAACCTCGAGTGAGCGATAACGTAGAGGTCGTGACACTTCATGATCCAATCTATGCATAAAGGCATGTAGTCATGTGTATAATAGCATGTATATTATGTTACTAACGTGATGCAGGGTTTTAAAGCAAAATTAGGGAAAGATGAGGAGCTGACGGTAATTTTTCATCCCTATATATATGTACGCCCGAAAATTGCATCTTTGATTCCATTGCAAAATTATTTGATTACAACGAAGATTTGAGATTACAAAAATTCCGAGGAATTACAAGAACGGGAATATTAATTTATTCCCTTTTTTTCGTGGGTTCAGGTGGCGGTGGAGTCTTGCTGCTGCCTCCGTTGACCGTCCGACCGGAGAAGATGTCTCTGCTCCGCTTCTCAATTTCCAGAGCTCGCCCAAAATCTCCCCAAAGTCCAAGAATCCAGAAAGTCCCAAAAGTCCCCTCTCCCGTTAAATTCCTGTATTTTATAAACCGAAGAAGCTCGAAATCCGGCTCAATTCTCTCCTGAAAAAGCGGATCACGGATTATCAGTCCAAGGAAACAAATCAACGGGAAATAAAGAACGGAAAACAACCCGCGGGATCGCCCCCACGGGTTGCCACCCGCGGGTGCTCCCGCGGGTGTGCCCACTTAGCAAATTTGGATTTTTTTTTTTTTTTTCTTATCTACATAACCCCCTCCAAAGTTTTTTGAAGTTCTGTATTGAACCGTACTGAATTTCGAAATACTTTGGATTTTTTAATTTTGGTTATAGACCTTTTAAAAGATTTGGTCGATAGAGATAACTATTAATATATTTATTTATTCCATAACAAGCAGAGGTATGATTTTAACGTACTCATTAGAGGACAAGCAGAGGTATAATGTTAACGTGCTTATTTTAGGTCAAGCAGAGGTATAATATTAACGTGTTTATTTTAATCCTAACCGTTCAGTGACATCTAGTATGACGAATCAGGAAAAGACAGAGGTGACATTAAACGTGTCTTAGAGCTTAACCTATTCAGAGGATCTGGTCGTGATAGGGACAAGCTAACTAAACAGAGGTGACGGTTAACGTATTTAGTTTTGGAATCGGACTATCAGAGGTAACTGTTAATTTGATAGGGAGATGATTTTCGTCAGAGGTAATTTTCAACTTAACGATATCAAAAGCACGTTCATCAGAGGTTGTAATGTTGGACTTGATGAAGTGTGAATTTTCTTTTCTGTCAGAGGTGAAATCTTAACGTGACAGGGGATTTAATCGGATCTTATCTCATTTGATTTTGAATTATAATGTCAGAGGTATGATTTTAACTTGACTAATATTTTGGAGTGTCGCTTGCTCTGTTGGAGGAAAATGACAAGAAAAGTTTTGCTGTCAGAGGTGAAATCTTAACGTGACAGGAGATTTATCTGATTAGGATTTTTAGCAAACCCCCGGCTATCAACGGATTTGATTAGCCTTTACCAACTACCGTTTGAGTTGGGCTAGCCATGCTATTCCCCTCAGCATGGTGAGTTGTCAAGGATTTCGTTTGGGCTTAAATGCCAAACTTTTCCTCTTCCCTTTGCCTTAGCAGCTTAGGGCAGTGATGTATTCTTATATTCGGATAAGAATACTGTTGTGACAGATTTGTCGTGGGATTTTTAGCAAACCCCCAGCTATCAACGGGTTTGATTTCGCCTTTACCAACTACCGTTTGAGTTGGGCTAGCCATGCTATTTCCCTCAGCATGGTGAGTTGTCAAGGATTTCGTTTGGGCTTAAATGCCAAACTTTTCCTCTTCCCTTTGCCTTAGCAGCTTAGGGCAGTGATGTATTCTTATATTCGGATAAGAATACTGTTGTGACAGATTTGTCGTGGGATTTTTAGCAAACCCCCAGCTATCAACGGGTTTGATTTTGCCTTTACCAACTACCGTTTGAGTTGGGCTAGCCATGCTATTCTCCTCAGCATGGTGAGTTGTCGAGGGTTTTGTTTGGATTTAAATACCAAACTTTTCCTCTTCCCTTTGCCTTAGCGGCGTTGGGCAATTCATACTTTTACCCCCAGTATGGTGGGGTTGACGAGAAATTTATTCTCTTCCCGTAGCTTTGTCGGCGTTGGGTAATTCATACTTTTTACCCCCAGTATGGTGGGGTTGGCGAGAAATTTATTCTCTCCCCGTAGGCTTGTCGGCGTTGGGTGGTTCATACTTTTACCCCAAGTATGGTGGGGTTGGCGAGAAATTTATTCTCTTCCCGTAGCCTTGTCGGCGTTGGGTGATTCATACTTTTTACCCCCAGTATGGTGGGGTTGACGAGAAATTTATTCTCTTCCCGTAGCCTTAGCGGCGTTGGGCGGTTCATACTTATTACCCCCAGTATGGTGGGGTTGGCGAGAAATTTATTCTCTTCCCGTAGCCTTGTCGGCATTGGGTGATTCATTTTTTTTTTTTTTTTAATTTTTTTTTCTTCTTTTATATATATATATATATATATATATATATATATATATATATATATATATATATATATATATATATATATATATATGGGGGTTTAAATTAACTGCCTTGAGCCCATTTTTTGGGAATTGTTGTGAGCCCAAGTGGTACTTTTAGACCTCACACATTAAATGGGTCGGAGTTAGCTCTAACTCCTTTTTTGTTCAGCTTTGAGCTGAACTGCTCCAGCGTCAATCAACGCTTGAATTTTATCTTTTAAGATAAAACAATTTTTTGTGGGGTGACCTACAATCCGATGGTACAGACAGTAATTCAGATCGTTAGTTTTCCCTACTTCTTCAGGTCTCTTGCTCTCCGGCAATTTAAGCATCTTGCGTTTGGTGAGCAGATTGAACATAGTAGTAGTATGTTCATCCTTGAACGAATACTGCTTTTGAAGTCTGGGCGACTTTGCTGTGTTGCTTGTAGTTGGCCATGGTTTCTGCTTCAGTGTACTTTCTACCGCCATTGCCGTTATGTCTTTCCCTTTTGAACGGGAAAAATGGAATGGAGATTCGTTTGCACCTTCTCCGGTTGCAGACTGTTGCATTTCGAGACGTCGAAGTATTTCTTCGGCCTGTTCGCCCTGCTTAAGCAGATCCTTCCATGACTTGGATTCGACCGAACCCATCTTGTCTAAAATATCGGTCAACAAGTTATGTATGCAGGTTTCCACAAGCGTATCCTGCGTCATGCCATGTGGGCATCGAACGGAAAGTTCTCGGAACTGCTCGACATAAGTTTTGACCGTTTCGCCTTCTTCTTGCTTCGCTGCTAGCAAAGATAATATGGAGATTTCTGTATCATCTTCAAAGAATCGGGCTAGGAACTCACGTTCTACATCAGCCCAAGATTTAATTGTTCCCTGGGGAAGTTGCATAAACCAGGTAAATGCGGGCCCCCGTAAAGTGCTCGCAAATATCCTAGTCATAGTTGGATCATTCCCCATGAGATGTCCTGTCTGTGAGAGGAAATAGAAGATGTGTTGCTGCGGCGAACTTTTACCGTCGAATGATTGAAGATTCAACGGTTTATATTTTGCAGGATAGGGTACGGTCTCCCATTCTATGGGATATGGACGGACTACCCCCACCTCTTGTAGCTTTTTGCGATGAAGAAGAGCTTGTAATTGGTTCTCCATCTTCTCTATTTTCTCTGCGTGAGGATTGAGGATAACTTTCACTTCCTCTTCCCCTCTTGAATGAGGAGGCACTTCTTCATCTTCGTCTTCGCTGTCTTCATTTAGTTGGACAGGCCGTTTTCCTTTCTGCCGACTAGAAATGGACGGCGATGATTGGTTCTTTCTAGTTTGAGCCAGCAACTCAATCAAAAGTTGTTTCATTTCTTCTATGGTCTCCTCGTGCTGTTCGAGACGTTTTTCTTGTCTCTCAAGCCTTTCAGAGACTTCTTCTAGAAGCGCGCCCTCTGGTTCGATAGAAACTCCTTTTGATCCTGGAGTAATTTCCTTATCCGAAAGGTTGTTTCCGACCACCTTTTTGCCTTTATTAACCATATTTGATGAGGCAGCAGGTAGATCGGTTCCAGAGCACACCCTCTTTATTGTCCGTATTCCTTTGGATTCGGTGATCCGCTCAAAAACGGACCGTCTCGGATGGCACTCGCAGTTTGATAGAACAGTTGAGATTAACTGTTCGCATTGGCATTGAGGAGTATTCTGTGCAGAGTTCTTCTTCCAATTGAGGTATTCTCTCAAGTCTTGAGATACTTCTTTATCCCTATTTGCAACCTGACGCCGCTTGCGTTGCAAACTTGGTCATAATACTGGAGAGTTTGCAATATTTCGGAGCTGAGCTCTTTTCCAGCATTAGATTGTTCTCCAACCCTTTTGCGAATTCTTCTGGAGTGTGTGCTGGCCTGCGCAGTTGTGCGGGCCTCGCACGCATCTGACTTGTTCTTCGGGATCTGGAGGATTCTATCATGAATATGTTCATCCGAAGAGAAATTTGAAGATCTATCCTCAGGTGAGTTCATGAGCACATCCTTATATTTGTTTGTAGAGGAACGGGATGGTACACCTGAGAGAGTAACCAAAAAGTTAGATGTGCGTTGTGTGCTCACTGCGCGTGTGCCCGAATAGACACCAGAACCAACCCTTGATTTTTCCTGCGGAGTGCAACCCACGGGTTGCAACTTGCGGTGTGCAACCCGCGGTTGGAACCGCGGGTTTCCACCCGCGGTTGCAACCCGCGGTTGGAACCGCGGGTTTCCACCCGCGGTTGCAACCGCGAGGTTGCACCCGCGGGGTGCAACCCGCGGTTGGAACCGCGGGTTTCCACCCGCGGTTGCAACCGCGGGGTTGTCCCCGCGGGGTGCAACCCGCGGTTGGAACCGCGGGTTTCCACCCGCGGTTGCAACCTCGGGGTTGCCCCCATGCGGTGCAACCCGCACTTCTGCCTGCGGATTTTTATTTTTGGAATTTTTATTTTTGGAATTTTTTCTTTCCGATGTTTCCTGATCTGGATTTTCTGAGCGCAATTTTCCAGAGGCACTGTTGAGGCGGGCCCGCTGTGCCTTACGCCTCAGGTTTCTCTTCTGAGAGCGGGTCAGGGACAGGTTTGACTTTTGGCTTGACTTTGGAATGGGCGATAACGCCGTGTTCTTGCCAGACGATGACGTCCTGTCAGTTCGAACGGGCGATGACGCCTCATAAGTTTTCATAGGCGATGACGCCTTTCCGGTGGACGATGACGCCTCACCTTTTTTCATCGTCACCCGGCGATGACGCCTAGGCTCCGAGTCAGAGGAGGAAAGAAATTCCTCATATTTTTGCTGGTCAACTTCTATGACCAGCGTCTCAACCATTGAGCCAATCGGCACCCGGTCGGACTGCGCCACCAAATTCTCTGTGGTGAACAGAGGAGCTCCCACTGTGGTCGCCAGTTCTTGTACGCCCGAAAATTGCATCTTTGATTCCATTGCAAAATTATTTGATTACAACGAAGATTTGAGATTACAAAAATTTCGAGGAATTACAAGAACGGGAATATTAATTTATTCCCTTTTTTTCGTGGGTTCGGGTGGCGGTGGAGTCTTGCTGCTGCCTCCGTTGACCGTCCGACCGGAGAAGATGTCTCTGCTCCGCTTCTCAATTTCCAGAGCTCGCCCAAAATCTCCCCAAAGTCCAAGAATCCAGAAAGTCCCAAAAGTCCCCTCTCCCGTTAAATTCCTGTATTTTATAAACCGAAGAAGCTCGAAATCCGGCTCAATTCTCTCCTGAAAAAGCGGATCACGGATTATCAGTCCAAGGAAACAAATCAACGGGAAATAAAGAACGGAAAACAACCCGCGGGATCGCCCCCACGGGTTTCCACCCGTGGGACTCCCGCGGGTGTGCCCACTTAGCAAATTTGGATTTTTTTTTTTTTTTTTTTTTTTTTTTGGTATCTACAATATACCCAAGCAGCCCTCATCTTCCCCCAAATTATTTCTTCCAAAACCCTAGCTGCCCCCCCTTCCTTCCCCACTTTCTCCTTTGGTTTTTGTTGCTCTCTTTGCAGGATAGTGTAGGATCTTCAACTTTTCTTCGACCAGAGGTGCTTCAAAGGTCCATATCACCAGCGTCGACAATCACCCCGAAGCTCTCGGACAGCCGTGAACACCAAGCCGCCAAACCGCGGTGTCTACCGCTATTCAGCGCTCAAATTGTGGAGTTTCCCTCTGAAACTTCAGGGGAGGTACTATTTCTCTCTTCTACATTTACTGTGTTGATCAGATTGCAAATTGATAATTACAGTACGATATCATGGGTAGATTTGTTTGTGAGAAGTTTTTTGGAGAAATTTTTGCGGCATTTAGTGTTTATTTTGCCGCTGCAATCGAAACTCTGGGTTGGAATTACCTCATTTATTCATCTAATGCATTCTACATCCCAGAGTTGGTGGAGGAATTTTATACGAGTTTTGTGAAATCCGACATTTCGGACGATCACAAAACCATAAATCTCCATTGGCGCGGCCAATTATATGAAATGAACGCAGCGGCCATCTCGGCTTCTACGGGTATCTTCCTTCACACCGGGAATCACACTCCCGGTAGGATTAAGGATTATCTTACACGGATGGGCCCAAACTGCAAAATAACACGTGATAAAGGGATCAGCAGCAAGACACTCTATCGCAATATTCACGCAACTTGCCGCTGGGTCAACACTAATGTTATGGGCATTACACATATGTCGTCTTTTTACACGTCCACACTTTATGTTGTTGACTGTATTATGCGTCAAGATTATCACTTCTGTATATGCACACAGCTACTCGACACTATTATTGATGCTAAGATGCGGTCGAGGACTAGTTTGCCTTTGCCGTGTTTAATTACACAGTTGTGTCGCAAGTTTATATCTAGTGCCGAATTTGATGCATACGCACCCTCACGCGTGTTGCTCACTACCGAACATATTTCAGTGAAATATCATGCTGTTGTTCCAGAAGATTGGAACAGACATGCTGATAACGAGAATATATATGCCACTGACTTGACACAAGAGGAGGAGGATGATGCCTTCTTTGACCAAGACTTGCCAGCTGATCCCACTGAGCAAATCAACGTCGTCTGGCAAGGTCTTGGAAAAATTTGGCACCGGTTGAAACAGATTGATAGGGGTGAGTCTTCTACAGCATGAGCACGTCCTGCACCTGGTGAGTCTAGTAGAAGGCAAAGAGGACGATACCAATGATTTGTGTATGAGGGCATACACAAGTTTAGGTGTGGGGGAGTGTATTAGGAGATTTTTATTTTATTTTTTTTTCTTTTTTAGGATTTTTAGGATTTTATTTTTTTTTTTATTTTTTTAGGTTTTTGGGTTTTTTTATTTTACACTTTGGGTAGTTTTTAGGGTGACCAACAAAAAGATTAAAAAGATAAAAAAAAAATTATTTTCATCAATAGATCAAACTAATTATAGATAAAGGAACAAAATTTAGATTTGAAATTTGATATGAGAGTAGATTGGACGATACACTTTGAATTTTATGAAAAAAAGATTAAAATCCGAAAAATAAATATCGCTAACAGTAGTTTTGAGGCAATTATACATCTATTTTTCACTTCACAATAGTTTATTAGGTTAAGGATAAAGATAATAACGAATGAGTAAGCCTTCTCTCTCTAAAAAAAAAGTGAGAATAAAATAATGGGGTGTGCCTAATATTAATGCAATAGCCTCAAGAGTAAAAAAAAAAAAAGAGTATGATCCAAGTAATCGGGTATTTTGCGCCTAAGTAAGCGTGAATATTCGCATGAAAGGTAAAATATTCTTAAAAAGAAAAAAAAAAGAGTATGAACTAAGTAATCAGGTATTTTGCGCCTAAGCAAGCGTGAATACTCGCATTAAAGGTGAAATATTCTTAAAAACAAAAAAAAACAAAAAACAAAAAAAAAAAAAATTTTTTATAAGAGAGGAGATGAATCATGAGTTAGAGTTGGAGTCCAAAAACCAAAGTAGACTATCACACATGCACGTAGATGTATAGGAGCCAATAAATTATCTGTTATTAGGTATTGAAAGATAAGATTTAAATTTTTGATTAAAATGATAAGTGTATCTGATATGATGCTTGATTTAAAAATTGATAATCTAAATGCGTTCTTAAGTTTGTATATTAGTGAGACCAATTGACGAAAATATAAAAAAAAAAGATTTTTTTTTCTTTCTTTTGTATAAAATTTTATTTTTCTTGATTTTCGGTTATCCTTATTTTTCTTTTCTTTATTCTTTAATCTATCTTCTTCTTGAATTTTGTGGGTATATTCACTGCAAACCCTCACGAGACACAACTCGTCCACTAGGGTAACCTAGGGGTTTAAAGACTTGTTGTACGTGCTAAGTGCTATCGCGATTCCTGCGAAAGTGAGTTAGGATTTTTATTTTTCTTTTTAGGTTTAGGTTTTGCTCGAGGACTAGCAAAAGATAGGTGTGGGGGTGTGATGAATATCATATATTGTATTTTTTCTCTCATAGTTTATCTATTTTTGTATATAAATAAATGCTACTTGGGTATTTTTAGTGTCTTTTGCAGGTAATCCAAATTATATAAGGAAAAGGCATGAAACCAGAGTTGGACTAGGAAATCAAACGCCGAAAAGTTTCTAAAGCGGGCGAGACTACAACATCAAAGTACTGCAGGAAGTAGAAGTCAAATACAGTCAAGAAAGTGAAGAGTACAAGAGAAGATACTTCTGTAGAAGAAACTGTAGTACAATTGCTCAAAAGAGCCGCTAAATAGCGGTATTAGCCGCTAAATAGCGGCCCATAAGTGGTCTTCTCAGAGAAATTTTTGTCGTGGGCTTAATTGTAAATTGATAGGTCTTGTGGTTCTGCTGGAAATAGGGTTTTATTTCCGAGGCCTATTTATGGGCCAACCCTTGTATTTTGACGATATTCTGGATTCTGGAATTTTTGTATGCGATTTTGTTGTTCAATAAAGTTGGGGCTTTTGCTGAAGGTCAACTGCCACAACACCATGTCCAGAGATAACCCATTGTTCTTGAGATTCTTATTTTCTTTCTGCATAGATTTGATTGCATTCTATTTAGGGTTTACTGCTTTCTAGATTAGGGTTTATCATTGTATGAATTAAAATTTGATCTTCCTTAGCAAAAATCATGAGTAGCTAATTAGATCAGCTCTAGGATGTAGATGAAGCTAAGATCCACCATGTAATTATTTTTTAATATTTTTCTTCTTAAATAAAATTAATAAAAGCCATGATTTTTCAAATGAAAGATTAAAATATAAGGACCCGAAGTTTAGAACTTTGATAGGTTATACTTGAATTAGGATTCTTGATAATCTATGCTTAGTTAGGGATTGGGGTTGCTGGTTTTGTCTTTTTATTTGAATTATCTAAAAGATTTAGTTTATTTTTATATGAAGTAGCATCTTTTGATGAGCTATACTTGCACAACACTTGATAGCTCATACTTAGGGCACTTTAAGTAAAAATTAAACTAAAAAGATTAAATTTTTATGATAGAAGAAAATAGTAGAAGTAAGAACATGGTTGGAAATTAGTGGATTCTATATCCTAGGCTACTTAAATTAATCCGACTTCAACCTAGAACCTTTGGTTAGTCCGTTGAACTATAGAGAAAGTAAGAACGCAGAAACATCTTAGATTCCTGTGAGACGACCTGTACAGCGCTACAACGATACTGTGCGCTTGCAGTGAATATAACTCATCACAAAACTAAACACTTCTCATATACATAGTAACAAGTTATAGTTGATATATAGTTTATTCTTACTGCATTTATGCCATCTAAAGTTGCTCACAAAAGGTATTATGGTGTTCCAATCTATAATGAATAATAACGCTGGCTGTTTTATTATCTGGAATATTGAAGATGGAAATAAGGGGCAAGGATCCAATATCAATGTAGAAAATTCTCCTTCAACCCATCATCCTCACATACTAGATGACCAAGAAGTTAGCAATATCTTTGAAACAAAGTTTGCTCCACTACTTCCTCTGCTAATGGATGATCATGCCACTGACAAATTGTCCAAGGGTTTTAGGGCATTATAGAAAGAACCATTCAAAGAGTTTTCTCTTGAATAAGATGATGAATTAGAGATCCTTACTTTACCTATAGATCCTTTATTTATGATTCGCTATTTTGAAGAAGGCTACACTATCGAAATGATTAAAGAAGAAGACTCACTCAACAAATGTGGCCAATCTGAATTTCTCTTCAATCACTTTGGCATCATCAATGAAGAGGACGATCATGCCACTGACAAATTGTCCAAGGGTTTTAGGGCATTATAGAAAGAACCATTCAAAGAGTTTTCTCTTGAATAAGATGATGAATTAGAGATCCTTACTTTACCTATAGATCCTTTATTCATGATTCGCTATTTTGAAGAAGGCTACACTATCGAAATGATTAAAGAAGAAGACTCACTCAACAAATGTGGCCAATCTGAATTTCTCTTCAATCACTTTGGCATCATCAATGAAGAGGAAGAATATCATTCCTCCTTCGTCCCACACAAGTACGTTGGCTACTACTACAATTACTAATGTGAGGATTCGCAAAGAAGACTCTCCCTACGCCCACTCCTTCAATAGTTGTGGACAATAGTCCAAGGCCTGAATCGGCGGCTCTTGTTCAAGAAACAACACCCCCGGTGATGGAAATGACAGATTAGGTGCCAGCGAGCACTAGTCAAACGCTTGGGGTTAGTGTGTCAGAATCAGCTGCTGCAGTCCACTCAGAGCATGATACTACTGATGCTCCTGTAGGGCTTGTGCTTGTGTCACAGGAAACTGACATCTCTTCTTCTCCACCAGCTTTAATGCCATCCACTTCAGCGCCACCCCGTAGTCCAACTACTGGAGTAGTTTCTTTAGATAATGAAATATGCCAACTCCTTTGTTTTAGCAGTCTTCTTATAGCTTGGTCTTATTTTCTTCTTTTCTTGGTATTTTAAGTGTCAACTCTTCTTGGGTGCATTCAACTTCGGCTTGATCAGACTCGCTTGACCTAGTAGATTACTTTGGCTTAAGCAGTCTGGATCGTGACATTGGTGGCGGCTACGGTGATATCAGTGACTATGACATTGATTATTTCGAACCTTCAACTAGCAAGCACAGCCATCTCCATCCTAAAGATAGGGAACCGGTAGGTCTGGAAGGCACCGTTGCTCCAAATACCACTACAACAGGTATTTGTTTAATTACTGTAGCACACGCCCATGTTACTTCATTTCATCGAAGTCTTGGTTTCTTAAAGGGTATTCATTGTCTACATAGTTACAGTGGATGTTAGTTTGCCTTCGCCAACGCCTGCTACTTCTGCTGAGGCCGATGACTCCTCAGCGATGACTCCTATTCCTTCTCAAACCCCTCCAATTACTACAATCATCACCCAGTATATGGTTGTGAGTGTTGTTGTAGAGGGAGGGAGCATGGCAGAGCCCCGGGTCATGCCCGCATATTTGAACGCATCTCTCGTATTCTCCTTCGAGGATGTTTTGGCTACGGAGAATATCTTGGAGGAGAGTCCATCATATGAGACGGCGCCTGCTAGGACCAGTGTCGATGCTACTGATGAGGCTGCTACTGATGACAGTGCCACACCTGTTATCGATCGCTCTTCCATCGATATCCTTTTGAAGACCTTGGCTCCTCATCTGAAGGGCTCTTGTCTCTGCCTTCTGCACCTCAGCTGCCTTCACTCGTGCCTCCAACTATTGTAACTACGGTGCCTTCCTTGCCTCTGGCACGCTTGGACGATCTTATGGAAGACTTCTTATAACACTTCACTATGGATTCCACCAGCTGCTCGATCATTGCATATCATTGATTTTGGCTAGGCGGGACTCCTATGACTTAGGCCGTCCAATATTGCTGAGTTATATTAAGAACATTGAAAGGATCGACGGTCCTGATCGGGCTTCTTTCTATCATGCACGTCTTCAAGCACTTGATCAGATCTGGAGAGTCTAAATAACTTGCGTCGGGCCAATGTATATGCTATTATTGATATTGAAGTTGCCCGAGCTCGTGTTAAACTGCATCTTCTCCAAGAGGAGCTGAAGAAGAAGGAAGAAGCATGCACTCGAGAGCTCTAAGACTTGACCAATGTTTAGAGTGGAATATGCAATGAGCTTGAGCATGCCAAACTTGAAATGGAGGTCACACAGAATAACATCTCTCACACCCGAGAGGCTATTGCCATTACTTAGGCTATCCTTCAAGCTGAAGAGCTAAAATTTAATAAAATCATGAAACATCGTGAGACTTTAAATCACCAGCAGGTGTAGATACAACAAGAAGTGGCCAGCGGAACAAGGCATTGGAAGATGTGCGTACTGAAACAACACAATACCTTATTATCAATGAGGATGTGCTACGTCGTCAAACCACCGCTGCTACCGAAGAAGCTTGTTCGAAGAACTTGAGGGAAGTGGAGGAGAGGCTACGGGCTCTGACAAACCATTGAGAACTTCTTTTTGTATCTCTTCTCTCTTTTTTCTTCTTTTTTTCCTTCACACTTTGTACTTTTCATACATAAAGGAAATCCTTATTTTTGCCTCTTGATCTTGTTGCATTATTTCCACTCTTTGTGACATATAGTACAGAATGATAGAATGGATAGACATTTGCGATATTCTGATAACAATACTGTTGGGACTGAACTTGATGAATGGATTTTCTTTTGGGATTGGTGAACGAATTTGATAGAAAATGGAAGTGAAGCGTCTTGGTTGTGAGGTGAGTAATATGAAATTTAGTTTGTAGAGTGGCTCATCTAGTTGACAGATAGAGCCGAGATAATCGGTTTAAGATGAAAAAGTGACTCGCTTGGCTGACAAGCAGGACCAGAGTGATCGGATTAGGGTCGAAGAACCATGGGTAGAGGTATACTATTAAACGTACTCATGGGGTTTTGACTGAGGTGTACTGCTATACTTACCAAGATGATGGGTTAGGATCGAAGAACCATGGGCAGAGGTATACTGTTAAATGTACCAATAGGGTTTTGGTAGAGGTATACTATTAAACGTGCCAAGATAAATAGGTTAGGGTAAGAGAACCATGAGCAAAGTTGTACTGTTAAATATACCCATGGGGTTTTGATAGAAATATACTATTAAACTTGCCGAGATGACCGGCTACGGTCGAAGAACCATGGGCAGAGATGTACTATTAAACGTACCCATGGGTTTTGGCAGAGTTGTACTGTTAAACTTTCCTAGATGATCGAGCTAGGGTCGAAGAATCATGGACAGAGGTGTACTGTTAAATGTAGGTAGAGGTGTATTGTTAAACTTGCCGAGATGATCGGGCTTGGGTCAAAGAACCATGGGCATAGGTATACTGTTAAACGTACCCATAGAGTTTTGGCAGAGATGTACTATTAAACTTGCCGAGATGAGCGGATTAGGGTCAAAGAGAGTATTGTTTGTTGTAGTGTGTATGATGGTTCAAATCTTGCTGTCAGAGATAAGAGCTTAACGTGACATGTTAGATCGTATTGAAGTGATACGGGTGAGATGGTTCGAATCTCGTTGTCAGATATAAGAGCTTAACATGATAGGTCCACAAAATTTTTAGAAAATCTCCAGTTATCAATGGATTTGATGTACCTTTACCAATTGTTGTTTGCGTTGGGCTAGCCATGCTATTCCCTCAACATGATGAGTTTCTCAAGGATCTTGCTTGGGTTTAAATGCCAAACGTTCCCTCTTCTTTTTGCCTTTTTCGACATCGGGTTGTTAATATCCATATTTTTACCTCCAGTATGATAGAACTAGTCGAGAATTTTAGCATTCCCTTACCCTTTGCCTCAAAGGCGCTGGGCTATTCGCACATTACTCCTTATTATAATGGGCTGGTGAGAATTCTGATTTCCTCTTCGGTGACCTTATTGGCACCGAGCAGTTCATGCTTTTAACTCAGCATGAGCAGTTGTCGAGGATTTGATTTCCTCTCCTATTTGCTTTTGTGGCTATGGGTTGTTCATGCTTTTTACCCCTTGCATGATTGGTTGTCGAGGATTTGATTTTCTCTCCCCTTTTCCTTTGTGCCTATGAATTGTTCATACTTTTACCTCAGCATGATGAGTTGTCGAGAATTTGATTTCCTCCCCTCTTTGTCTTTGCGGTTTTGAGTTGTTCATGTTTTTTACCTCAGCATGATGGGTTGTCGAGGATTTAATTTCCTCTCTCTTTTGCCTTTGCAGCTTTGGGTTATTCATGTTTTTTTACCTAAGTAGGATGAGTTATCGAGGATTTGATTTCCTCTCCATTTCACCTTTGCGGCTATGGGTTGTTCATGTTTTTTACCTCAGCATGATGGATTGTCGAGAATTTTATTTTCTCTCCCCTTTGCCTTTGCGGCTATGGATTGTTCAAGCTTTTTACCTTAGCATGATGGGCTGTCGAGGATTTAATTTCCTCTCCCTTTTGTCTTTATGTATTCATACTTTTACCTCAGCATGATGGATTATCGAGCATTTGATTTCCTATCCCTTTTACCTTTGTGGCTATGGGTTGTTCATGCTTTTTACCTCTGCATGATGGGTTGTCAAGGATTTGATTTTATCTTCCCTTTGCCTTTGTAGGTATGGCATGATGGGTTGTCGAGAATTTGATTTCCTCTTCCCTTCGCCTTTCCATTTCCCTTCGCCTTTGCGGCTATGGGTTAACAAAGCTTATTGTGTATATTCACATAATCATTTTGGCAATTTTTTTTCAAAGATGATTATACGTAGTACTTCTTCAAGAATTTATCATTGATAAGCATTATCATTCTGTCACCGTCTTGATTGATCAAAAAATATGCTCCGTTTAAGTAGACAGTTTTTACCACAAAAGGTCCTTCCCACTTGGACTCAAACTTTCCCTTAGTCGTGTGGGTCATGTTCATTAGTCTCTTACCCGCTAAGACCAAGTCTCTCTCTATAAAATTTCTTCTTTAACTTTCTTGTTAAATATTTTTGAGATGCAAGCTTGATACAACTCGATTTGTTGTTGCGCATTCAATTGCTTTTCGTCCAAAGCTTCTAACTCTTGAAGCCATTGTCGATATTTTTCTTCAGTCATCATCTTCATAGCCAGTGCCACATGCCGGAATGGGATTTGAATCTTGAGTGGTAAAATAGCTTCGTGGTCATATACCAAAGAAAAGGGCATAGGTTTAGTCGGGGTTTGCACCGTAGTATGGTAAGCGCATAGACACTCACCTAACTTTTCATCCCTATCGCATCGACTTGAAGAAACAAACTTTTGGAGGAGTTTTACGATAGTCTTGTTAAAAGTCTTGACCAATCCGTTAACTGCCAAATTATAAGGCGTCAAAGTTACATCTTGAATCCTGCATTTATCACAGAATCGTATGAAGGCTTGACTAACAAATTGCGGTCCATTTTTTTGGATGATCCGTTGGGGCATACCGAAGCGGTAAATCACATGATGTTTGAAGAATTTAACTACATCCGCTGTCTTCACCTCCCTCATAGGGACAGCTTATGTCTATTTGGAGAAATATTCAGTTATTTTCAGCATAAATCAATATCTTTTGGAGGATGGCAAAGTGATTGACCCAACAACATCTATGCCCCATATCTCAAATGGCCAACTGGAAGTTGATATATGTAAATATTCCGGCGGTTGGTGTATAAAATTTGTGCGCATCTGACAGGAGTGGCAACACTTTACATATGCTACTGCATATGTAATCATCTTGGGTTAGAAATATTTCAGCCTCCTAATATGGTCCAAGAGCTTTGGTTCCGACTGTGGGCCCCACAGGACTTATCATGGATTTTCTTAACCACTTCTTGGACTTCTTTTTTTTTTTTTATAAACATCGGAGTAGGATACCGTCATGAGACTTTCGATATAGAGTTTGTAGCATGGTGTTATAATAAAATTTCGTTGCCCTGTTTCTTATGGAGGCAGGTTTTTTAGGATCGTTTGGAAGGATTTCGTGTAATACATAGTCCACAAGTAGAAAGCGCCAATCCCACGGTTCAAATTTTATCCCAACTTGGCAAACTTCATTTACTTTCATAATTATGTCTGGGTGCAGAAATTTGCGGCTTCCGATAGTAACATGCTTGGTTGATCCGCTGGATAATGCCAAAGTTGCAGCTAATTATGCAAGGGTATTGGCGTATGTATTCTTATATCTTGACACATGGTCAATGTAGAATGTTTTGAACTTGTTTACCAGTTGTATTGCTGTTCGATGATATGCTATAACGATCTCATATTTTACCTCATACTCTCTGATCATCTGATTAACAACTAGGTTTGAGTTTCCATATTCTTCGAGATATCTTACCCCTAATTGCCAAGCTATTTGAAGGCCGATTATAAGTGCATTATATTCCGTTATATTATTCGTGTATGCATGGTTAGCGAATATCTCTAAAATACCACATGCTTATGGGGAGATACCAGGACAACCCCCACACCGGCTGCATCTCTTCTTGTTGCCCTATCAAAGAACAATTGACACATTTGTCCTTCTGAGACTGCATTGACCAATGCAACTTCATCTGAAATGTTGCCATGGAGTTTGGAATTTTCCAAAATAGGATGCTTGGCAAGAAAATTTGCTATGGCTTGGCCTAATGTTGCCTTCAGATGTATGAAATACATATCGTAAGGAGACAACAACAGCGCCTAGTTTGCGAGTCTGCCATTTAGTGACCCTGATTTAGTCATAAGTACTTTTAGTAGGTTCACCCGAGAAATAACGTGTATCGTTTGGCCAACTAGATAGTGTCGTATCCTTTGAACTACAAACACTAGTGTTGGCAGTGAAAATTTCTGAATTAAAAGAGTTTTCCACAACAGAACGCGGAGCTAATCCATAGCCCCGCGTCTGGCTATTTTTAGCCTCGCGTTTGAGTAAACGCAGAGATGTTCGATAGCTCTGCGCACTGGTTATTTAGCGTCGCGTTTTAATGCGATTAAACCTCCGTGTGAGCAGATAACCAGAATCTCAAGTTGATCGAGATTTTGATTTGGGCTTATCCAAATACCAAATCAAGTCCAATCAGAATTCTAAATCAAGTGATTTAAATCAATATTAAATACTCGATTAGAATCCTTGATGAGAGTAAATTCTATTTAGATAGAAACTCTCAAATCATCCTGGGGATATAAATACCTTCTCGGTGAAACTCTAAGGATCCTTCGGCTGGTTTAACTCTCTTTTCAGCAAGAGTCTTCTTTTTGAAATCTTCTTTGTGATCCTTTGGCAATTCAAGTACGCGAGAGAGCCTTGAAGCCTTTTTGTGATCATCTTCCTCTTAGAGGATTCAAGTTACGCATAGAGCCTTGGATTCGTGAAGAGCAAAGACTAGAGAAGATCGTCTACAGTAGGCCGATATCTTCGAAAGAGAAGATTTCGACGTACCGATCGTCCAAAGGAACTACTATAGATCCCATCGCCACTGATCCCACAACATATTGTAAAAGAGAGAGAGATTGAACTATAAAATCCTCTCGTTTGTTCTCTTTATATATCTTGTTCACTTCTATTGTAATCTAAGTTGTATTCAATGGAAGGAAGCAAAGAAACTTTTGCGGCGAACAAACTGGCGACCACAGTGGGAGCCATCTCTTTCACTGATGAAGAGATTGTGGCGCAATCGGACGTTGATATGATCGGATCCAAAGTAGACACGCTGGTCATTGAAATCGACCAGCAAAAGTATGAGGAGTTCCTCTCCTCTGGATCAGGTGACTTGGATGAGACACGGCACTATCGTCGCATGTACTCCAATGCCCGAGCGACGGGTAGAAAGGTATCCACCGAGAGACGAGGATGCTTGGAGACTGCGGCTATAGGGCCGGAGTTCACACAAGAAATCCTAGCCGAGGATGAGCTTCCGACTGCCGAAGAAGACCTGTGGACTGGATTGACCAGAACCCAACTCCGAAACAGGAACCGGAGAGCGAGGCGTAGAGCCCTCAAAGCCCGCCTTGGACGCGGAGCTAATACCAGAAGACGCGAGGCTATGGTCCCTCGCAAACTGGCTCGCGCTACGCACGAGACCAGTCTCTACCGCGTTAAACGCAAAGTTACAACTTGCTTTAAAAGCAAGGAAAAGTCAGCGCGTGATATTCCGCGCGAGGCAACCGCTGAGTTTAGGGAGAGACGCGAAGCCAGCGAAGTTTGCGCTAGTCGCAAAATGTCTGACACTCGCGAGAGACGCGAGTATAAAAATTCTGTAAAGCCAACGTGTGATATTCCACGCGAGGCTGATACTAAGCTAAGCGAGAAACGCTAGGCTACTTGCGAGAAACGCAAGACTTATGACACTAGCGAGAGACGCGAGTATAAAAATTTTGTAAAGCCAGCGTGTGATATTCCACGCGAGGCTGATACTAAGCTAAGCGAGAAACGCGAGGCTACTTGCGAGAAACGCAAGACTTATGACACTCGCGAGAGACGCGAGTATAAAAATTCTGTAAAGCCAGTGTGTGATATTCCACGCGAGGCTGATACTAAGCTAAGCGAGAAACGCGAGGCTACTTGAGAGAAACGCAAGACTTATGACACTCGCGAGAGACGCGAGTATAAAAATTTTGTAAAGCCAGCGTGATATTCCACGCGAGGCTGATATTAAGCTAAGCGAGAAACGCGAGGCTACTTGCGAGAAACGCAAGACTTATGACACTCGTGAGAGACGCGAGTATAAAAATTCTATAAAGCCAGCGTGTGATATTTCACGCGAGGCTGATACTAAGCTAAGTGAGAAACGCGAGGCTACTTGCGAGAAACGCAAGACTTATGACACTCGTGAGAGATGCGAGTATAAAAATTTTGTAAAGCCAGAGTGTGATATTCCACGCGAGGCTGATACTAAGCTAAGCGAGAAACGCGAGGCTACTTGCGAGAAACACAAGACTTATGACACTCGCGAGAGACGCGAGTATAAAAATTCTGTAAAGCCAGCGTGTGATATTCCACGCGAGGCTGATACTAAGCTAAGCGAGAAACGCGAGGCTACTTGCGAGAAACGCAAGACTTATGACACTCGCGAGAGACGCGAGTATAAAAATTCTGTAAAGCCAGCGTGTGATTTTCCATGCGAGGCTAATACTGAGCCAAGCGAGAAACGCGAGGCCAGTAATGCTTGCGAGAAACGCAAGATATCTAATACTTGCGAGGAACGTGAAGATGATTGGCAAATTGTTGTCAGCCGTAGAAATCGCGCGAGACGCGAAGTTATGACCTGTGATAACCACAAGGGTAAACCAGCGTATAGGAACTTTATTCCACGCGAGGCTAAGACTACAGAAGAGAAACTTCTGAAAACACGCCGAGCCAACGTATAATGCGAGGCTGGCGTGGATAAACGCGGAGCTACTCTTCAGGTTTGCGATACTAAATGTGGAGCTACTCTTCAGGCCTGCCATATAAAATGCGAGGCTACTTCTAAGCCCCGCAAGGATCAATCCGACTACAGAAACAGGGTTGATCAGTCAAAGAAGCTTCAGTGGGTTCCTAGACCCTCTCAAAAGACGGATGGACTTCATGATTCTATGGTTAAAGGCGCCAATCTCAGGGAGTATCTATCCAAAAAGAGAGGCATAGACCAACTTCAAGCTGAACCTGTTTGTCACTGTCAGCAGCTTATGACGGCAGTGTCCGCTATAATGGACAACTGTGGCTGCATCAAGAGCAGGGTATCTGGATTTGATCGATTAACCAAGTCGGACAA
This sequence comes from Dracaena cambodiana, assembly GCA_036321105.1. NCBI lineage: Eukaryota > Viridiplantae > Streptophyta > Magnoliopsida > Asparagales > Asparagaceae > Dracaena > Dracaena cambodiana. Next base: position 13,343,890 of record JAYEPQ010000020.1, on the reverse strand, counting down.
GAACCCTACTAAGAAACCAAAGACTGCTTCCCTAAAACACTGGAGAGCTGTAACCTCCAATATGGTGGGGAAAGGGAAGAAAATTGTAGAGACGGATGATGATTCAGAATCGAGCGATGAAGAACCTCATCGTGTTACTTGACTAAAATCAGGAGCCGTCCCGCCTCGAAATTATAAGAGGCTTGCAAAGGGTTCTTACGATGAGGACAGTGATAATTCAGCCATAGCCTCACCTCGTTCCTCCACGTCGTCTCGACTACAGAAGTCAGCATCGCACATGGCAGATAAGTCTGACGATATCAATCAGAGATTTGAAGCTCAAGAAAAATTAATTCGCGAGCAACAAAAGACGATTGAAGACCTTAAAGTCATGCTATCGAGATTTATGGAGGATAATGCCAAAAAGGGCAAAGAAACTCTGAATGAAGAAGAACAAGAGGAGAAAGCCCACTCGATGCACGAGGACGAGGATAGATTTTCTTTCCATGATCCGCATGGAGAAAAGATTGAAAAATTACAGAATCAACTCGAAGCTTTGATGCGTAAAAAGGAGTTGAAAGAGGCAGGGGTTTCAAGACCGTATCCTCCTGAATGGGATACGATGCCATACCCACAGAAGTATAAACCGCTCAAATTAGAGCCATATGACGGGAAGGGATCGCCCAGTCAGCATATATATTACTTCTTGTCCCAAGCAGGACATTTGATGGGTAATGACCCCATCATGACCAAAGTATTCGCAAGTACTTTGCGAGAGCCTGCCTTTACTTAGTTCATGCAGTTGCCCCCAGGTACTATTAATACTGGTTAGATGTAGAGAAATTATTTCTCTCACGTTTCTTCGAGAATGATACCGAGATTACGGTTCATTCCCTCCTTGCAACTAGACAAGGGGAATAAGAAACGGTAAAAGAATTTATAGAAAGGTTCCGGGAGAAGTCCGTTCATTGCAAACACGGAATGGTCCAGGAAACTCTTGTCGAAACTTGTCGACACAATCTTAGGACCAATGTGCTCCTAAAAATGGGGGCCGTAAAGTCTAAGACATGGAGGGATTTGCTCAAACAGGGAGAGCAAGCTGAGGACTTGATTCGTCGAGTTGAAGAATCTCGTGGATCAAGAAGTGCTGGAGGTAGTAAGTCATATACCCAAAATAGCAGTAATAAGAATAAAGGAAAAGCAGTGATGGCATCAGAAGCTGCTCCTTAGAAATCCAGCCTTACACCAAAGCCGAAGCCCCAAAATCAGCAGGGCTCAAGGCAAAATAGACCGCAGCAGGAGAGAAATTACACTTTCAAGGCGGAACAGACGCCTATCCTCTTTCACTTACTCCAGAAGAAGGGAATGCTAAAACTTCCGGAAAATAAGAAGCCAGAAGACGCTGGAAAGACTAAAGATCCTAACTACTGTCTCTATCACCGGAATGTTGGGTACCCTACAAGGGATTGTTTTCCCCTTAAGAACAGAATCCAAGCACTAATAGAAGCTGGAGTTCTGACGCTTAAGGAAGAGCAGAAGAAGGTCACTGCCAATATGGCAACCATAGTGGTTGGAACCCACGAGTTCCCCGCAGGAGTGACCCCAATCCCAAAGGGTAAGATGGTCACCAAGAACTTTGATCCTCATAACAAAGCCCAAGAAGGACTTGTCCCTGTGATGACCCAAAAGGGGGAAGTCATGTGGGTTCATCCCGATTTGCTAGAGGATGAGCAGTGGACTACTGCAAGAGGTCAAGGGAAGAAGCGGACTGTTAATGCCATTTCTGTAGATATAAAGGAAGAATATGTAGCTTCGGGGGCTTTCACAGATTCTGAAGAAGAACCCGAAACTATGGCCACTCATCAAGATGGGGCAGGCCCTTCCGGTACCCGATCCGGGAAGACATATCTTAAGGACTACACTAGAGTAGATCCGAAAGACATCTATGCGGAACTTGCAAAGCCCACAAAACAGAAAGGACTTCGCTTCCAGAAGAATCCTATTAGAGAGGAAGGAGCCAGCGAGACTACCTTCAAATTTGACATAATTGCTCAGTTGGCAAATATCCCAGCACGAGTAACGCTTTACGAATTGTTGAGATTATCAAAATCAACACGTGAAGCTCTAAGAGAGGCCTTGGCAGACTCTGAGTCATTCCTAGCTCAGATTATCGAGCTGGCCAATGAAGAAGAACAGGACTCTTGCCCCCGCTGTCACCAAGTGAGGAGGCAAGTCCCACAAATCATCTTCTCTCCAGAAGACATGCAGGTGAGGAATATAAAGCATAACAGGCCTTTATATTTCACCGGATATGTCGGATCCACAAAGGTGGACCGAATTCAGATTGATCCGGGTTCTGCACTAAGTGTCGTACCCAGAAGGTTGATGCAGCTGTTAGGGAGTTCCCTCCATCGTCTGACACCAACCAATACAATGATATACGGGTTTAATGCCAATAATAGCCGTCCCCTCGAAAAAATCCGACTCTGATGTCAGATCGGGGATTTGAGGACGGAAGCTACATGCTACGTTATTGATGCAGATACCTCCTACAACATTCTATTGGGACGGCCTTGGATCCACGCTCACATGATAGTTCCATCGACTCTTCACCAATGCATGAAATATTGCGATGAGGAAGGAGAGGTCCGGACACTAATTGCCGACAAGCAGCCATTCAAAGGGTTGGAGAATTACTTCACGGATGCTGCACTTTATAAACCAACCCATGAAGTCTTCAATGACGATCCTAGCGAACCTCCAAAGCCCGATGACAGTGGCAATGAAGCCGACATTGAGTACGAGCTTCCTGGAGAAGACGATGGGGGTGACTACGAAATTAACCCTCACCTAGATTTTAATTTGAGTCTTGATAATATAGTGGATGTAATAGAGAGTGAATGGGTTATTAATGAAGATATAAAGTTAGACTACGAGCATGCTGTAGCTACTGAGTCCGAACCCTCTTGTACTTCCACTGAAGTGGATGGCCTATCCGAACTTGAAGTTCTGGCGGCATATCATTTGCCACTTAGGTCATCCCTCCTCTCCCGGTCTAAAATAGCTGAGGAAAAAGGTCACTACTTCGAAGTGCCTCCTTGGAGAGGATCCCAAAAACCGATTATATTCGGCAAGATAATTCCGTCACCCCGGCAAAAACAAAGCAGTGAAAGTGATGAGCAAACATCACCCCAATTTCACCTGTATGAACAAAAATCCCGACAGATGATGGAGAAGATGGGTTATAATTTTACCCAGAAACCTGGATTGAACTTTGGAAAAGGGCGACGGAACCTTATACCCTCGTTTAGACTAAGAGAAAAGAGCCCTGATTATTATCAAAAGACTCGCAGGGGGTTGGGCTATGTATCTACTCCACCCTCATCGCCACTAAAAGATGAAGAGAGTTCTTCGGCCAAGGAAGATATATCTTCACCCAATCATGACTCGGATATAAGTATTGACGCTTGGTTTCAGTCCTTGACAGCCAATATGGTTTCAACCGCCCTAGAAAGCGACGAGAAACCAATTGATGTTCAAGACAATTCCTGGGCTAAGCATATGGACACTCTCTGGGACATCCGCTTTGAGCAGCGTGATCCGCCCACTGAAGACAAATTGATACAAGTCAACATGGGAAAGGAAGAAAATCTGAAACCCATCTTCATAAGCGACACGCTAACTCCATTAGAAAAGGAGGAACTTATATCTCTTATTAAAGAGTATATAGACGTGTTCGCATGGAATTATGAAGACATGCCTGGGCTTGACCCTCAAGTTGCCACACACCGGTTAAATATAAAAGAAGATGCCAAACATGTTAAATAACAACAGAGGCGTTTTCGACTGGAGTTGATGGAGGCAATAGTTGCTGAGGTCAATAAACTTATAAAATCCGGATTCATCCGTCAAGAACAACATCCTGATTGGGTTGCCAACATAGTGCCGGTTCGTAAAAAGAATGGCAAAATCCGGATATGCATCGACTTTCGAGATCGGAACGCTGCATGTCCTAAGGATGAGTTTCCACTTCCCATCACCGACGTGATGATAGACAATACTTGTGGTTATGAGAGGATGTCCTTTACGGATGGCTTCTCAGGATATAACCAAATTAAGATGCACCCGGATGATGAAAAGCATACAGCTTTTAGAACACCGCTGGGGGTATACTGCTATACGGTGATGCCTTTTGGGCTAAAGAATGCCGGTGCCACTTATCAACGTGCGATGAGCACTATATTCAAAGAGTATCTGCGCAAGACGATAGAGTGCTACGTAGATGACTTGGCGGTCAAAAGTAAAAATAAAGAGGACCACCTTCAAGACTTAAGAACAGTCTTCGATCTTATGAGGAAATATCATTTAAAGATGAATCCCACTAAGTCATTTATAGGGGTGTCGAGTGGGAAATTCCTTGGGTTCATAATAACTTCAAAAGGAATTTTCCTCGACCCTGAAAAGGTAAAAGTAATTAGCGAGATGTCACCTCCTCGCAATCTTAAAGAATTGAGGGGATTACAAGGAAAGCTCGCCTATATTCGGCGCTTCATTTCCAATTTATCCGGACGTTGCCAACCGTTCTCTCGACTTATGAAGAAGGGGGTTTCTTTTGTATGGGATGAGCCATGTCAACAAGCCTTTGATGACCTTAAAGAATACCTCACCAAACATCCCGTTGTTATGGCACCAGTCCCTGGGCAGCCCTTCTTTATATATGTAAGAGCCATGGATAATGCTTTAGGAGCATTACTTGCTCAATATAATGAGCACGGCCATGAACATGCCCTCTATTATCTAAGCAGAACAATGATTGGGGCCGAGCAGCGGTATACCCCGATTGAAAAGGAGTGTTTAGCCCTAGTGTTCGCTATTCAGAAAATGCGACACTATCTTTCTGGGCAAACAATTCATGTCATATCACGGGTTAATCCCCTGAAGATTCTAATGACAAAGCCGGGGTCCTTAAATGGCCGGTTGGCGAAATGGGCATTATTGCTGTCGCCATATGACAGGCGATCGCCGATTTTCTTGCAGACCATCCAATCGGGTCTAATACCAAACAGACGTCAGAGGTTAACACAGTTAGCAAGGAACAACCTTGGCAAATGTTCTTTGATGGTGCTGCCAGGCGATCTGCTGCTGGAGTGGGGGTTGTGCTAATCTCCCCACATAAACATATATTGCCTAACGGTTACTCACTGAAAGAACCGTGCACGAATAATGTGGCGGAATACAACGCACTAATTATCGGCTTAAAAATGGCTCTGCAATTGGGGGTGAATTATTTAGAGGCATATGGAGACTCTAAACTCATCGTCAATCAGATGACGGGTGAGTATGAAGTCAGACATGAAACCCTCATCCCCTATCACCAGCTAGCCATTGAACTAGCAGGGTATTTTGAACAATTTTACATTTATCATATACCTCGGAATGAGAATGTGTATGCGGATGCCCTTGCTGCATTAGCTGCAACATTGGCAATCCCGCCAGGTGACGCTAAAAGCACACCATTGGAAGCAGAGAGCTCCTCCATCCAGATACTGTTCTTCAAAATAAAGAAGTATGCCAGGCAGGCTTAACTTTGGAGCCCCGTGATTGGCGATTTCCATTTGTGGATTATGCTTTACATGGGATATTACCAGAAGATCCTAAGGAAGCCACATCGATAAAGAGGAAGGCTCAAAGATTTTATTATGACCATAAACTTCAGACTTTATATAGAAAGTTAAGAGATGGTCTGCTACTACGCTGCATATCAAAAGCGGAAGCAGAAGAAGTGCTGAGAGAAACACAGGATGGAGTATGTGGAGCTCATCAGCCCGGTCCAAAACTCGGAGACCGTATAAGAAGGCTAGGATACTACTGGCCAAATATAATCTCGGAAGCAATGGCATACGCTAAACGGTGCCATGCATGCCAAATACATGCCAATTTTATTCATCAACCCCAAGAATATTTGCACAATACTGTTGCAAGTTGGCCATTTGAAGCATGAGGAATGGATATTGTGGGGCCTATAACTCCCCCGTCATCCAGAGGACATATGTTTATTCTTGCAATAATCGATTATTTTTCAAAATGGGCCGAAGCCGTGCCCATGAAAGAGGTGAAGACGACAGATGTGATCAAGTTCGTCAAGCATCATGTCATTTACCGTTTTGGCGTCCCCCGACGGATTATTTATGATAATGGTCCGCAATTCATCAGTCAGGGATTCTCCAGATTCTGTAATAAATTCAGAATCAAAGATATTGCTTCAACGCCATATAACCCCGCAGCTAATGGGTTGGCCGAAGCCTTCAACAAGACGATTATTAAACTCTTTCGGAAGTTCGTCTCTTCCAATAAACGAGATTAGGATGAGAAGGTAGGAGAATGCCTGTGAGCTTATCGCACCACTGTTCGCACCCCTACCAAAGCTACCCCATTCTCTTTGGTCTATGGAAGCGAGGCCGTCTTGCCTCTCGAAATCCTGATACCTTCATTAAGAGTGGCTTTAGCCACAAAGATGACGACAAAAGAACGCCATCATCAAAGATTCAAAGAATTAGAGGCGCTGAATGAAAAGCGTCTCAGGGCTCAACAACAAATTGAGTTGTATCAAGCCCGAATTTCTCAAACGTTCAATAAGAACGTTAGGCCAAGGACCTTTAAATAAGGAGACTTGGTTTTGGCTGTTAAAAGGCCAATGGTGCTAACCCACAAGACTAAGGGTAAATTTGAACCCAAGTGGGAAGGACCATTTGTTGTGGAGACAGTATACTCCAGTGGAGCCTATCGCTTAATGAATCAAAATAGCAACAGGATGATGATGTCGATCAATGGCAATTTTCTGAAGAAGTACTATTCTTAATATCCCTGGAGGTACGAGTCTCCCTTTTCTTAGGCATGCACAGTATGGCGCCTCTGACCTAAACCAGGTGTTTGCTTCTCAAGTTTGAACCACCTCCCGTATTTTCTTAGGCATGCGCAGTTTGGCGCCTCTGACCTAAACCTCGTGTGTTTGATTCTCAAGCTTGAACCACCTCCATTCTTTTCTTAGGCATGCACAGTTTGGCGCCTCTGACCTAAACCTGGTGTGCTTGGTTCTCAAGTTTGAACCACATCCAGTCTTTTCTTAGGCATGCGCAGTTTGGCGCCTCTGACCTAAACCTGGTGTGTTTGGTTCTCAAGTTTGAACCGCCTCCAGTCTTTTCTTAGGCATGCGCAGTTTGGCGCCTCTGACCTAAACCTGGTGTGTTTAGTTCTCAAGTTTGAACCGCCTCCAGTCTTTTCTTAGGCATACGCAGTTTGGCGCCTCTGACCTAAACCTGGTGTGTTTGGTTCTCAAGTTTGAACCACCTCCAGTCTTTTCTTAGGCATGCGCAGTTTGGCGCCTCTGACCTAAACCTGGTGTGTTTGGTTCTCAAGTTTGAACCACCTCCAGTCTTTTCTTATGCATGCGCAGTTTGGCGCCTCTGACCTAAACCTGGTGCTTGGTTCTCATGTTTGAACCACCTCCAGTCTTTTCTTAGGCATGCGCAGTTTGGTGCCTCTGACCTAAACCTGGTGTGTTTGGTTCTCAAGTTTGAACCACCTCCAGTCTTTTCTTAGGCATGCGCAGTTTGGCGCCTCTGACCTAAACCTGGTGTGTTTGGTTCTCAAGTTTGAACCACCTCCAGTCTTTTCTTAGGCATGCGCAGTTTGGCGCCTCTGACCTAAACCTGGTGTGTTTGGTTCTCAAGTTTGAACCACCTCCAGTCTTTTCTTAGGCATGCACAGTTTAGCGCCTCTGACCTAAACCTGGTGTTTGCTTCTCAAGTTTGAACAACCTCCCGTCATTTCTTAGGCATGCGCAGTTTGGCGCCTCTGACCTAAACCTGGTGTGTTTGGTTCCCAAGTTTGAACCACCTCCAGTCTTTTCTTAGGCATGCACAGTTTGGCGCCTCTGACCTAAACCTGGTGTGCTTGGTTCTCAAGTTTGAATCGCCTCCAGTCTTTTCTTAGGCATGCGCAGTTTGGCGCCTCTGACCTAAACCTGGTGTGTTTGGTTCTCAAGTTTGAACCGCCTCCAGTCTTTTCTTAGGTATGCGCAGTTTGGCGCCTCTGACCTACACCTGGTGTGTTTGGTTCTCAAGTTTGAACCGCCTCCAGTCTTTTCTTAGGCATGCACTGTTTGGCGCCTCTGACCTAAACCTGGTGTGTTTGGTTCTCAAGTTTGAACCGCCTCCAGTCTTTTCTTAGGCATGCGCAGTTTGGCGCCTCTGACCTAAACCTGGTGTGTTTGGTTCTCAAGTTTGAACCGCCTCCAGTCTTTTCTTAGGCATGCGCAGTTTGGCGCCTCTGACCTAAACCTGGTGTGTTTGGTTCTCAAGTTTGAACCGCCTCCAGTCTTTTCTTAGGCATGCGCAGTTTGGCGCCTCTGACCTAAACCTGGTGTGTTTGGTTCTCAAGTTTGAACCGCCTCCAGTTTTTTCTTAGGCATGCGCAGTTTGGCGCCTCTGACATAAACCTGGTGTGTTTGGTTCTCAAGTTTGAACCGCCTCCAGTCTTTTCTTAGGCATGCGCAGTTTGGCGCCTCTGTCCTAAACCTGGTTTGTTTGGTTCTCAAGTTTGAACCGCCTCTAGTGTTTTCTTAAGCATGCGCAGTTTGGCGCCTCTGACCTAAATTTGGTGTGCCCAGTTCAAGTTACGCGAGAGAGCCTTGAACAGCCTCCAATCTTTCTTTTAGGCATGCGCAGTTTGGCGCTTCTGACCTAAACCTGGTGTGTTTGGTTCTCAAGTTTGAACCACCTCCAGTCTTTTCTTAGGCATGCGCAGTTTGGCGCCTCTGACCTAAATCTGGTGTGTCTGGTTCTCAAGTTTGAATCACCTCTAGTCTTTTCTTAGGCATGCGCAGTTTGGCGCCTCTGACCTAAACCTGGTGTATCTGGTTCTCAAGTTTGAACCACCTCCAATCTTTTCTTAGGCATGCGCAGTTTGGCGCCTCTGACCTAAAATTGGTGTGCCCAGTTCAAGTTGCGCGAGAGAGCCTTGAACAGCCTCCAATCTTTCTTTTAGGCATGCGCAATTGATCGCCTCTGACCTAAAAGGTATGAATTATCCAGCGCCGACTAGGCAATGGGGAGAGAACCAGTTTCTCGCCAACCCCTTCATGCTGGGGGTAAAAAGTATGAATTACCCAACGCCGATAAGGCAAAGGGGAGAGGAAAAGTTTGGTATTTAAGCCCAAACGAAATTCTCGACAACTCACCATGTTGAGGGGAATAATATGGCTAGCCCAACTCAAATGGTAGTTGGTAAAGGCTAATCAAATCCGTTGATAGCTGGGGGTTTGCTAAAAATCCCATAAACCCTGTCATGTTAAACTCTTATCTCTGACAGTATGATTCGAAAAATTGTGTCTAAACAATTCCGGGAAATAAATCATTTTGATGACAGGTTATCTGTGGTGCAAACAAATCTGTAGCCAGCAGATAAAAGAATCAAATGATTATCTTTATTACATCAAAAGACTGAAGTTACAAAAATTCTTTCTTTTATTACAAAAAGAATAAAAGAATAGAACAAAATTATGGATCTCCTAGGTGCTTCAGCTTATTCATCGCCTCCTCAATCACCTGACGGCGATTTGCTTCTATGGAGTGTTGAGCCTGCCGAAGTAAGACATCGTCATTTATGGCCAGTTGCTGAGTCAGACGTTGACGAGAGTCTTCTATAGCACGTTTTCTTATTGCCTCCTCCTGCTCGACCTGCCTCCGTTGAAGAATTATCGCTTCCCGCTTCTTAACGGATTCCCCTAATTTAAGCTCGTTGGCTATTACGACCGCCCGAGCTTTAACAATGGTCTCCTGGGCCCTAAGGATTTCGGCCTGACTTCCCCCAATCTCAGAGTCCACCGCCTCCAAACTCTTAAGAATGGACTCCCGACTAGCTTGAAGCTCCGCCAACTCCCGAGACCATGCTTCTTCCTGACGTATCAGCTCTTCTCGACACGCTGTCAATTCTACCCGAAGCCGCGCCATCTCTATTGCGGTGATCGCTTCCACGTCCGCTTGATGAACTGTGTTTAGCGTGTTCACCTGCTCTTCTAAGGCATTAAAGCGGGCCCGGTAGGGAGCTGCTCGGTCTTATCCCCAAATTCTTTCAATATTGTCCAAATAGCTGGATAACATTGGACGACCGAGACTGAAGAAATCCATGCCGCCAGAGATCATCTCGACACATCTTCTGAGAAACCGCATAAAGTCATTAACGCTATAGTTGAAGAGCTCCTCAAAATGATTTACGGCGCCTGTATTCAAAACGGACAGCGCTAAAGAAGATGTCGCTGGTGGAAGAGCGGTACCCACTGGAGTTGAATAAGAGGAAGCCTGTCCCTGTACCAGGTTCATAACATGCAGAGCCAATAAGGCCAACGTAGATCTAGCGGAGCTAGGAACCTGAGGGGAAGCGACGCTAGTGAGGATCACTTGAACAGTACCACCGACAGGAGAAGAGGAGGGAGTGTTTCCACCAGAAGCTCCCCCAGTTGCGGAAGTAACTTCAAACGAGAACTTCAAATTATCCTCATCTCCTGCTGGAAGACTTGAAGCTGGAAGAGTTACATGTGTCTCTACAGCCATTATAATAGAAGGCGTTGATATTGCTGGTCGAGGGGCAGAAGGTGCACCAGAGACCACTGGGAAGGTCTCTGTGGAGCAGACTGGTGGTGTTGGAGACAGCATGCTGGGAGACGGTGTGGCCTCTTTTACAGCGGCCGCAATAATAACTTCTGTTCTTTCATCACTCCCAAGTTCATCAATGGGAGGAATTAATGAGGAGATTGGACATGTGGTCGGTGTGAAATAATCAGCGTCAAACTCGCCGGCAGAGCTACCCAAACCACCCACTGAGCCAGTAGCGCCCGAATAGTCCACCCTGTCATCGGACTCCACCTGGGTAGTTGAGTGCATCGGTGAGAGGAGCTGACCGCTTGCATCAGGAAACAAGTAAATGGTGTCATAAAGTAAAAATAACAAATAAAAGACAAAATATTAAGAGCCAAACCTGAAGATACAAGTCCAGTTGTCGGACTTGAAGGGGGAGCTGCCGTCGTTTCCAATAGCGTACCCATCTCGCTACCCAGCGGTTGCGCCGCAGGGTGCTCAACAGGCTCTACGGTTGGAGGAGCCGAATCCTCATGAACACTTGGAGCTCCAGCAGGTTCACTCTCCCCTACCGGCATTGGAGGTAGAGTTGAAGCTAGCAGATCCGAAGCGAACTTGATAGCCACTTCTTGAGGGGCTACCAGAGTTCCCGGAGCCAACTTCTGCTTCTTTTTAGCAGGTCCTTTCTTTAGGGTACCGTGGCGTTTCAGAGTCGGGCTCCAAGGGCGAATGATGACAGGTTGGGGAGCACCTCTAACATCAGGGTTATTATCGTCATTGTTATCATCATCATCATCAGACTCGCTGACATCTGAAGGTTCAGCCGCGGCGACAAGGAATTCTTCCATTCCTTTTATCCTTACTCTTGAAGAACCCTGGCGACTAATGTAGAAAGCCTCAATCTCCTTGCAACAACTTCGGTTGAGGGAGAAATGAGGCACATCAGCATTTGCGATGCGATACTATATGCAGAAGCTAAGAGTCATGGTCAATTCTGGCGACTTCTGTGGAAGAGCAAATTCAGCTCCGGTCCCGCCAGCTGCGAAATGAAACCAGCCGCGGGCACCCTCGTACAAGTTCCCTTCATAGACAAGATTCTTGCTTGGATTACCCACATAGAGTTGGGAGTATCCAAATTGGCGAGCAAAACGACTCGGGATGTACGGTTCGATAAGACATTTACTGTCTTGACGATATATTAGATGCCCGGGCCGAATATTGAGAAGCCACCAGAAAGCTCCTGAGGATAAAGTAATAAAGTTGTTTGCTCCTACAGTATCCTTCAACTTCAATCCGTATCCTCCACCAGAAAAGTCGGGGGAAGCACCTGAAAATCTCATAGTTCTGGTGTTGTCGGAGAGTCTTACGGATTTGGGACATATAGTATTGTTACCATGAGGAACGTTCATACAGTTCCACAAGATAACACTTGTCACCTGAGCGGCGTGAAGCAGCACTCATCAGAGAAGGGCAGTGTAAAACGAGCCATGCCTTCAGATAAGTGTAAGGAAGCTCCACCCTAGGGTTCGGAGTCTTCACTTGAACGATTTCCTTCGATTTTCCTTTCCCTTTTCTTTTTCCCTTATTGGTAGGGATGAAGTCATTGCAGAGTGTCCGCAATCCATGCTGTAAATTGCACACCATGGCGGGAAGAAGTCCAAAAGGTCGGCCGTATGCAAGGAGAACTGCTGGATATACCACAGTAATTGCAATTGCTTCTTTGGGCAGCGACGGCACGACACATCTCTTCAGCCACAGCATCAAGAATCCAGCAATAAGGCCTCTGTTGGATATTGGGGACTGAGCCTGATAGTGGTAGCTCTTGAATGAGATACCAGGACCAAATCCACCTTCGTTGGATTCAGTAATATGAAGCGTTAGCCGGGTCTTGGCAATGCGGCGCTCAATCTCTGTGATGTACACAGGAGGGTGACCATGGACAGTTGTTGAACTATCCTTAGAATTCAAATTGACGAAGAGGTAATCAGCCCATTTCTTGTGGTCGATACCTTGATTGCGCACACCTGCTAAGTCAGCATAGATGCGGTAGTGGCACATCATCTCCCAGTATGTGGCATAGATGCGCTCATCCTTCGCCAATAGTATGTTCAGCTCCTCAGTAGTGGGGATATACTCCTCGTAGGGAACTTCGCCCATTGAGAGCCCAGAAACTTCAAATATCTCGTGGAGAGCAAACCCTAGCTCACCCACTGGTGTAAAAAGAGTGCAGGTATCGGGGTTATACATCTCAAGAAAGCCAGGCATCCTAAAGTCGCTGGCCGGGTACTGACCATCCTTCGCCAGGAACTCACTTAAGAAAGTTTTTGCACGGATTGGAACTTCTCCTACTGGGAGCTCCTTGCCAAGACGGCCTGGAAGCAAACCAGTAATGCATCTGGGGGGACCATCTTGATAAACCCCTTGTGCACCAAATTTGCCCGTTGGGACGTCATCTTGCTCTTGAGTTAGTCCCCACTTTAACTCCCGAGGCATCGCCAGCCTCTGAAGATAGACTAGGGGATAGCTACGATCCATCCCAGGCAGAAATATTAAAGCTTCGCCAGAATTATATAGCCACATGCAGTCCTCTTCAAATAGGATCGCATCTGATTGCTCCATCTGATCTCCAAAGAGAAACGCGGGCTTATCTAGTGCTTCTCTGTTCACATCCTCGAAAGCTGCGTCAGTGATAATCTCGCGTGCAGTAGTAGGATGGTATTTGATCAATTTCTCCCTACGGTCTCTCAAGTTAGGGTTATATGCAGCCAAGATCGTGGTGAAGCGAAATTGAGCTGATGGATCAGAACCACCAGCAAAACCAAAGTAGTTCTTATGGGGAAGAGCTTCCGCCGAGTACCCTACTGCAAGAAGAAAAATCAAAGTTAGAAAAGTTCCTATAAAACAGAAAATTTTTCTAAGTATGGACGCGCGAAGTAAAAATTAGAACGCGCAAAGCTAAAATAGCGCCGCGCGAAGCTAAAGATTAGACCGCGCAGAACTCAAAATAGCCTCGCGTTTCCACGCAACTGCTACTCAAAAGAGCCTCGCATTTCCACGCGACTGCTACTCAAAAGAGCCTCGCGTTTCCACGCGACTGCTACTCAAAAGAGCCTCGCATTTCCACGCGACTGCTAATAAAATAGCCTTGCGTTTCCACGCGACTGCCAATAAAATAGCCTCGCGTTTCAAACGCGACTGCTGCTTAGAATAGCCCCACGCTTCAAAACGCGAGGATGACGCGATAGCTTCGCGTAAGAAGAAAGCCAGAGGCTTTTCTTCTTCTCCAAGCCTTGCGGCCAGAGTACGGCGATCTCGCCGATGAAAGAAGTGATCGATCAGTTAAAATCAAATCAAATCACTCTAGAAATGTTCTAAAGAGTCTCGATAGAAAGATTCTTACTCCCCCAATAGGCGAAACGTGGGCTGGCGCGTCGCTGCCATGGCCGCTGCCACCACTGCTTGCGCTAGTCGCCGATGATGGAGCTGCACGAGAAGTAGCACGGGTCTTGGGCGCCATTTCTCAAAAAGTCGAGGAAAATCGACGGGAAATTAGGAGAAAATCGGTCGGAGAACGCTCGGGTCGCCTGAGCTCTGATCGTCTGAGTCTCTAGGGTTTCTAGAAAATTCTCAAGTGAAGTGAGAAAAAAAGGAATAGAGATTTCATTTAAATGAGGGAAACCGCCTCTTGGAATTCAGCGTGAGTTTCGGAGAAGAAAACTGACCAGTTACTCTCCAAAACGCGGAGCTATTAGCCTCGCGTAATGATGGAAAATGCTAAGATATTAACTCCGCGCTACTATGCGCAACTCCGCAAAACGCGAAGATAACTTGGTATTTTAGCTTCGCGTTCTCATGAAGAACTTGGATTTTCGGCTAAGTTAAAGATGATCCTTACTCGATCATATCGGTATTAATGATCTAAGTTACGCAGATGAGCGTTAGATTATTTTACCAAAATTATCAACCATCTATTTGTTGAGCAAGCAAGATCTTTGAAGCCGACATATAGAGAGGAAAATAATTTGCCTTTATTTATAAAAGAAGAGTTTACAAAGAAGGAGTTATAGCTCTGCCGAAAGCTTCTACATATTCATCGACTCATCAATAACCTAACAGTGAGATTCCTCCGCGGGGTGTTGAAGTTCAATTCCATGGTTTACATACAAGAGATCTCCTCTGCAAATGTCAACTAGGATCTGTCATCTGAAATGAAGCACAAGTTGAATTTGAAGCACTGCAAGCCCTTAGATGATCATCTCCATCACTTTGGAAAGCAACAAAGATTGTCATCTAACAGAAATGATCATCAAGAAAACTTAATGGGCTGCCGCAGAGTTCTTGTAACTCCTTCAAAAGGAGCCAGAGCTTGAAACCTGCAACTATGTTGTAAAGCATATGCTTCTGGCTTCCTTAGAGTTACTTTCGTCGATGAAGATCGGTGCATAACCTGCTTTTGAAGATATATCAGGGAGAAGCTACATCCCAAGTCATCAGATTAAACCCGGTTCACTGCAAAAGAAGAATCAGGAGTTCCACAAAAATTTGGAAAATCTTCTAAGTATAAGAATGCGGAGCTGAGCTAACTTCGCATGCTAATCAAAATAGCCTCGCACTTCAATGCGACTGCTAATCAAAATAGCCTCGCACTTCAATGCGACTGCTAATCAAAATAGCCTCGTGCTTCAAAGCGACTGCTAATCAAAATAGCCCCGTGTTTCAAGTCGAGGATGACGCGATAACTTCGCGTAGAGAAAGATCAGAGTTCCTCTCTGACTTCTCCTTCTCCTTCAAGCCTTACGGCCGGAGAACGGCGATCTCGCTGGTAAAGTAAACAATTGGCCGGATTAAACCGAGCCAAAACATCTCAGGATGGTTCTTAGAAGACCAAGAGTTAAGGTTTTTACCTTCGATAGACGCTGCATGGACTGGTTCGCTGTTGGGTCTACTCCCACGGCCACTGCCATCAACGCCGGCCAACGTGCGTCTAGCCAAACTCCTCTGAAATAACATCCTAATGGTGAAAATCTATGGAGAATTGAACGAAGATCAATTGAAGATCATTCGTCAACATAAGTCGCTCGATTGCCGGAGTTGCCCGAGCTCTGAGCTCTCAGAAATTCTTCGGGTGAAATGAAGAAGAAGATTAGCCGAGAGCTCTATTTAAACAGGATTCCCGTCGCTTGGTATTCGGCGCAGAAATTCGGGAGTAATTAATGAAGCAATTACTCATTTCATTGAAAATGAAGTGAAGCTGATTAGCTCCGCGTAGGCGAGCATAACGCGAAGGAGACTTGGTATTCTAACTCCATGTTCTCAGTTTGAAGATCCAAAGTATTTCAAAAATTGCTAAGTTCTAAGCCATTTTTGAAAACTTTGGAGGGGGTTCTGTTGGCAGTGAAAATTTCTGAATTAAAAGAGTTTTCCACAACAGAACGCGGAGCTAATCCATAGCCCCGCATCTGGCTATTTTTAGCCTCGCGTTTGAGTAAACGCAGAGATGTTCGATAGCTCCGCGTTAGCTCCGCGCACTGGTTATTTAGCACCGCGTTTTAATGCGATTAAAGCTCCGCGTGAGCAGATAACCAGAATCTCAAGTTGATTGAGATTTTGATTTGGGCTTATCCAAATACCAAATCAAGTCCAATCAGAATTCTAAATCAAGAGATTTAAATCAATATTAAATACTTGATTAGAATCCTTGATGAGAGTAAATTCTATTTAGATAGAAACTCTCAAACCATCCTGGGGATATAAATACCTTCTCGGTGAAACCCTAAGGATCCTTTGGCTGGTTTAACTCTCTTTTCAGCAAGAGTCTTCTTTTTGGCATCCGAAATCTTCTTTGTGATCCTTTGGCAATTCAAGTATGCGAGAGAGCTTTGAAGCCTTTTGGTGATCATCTTCCTCTTAGAGAATTCAAGTTACGCATAGAGCTTTGGATTCGTGAAGAGCAAAGACCAGAGAAGATCGTCTACAGTCGGCCGATATCTTTGAAAGAGAAGATTTCGACGTACCGATCATCCAAAGGAACTACTATAGATCCCATCGCCACTGATCCCACAACATATTGTAAAAGAGAGAAATTGAACTATAAAATCCTATCGTTTGTTCTCTTTATATATCTTGTTGACTTCTATTGTAATCTAAGCTGTATTCAATGGAAGGAAGCAAAGAAACTTTTGCGGCGAACAACTAGTGCCATACATTTTTTTCTCGGCTCTGTTCGACTCGAGTAATAAATTGACTACTCTTGGCCCAATGTTCTGCACCGATGTTTCGCACCGATCACCGTTCGACTCGAGTAATAAATTGCCTGCTTTTGGCCTTGTTTATTATGCTGAGCCAATAGGTGTAATATCCTAAAATTCGAGCTATCTGTATCTCTCTTTTGAGTCCGATCGCGCCAAATAGGGTTACCGAAATCAATTTTGGACACAGAAATAAACTTCGGTGGACATACCTTTAAATCTGTAACTCCAAATGATATTTGGTCTTCGGGATAATTAGTTTTCTAATATTTAGAATTTTTAGAAATTTTCCTTACGAGGCCGAAAAAAATACTCTCAAAATTACTAATTTAATAATATTAAAATTTTCCTTCCAATTACTTCAAAATTTCAGTTTATTTATTTCGGACATTGAAATGATAAACAGATAATTTTTTAGCACTTCTTCTGTTGAGTACTACGTTCTATATAAATTTGGTAGTATTTGGAAAATATTTACCGGAGCTATAAATATAAAATATTAAATAAATTAGAAATTACTTTATACACACACAATTTTTATAACAAATTTCTAAGGGCACACCCCTAAAAGGAATTTCAGTTGAGCTGTCAAACAGAGAGGTGGGTGTGGCAAGCTAGGTGGTTATGTGGCGAATGCAGATGTATTAAATTTTGTTAAAATTTCTAAATTGCCATCAAATAATTTTCCTCTCTCCATCACTCCTTTTCTCCCCTTGTTCTTTTTTTGTCTCCCGACCAGAACCTAGCAGCAGGAAAAAAAAAAAGAGAGAGAGAAAGAAGAAAGAAAATCAAACTAAATTGAGGATTCGAACTGAGGAATCGAGATCAAGCTGAGGTAAGTAACACTACTATATTTTTCGTTCATTTCTTTATTTAATTTGTATTGTATACGTAATTTATTAAGCAAAAATATTTAGTTCATATTTTGATCTATCGATTGATATTGAAAATTAAATTAAAATAATATGTCAAATTTGATACACATAAATATTTGCTTATTTTTTATTTAAAAAAAATTACGTATGCAACATGATTGCATGCAAACTAGGTTGCATGCAACCGAGGGAGAAAGAGAGAAAAAGAGAGAAATGAGATGTAGAGAGAGAGAGAGAGAGAGAGAGAGAAGAAGAAGAAAAGGGAGAGAGAGAAAAAGATAGAAGAAGAAAATGAGGAGTGCGTGGGTTGGGCTGGAAAAAGAGAATGAAAAAGAAAAAAAAAGAAAAAAAAAAAAGAAAAAACAAGAGGAAATGGGCCTAGCCCAGCCCAGTAAAAGAAAAAAAAGAAAAAAGGAAAAAAAATATAGTCATTCGTGTGCTTAATGGGCTTGGGCTAGAAATAAAACTCAGTGGGCTTCATAATTCAGTGGACTTTATAAGTAAATGCTGAGAGAAAATAAATAAATAAATATTTGGGCCTTATAAATGTTTGGACTTAAAAAAGAAAAGAAAAAAATTAGTAATAATAAATAAATAAACGTCTAAGAGAGAAAAGAGAATGTTTGATGTTGTCGGTCTACAGTGGGCTTTATAAATAATAATATTGTAGGTCTAAATAAATAAAATGCAGTAGGCCTTATAAATAAAATGTGCGATGGGCCTTAGTAAATGAAAATGCAGTGTACTTAATAAATAAATATGCAGTACTATTACATGAGACACTTACTTCACAAATTTGGCTATTAATTGACATTGAGAACTGAATCTGATTATTGAATCAATTTTGATAAAATATATTGTGATACAATTGTGCACTAACATTTTAATTCTACAAGTCATGTGCAGTCGTGGATGTGCAAGCATATTAATATGAATTGAAAAATACTTAAATAAATGAAAAGAAAATAAACAAACAAATATAAAATAAAATAAAATAAATCATGTTGTGATGTTTACAAGTCATGTATCTAATGTATTATGAAACCGGGAATGGGAGAAAATAAATGATGGATAACATGATGCATGGCATGTGATAATTGTTAATTATATAGTGTATTATATGATTTTTGCATTGATGGTACAGTTTATGTGATACATGACATGTAATTCATGGTATATATACACTTGAATCCAATACATGACATGTTCAAATGAATTATTTGAATACTTAATATTTGATGAGAATAACTATTCATGAGAACATGATAACGAGTTTCTTGTATCTTGACTACATGATATGAAGTATCTTTATGATACGTGTGTACATGATCTTGAATCTTAATTCCTGAATTCTTATTTCTCTTGATAAAAATATGTACACAGTTTGACTTGACAAGCCACGTGTCCTTATTAATTCATGTATATCGTGTATTATTGACATGAGAATTAAAAAAGTTACATGATGAATAAGAACTGCATTGTACAAGGATCTCGTTGGCCAATTTCTTTATTGATGTGTTAAGGACTTTTACTGCAGTAGCACTGGGTGGTACTGGGTCACCGTCTGATACATGAGTCACCATAAGGGTGATGTCCGTTACTGTTTCACAGTATGGTGTTTGATTTGAACACCTAGCGGTGTGTCATAGTTCAGTGCTATGGGTTTGAGGTTGGGTTCCGAGTATGCACGGGCACTTGTATAATACGAAAAACTGTGCATCATCTTATCCATCATTTGGTTTCAAATGCTAATAAGGATATGACCTAGACTTGACATCTTTACAAGATATTTACCTACTATTTGCAAATGACATGCACAATCTTACTAATTCTATTTTTTATTATTCACATGACATGTTTTACACTATCACATTTTAATTACATACTTTATCTCCCGTACTGTGATAGTACACATATATTTTTCTTGTGTTACTTACTAGGTTTAATCTCCTTGGTTTTGAACTCAAGTTTAGGAGACAAAAAAGGATAACCAGCCCCGACTAAAGACCCATACTTCATTGATCAGATCGAACTATAGTAGGTAGTGAAGTACTTTTGGAGGACCTTTGTTTATATTTCTTTTTGTCTGTACACTGCCTTTCTCTTTTGTGTTTATATTCAGAGCAGTGTGCTATTTTATGTACCTAACTTTTGTATAAAAGAAATCTTTTCAGTTTCAGACTTGTTATTTATTCATCTGATTGTGACAGTGTTATGGTTATTCTAAGATCATGTGACTGTTGGGTAACGTAGTGCAAATTTTACGTAACGTCCTCCGTTTTGGGAAGCAGCTGAAAAACGGGGGCATTACATGGTGGTATTAGAGCCTAAATTTAGGTGGAAAATCATATGACTACTGCCACATAAGAACATATCTGTGACTTATTCTTGATAATTGTTTCATATTCTTTTATATCTATCTAATCTAGTATCGTGCGTATCCTATTATTTTCTATTGATTGAATTATCTATTTTTGGAATTCCTTTTATTGACTCCTATATGGACCATCACTAAATGATATCAATCCAATCATCTGCCAGTTGTCCCTTAGAAATTAATGATAGAAAATTTTATATCAACTTACTAATTATAAATAAAAGAGCATATAATTTTATCCTAGGCATGGAATAATTGAGCACCTTCCATTCGGTAATAGAATGTAGAAGAAGAAGAGTAATGTTTTAGATTCTTGATCGTTCAAACTTTGAGTTTATTAGTGAAAGTCAATTTTTAGAACTAGAAGAATCTAAGAGGTTCCTAAGAGGATATTTTTTGAAAGAAATGGAAGTAGGAAAAGAAATAATCTGAGTAGTATTATAAATTTGAGACATATTTTCTGAAGGGGTACCTGGACTACCACTAGTAAGAGCAGTAGAATTTACTATTGCTATTATTTCTCGAGTTAAACTAGTTTGTAAGCCATTTTTTTCGAATGGGAATTGTAGAATTAAAGAAAGTTAAGAGGCAAGTAGATGAGCTATTAAAGTTGGGCTTTGTAAGATCTAGTACTTTCATGAGCTCCAATGTTATTAGTAGGAAAGAATGATGGGAGTAAAAGATTATGTATGGATTATAGGGGTTTGAATGCAGTAACAATCAAGAGTAAATGTTCATTACAGAGGATAAGTTATTTGTTTGATCAATTGAAGGAGCAAAAGTATTATCGAAGATAGATCTTCGCTCGGGATTCCATCACGTAAAAAACTGCATTTAGAACTAGATATGGTCATTATGAATCTTGGTAATGTCGTTTGAAGTGACTAATACTCCAGCTTATTTATGAATTTGAGAAACTATATTTTTACTCAGTATTTAAATAAGTTTGTGATGATATTTATTGATAATATATTAATTTACTCCAAGAATAGAGAAGAGTATGCTAAGCATTTGAGGATAGTTTTGCAGTCTCTGAAAGAGTGACTATTATATGGAAAACTGAATAAATGTGAGTTTTGATTGGATAAAATTGCTTTCTTATAGTTTCTGGAGATGGTGTATCAGCTGACCCTAAGGAGATAGGAGTTATTATAGATTGGCGTGTACCGAATCCAGTGTGGAAGATTTAGAATTTTTAGGATGACTGGATATTATTAAACACTTATATAGAAACTTGCAAGACTGTATCACTTTAAATAAACAGACTAGAAAAAGAGTGGAATGTTTATGGAAGAAGAGTGTAGAAAAGTATTTGAAGAGTTGAAATGAAGGCTAACAACAATACCCGCATTACCCATTTTCAGACAACCATGGAGGCATGATGGTTTATAGTGATATTTCAAATCAGGAATTATGATGTGTGTTGACACAGAGTAGAATTGTGATTGAATTTGGATCTTACCTTTATGTTCCCTAGGAAAAAGAAAAATGATAACATGCTTGTATTTTTTTTAGGATTGGAGGACTAAATATATGAGATATGGCCTTGACTATGCACTTTTGAAGGGAAAATAAAAAGAAGGGTGAGACATAAATATTGATGAATTACAATAATCAATTTTAGTAGATTTGGCAAAGTAAGCATAGTTGGCAAGATTAACTAGACAAATGGATTAGGAAATAAATAACAACCTACGGAAGAATGAATGTAAGGTATAAAGAGTCTTAGAAGGCTGAGAATTTTATAAAATTGGTCAAATTGAAAGTAGAGTATAAGAAATTGATAATGGACTATACTTAAAAAAGACAAAACTTTATCAAGACAGAACATGACATTATATCTTGTTACTCAAGTTAAATTTATCTTTCCAAATGATCATCTTATTCTATTGCTTTTGTTAATCATTCTCATTTGATATTTTGTATCTTCCATCTGAATATTATCATAATATGATTCATGTCTTAATTCTTTTGTATATCACAAGTTTTATTGAGTCGGCAAGGCAATTGTGGAGATTTACTCTCTGGCGCCAGCAATTGCAGTCGCTTGATAAGATCGTTCTGTATGATTAAATTTTATAATTAGTCATAAATTCATTCTTATCTTGTATCTCTACCATCTATAGTCTTGTTACATCGGTATTGTTATAGTTCAGATTTATTTTCTCATCTAGAGTTCATTACAATATGTAATAGGACTTTAAGAACGGACTCTACAAAAATATTTATCACCTATATCTTGCCCATTACTTGATCAGGATGGCGTGGCACTCCAAATTGGTAGCAGCTATTTCTGACTAAACTCTATGTTCCTTTTACGTTCCTTCACTCAAATAAAATTTTAAGATAAATTGAAAATTTTGTCTACCCATCATCATTAAATGTCTACCAATTATAATTCCTTCCAAAGACGGAAGTCGTTCATGATGTATTTCGTATATCATAATAAAGAGAGCGCTTAAGTGAAAGTACACATTAGTAGATCTATCAAAAGTGGAATTGAGATCAGACTTAAAATATGAGAAGCGACATGTAGCAATTATTAACCGGTGCGAGAAAGTCTTGAAGAATCAAATAATACTATTAGTTCTTGTTTCGAGGGATGCATAATCATTGAGAGGTTCCACTTGAGAACTAGGAAAAAGACATCATGAAAAAGTACCCTTACCTTTATCATGATCAAGAATGCCGATTGAATTTCGAGAATGAAATTCTTTTGTTAGGTGAGTAGGATATAATATTCCAAAGTTTGAGCTATCTGTATATCTCTTTTGAGTTCGATTGTGCCAAATAGGATTACCGAAATCAATTTTGGACACTAAAATAAAATTCGGTGGACATAACTTTGAATCTGTAAACTCCAAATGACATTTGGTCTTCGCGATAATTAGTTTTCTAATATTTAGAATTTTTAAAAATTTCCTTACGATACCGTAAAATACTCTCAAAATTACTAATTTAATAATATTAAATTTTTTCTTCCAATTAATTCAAAATTTCAGTTCATTTATTCCGGACATCGAAATAACAAACGAATAATTCTCCAACACTCCTCTCATTGAGTTTTACGTCCTATATAAATTTGATAGCATTTGGAAAACGTTTACCGGAGCCTAAAAAATATTAAATAAATTTAAAATTACTTTATACACACATAATTTTTATAACAAATTTCTAAGGGCACAACCCTAAAGGGAATTTCGGTTGAGCTATCAAACAGAGAGGTGGGTGTGGCAAGCTGGGTGGTTATGTGGCGAATGGAGATGTATTAAACTTTGTTAAAATTTCCAAATTTCCATCAATCAATTTCCTCTCTCCATCACTCCTTTTCTCCCTCTCTTATTTTCTGTCTCGCGGCCAGAACCCAACAGCAGGGAAAAAAAGAAGAGAGAGAGAGAGAAAGAAGAAAGAAAATCAAACCGAACTGAGGATTTGAATCGAGAATTCGAGATCAAGCTGTGATAAGTAACACTGCTATATATTTTGTTCATTTCTTTATTTAATTTGTATTTGTATAAGTGATTTATTTAGCAAAAATATTTGGTTCACATTTTAATCTATCAATTGATATTGAGAACTGAATCAGAATAATAGGTCTAATTTGATACATATAAATTTTGCTTCTTTTTGATTTTACAAAAAGAAAATTTATGTATACAACATGATTGCATGCAAACTGGGTTGCATGCAATAGAGTGAGAAAGAGAGAAACGAGAGGAAGAGTGAGAGAGAGAGAGAGAGAGAGAAGAAGAAAAGGGAGAGAGAAAAAGGGTGAATAAGAAAAGGAGGAGTGCGTGGGCCGGGCTAGAGAAAGAAAAAGAAAAAGAAAAAAAAAAGAAAAAAAAAAGGAAACGGGCCTGGCGCAGCCTAGCAAAAAAAAAAGAAAAAAAATATAGTGAATCGTGGGCTTAATAGGCTTGGGCCAGAAATAAAATTCAGTGGGCTTCATAATTCAATGAACTTTATTAGTAAATGCTGAAAGAAAATAAATAAATGTTTAGGCCTTATAAATGTCTGGGCTTACAAAAGAGAAGAAAAAATAAGTAATAATAAATAAATAAATGTCTAATAGAGAAGAGAATGTTTGATGCAGTGGGCCTACAGTGGGCTTTATGAATAATAATGTTGTAGACTTAAATATAAAAATGTAGTGGGCCTTATAAATAAAATATGCGGTGGCCATAGTAAATGAAAATGCAGTGTACTTAATAAATAAATATGCAGTACTATTACATGATACACTTAACTAACAAATTGGGCTATTGATTGATATTGAGAACTGAATCAGATTATTAAATTAATTTTGATAAAATATATTGTGATACAATTGTGCACTAACATCTATAATACTACAAGTCATGAGCAGTTGTGGAAACACAAGCATATTAACATGAATTGAAAAACATTTAAAGAAATGAAAAGAAAATAAACAAACAAATAAAAAATAAAAAAAAATAAATCATGTTGTGATGTTTATAAGTTATGTACCTAATGTATTATGAAATCGGGAATGGTAGAAACTATATGATGGATAACATGATGCGTGGTATGTGATGATTGTTAATGTTATAGTGTATTACATGATTTTTGCATTAATGGTACAGTTTATGTAATACATGACATGTAATTCGTGGTATATATACACTTAAATCCAATACATGATATGTTCAAATGAATTTTTTGAATACTTAATACTTGATGAGTATAACCATTCATGCGAATATGATAATGAGTTTCTTGTATCTTGACTACATGACATGAAGTAACTTTGTGATACGTGTGTACATAATCTTGAATCTTGATTTCTGAATTCTTGTTTCTCATGACAAGGACATATACACAATTTGACTTGACAAGCCACATGTTTCTATTAATTTATTTATATCGTGTATTATTGACATGGGGATCGAAAAAGCTACATAATGGATAAGAACTACATTGTACAAGAATCTTACTGGCCAACTTCTTGATTGAGGTGTGATGAGTGCCATATATTACATATTTATAACCTCCATATTATCAATTTTTGTATTTAAATAATGCTACTCGGGTATATTTAGTTTGTTTTTTAGGTAATCAGATTTTTATAAGGAGATGGCATGAAATCAGAGCTAGATTAGAAAATCAAGTTCAGAAAAGTGTTAAAAGTGAACAAACTACAAAACAGTGATGCTTTAGAGAGTCAAAGTCTAATACAATTAGAAAAATCAAGAGATCTTTGTGGGACGACCTGTTAGCGCTACAACTGATACTATACGCTTGCAGTAAATTATAACACCAAGTTTTTGGTGCCGTTGCCGGGGATCGACGGTATTTTTCTTACTTTTTCTAATGTTTTACGGGTTAACAGTGTGTGTTGAGTATGCAGGGATCTTGAAGTTCAGATATAGAAAGCAAAAAGGGACGAGAAAAGTCTCCGAAGTGCACTACAAAAACCATGGAGCCAAACTCCCTGGTTTTGCCGCTAAATAGCGGCATTTGCAGCCATTTAACGACACTTTTGGTGAATTTCTCCCCCTATTTTTCTCTGATTTTGTATTTTGGGTCCCTAGTTCTGTAAAAAATACAAAAATAAAATAAAATTAAAATTTCAATTTTTTTAATTTTTCCTTTTCCATCTCTTTTCCTCTCCGCCTTTTTCAAAAAAAAATTTAAAATCAAACTGGTTGCTATTATTTTCGTGATCTATATCATAATTATCATCAGTGTCTATGGATAGATAGTTCGTTAGGACTAGATCATAATCAAATTCATACCACATATAATGAACCTACAAGTGCTTCCTATATACAAAATTATAATTGTGAGTGGATGAATCATTCTAAGTTTGCATATAATCAAGAGCTGTAACAAGAGAATCCTCTATCTGATTCTTTCTTTATACGCTATTCATTTTCATGTTCTAAATTCAATCATGAATAAGATATTCAGTTGAACATGTTAGATGAAAAATTAAAAAGATTAGAAGTGAGGTATGCATGTCATGAGAATTTACCTACGACCCCTTCATATCTATCATCAAATATGTACACAGATTTATCATATCCACCATCAAATTTTACTCATAATCTTGAGATGCAATTATTTGAGAAAAATAAGAAAAATCATAATCGTGAGACTGAGGAGCGAGTACATACAATACAGGAAGGTATAGAAGTTTTGCTAAAATCATCCTCTCAAAATTCATCCTCTCAAACTGCATCTTGTATGAAAGATCTTCTCAAAACGATTTCTCAAATTAAATTTTTTAAAGATCAATCATCTAATTGTTTGAACATATCTTACTCCAACAAGCAACCACTTCGGTCATCTTGTGAAATAGATATGATTCAAAATGAGTTAAATAATTTTGTGCATGATGAATCTATACTTCAATATTGTGATCAACCTATTTTAGACCATTGTGAAAATAATTATGTAGAAACTATAAAAGAAAAAATTTGCTTGGTGATTTACCTCATGATGAACTTGCTAGTGACACATTATCATTTAATTCTTTTGATGACAATTGTGAAAAATTTGTGAAGAAGAATTTTTATTCCTTGACAATGATTTAACTAACGATAAGTCCACTAGCATGGCATTTTCTTTTGAGAATTTTGATGTCAGGATTGATGAAAATTCGCATGACGAGCTTAGAACACTAGAAGAAAATTGGAAGAAACTGCAACAAAAAAGAGCTTATGATACCTAATGATTTGAAAGAGCGATCCAAAATCGAACTCATGATTCAGTCACATCAAAGTGAGTATATTATTTCACATAATGATAAAACCAAAATACTTACTGATATGAAAGATACTCGTGGATGGAATATGGACGATGATAAAGATACGTTTTCCATCCTCTAAATTTTACTATTGAATAAAAGAAAGAAGTGTAGGAATAAATTAAGAAAATTCAAAAACAATATGGAGAGATCAAATACAAAATTGACAAAAAGGCTAAATTCATCCACATTAAACGTAAAACGACATAATATGAGAGTGAAAAACGATCAAGAGGTCGTAACCGGCTTTAATTTTCTAATAAGTGTATAATATTTATATCATAGTTTTCTTATTTATTTACCACCCTTTATTAGTGAATGAGAGCATACACAAGTTTAGGTGTGGGGGAGTCGGTTAAGATATTTTCTTAATATTTTTTTCTAGGGTTTTAGTTTTTTTTAGAATTTTTATTTTATTTTTAGATTTCTTATTTTATACTTCGACTAGTTTTTAGGGTAACTAACTAATTTAAAAAAAAATGAAAACTGAATTTTTTTTTTATATTTTCATCAATAGATCAACCTAATTATAGATAAAAGGATTAATTTAGATTTGAAATTTGATAAAAAAAGTAGATTGGATGATACACTCAGAATTTTATGAAAAAGATTAAAATCCAAAAAATAAATACCACTAACAGTAATTTTGAAGTAAGTATACATCTATTTTTTAGTTCACAATAGTTTATTAGGTTAAGGACAAAAATGATAACGATTGAGTAAGTCTTCTATTTCTCAACAAAAAAAGAAAAAAATGAGAATAAAAAAATGGGGTGCGCCTAGTATTAAGGCAATAGTTTCGAGAGTGATAAAATAATAGGGTGCGCCTGGTATTAAGACAATAGTTTCAAGAGTAAAAAAAAGAGTATGATCCGAGTAATAGGGTATTTTGTGCCTAAGCAAACATGAATATTCACATGAAAGGTGAAATATTCTTAAAAAAAAAAGAAAAAAAAGAGAAAAAATTGTTATGAGAGAGGAGATGAATCATGAGTTAGAATTAGAGTTCAAGGCCAAAATAGACTATCACACGTGCACGTAGATGTATATGAGCTAATGGATTATCTGTTAGTGGGTATTGAATGATATGATTTAAATTTTTGATTAAAATGATAAGTGTATCTGATATGATATTTGATTTGAAAATTGATAATATAAATGCGTTCTTGAGTTTGTAACTTAGTAAGATTAATTAAAAAAATTATAATAAAAAAGATTTTTCTTTTTGTTGTATAAAATTTTTATTTTCATGATTTTTGGTTATCCTTATTTTTCTTTTCTTTATTCCTTAATATATTTTGTTCACGAATTTGTTAGGTATATTCACTGCAAACCCTCACGAGACACAACTCGTCCACTATGGTATCTAGGAGTTTAAAGACTTGTTGCACGTGCTAAATACAATCGAGATTCCTGCGAAAGTGAGTTAGGATTTTTCTTTTTATTTTAAGGTTTAAGTTTTGCTCGAGAACTAGTAAAACATAGGTGTGGAGGTGTAATATGTGTCATATATTGCATATTTATAGCCTCCATATTATTTATTTTTGTATTTAAATAATGCTACTCGGGTATATTTAGTTTGTTTTTCAGGTAATCCGATTCCTACAAGGAGATGTCATGAAATCATAGCCAGATTAAGAAATCAAGAACAGAAAAGAGTTAAAAGTAAACAAACTATAAGACAGTGATGCTTCAAAGAGTCAAAATCCAATACAGTTAAAAAAATCAAGAGATCTCTGTGGGACGACCTGTTAGCACTACAACCGATACTGTACTCTTGCAGTAAATTATCATACCAAGGTGCTGAGGACTTTTACTGTAGAAGCACTGGACCGCCGTCTAATATATGGGTCACCATAAGGGTGATGTCTGTTACTGTTTCACAGTACGGAGTTTGACTTGAACACCTAGCAATGTGTCATAGTTCAGCGTCATGGGTTTGAGGCCGGATCTGAGGTATGCATGGGCACTTGTACAATATAGAAAACTGCGTACTATCTTATCTATCATTTGGTTTCAAATCCTAATAAGGATATGACCTAGACTAGACATCTTTGCAAGATATTTACCTGCTATTACAAATGATATGCAAAATCTTACTTATTCTATTTTTTATTATTCACGTGATATGTTTAACACTGTTACGATTTAATTACATATTTTATCTCCAGTACTGTGATAGTACATATATATTTTTCATGTGTTACTTACTGGATTTAAATTTCGAGGTTTTGAACCCAGGTTTAGAAGACGAAGAAGAAAAACCAGTCCCGACTAAAGACCCATACTTCATTGATCAGACCGAGCAATAGTCGGTAGTGAAGTACTTTTGGAGGACCTTTGTTTATATTTCTTTTTGTCTGTACATTGTTTTTCTCTTTTGTGTTCATAATCAGAGCAGTGTGCTATTTTATATACCTAATTTTTTGTATAAATGAAATCCTTTCAGTTTCATACGTATTACTTATTTATCTGATTGTGACAGTAGTTACGGTTATTCTAAGATCCTGTGACTGTTGGGTAACGTAATGCAAATTTTAAGTAACGTCCTCTATTTTGGAAAGCAGCTGAAAAATGGGGGTATTACAATAGGGCACCAAGAGCGTGGTCCATCGCTCATATGTAAACAAGGAAAGGTTTTCCTAAAATTGGTGCCATCAATGCGGGCGGTGTTGTGAGATAATCTTTAATCTCTTCAAAAACCTGTTGACAAGTTTCGTCCTAAACGAATGAGACTCCATTCTTCATTAATATTGTGAATGGTTTACATCTTTCTGATAAATTAGTTATGAACCGTCGGATATATGTCAACTTGCCTTGCAACCTCCTGAGTTCCTTCAAGTTTAGTGGTAGCTGCATTTCTTTTATCACTTTAACTTTTCAGGGTCGAGATGAATTCCTTTTGAAGTTATCACAAATCTTAAGAACATTCTACTAGATACTCTGATAAAGGACTTGGTAGGATTCATCTTCAATTGATGTCTCCTCATAATGTCAAACATCACCCTTAAATTTTGCAGGTGATCTTCTTTCTTTTTACTTTTAATGGCGAGGTCATCCACATAATATTCGACTGTTTTACTCAAATGTTCTCGAAAGATGAGACTCATGGCTCATTGGTAAGTAGCGTCGGTATTTTTCAATCCAAAGAGAATTATTGTGTAGCAATATACTCTAAGTGGTGTTTTAAACGCCGTATGTTTCTTGTCTTCTGGATGCATTTAAATCTAATTGTACCCCGAGAAATCATCTATAAAGGACATCCGTTTGAACCCACATGTGTTATCCATCATAACATCCATAATTGGAAGTGGGAACTCATCCTTGGGACATGCAGCATTGAGGTCTTGAAAATCTTTGCATATTCTTATTTTGTCATTTTTCTTGGGCATAGGAACAATGTTTATTACCCAGTCTGGATGTTGCCCTTCGCGGTTGAACCCTGAGTCTATCAACTTCTTTACTTTAGACTCTATGATCTCCATTAATTCTGGCTTAAAACGTCTTTGTTGTTGCTTCAAGAGTTTAACGTTCGGCTTGATCTTGAGTCGGTGCATAGCAACATGCGTGTCTAAACGGGCATATCCTCGTAGTTCCATGCGAAAACATCAATGTACTCTCTTATCAGAGCAACCAAATTTTCTTTCTCTTGAGGAGTTAAACCCTCACTTATAAAGATAGGTTTCAGGCTTTCTTTAGTCCCCATGTTAACTTGGAACACCTTGCATTCAGTAGGTGGCTGTCGCTGCTCAAATCTGATATCCCACTAAAGGTCCATGTGATAAGCTTAGGCATTGTCTGGCTCTTCGTGACTTACTGACATCATGATTGCAGCAAGGGCTTGGAATACTATGCTCATATTGATATCGAGGTCCCATTCCACTACTTCTTTGGAATTTTCTAATTTAGTTGAGTCATCACACTCTTTTTCTGAGAATGCGAAGGTAATAACATATCCCAATCCCCTATGGGTTCAAGTTCTTTCCTTGCAGGACAAATAAACGTAAGAGGTTTCATCGTCCCCTTCCGAAGTTTAACCCCTGTTTATGGGTAAAATCATAACCTATTTTCTTTATCATTTGATGGGAAACTTATTCGTAATGGCTAAACTGAGGTGTCACTCGACTGTCACTTTCACTATCTGTTCTTAGCTTGGGTTGCGACTCAACTCTGCTAAATATTATCGATCATTGGTCTGGCCATCGAGCGGGCACTTTAAAAGTAGCCCCGTTTGCACTATGTATTTTGGTCTGTGTGGCAAATAACAACCGTAATGGTAAATGAAAGGTTGCTAGAGCTCCCCATTCGAACATATTGTCTACTTCTGTGCTAGTGCAGAATGGTGTAGAATCTAAAGCAACAGCAGGAACATAAGCAAAATCAAGGTCTTCATTGATAAACCACTCATCGGCTTTATTAGCAGTGTTGGTTACATCAAGAACGTCATTGCCTATTACAAGTAGATTTATTTCAAACACGAAGTCCTTTTCATTTATTGGTTTGGATTCGACATCTGCTTCATTGTCACTGTCATAGTCTCCTTCAACACCTTCTGCTGAGTCCGAAGATGCCTCCGTAGCGTCTTTATATAGCATGATATTTGTAAAGTAATTCTCTACTCCCTTGAAAGGTTGTTTGTCAGCGATCAAGGTGTGAATCATTCCCCGATCATCACAACACTAGTGGTGAGTTGAGGGCACCACCATATTGGCATGAATCTAGAGATGCCCTAGGAGCATATTGTATGAAGTATCTGCATCAATAACATAGCATGTCGCTTCTACTTCCAATCTAACAACGAAGACGGATTTTCCCCAAGGGATGGCTGTTACTAGAGTTAAAGCTAAAGATAGTGGTATTAGTAGGCGTCAATTGGTTAACCGAGATCCCGAGAACCTACATTAATCTCCAAGGGATAATCCTTAGAGCAGACTCCGGGTCCACTTGAATTCGGTTCACCTTGAGAGAATCGATATGTCCCGTGTAATACAAAGTTCTGTTATGCTTGATGTTCTTTACTTGCATGTCCTATGGTGAAAATGTAATACACGAGACTTGTTCTTTTACTTGATGGCAGCGAGGGCAGGATTCCTCTGTGTCCATAGACGGCTCTGTGATTTAAGCCAAAAAGACATCAGAGTCTCCCAAGGTTTCTCTTAATGCGCCCCTAGTTGTTTTTAACAATCGTAGTAACTCATAAAGTATTATGCATGCTAGGATGTTGGCTAACTAAGCAAGTTCATCAAATTGAAAAGGCGCACTGGTCGCCTCACTATCCTTTTTTGAACCTTTTTGGAAATGCAGCTCCTTTTGACTTCAGGATGATTCTTTGTTTGCTATTGCGGGTTCGTTAGGTCGTGCTTTGAGTAGTCTTTGCCATAAATTTTGCCAGACTGACTTTCTGATGGGCTTGCTAAATCAGGATGAGTGGCAAATGCTGATGCTTCAGTTTCTGATTCTGTCAACACATTTGTCTCATCATGGTCTTCGTCGATGATTGCAAAAATCGCATGACAAGTTTTTTGTTTATCCTTCTTTGTTCATTTGACGAAGACTACTGTTCATCATTCGGTAGATCTAGATGTGCTCACATGATCTCCCCTTTCTTTATGGTGATGGGGAAAGTCCTTTCTCTCTTATATTATGTGGATCATAGTTGACTAGTACTATCTTCCCAGCAGGTACAAAAGATACTCCTGTGAAAAACTCATTTGTTCTAACTATAAGGGTAACATGTTAGCCATAACCCCCTTTTACTCTGACTTCAGCTGGATTACGTTATCTTCAATTAATGCTTGGATTTTACTCTTTAGTGTATAGCAGTATTTTGTAGCATGCCCCAAGTGCTGATGATATAGGCAGTACTTGGGGTCGTCCCCGCTTCCTCTGGTCTTGGATTAGTGGAAAAACTAGATCATTCCTCTCTTGTTGAGCAAATGAAACAGTGTTACTATTTGATCATCTTTGAAATCATACGTGGGTGTGAGGCGCTGTTTGAACACACTCTTTTCCTTCTGGTCCTTAGGCTTCTGCTATGGAGTTGTTCCTGTCGTCATGGCCTCTTTTCCCTTCTGCCGAGAGGTTTGTGGATATTGCTTTCTTGCTAGAGCATCACTTGTGGAGCATTGTTCTCCCAAAAGGCAAATAATGTCTTCTGTCAGTTCACCTTGTTTGATCAGCTCTTTCTAGTTTTTAACCAGTATTTTAGTTTGCAGATTGTCCCTACATGTTTCTATCAATATCTCATGAGACATACCGTGTGGGCATCATAGTGATATTTTACAGAAACGTTTGACGAAACCCTTAACAGTTTCCTCTTCCTTTTATATAGTTTCCAAAAGAGAATGGACTAATACTTCAATATCATCTTCAAAGAAACGACTGAAAAACTCCCTTTCTATACCAGACAGGGTTTTGATAGTTTTCGAGAGTAGCTGCATAAATTAGGTGAAAGCAACCCCTCGCAGGGTACTTACAAAAATTTTGGTCATTACTGGATCATTACCAATTAAATGACCAGTCTGGGAAAGAAAATAATACATATGTTAGTTTGGGACTTTCCCATCATATGATTCCAATTTCAAGGGTTTGTATTTTACTGGAAAAAGTGTGGACTCCTACTCTATCGGGTAGGGTCTCGTAATCCTTGTTTCATGTAACCCTTTACTATACATCAATGCTTCCACCTGATTTTGGGGCTTTTCAATTTTTTCGACATGGGGGTCAATGTTGTACTCTTCTTCCTCACCTTCTCTTTCACCATTTGAATTTGATATATGTTTCTCCTTCTTGCCTTTATCGAAAGAAGAACCCTCTGCTTTGTCTTCCGGGTGTTTGTGTATATTTTCTATAATTTTCATGCGCATTTCTTTAAGCTCCTCAATGCTCTTTTGTTGTTCTTGGATAAGCTGCTCTTATGCTTCAATCCTTTGATTTATTTCAATCGACCATTCAGCCATATGAGCTGTTCTTTGCCCAGATCGAGAGGAGGCATGTGGTCATGGCGTTGTTATGGTTAAATGATCATTATGTTCTTCATACTCCTTATCTGAACCTCCTGTAACCTTTTATAGTCACGAGGAGCCGTTACGCCTGATCTAAAGTGTGTGTGATAATGTGCTTACTGTGTCTCTGTATCAGAGCAATACTCTTCAATGATTAGTTTTTTCCCTTTATTCACTATATTCGACATGACAGTTGGCAAGTCTTCATCTAAATCAAAGTTCTGTCTTTGTATGTGTCTTCTTTTTGGAATGTTAGATTCAGGCACAGACAGATGACTAAAAATAGACGGTCTTGGGGTTTCATAGTGATAATGAGTCAAGACTAGTATGATTAATTGTTTGCAACAGCATGATTGGTTGGGTTGTACAGTCCTCCTTTTGTTTGTTAAGTACTCTCGTAAATATGAATTTTCTTCTTAGTATGTTGAGATGACCATCCTTTGTGGGTGGGCCTTATTTCTCACGCAATGCCTATTTATCCATGTACGTGATTCCGAGAAGTCTCAGAAATCACATTTGTCAGGCCACAAGTTGATCTGGCATCCAACGTTGACTTTAGCATGTTTTGCATAGTACTGTTTAGTAGCCTAGCATTCCACAGTTCCCACGCGGGGTTGAGGCTTAGTTTTAGGCTCGCATATTGGTTTAGTTTTACACACTGGATTAGCCTCGCATACTGGCTTAGTGTCGCACACTGGCCTAGTTGGATTAGCTTCACGTACTGGCTTAGTCTCGCACACTAACTTAATTTTATTAGCCTCGCGTACTGGTTAGTCTTATTTCTGCTAGAATGAGACTTGGTCTGATTTTCAGTTTTGCCTACCTAGGTTGAGACTTAGCCTAGCGTTTAGTCTTGTTTATGTTGTGCTGGAACTTAACTAGGCCTTCAATTTTATTTATTCTAGACTAAAACTTAGCCTGATTTTCAGTTTCTCTTATGTTGGGCTGGAACTTAGCTTAGCGATTAGTTTTACCTACGCTAGGATGAGACTTAGTCTAGAGTTCAGTCTCGTCTACGCTAGGCTAGAACTTAATCTGACATTCAATTTCATTTATATTAGACTAAAACTTAACTTGGCGTTCTATCTTGTTTACACTAGGCTGAAACTTAGCCTGGCATTCAATTTTATTTTCAGCTACTGCATGTTTTCGAGCTTGCCATGCAACTTTGTATTTTTGTTCAGCCCTATTTTGAAAATGGGCCTAGAATGCTCTACAGCGTGCACTCCGATTTCGCTTGCGAATTTAGGTCTTCTTTTGTCAGCAATTGGTTCTCTTTTGGCATCAAATGTGGCAAGTTCCGTAAAGGTTGGAAGGTACACCATTTGTTCTAATGAAATGACATTTGAAAATCTAAGTGGCTCTTGATAGAGAAGGGCCTCCTTGTCATTCAAAGCCATAAAGTCCTTTTTTGGTTCAAGTGATACTTACGTTTTGAGTTCATAAATCTCATGTGTTCTTGCCATGAGGATCACCTCTTAGTTGGATTAGATGAGTCTGAGGATATATACTCCTCATATTTCTATTGGTCAACTTCAATTACCAACATCTCCACTATCTTTTCAATTTTTTTAACATTGGAGTAGGCCACCATCTCTTCTTCAGTGTAGAAAATTTCTCCCACTGTGATCACCAATTTGTTTTCAAAAAAAATTATATTCTCTTTTCATTGCCATAAAAAAGATTACAATATTTCAAATGATTACAATGAAAAAAAAAAATAAAAGAAAACAAACAAGAGGACTTATAAATTGTCGCTCTCTTTTACAGAAGTGGTGAGATCTATGATAGTTATGAGCTTTGCTTTGACTCTTGTTGATAATCCGATGTCAAAGATTGATGACGGTGGAGATTTTTAGGGTCGACTTTTCCTTTCAGCTGCTGATCGGAGGAATGTCTAGGCTCTTACATGAGAAAGATCTTACCAATGGTTCTTTTTAAATCTTTTGTATGAATATTTATAGGTATGGAATTTGTTATTGTTGTTTCCTTATACATAAAGATGAAATCTCACTGTAATCTCTATCAAATATATGATTTCCCGTCTGATTAGATTTGGTGCAGAGATTCATTGTATTTGTCTTGATTTTATACCCAAATCAATTATAGATTTAATCAAAATCCATATTATAGATCTTGCATAGCCTTGCTGGCCGCCAGGCTAGCATAGCCTCGTGAACCACACGAGGCTACCTTAGCCTCACAGGTCACGAGGCTAAGCAGCCTCGCAGGCCGCGAGGCTGAGTAGCCTCGTGGGTCACGCGAGCCTAGTATAGCCTCGCTTGCCATGAGGCTAACTTGCTGGTCACGTGAGACTAGCCTCTTGTAGGTTCCTTCTCTTCTTCAATTTTTTCTCGTTCTACAATGAGCAACCTCTTGAGATATATATATATATATATATATATATATATATATATATATATATATATATATATATATATATATATATATATATATATATATATATATATATATATATATATATATATATATATATATATATTGTTTATCATTTTCATATATCTATTTTTTGATATGCTATATTCATACCTTTGATATTGTGGCAGAAAGATTTAGACTTGTAGTATATTTTTTATATTTGACACTTTCATATCTCTTGTATGTGTTTGTATTAAAAGAAAAAAATGATCTCATGCACTTCAGTATTAAGAATGCCTATCGTTAACACCCTACCCGCTATTAGAACACACACTCGGACCCACTGTTGCTGGTAAAATTTTCAAAAATCAATAAAAAGGAAATAACCACGCAGAACGCGAAACTAACTTCGTAGCTCCGCGTTTTGGCTATTTAGCCTCGCGTTTGAGTAAAATGCGGAGCTAATCCATAGCTCCGCGTTCTGATAAATCTAGCTCCGACGCGTTAACTCCGCGTGAGTAGATATCAGAATTCTAAATTGATTGAGATTGAGATTTGGGCTTATCCAATACCCAAATTGAGTCCAATCAAAACTCCAAAACTCCAAGAGATTTAAATCAAAATTAAAATATTTGATTAGAATCCTTGATGAACACAACTACTTTCCAATTCTTGTCAATTGGAAACTCTTATATTGGCTCAAGGCTATAAATACCCTCTTGAGGAAGCCTTTGGGAATCTTTTGAGCATTTGTGAAGTTCAAGTTACACATGAGAGTTTTGAACATATCAAAACCAGAAGAGAAAGATCAAGAGTCGGCCGTCACCTTCATCAAGAAAGAAGACTTCCGTATCAAATCGTCAAAAGGAGCTACTCAATAGATCCCATCACTATGAGAACTCACTATATTTTGTAAAAGTGAGCGATAATATATAAATCCTCTCGTTTGTTCTTTCTTGTTCACTTTTATTGTAATCAAGTTGTATTCAATGGAAGGAAGCAAAATTTTTGCTACGAACAAAATGGCGACTACAGTGGGAGACATCTCTTTTATTGCAAAAGAGATCATAGCGCAATCTGACGTGGAAAGGATCGGATCCGACGTTAATGTGCTCGTCGTGGAGATCGACCAGTAGAAATACGAGGAGTACCTCTCCTCTGAATCAGGTAATCTGACTGAAACGCGGCGCTATCACCGTGTGCACTCCAATACCAGTAAATCGGGTAATCGGGAATCCACCATTAATCGGGAACCCTTGGAGACCACGGCCATGAAGCCGTCATTTGGGCAGAGAACCCTAGCGGAGGATGACCTCTCTATTGCTGAAGAAGGTCTGGGAACTGGATTGAGCAGAACCCAACTCCGCAACCGAAATCGGAGAGCTAAGCGAAAGGCCCTCAAAGCCCGCGTTAAACATGAGGCTAACGAATCAGCAGAACGCGAGGCTACTGTACCTCGCAAACTGGCTTGCATTAATCATAAGACCAGTCAATATCGTGTTAAACGTGAAGGTACAATTTGCGTGAATCGCAAGGACAAGCCAGCGTGTGATTCTCCACGTGAGGCTATTGGATCTGGACTTAAAACTAGAGAAGCTCGCGTAAATCACAAGGATAAACTGCTGATGGAGCCAGCGTGTGATGGTAATTCTCCACGCGAGGCTAAGACTGAGCTTAGCATAAAACGCGAAGTAGTAAGAGTTGCGTTAATCACAAGATTGCTGACACTTGCGTAAATCGCAAGGATAAACTTCTCATAAAGCCAGTGTGTGAAGGTGATTCTCCATGCAAGGCTAAAACCGAACTTAGCATAAATTGCGAAACCGATGAAACTTGCGTTACTCGCAGGACTCCTTACCTTCGCGTAAATCGCGAAGATAATTTTCAAACTTGCGTCAATCGCAAGAATCGCGTTAAACGCGAAGATATGACTTGCGTAAATCGTAAGAATAAGCCAGCGTGCAAAAAGTTTCCTCTACGCAATGATAATATTCCATAAGTTAAACTTCTGCATAAATGCCAAGCCAGCGTAAAACACGAGGCTAGCACAAAATGCGAAGCTACTTCTCAGCTCCGTGTACCAGAATGCGAAGCTAATACCCAGCTACGCATAAAGCAACCTGAATGCAAAATCAGGGTTGATAATCGCACTGTTGGACAAGAACTTGACATTAATGATTCCAAGAAACTCCAGTGGGTCCCTAGACCCTTTTAACAGATGAGTGGGCCCCATGATTCCGTGTCCAAGGCCACTGACCTCAGAGAATACTTAACCAAGAAGAGGAGCATAAATCCAGTTCAGTCGGATCATATTTGCCATTGTGAGTAGCTTATGACGGCAGTATCTGCTGTGATGAACAATTATTGCTGCAGTAAGAACAGGGTGTCGGTGTTCGACTGATTAACTGAGTCGGACAAAAACCCTGCAAAGAGGATAAAAAGTGCTCCCCGAGAAAAAGAATGGCGAGTTATAACCTCTAACATGGTTGGAAAGGGGAAGAAAGTCGTAGATAGGGATGATGATTCGGAATCAAGTGATGAAGAAGCTCATCATCTTACTCGACTTAAATCAGGTGTTGTCCCCCCTCGAAATTATAAGAAACTTGTAAAAGGTTCTTGTGACGACGACAGTGACAACTTGGCCATAGCTTCACCTCGCTCTTTGGCGTCGTCCAGACCACAGAAATTGACCTCACATATGGCAGATAAATCTGATGACATCGATCAGAGATTTGAAGTCCAAGAACAAATGATCCGAGAGCGACAAAAAACGATCGAGGATCTCAAAATGATGCTCTTAAAGGTGGTCGAGAACACTCAAAAAATGGTCGAAGATAAGGCCAAAACTTCTTCAGAATCACCGCGAAAGAAAGAAAAAGAAACTCCATTTAAGATGAATGAAGAAGACAAGGAAGAAAAAGGTTACGCAGCACATGAGGACAAAGATAAATATTCTTTTCACGACCTTCATGAAGAGAAAATTGAGAAGTTACAGAGCCAACTTGATGCTTTGATGCACAAGAAGGAACTGAAAGAATCGGGGGTTTCGAGACCGTACCCGTTTGAGTGGGATTTAGCATCGTACCCCGACAAGTATAAACCGCTCAAGTTGGAGCCGTATGACGGGAAAGGATCCCCCAGTCAACATATCTACTATTTTTTGTCTCAAGCGGGGCATTTGATGGGCAATGACCCAGTAATGACCAAGATATTTGCAAGTATCTTGCGAGGGCCTGCCTTTATATGGTTTATGCAGTTGCCCCCAGATACTATCAATACCTGGTATGACATTGAAAAAGCACTTTCTTGCACGTTTTTTTGAGAATGACACCGAAATATCCGTTCATTCCCTCCTTACAACAAAGCAAGGGGAACAGGAAATGGTGAAAGATTTTATAGAAAGGTTCCGGGAGAAGTCCGTACATTGCAAACACGGAATAGTCCAGGAAACTCTAGTAGAAACCTGCAGGCACAACCTCAAGACTAACGTGCTCTAAAAAATGGGGGCCATAGAATCTAAGACTTGAAAGGATTTGCTTAAATAAGGAGAGCAAGTAGAAGACTTGATCCGCCGGGTTGAAGAATCTCGTGGAACAAAGAATCTTAGAAATAATAGGCCGCATCCACAAAACAATAATAAGAATAAGGGAAAAGTGGTAATGGCATCCGATGCCGCTCCAAAACAAACAAATTCTCCAAACCCAAAGCCTCAAAATCAGAAAGGCACGGGACAAAATAGGCCCTGACAAGAAAGGACTTATACTTTCAAGACGGAACAGACACTCACACTATTCCACCTACTCCTTAGAAAGGGAATGTTAAAGCTACCGGAGAATCGAAAGCCAGAAGACTCGGGGAAAACTAATGACCCGAATTACTGCTTATACCACCGGAACATTGGACGCCCTACTAAGGACTGTTACCCTCTGAAGAACAGGATTCAGTCATTGATAGAGGCCGGAGTCTTGACGCTAAAAGAGGAATAGAAGAAACTAGTCATGAAGTTCCCTGCAGAAGTAACTCCGATACCAGCAGGGAAACTAGTCATGAAGAATCATGACCCATATGAAATGGCACGGAAAGGACTTACCCCTGTGACAACACGAGGAGAACTCATGTGGGTCCATCCTGATCTACTACAGGACGAACAATGGACCGCATCAGGTAGCCAAAGAACAAAGCGGACTAGTAATACTATTTTCGCAAAAATTAAAGAAGAGTACATAATTGCAGGAGCATTGACGGACTCTGAAGAGGAGGCCGAAATTATGGCCACTCACCAAGATGAGGCAGGTCCATCTGGCACTCAATCCGGTAAATCCTACCTCAAAAACTATACAAGAGTAGACCCTAAGAATATATACAGGGAACTCGCGAAGCTTGCAAAGCAAAAATGGTTTCGTTTCCAGAAAAGTCCTAGAAAAGATGAAGAAGTCAAGGATGCCACGTTCAAATTTGACATCATAGCTCAGTTGGCTAATATCCCAGCTCGAGTTATGCTCTACGAGTTATTGTGATTGTCAAAGTCAACTCGGGAGGCATTAAGAGAGGTCTTGGCAGACTCTGAATCTTTTCTAGCATAGATTGTCGAGCCAGCCGATGAAGAACAGGATTCCTACCCCCGCTGTCATCAAGTGAGGAGGCAAGTCTCAAAAATAACCTTTTCCCCAGAAGATATGCAGGTAAGGAATATAAAGCATAATAGGCCTTTATATTTCACTGGGTATGTTAGATCCATGAAGGTGGACCGCATTCAAATCGATCCGGGGTCTGCATTAAGCGCCATTCCCAGAAGATTAATGCTATTATTGGGAATTTTGCCTCATCGCCTGACACCAACAAATACTACGATATACGGGTTTAACGCTAATGATAGGTGTCCCCTCGGGAAGATCCGACTTCGATGTCAAATCAGAGATTTGAGCACAGAAGTTACGTGCTACATTATTGATGCAGACACGTCTTATAACATTTTACTTGGGCGACCATGGATCCATGCCTATATGATAGTCCCATTGACTCTCCATCAATATATAAAATACTGCGATGAGTAAGGAGAAATCCGGACGTTAGTTGCAGATAGGCAACCTTTTAAAGGGCTAAATATTTATTTCACCAACGCCATGCTCTACAAGCCGGCCCACGAGGTCCCCTATGAGAACTATAAAGAGTCTGAAGAATCCGATGACAGCGGCAATGAGGCGGACACTGAACACGAATCTCCGGAAGAGGATGATGGGGGTGACTATGAGATAAATCCTCATATGAATTTTAATGTGAATTTATAATAATGTAACTAATGTAGCTGAGGATGAGTGTATTATTAATGAAAATATAAAATTAGTCTATGAGCTTGCTGTTGCTACAGAATCTGAGCCTTCTTGTACTTCCACCGAGGCGGATGGCCTGTCCGAACTTGAAATTCTAGCGGCATATCATTTTCCAATCAGGTCATCCCTCCTCTCTTGGTCTGAAATAACGAAGGGACGAGATCACTTCTTTGAAGTACCTCCACGACAAGTATCTCAAAAGCCAATTGTCTTCGGCAAAATGATCGCGTCGCCTAACCAAAGACAAAGTAGTAAAAGTGATGAACAAACATCACCTCAATTTCACTTGTACGAGCAAAAATCCCGACGGATGATGGAAAAGATGGCTTATAATTTTACCCAAAAATCGAGATTAAACTTTGGAAAAGGGCGACGAAATCTCATCCCCTCGTTTAAACCAAGAGGGAAGAGCCCAGATTATTATCAGAAAACTCGAAGGGGTTAGGCTATGTATCCACTCCTCCCTCACCACCATACAAATACGACGAGAGCTTTTCGGCCGATGAGGATCTTTATCCGTTTGATCATGATTCGGATCTAAGTACTGGCGCCTGGTTTCAATCTCTAAAAGCAAATATGGTTTCAACCGCACCAGAAAGTGACGAGGAACCAATTGATGTTAAAGATGATTCCTGGGCTAAACACATAGATACTCTCTGGAATGTCTGTTTTGAACAGCGTGACCCGCCCACAGAAGATAAGCTAGTACAAGTTAACATGGGAATAGAAGAAAATCCGAAGCCTGTTTTCATAAGTGACGTACTAACTCCCTTAGAAAAGGAGAAACTTATATCCCTTATTAAGGAATATATAGACATATTCGCATGGAGCTATAAAGATATGCCTGGGCTTGATCCTTAGATTGCCACGCACCGATTAAATATTAAAGAAGACGCTAAGCCAATCAAATAACAGCAAAGGCGTTTTCGACCGAAATTGATAGAGGCGATAGTCACTGAGGTTAATAAGCTAATAAAATCAGGATTTATTCGTGAAGAACAATATTCTAATTGGGTGGCCAATATAGTGTCAGTTCGTAAAAAGAACGGCAAGATCCGGATAACATCGATTTTTGGGATCTAAACGCTGCAAGCCCTAAGGACGAGTTTCCACTCTCGATTACTGATGTAATGATTGACAACACCTGTGGTTACGAGAGGATGTCTTTTATGGATGGCTTCTTAGGCTACAATCAGATTAAAATGCACCCAGGCGACGAAAAGCACATGGCTTTCAGAACGCCGTTGGGGGTGTACTGCTATACAGTAATGCCCTTTGGGTTGAAGAATGTTGGCGCCACTTATCAACGCGCGATGAGTATTATATTCAAAGAACATCTGCGTAAAACTATAGAGTGTTACGTAGATGACTTGGCGGTCAAAAGCAAAAATAAAGAAGACCATCTTCAAAATCTGATAACAGTCTTCAATCTCATGCGAAGACATTACTTGAAGATGAATCCTGCTAAGTCCTTCATGGGGGTGTCTAGTGAAATGTTTCTTGGATTTGTAGTTACTTCAGAAAGAATTTTCCTTGATCCTGAAAAGGTAAAAGCAATCAAAGAGATGCCACATCCCCGCAACCTTAAAGAGTTGAGGGGGTTACAAGGAAAATTGGCCTATATCCGGCGCTTTATCTCCAATTTATCAGGACGATGCCAACCGTTCTCCAGACTTATGAAAAAAGGGATTTCCTTCATATGGGACGAAGCATGTCAACAAGCATTTGATGATCTTAAAGAATACCTTACGAAACCTCCTGTCCTCATAGCACATGTTCTTGGAAGACCGTTCCTTATATATATAAGGGCCATGGATAACACGCTAGGAGCGTTACTCGCTCAGTATAATGAGCATGGTCATGAACATGCCCTCTATTACTTGAGTCGAACAATGATTGGTGTCGAGCATTGGTATACCCAGATTGAAAAAGAATATTTAGCCCTAGTGTTCGCCATCCAAAAAATGCGACACTATCTTTCAGGACAAACAATTTATGTCATATCACGGGTCAATCCCCTGAAAATCCTGATGACAAAACCAGGGTCTTTAAATGGTCGATTAGCAAAATGGGCGTTACTGCTATCACCATATGACATCCATTTTGTCTCTCAAAAAGCTATGAAGGGACAAGCAATCGCTGACTTCCTCGCAGACCATCCAATTTGGTCCAACTATAAACCATCAGGGGATATCTCGAAACAGACGTCAGAAGTCAACATGAATAATA
Organism: Dracaena cambodiana; assembly: GCA_036321105.1. Classification (NCBI taxonomy): domain Eukaryota; kingdom Viridiplantae; phylum Streptophyta; class Magnoliopsida; order Asparagales; family Asparagaceae; genus Dracaena; species Dracaena cambodiana. The sequence continues at coordinate 13,300,066 of JAYEPQ010000020.1, read as the reverse complement.
AAGAACAATCATGGCAGATGTTCTTTGATGGTGTTGCAAGACGATCTGCTGCAGGAGTGGGGGTGGTACTGATTTCTCCACATAAACATATACTCCCTAATGGTTACTCATTAACCGAACCATGCACAAATAATATGGTGGAGTATAATGCGCTCATTATTTGTTTAAAAATGGCTCTGCAACCGAGGGTGAACTATCTAAAAGCATATGGAGACTCTAAACTCATCGTCAATCAGATGACGGGCAAATATGATGTCAAACATGAAGCCCTCATCCCCTATTATCAACTAGCCATCGAGTTGGCGGGTTATTTCGAACAGTTTTATATTTACCATATACCTCAAAATGAGAATATCTATGCGGATGCTCTTGCCGCGTTAGCTACAACATTGGCAATCCCGCCAGGCGCAGCTAAAAGTATCACTGTTGGAAGTAGAGAACTTCTCCATCCTGATACAGTTTTCCAAGCCAAGGAAGTGTGCCAAGTAGGCTTAACTCTGAAACCTCGTGATTGGCGATTTCCGTTCGTCGATTACTCCTTATGTGGGATTCTGCCAGAGGATCCGAAAGAAGCCGCCTCAATAAAAAAGAGGGCCCAAAGATTTTATTATGATCCTACACTTTAGACTTTGTACAGAAAGTCAAGTAACGGTCTCTTACTGCGCTGCATTTCAAAAGAAGAAACCGACGAAGTGCTGAGAGAGACACATGATGGAGTATGTGGAGCCCATCAGCCTGGCCCAAAACTCGGGGACCGCATAAGAAGGCTAGGATACTACTGGCCGAAGATGATTACCGATGCAATGGCATACGCTAAATGGTGTCATGCATGTCAGGTACACGCCAATTTTATTCATCAACCTCCAGAATACTTGCACAATACTGTTACCAGTTGGCCTTTTGAAGCATGGGGAATGGATATTGTGAGGCCAATAACTCCTCCATCATCTAGAGGACACCGGTTCATACTTCCAATAACCGACTATTTCTCTAAATGGGCTGAAACCGTGCCCATGAGAGAGGTAAAGACGACAGGAATGATTAAGTTCATTAAACATCACGTCATTTACCATTTTGGCGTTCCCCGAAGAATCATTCATGATAACGGGCTGCAGTTCATCAGCCAGGGGTTCTCACGATTCTGTGATAAGTTCAGAATAAAAAATATCGCTTCAACGTCGTATAACCCCGCGGCTAATGTATTGGCTGAAGCCTTCAATAAAACCATTATTAAACTCCTTCGGAAATTTGTCTCTTCCAACAAACGGGACTGGGATAAAAAGCTAGGAGAGTGTTTGTGGGCTTATCGCACCACAGTCCACACCCCTACAAAGGCTACCCCTTTCTCTTTAGTATATGGAAGCGAGGCCGTCTTGCCTCTGGAAGTCCAGATACCATCATTAAGAGTGGCATTAGCCACAAAGATGACGACGGAGGAATGACATCAACAAAGGCTGCGAGAATTAGAAGCGCTAGATGAGAAGCGTCTCCGGGCTCAGCAACAAATTGAGTTGTATCAAACCCGAGTCTCGCAAACATTCAATAAGAACGTTAAACAGAAAACTTTCAAGCAAGTGGACTTGGTTCTGGCCATTAAAAGGCCAATGGTTATGATCGACAAAATTAAGGGTAAATTTGAACCCAAGTAGGAAGGACCGTTCATCGTGGAGACGTTATACTCTAGTGGAGCTTATCACTTAATGAACCAGAATGGTGACAGAATGATGATGCCGATCAACGATAAATTTTTGAAGAAGTATTATGCATAAAAAAAACTGTCACATCTGCTTCCTATCCCTAAGAGTATAACCATTCACGTGTTCAAGTTACGCATATGAGCACTTGAACTTCTTTTTCAAACTAAGGCATGTGTAATTAGGCACCTCTATCTAACTCAATGATCCTAACATGATCACTCTGGTGTATGCGATTAAACGCTTTCGCCAAACTATCAGCATGCTCCATTAAAGAGCTTTACCGTGATCAATAATCTTGACCTGGTCATTCTGATATCAGCAATCTAAGTTACGCAGATGAGCCTTGAACTGTTTTTACCAAAACTATGAACTATTTATGTCGTCATTTGTTGTGCAAAAAAATTTGTAGCCAACAGATAAAAGAATCAAAAGAATTATCTTTATTCATGAATTGAAAGAATAAAGATACAAAAAGAATTCAAAAATTCTTGAGTTCCTTTATTACAAAGAATGAACAAAATATGTATAAAAGAAAAGAAAACAGGGGAGTTAAGGCTCTCCCAAAAGCTTCAACTTATTCATCGTCTCATCAATAACCCGACGACGGGTTTCTTCTACTGAATGTTGAGCCTGCCTGTGTAAATCATCATCATTTATAACAAGTTGCTGAGCCAACCGCTGATGAGATTCTTCAATAGAACGGCTCCTCATCATGCCTTCTTATTTGAGCTGTCCCTATTGAAGGATCAACTCTTCTCGCTTCTTTACAGATTCCCCTAGCCGAGACTCGCTGGCCTCTAAAATGGCCTGAGCTTTGGCAATAGTCTCCCGGGCTCTAAGGTTGGCCGCCTGACTCCCTTCGATCTCAAAATCCACCATTTCTAACCCCTTGAGAATCTACTCTTGATTGGCTCGCAGCTCCGCCAACTCCCAAGACCAGTCTTCCTCTTGGCGCCTCAACTCCTCTTGACGAACCATCAACTCCACTCGAAGCCGCGCCAGTTCGATTTTGGTGATCGCTTCCACATCCGCTTAGCAAACTTTGTTCAGCGTTTGCACCTGCTCTTCCAAATTTTCTAGGCGGGTTCGATAAGGAACTGCTCGGTTGCGACCTCCAATCCTTTCAATGTTGTCCAAATAACTGGTCAACATGAGCGTCCAAGCTCGAGGAAGTCCCTCCCATCAAAAATCATTCCAATGCATCTTCTTAGCAGCTGAATAAAATCGTTAACACTGTGATTAAAGAATTCTTCAAGAGGATCAGTAGTGTCTATGTTGAGAGTAGGCAGTACTAAAGAAGATGTCACTAGGGGAGGGGTGGCTTCCGTAGGAGTTGATGAAGAAGAAGTTCGTCTTTGTACCAGATTCATAACATGTGGGGCCAGTAAGGCTAATAAGGACTTGGCAGAACTGGGGACCCGAGGTGAAGTATCACTAGTACTAGTCATTCGAGCAGCCTTGCTAACGGGAGTAGACTCCAAAGGAAGGCGTTCACCTGAAGCCCCTCCAGTAATAGAAGTTGTTTCAAAGGAAAACTTCAGAATGTCCTCATCACCAGTTGGTAAATGAACTTGAGCAGCTGAAGAACGAGGAGCGACGGGGGTTTCAACAGCCATAACTGTAGATGGCGTAAATACTGCGGCCTGAGCAGTTGAGGGCACACCAATGACAACCGGAAAGTGTCCTCAGAACAAATAGCCGGTGTCGGTGATGGAAGGCTCGGAGACGGGGGAACTTCTTGTGCCATACCCGCAGCGGCCTCTGTCCTATCATCACTCCCGAGTTCATCAACAACGGGAGTCGAAGTAGGATTAGAGTGAGGAGCTGGCATAAAATAGTCTGCGCCGAACTCCTCTGCTGAACTACCCAATCCACCCACCGAGCCGGTGGTGCCTGAGTAGTCAATTAGCTCCTCGGATTCCACCCTGCTAGTTGAATGCATTGGCCCGTGAAGCTGACTACATGGATCTCAAAAAACAGACGAAAAGTGTCACATATATGAAAAAAGAATAAAAAGTTAGAATATAAAGTTAAGAACCATAATCATACCAGTAGATACAAGTCCCGTGGTTGGACTTGAAGGAGGAGCTGTAGCCATCTCTAGAAGCACACCCGTTTCGCTACCTAGATGTTACGTCGCAGTGTGCTCGGCGAATTCCATAGCCGGCGGGATCGTGGCCTCAGTAGCACTTGAGGCTTCAGCAAGCCTGCTTTCCTCTGCCGGTGCTATTGCCAGAGTTGAAGTAAGAAGGTCCGTAGCAAACTGGACTGCTGTTTCTTCAGGAATCACTAGGGTCTCCCCAGCCAACTTCTTCTTCTTTCGAGCTGGTAAGCCTCTAGGGGACCCACGACGCTTTATGGTGGGGCTTTGGGAACGAGTGGTGGCAGGTTGAGGAGCACCTCCAACATCAGCGTTATCATCGCCGCCAGCGTCATCATCCGAATCGCCTGCATCTGATGGATCGGCCGCCGTGCCAAGGAATTCTTCCATTCCTTTCACTCTAACCCTCTTTGTCCCTTTTCGGCAAGAGTAGAAGGTCTCGATCTCCTTACAACAACTATGATTGATGGAGAAATTTGGTACATCAGCGATTGCAATGATGTACCATGTGTAAAAGCTTAAGGCCATACTCGAGTCTGGCAACTTCTGGGGCAGTGAAAATTCAGCTCCGGTTCCTCCAGCAACGAAATGTAACCAGCCTCGTGCTCCCGCGAACAAGTTTCTTTAGTACGCTAGCCCCTTATTTGGATTCCTGACGTAGAGTTGCGTATACCCAAATTGACGAGCAAAACGGCTTGGTGTATACGGCTCTATATAGCACATGGTGTCTTGACGATACACCAAGTGCTCAGGACGGATGTTCAATGGCCACCAGAACGCCCCCGAAGGTAAATGGGTGAAATTGTCTGCCCCCCAAATATCCTTGAACTTTAACCTGTATTCTCCACCAGGAAATTCGGGAAGCATCGGAAGATCTCGTAATTTTGGTGGTGACGGAGCGTCTTACGGATTATTGACATGTAATTGCTCTACCACGTGGAATGTTCGTACTTTTCCACGAAGAACGGCTTGTCAATCGGACAATAATCCGCAGCGCTCATTAAAAACGGGCAGTGCATGACCAACCACGCCATTAGATATGTATACGGCATCTCCACCCTGGGGTTCGGTGTTTTCACCATAGCAGTTTCTCTTGCTGCCTTTCCCTTTGTAGCTTTGCCTTTATTCTTTTCTGCTGGTACAAAACTATTGCAGAGGACTCGAAGTCTGCTCTGGAGATTGCTTACCATTGCTAGTAAAATCCCGAACGGTCGTCCATAAGCTAATAGAACAGCAGTGTAAACGATGTTCTTTGCAATAGCCTCCTTGGGCAAGGAAGGGACAACGCATCTCTTCAGCCAAAGCATCAGAAAGCTAGCAAGTAAACCCCTATCAGAAATGGGGAACTGTGCATGATAATGAAAGATTTGGAAGACCGTGTCCGGGTTGAATCCCCCTTCATTAGACTCAATGATGTAAGTGGTGGCTTCCAACTTTAAGATGTGCTGTTCGATCTTCTCGATACTGACGTGATTGCGTCCGAAATCCATAGGGAGACTCTCTTTTAAATTAATAAAGAGGTAGTCTGTCCATTTCTTATGGCTGATTCCTTGATTCCTTACTCCAGCTAGATCAGCACAGATGTGATAGTGAAACATCATTTCCCAGTATATTTGATAGATGTGCTCGTCCCTCGCCTTCAGCATGTTCATCTCCTCGGCAGTAGGGATATATTCTTCATAAGAGACCTCGCCCATTGATAACCCAGACACCTCATACATTTCGTAGAGAACAAGTCCCAGCTCACGCACTGGTGTAAAGAAGGTGCCGGTCTCGGAGTTGTACATCTCCAAGAGGCTAAAGAGATGGTATGAGCTCTGGGGCAACCCGATTTGAATGTTCCTGACGGCCTTGTATAGACCGATCTCCTACAGGACTTGCTCATGGGTGTCCAACACATATTTAACGAGCTGGAACCACCACATGTTACCGATGAATGGATCCATCTGGGCATCCTGAAATCCTTGGCGGGGTACTGGCCACGCTTAGCCATGAATTTGCTGAGAAAAGTTTTGGCTCGAGTTGGGACTTGCCCAACTGGGTTCTCCTTGGTAACTCTACCGGGAAGGAGCCCCGTGACACATCTGGTGGGACCATCTTGATAGGCCCCATTCGCGCTGAACTTGCCGATCGCAACTCCATCATATTCCCGAGTTAGCTCCCAATCTAACTCACAACGGAAGGATAGCCTCTGGAGGTACACCAGAGGGTAGCGGCGTTCCATGTCAGGCAGGAATATCAGCAAATCACCAGCCTGGTAGAGTCATTTGCTCTCTTCCTCGAACAAAATCTCGTCAGAGTGCTCCATGGCGTCCCCGAAAAGGAACACTGGCTTCTCTAGGGCTTCTCGGTTCGTCACCTCGAAGCGAGTATAGGTGATGATCTCCCTTGCAGTTGGCGGGCTGTATCTAATCAGTTTCTCCCTGTGCTCCCTCAAACCTGGCTTGTATGCAGGGAGATCAGTGGTGACACAGAATTGGGTCGCCAAGTCTGCACCCCCAGCAAAACCGAAGTGATGCCTGTGAGAGATAGGATCCACTGAATAGCCAACTGCAAAAAGAAGAATTAGAGTTAGAAAATATTTTGAGGAAAAAATTCAGAAAATTTGCTAAGTATGAAAACATGGAGCTAAAAATAGTTTCGCGTGAGGCTAAGAAGATAGTTTCGCGTTTTGTCAAAAACGCGAAGTTAACAAGATAAAAAAAAAAACGCAAAGCTAATGGAATAACTTCGCGTTCAGATGAAAAATGCCAAGCTAAGGGAATAACTTCGCATTCACAAACGCGAAGTTAAATTTATAACCTCGAGTAGGAAACGCGACAATTAAGGAAAATGATTTCGCGTACAAAATGCGAAGATAACGTGATAGTTTCGCGTAGAAGAAGACCAGAGGTTTCTTCTTCTCCAAGCCATTTGGCTTGAGTACGGCGATTTTGCTGGTAAAGGAGGTAATTGGCCGGTTAAAACCAAGCCAAATCACTCCAAAAATGTTCTACAAGGCCCAAAATAGGAGATAATTACCTCCAATAGGTGCGGCGTAGACCACGCTCCCACTATGACCGCTGCCGCCGCTGCTCGCGCCAACTGCCGATGAGGAAGAGGCGCGCGAGGCCGTGCTCTTCTTGGGTGCCATTGAGCTCGAAATCTTGTGGAAAATCGAAGAAATTGGACAATGAATCGTCGGTCGCAGAACTCTGATCGCCTGAAGTTCGTGAGCTCTTGAAAATTCTTCGAATGAAGTGAAGAAAAAGAAGAGTTAAGATACTATTTAAATGAAAAAGCCCGCCCCTTGGTATTCGGTATGAGAATCGGAGCGGTTGCTCAGTGAAACGCGAGGCTATTAGCTTCGCGTGATGAACGAAAATGCGAAGATAACTTGGTATTTTAACTCCGTGTTCGAATTTGAAGATCCAAAGTATTTCAAAATCTGCTAAGTTCTGAGTCATTTTGAAAACTATGTAGGGGGTTCTGTTGGTGGTAAAATTTTCAAAAATCATTAAAAAGGAAATAACCACGCAGAACGTAGAGCTAACTCCGTAGCTCCGTGTTTTGGTTATTTAGCCTCGCATTTGAGTAAAATGCGGACCTAATCCATAACTCTATGTTCTGATGAATCTAGCTCCGCGTTCTGACGCGTTAACTCCGTGTGAGCGGATAATTATAATTCTAAATTGATTGAGATTGAAATTTGGGCTTATCCAATACCCAAATTGAGTCCAATCAGAACTCCAAAATCAAGAGATTTAAATCAAAATTAAGATATTTGATTAGAATCCTTAATGAACACAACTACTCTCCAATTCTTGTCAATTGAAAACTCTCATATTGGTCCAAGGCTATAAATACCCTTTTGAGAAAGCCTTTGGGGATCTTTTGAGCATTTGTGAAATTTAAGTTACACGTGAGAGCCTTGAACATATCAAAACCAGAAGAGAAAGATCAAGAGTCGGCCATCACCTTCATTAAGAAAGAAGACTTACGCGTCAGATTGTCAAAAGGAGCTACTCGATAGATCCCATCGTTACGAGAACCCACTATATTTTGTAAAAGAGAGCGATAATATATAAATCCTCTCGTTTGTTCTTTGTTGTTCACTTTCATTATAATCAAGTTATATTCAACGGAAGGAAGCAAAAATTTTGCTACGAACACCCACCAGTATGATTTGAAGCATCATAGTCTCTCTCCGTTCTTTGACAAGAATTCTCCTCGTTCTTACAGACAATTTGTCTTATATTCAAACTCATTCGAAAAGCTGATAGGGATTAAAAATAAATAAATAAATAAATAATTAGGATTCTAAGTAATTCATCAAGCATGTAGTGCTTTCTATTAGAAGTCCTCACAGTTCTGTCAAGATAGCTAATTTTGGTCTTCTATAACCTTTTCGGTTATATGAAAGTGGTTTACTTTCAAGAATCTAATATACTTCCATCTATTGAGCAATTAAAGATAGGGATTCAGAATCAAGTCCTGCTTTCTTTTTTTCTCCTTCTTTGGAAGTTAAATTACTATAAGATAAAACTGTGCTAGAACATTAAGCTTAAATCTGATATTTCTGAAGCCAATCAAAACGGATGAAGTCTCCATTCAACCTGTCAACTTCCACCATATCCAAAACTGATTAGGGGTAGTTTGCTTATGTCAATTAAACCCAAGGATTTCAAATTTACAAATCAAGGTTATTATAAGATTTTTTATGTCCCATGGTTAACTCAAAAAGTGTTGACTGATAATATGCATTACATCCAAAAACTTTAAACCACAATCTTTCAATTAGGTGCGATCAAAATTTTGTTAGCGGACTAAAAATGGATTCAGTATCCTACTTGGTTAGTACTTGGTTAGAAAGTAAACTTAATATTTGACTTGATGATGATATATAGTTATGAAACCCTAACTCTTTTAATGTAAATTATATATCAAAATTTAACTTATTCGTCGTTGGGTGTGTTTGGCTGTTTAAAGTAGTGAAAGTATGGAAAAAATTAAGAAGTACATTTCAAAATGGAAGTAGAATAAGATATTACGTATTGTGTTTGTTTGCTAACTTTTGGAGAAAAAAAAATGTATTAGGAAGTATGATGTGATTATTATTTAATTGATTAAATAAAACATACTTATATTATTTTATTTATTTCTTATGTATAAAAATATAATTCTTCAATGGTAATGATGACATGCAAATAAAAATTATTTTATTTGCCTAAATTATCTATTCTTATAGCGCTTCTAAATCAAAATGAGAGAAAGGAAATTTTGAAAGTAAGATACAATATAGACACCACCTCAATATATAAGAATAACTTCTAACTTTTTTTTTTTATCAAACAAATACTTGATATAGTAAAATTAGTTTTACTTTCACTACTTATATTGTATATTTTGCTTCTATGCAAACAAACGCACTCATTAACAATTTAACAAATTAATCAGTTCGGATTCTAATCTATCCGGTAATGTTTTAGTGGGTCCCAAGTGGATCTCGATCCTTGAACCCAAGAAGGATTTTAAAAAGGGCTTATCGTCGAATCTTCAATTGGGTAACGTGGCACGGTGGCAGCACTCATGTTACCAGATGGCGAGCTCCCACCGTCACCCGACACCAACTGTATTCTCACCCTCAATGCTCAATCCAACTCACCCAACTGCCCAGCGTCTCATTTGCTTCTCATGTGAGCGGACTATCACTAAACAGAGTAACAATAGCAATTTCAATTCCTAAAGCCCTGAGAACTCTAATTGCACCCGCACAATTTTACTCACTCCCTCTACTCAAACACCGATATGTGGGTCAAAAAAACAAACGTTACTTTTGAGTACAACATTAGGATTGCTTTTTTGTCAAGTTTTTTGAAGTAAAAGGAAATAAAATAAAAGGGTATTTACTGGTTTGTCCCTCAAATCTTTATATATTATGATTTTGCCCCCAAATCTTTATATTTAGAGTTTTCCCTTCAAATCTCATAAGTTACAACAATTTAGTCCCTCTCTCTAATACAATTAAATATTTGACAATTTTACCTCTATTTTCTGCTTCTATTTTCCTCCTCTCTTCTTTTTCTCTCTTCCTCCTCTCTTCTCATTTTCTTCATTATTTCTCCTCTCTTCTTTCAGTATTTAACTGTGTTAAGGAAGAGAGGAGGAAGAGAGGAGAAAGAAGAGATGAGAAATAATGAAGAAAAGGAGAAGAAAGGAGGAAGAGAGAAGAAGAAGAGAGAAGAAAAATAGAAGAGGAAAAGAGAGGTAAAATGGTCAAATTTTTTACTGTGTTAGAGAGAGACTAAATTGTTGTAACTTATGAGATTTAGGGGCAAAACTAAATATAAAGATTTAGAGGGCAAAATCATAATATATAAATATATGAGGGACAAACCAGTAAATATCCCTAAAATAAAAGAGGATTGAGTTGAGGGGGCTAAGTTTGTCCTTTCTTCGCAAAAAAAATATAGCTTTCTTTTTTCACCAAGTCACCTCTTCTCTTCAATCCAACAAATCCCAAAACCAATCTAAAATTCAACCCCAGATTCTCGCCAAAAGGTGAGTTTTTTTCGTCCTAATTTCTATTTGCAATTTTTAATTTTTTTTTTTTTTATAAGAGTTCATGTATGAATAGAATTTCTTGCTTGTTTGCTTCAATCTTTGCTTATGTCTATAGTTTCTTTATAGAAATTCATTTATGTGATGATTTGAGTAGAAATCTCTATTGGGTATGTATAAAATCTCATCTTGTGATGATTTGATAAGAAAAAGTTTCGATTTTGATTTGGGTTTTTTTTATTTGGGTAGAGATCTATCTATAGTTGCTATCTTTTGGCATTCTTTATCAATTAATGTTTTTTTTCTGGGGATTTTCTCATGTGGGACAATCTTTTTTACTAGGAGTGATTGGAGTGATTTGTCCTGTCTTGTTAAAATGGATCTTTGATTTTTTAAGTTGATTTTAAAAGAAAAAAAAAGTATTTGCTTCTACAATCTGAATTATCTTTTTTATTATTTATTTATTTATTTTTGTTGTGACTTTATTTCATGTGATGTTCTTTTCCTAAAGTTAGTTTTTTGCGGTTGAGAGAAGAAAATCTCCCTTGTAGAACTCATAAAGGTTTCATTTTTAATTGCATCTTTATTATAATGATTTAAATTAGCACTAGAAACTAGAGTAGTTGCATGATTTTTATCAGTTTAAGCTTTGAAACATAGATAATAACAATTTAATTTCAGTTTCTCTTGTTCATAGTTGTCTAAATAAATAAGTAATATATGGAGGATATCTTGTTGTTCCTTTGGTTCTACCAATCTAATAGTGGAAAAAAAAAAGTTAAATCTAAATTCTTTCCAATAAATTCTGTTATATGTATTTCGTTCAATTTTCCAACTATTTGGAATATTTAAGTTGCGTTTCAGATTTTGAAGTGAAAGAAGATTTGTTGAAAAGATGGGAGAAGCCATGTCTGACCGATACTGGTGCCACATTTGTGCCCAGATTGTGAACCCTATCATGGAGGTGGAGATAAAATGTCCCTTCTGCGACAGTGGCTTCGTCGAAGAGATGAGTAGTGCTGGCAGTGACCGAGGATTAGGAGGAATTATAGATGCAGATGATGATGATGATGATGAGCTATCCGATCGCTCCCTCTCTCTCTTGGCCCCAATCCTGCTTGGAATGATGGGCGGTCGGTCCCGGCGCCGGAGGTCTAGGTTTCCGATGGTGGATGAGGATTCTGACTCGGATCAAGATCGTGATTTGGAAGTGCTCCTCCGGAGGAGGCGCCGGAGCTCTGCCATTCTTCAGCTGCTTCAAGGTCTCCGTGATGATTTTGGATCGGAGAATGACACCTCTGAGAGGGAAAGGCCGAGGGAAAGAGAGAGGGAAAGAGGGAGCTCAGAGAGGGACCGAGAGAGAGAGAGGGAGAGTGTGATATTGATCAACCCTTTCAATCAGGCGATCATTCTTCATGGTACCTTTGATTCAGACGATGCAGAAGGCCATGACTCGAACCATGGCAGTGCTGGTGCTTCATTTGGGGACTACTTTACCAGTCCGGGCTTGGATGTGCTGCTGCAGCATTTGGCAGAGAACGATCCAAATAAATATGGCACGCCCCCAGCGAAGAAGGAAGCGATAGATGCCATGCCAACTGTGAAAATTGAGGAGAATCTCAACTGTTCAGTGTGCTTGGATGATTTCGAGATTGGGACTGAAGCTAGGGAAATGCCATGTAAACATAAGTTTCATAGCGACTGTATATTACCTTGGCTGGAGCTTCATAGTTCGTGCCCTGTGTGCAGGTTACAGATTCCTGCTGATGAATCTAAAGTCTCAAGTGAGTCTAGTAGGGGCAACAGTGCAGAAGGCGACAATGCAGATGATGGTAGTCGTAGAGGGAATGGGAATAGGTCTTCAATTCCGTGGTCTTTAACTGGGTTGTTCTCATCATCTGGGTCTCGCGCTAGCAGGAATTCTTCGTCGAACCCCTCATCATCGTCCACATCTGGAAGCAATTCTCATGTGGATGAGAATTGGAGGTGATTCTGTCTGTCACCAAAATCTCGTTCTTCTCTCACTGCTACTTTTCTATGGCTTTAATGTAGTTGCCGTGCGTAAATAGCCTTTTCTTTTCCTGCTCTTGGATGTGGAAGTAGTGACGACGTGTTCCTTGTCATGAATATTTCTGTTTCACCTCGTGCTTGTAAGCTTTTGCCATAATAACTAAAACTTACTCCTGTAATATTGACCATGTTCATCAATAGAATGCTGTTCTGCTTGGAGAAGGAAATTTTGCTGGGAACCTGAGAAATCATTCAAGGGCGTTAGCTCTTAGGATTTCGGTTGTGGGCTCACTTCATAAAGCTTTTCTTCGTTGGAGATTCCGATGGAGGCATGGCTTCTAATATCAAAATCAGCCTCTACGCAATGTGGGATTCGTGTTGGAGTTTTGGCAAAGACTTCACACTTAGTGAAGAATAGAGCCGTCGAAAGCTTTTCTTCGTGGGTGATCTTCTTGCAGGTATTGTGTTCTTATCATAAGTACTAGCGAAAGGAAATTGTTTCGTGTTTATGTTGGCCTTGTGTGGTTAAATTGCAAGGTGAACCTTGGCAAAAGTTTATGGAGACATGCATTTCATCCTAGTCATCTGCACCATGTTTATATGTTTGTTTTTAGTAGAAGCCCATTACATTATGACAATTGCCTTGTGCCTTTGTGGAAATGCCTGCTCTATATAGGTTGGGGATTTCGATAGGAGACTTGAAACCCTTTTCAAGAGTTGGTCAAAGTTTTGTGTCACGAGATCAGACTGTCTGAGTTAGAGCTTGAGTTTCATGTTGTATCAGTGTTTCCAGATACAAACTTCTGGTGAAGATCAATCGAAGCTATATATACCACTAATATTTCACTTGCTTCTATATATTCTAGAGTATCTGTGTGTCTTACGAAATAGGGTAGCAGATGTTCTCCTTGTCGCCTTCGAATTATCATTTTGTTTACTTGCGCTTGGGTGAAGTTTTACGTTATACATATGAGATACGCTTCTGGCTACATGCTGATGAAGTCTTGTTAGAGATTTCTTGAGATTAGCCGTTATTAAGTTAGGAGGGGTAGATATTTAGAATTCATATATATATATTTAAATTCTTTTCAATTGTTTAAAAAAAAAAAAAAAGGTATAAGTGTCTGCTGATGGTGAAGTGTGAACTGCAGATCATTATCAAGTATTTATTAGATTGTTATTGAGAAGTAACACTGGTATTTGTAGCCGTGCTGTTAGGTATTGGATTTTAATACTGAGATGCTTCTTAATAGGAGAATGATCAAGGTATTGGATTTTAATACTGAGATGCTTCTTAATAGGAGAATGATTGATGATCGAGTCTAAGATAATTAGATAAGTTGCACTTTGTCCCCATTGCAGTATTGACGACATCAGTTATGCAACATTTTAGTATTTTTTTTTTTCCTTTTTATATTGTATCTTAAAGATGGTGACAAAAGAGTGAACGGAAAGGTACAGGAAGAAGACTAGAAAGGCTGAGGACAAAAATTAGTGTGGAGGTGATGATGCTTTTGTTTTGATAGTTGTTACATTCTATGTTTGGAGCATTGAATTTGGTCAGTGTAAAAGTTAAAAGTGTTCTAGTTGTGTTCCATGCAAAATTTTAAATTAAAAAATTATTATTTTTATTTTTAATTCAAAAATTTATATGAATCGGATTAGAAATTGACTTATAAACACGTTTATTACTATCTCTGTTCAAAAGCCAATTGTGCTTTATGTTCTGCGGTGTCTCCATGTTATTTGTGATGGAGAGTTCGACTTCCTACCCTATTGAAATCATGTTATTTGTGATGGAGAGTTCGACTTCCTACCCTATTGAGATTTCAATAGTCTTATTAAATGACAGACCAAGTCTCCCGGTTGCGCTTAAAATGGTATCCAAGGCAATAACCTAGCTCTATTTCTTGGCATGAAATTGGATTTGGATCTGAAATTTTAGACCTGAACCGGATTCAGATCTAAAATATTGTAGGATTTAGATCAGGGTCGGTTCCAGGAAATGTTACGTGATAGTGGTATTCAATAATCTTTTTTGTGCCTTGAATTGGATATATATATTTTTTTTTGGAGAACAAGGCGATTGAATAATTACCCAAGTTAAATTCTCTACTAGAAGGGAATCAAACTTGAATCTTATGGCTGGGCTGACTCAATTTCACTGAATTGGATTTGATATGGCATTCTCTTGTTAGATTTGAAAATTCTGAGTTAGACTCGAGAAACATATCTAGTTTAGGACCCCTAGGCCAATACTTGAGCATAGTTTGGCTGCAGGCTAAGAATCAAACAAGCTTTATTTTGTAAATCATTAATAAAATCCGAAACGGAATATAAATTTTTTGACTTGGATTAGAAATTCAAATATTACGATGATTGATTAAGTGATACGTAACCACTAATAATCCGTAATAGGACTCACTTGGAACTAAGCCTAAGCGACTTTTGATACCCATTTCCAATCTTATGTTATTGATTTAATATTAATTCAACGTCAATCAAGACGGCTTACTGAATGCATATGTTTGAGTAATTGTAGAGGTGTGTGTTAGTCCATCTTAACGGATATTGCTATACCCTTCATACCGATATCTAAAAGATTTTTTTTTTTTTTTTCACACTTTTGATACCAGTCAGGTGTTGATCCATTTGTACTAGATTGTCATACTTCTGATATCCATATCGAACAAAACAAAAAAAAAAAAAAAAAAAAAAAAAATTGCACCTCTACAATCAGCAATGATTGTATTAATAATTAACATTAGCATTTGGTAAGTAATCTTGATTGAAGTTGAATTAATGCCAAATACAAGTGGTAAATCATTAATATAACATTTAACGGGCATCAAAACTCACTTTAACCTAGTTATAACAAATACATGCCAAGTCCATAGGAAAGGTAAGTCTTTTCATATCTAGAATTATTTAGGCAGACTAAAGATAAGAAGTTGAGAGTTGGTTGTTTGACTAAATAAGTTATCTATCTAGAAAGTAAATACCTAGGATTTGACTCCACTAAGCAATTAATGTATCCAACCAATTAAGTATCTTGCTATCAAATTTCATAATCCATACTCGGTTAAGTTGTATGAATTAGAATAGATATGTTAAAGCAAATAATCAGTTCTAAGAAATTTAAGCTGTATGGAAAATATGATAACTTATTAGAGTATTTTGTTAAGATTAGAATTGTATGTTGATGTGATAAATTTACTGTAAGTGTATAGTATCGGTTGTAGCGCTTTACAGCTCGTTCCTACAGGGATCTAGAGTTTCTAAATGAAATTCGAGTTATTCTAATTAGTTTAGGATATAAAATCCACTAGTTCACAACCAAGTATTAATTTTATTATTTTCTTTCTATCATAAAAACTGATCTCTTAGTTTTAATCTTTTAATTAAAGTGTTTTAAGTATGAGCTATCAAGTGGTGTGCAAGTAAAACTCATCAAAAATACTACTTTTCATAAAAGTAAACTAAATCATGAGATAATTCTATGAAAAAAATGAAATCAACGACCCCCAACCCTAACTAAATATTGGCTATCAAGAAACTTAATTCAAGTATAAACTATCAAAGTATTAATTTACAACTTGTTGTATTATAATCTTTTCATGAAAAAATCATATCTTTATTATTTTATTTTAAAAATAAAATAATAAAAATAATTACATGGTTGATTCCTAGTTTCTTCTACATTCTATAGCTAAATTAATTTAGCTACTCATGGTTCTAATTAAAAATCTTTTTTTTTTTTATCTATGAAAGTGATTAAATATCTAAAATAGAAAGTAATTAAATCTATCTAAAAAATAAATAAAATATTTCTACTTATTAGAAAGAACTTGAAAACAATGGAGTCACTTCTAGAGTGCAGTATGGCGGCCGTCACCTCTTCGGCAAAACCCTAATCTTTATTGATAATTATGAGTACAAAATTGCATAATAATACCTAGGTTACAAGGACACGGCTAATATATAAATCTCGGAGACACAACTAAGGTAACTTAGGAATTCAACTCGTCCACTAGGGTAACTTAGAAGTTTAACGGCTTATTGCAAATGCTAAGCGCAATCGCAATTTCTGTAAAAATGAGTTAAAATTTTTCTTTTTCTTTTTAGGTCTAGATTTTGCTTGAGAACTAATAAAAAATAGGCGTAGAGGTGTAATAAGTGTCATATATTGCACATTTATAACTTTCATATTGTCTATTTTTGTATATAAATAATACTACTCGGATATTTTTAGTGTGTTCTTCAGGTTAAACCTATTCCTACAAAAAAATGGCTTGAACTCATAAACGGATTAGGCAACAAAGCCAGAAAAGAGTTAAAAGATGATAAAGCTACAAGAATACGAAGCCAAAGGGAGCCAAAGGCAAATACAGTCATTCAAATTAAAAGAATAAGCCTAGAACTTCGTGCAAAAGAGAGTTGAAGCCCAGAACTCACTGTTTTGCCGCTATTTACTGGCAATTGCGGCTATACAGCTATGATTATCATCTTTGTCTTTAACTTAATAAACTATTATGAAGTAAAAAATAGATGTATACTTACTTCAAAATTACTATTAGCGGTATTTATTTTTTGGATTTTTATTTTTTTATAAATTTTTAAGTGTATTAGCCAATCTACTTTCCTATCAAACTTTAAATCTAATTTATATTTTATTTGTAATTAGGTTGATTTATTGAAGAAATTTTTTTTGTATTTTTTGTATTTTTTTCAGATTTTTTTAGAGATTTTTTTTCTTTTTTTTTTTAGATTTTTTTAGTTACCTTAAAAACTACACAAAGTATAAAATAAAGAAACCCAAAAAATCTAGAAATAAAATAAAAATTCTAAAAAAAAAACTAAAAATTCTAAAAAAAAAACTAAAAATCCTAGAAAAACACGGAAAAAATCTCCTAACTCACTCCCTCACACCTAAACTTGTGTATGCCCTCATACAAATATCATCAGTGCCGTTCTCTCTGCCTCTTACTCGATTCTCCCAGTGCACGACATACACGTGCAGTGGAATCCCCTCCACGGTTAATTTGTTTCAATTGACGCTATATTTTTTGAAGACCACGCCAAACAATATTTATCTGCTCAGTGGGATCCGTTGGCAGGTCTTGGTCAAACAAAACGTTATTTTCCTCCTCTTATGTTAAATCGGTGGTATATATATCTTTTTCAACTGTGTTTCTGTTCCAATCTTCTGGAACAACAGCGTGATATATTACTGATATGTGTTCCACGATTATGAACACACGTGAGGATGCATATGCATCAAATTCTTCAGCTGACATAAATCTGTGATACAATTATATAATCAGATACGGTAGATGCAAACTAGTTCTCGACTGCATTTTGGCATCTATAATAGTATCAATTAATTGTGTGCATATACAAAAATGAGTATCCTGTCGCATGATGCAAGCAACAATATGTAACGTGGGTGTGTAAAATGAAGACATGTGTGTAATCCCCATAACGTTGGTGTTGATCCAGCGGCAAGTCACGTATACATTGTGAGAAAGTGTCTTACTATTGATCCCTCTATCACGTGTCAATATGCAAGTAGGATCCATCCGTGTAAGATATTCCTTAGTCGCATCTGGACTTTGATTTCTAGAGTGAAGGAGGATACCAGTGGATACAGAGATGGCCACTGCGAGCACATCATGGATTTCTCCATGTTAGTGGAGTTAATAGTTTTGCGATCCTCCGAAATATCGAATTTCGCAAAACTCGCATAAAACTCTTCTACTAACTTTTGGATGTAAAATGAAGTGGACGTGTATAACAAGTAATTCCATCCCAAAGTTTCTATAGTGGATAAAAAATATACCAAAAATGCAGCAAAAATCTCACCAAAATATTTCTCACAAACAAATCTTGTCATTTGACTAGTTCAAAGACCACAAAGTATTTTATTTGAAAATAAAAATAAATATAAGATTTCAAAAGTATACCTCCCTTGAAGTTTCAGGGAGAAAAAACTGTCCTTTGCCGCTGATTGGCGGCAATATGGCAAGATTTGGCGCACGGCTTCTTGTAGAGTGAATCTGAAGAGTAGACTCTTTTAGACACCCTGGGAGTGAACTTGGACCCAAGACTACCACAGATCTGAGAGAGGAAGAGAACGGAAAATGTGGGTTGTGGGGAAGACGAGGGGTGATGGGGTTGGCCTGGATGAATTTATAGGGATAGCAAATTTTTGTCCAACCCTTCTCCTTTCTTTGATTTTGCTTTTCAGCCCTCAACTTCTCATTCTACCCTGCATAATGTTAGAAATACACAATATAAATAATATGCATTCTAATATACAGATCAATACATGCCCCTACGCATAGATTGGGTTGGGTCATGAATTATCATGACCTCCACATGATCGCTCGCTCGAGTCTCTATAAAAAATTTTAATCTTTGACCATTTACTTTAAATAAATCACCGTTTTTAGGGTTCTCGAGATCGATTGTATCGTGATGGTGCGCAGCCCATACTATGTACGTCATTCCATCTTGACCTCAATTTTTCAGGGAATAAATGTAGCTTTGAATTATACAAGAGAACTTTCTGCCTTGGTGTAAATGACTTGCGAATAATCACATTGTCATGAAACACTTTAGTCTTCTCTTTATAAATCTTAACTTTCTCATATGCATCCCTTCTAATCTCATCTAGCTCATTAAGTTGTAACTTCCGCTGCTTGCCAGTTTTTTCAAGCTTAAAGTTAAGGAACTTAATGACCCATAAAGCCTTATGCTCAAGCTCCACCGGTAAATGACACACTTTTCCAAATATCAACCGATAGGGAGACATAGCTAGATTGATCTTGTAAGAGGTACGGTAGGCCCATAATGCATTCGTTAGTTTACTTGACCAATCATTTTATTGTATTGCACCGTCTTCTCCAAAGTCAGTTTTATTTGGCGATTGAAAACTTTCACTTACCCACTAGTTTGCGGATGATACGGTATAACAAACTTAAGGGTAATAGAATATTTCTGCATGAACACCTTAAATGATCATTAGTAAAATGGGTGCCGTTATCACTAATGATAGTTCGAGAAATACCAAATCGAGAAAAGATATTCTCTTTCAAGAACTTGACAACAACTTTGTTGTCATTCGATTTTGCGGCAATTGGCTCTATCCATTTAGAAATATAATCGACAGCGACTAATATGTATTGGTTTCTAAATGAGTTGGGTAATGGTCCCTTAAAATCTATACCCCATACATCGAATATCTCAACCTCAAGGATAGATTGCAGATGCATCATATTGTGCCGTGAAATTTTGCCTACGAATTGATATCGTGTGTAGGTTTTGCAATATTCCACGTCTTTAAAAAAAGTTGGCCAATAAAAATTACTCTGCAACACCTTTTCAGCCATTTTTCTTGGACCAAAGTGTCCTCCACAAGTACGATTATGAAAAAAAGAGAGAAAACTTTGTATCTCATCTTCAGATATGCATCGATGTATGATCCAGTCTGGGCAACATTTGAACATATATGGTTCATCCTAATAAAAAAAATTTACTTGGGACAATAATCTATATCGGTCTTGCTTGAACCAATGGGATGAAATCTCTTTGGTCACAAGATAGTTCACAATGTCGGCAAACCATAGTCCACGCGTTAATACAAGTAATTGCTCATCAATAAATGATTCATTTTTGGGGTAAGAATTAGTTGGAACATTGGGCAGGCGAGACAAGTGATCCGCTTCTAGATTATCAACACCTTTCTTATCTGATATATCGAGATCAAACTTCTGTAATAAGAGGATTTATCGAATGAGCCTTACTTTTGCGTCTTTCTTGGTCAACAAATATTTAAAGGCAACATGATCAGTGTATACTATAATCCGTGATCCAATAAAATTGGAGCAGAACTTTTCAAGCGCCAAGATGACTGCTAGAAGCTCTTTCTCTGTGGTAGAGTAGTTCAACTGGGCGTCATTGAGTGTCCTACTTGTATGGTAAATCACATGTGCCTGCTTATTAATACGTTGTCGAAGAATAACACCGATAGCATAATCAGATGCGTCACACATAAACTCAAAGGGCAAACTCCAGTCTGGTGCATGAATGATAGGAGTGGTGATAAGCACCTTCTTAAATTGCTCAAATACTCTAAGACAATTAGGTGTGAAATTGAATGACACATTCTTGGCCAGTAGATGTATCAAAAGTCTAACAATTTTGCTAAAGTCTTTAATAAATTTTCTGTAGAATCCAGTATGGCTAAAAAAGGAGCGAATATCTTTCACTGATCATGAAGGTGGAAGATTCACGACGAGGTCCACCTTGGCTTTATCAACCTCAATACCATCCTTCAAGATGACATGCTCTAGCATTATGCCATTTTTTTTATCATGAAATGGTATTTTTCCCAATTGAGTGTCAAATGTTTCTCATAACAATGCATGTGAACTAATTCTAAATGAGACAGACATTCTTGGAATGAATTTCTGAAGATGGAGAAGTCATCCATGAAGATTTTAAAAAATCGTTCAACCATATTAGAAAAAATACTCATCATGCACCTTTGGAATGTAGCGGGCACATTGCATAACCCAAAGGACATGCATCTATATGCAAAGGTGCCAAATGGACACGTGAACATGGTCTTTTCCTGATTCTCTGGAGCGATGGAAATTTGGTTGTAGCCAGAATATCCATCTAAGAAATAATAGAACTCATGTTTGGCCAACCGTTCTAATATCTTATCAATAAAAGATAAGGGAAAGTGGTCCTTCCTAGTTGTAACATTTAGCTTCCTATAATCGATACAAACTCGCCATGCCGTCTACATGCACGTTGGGATAAGCTCATTTGCATCGTTATTAATTACAGTGATTCTGGACTTCTTAGGCACTACTTGAACCAGGCTCACCCAAGCACTATCAGAGATAGAATAAACGATCCCATTGTCAAGCTAGTTAAGAATATCTTTCCTCACAGTGTCTTTCATTGTTGGATTCAACCTACACTGAGGATCTCTTGTAGGTCATGCATTATCCAATAAATGAATTTTATGCTGCACTATAGATGAACTAATCCCTTATATATCGGCCATACTCCAGTCTATGGCTTCTCTATGTGCTTTCAATACTGATATGAGTTCTTTCTCCTGAGCTTCAGTTAAATCTGCAGAGATAATGACTGGTAATGTGTCGTGTTCACCCAAGAAAGCTTACTTGAGATGACTTGGATGGGTCTTCATCTCAAGTTCAAGTGGACACTCAATATGGTAGTAACTGAACTCGTGGTTCAGTCATCAATGACTCAGGTGGAAGTTCCCATCAAGTGGAAGATACATAATTATATGACTCATCAAGCGTATACAAAAATAATCTCTCATCAATTAAACTATCCAGCTCATCAAAGAATTCCTCCTCTTGGTACTCACTAGACAACCCTTCGATCATATTCACCTCTAGGGGCTTATCATGTGGATCACTCGATTGGCGCCCGATATTGAATATATTCAAGTCAAGTGTCATATTTCCAAAAGAAAGTCTTATCAATCCACTCTGGCAATTAATAACAGTATTAGAAATGACCAGAAATGGACGTCCCAAAATAACTGGGATACAGTACGTGGATCCACCATAGGTTGAGTCTCGAGAATTATGAAATCGACTAGAAAAATAAACTCTCTAAAATTAATCAAAACGTTCTCAATCTCTCTCTTACGGTTCTTCACACATCTATCAGCTAACTATAATATAATCCTTGTATGTCTCAACTCTCCCAATCTAACTATTGGTACACTAAATAAGGAAGCAAGTTGACACTTGCTCCTACATCTAGTAGAGCCCTTTCAATCACTATAGTTTCTATGGTGCAGGAGAAAGTAAGACTTTTAGGATCTTTATACTTCACAGGTACTGACTAAGAGAGGATGTTAGAGATGTTAGCAGTTAGGAAGACTTTCTACAAAATATTTATTATTCTCTTCTTCATGCATAAATTCTTTAAGAATTTTGCATAAGCAGGTACTTGTTGGATTGCATCAAGAAGAGGAATATTAACCTTAACGTGCTTGAATAACTCAAGGATGTGCTCGATTTGAGGAGAATTTTTCTTTAGTCGATTTGGATAGGGAGCCTTTAGCTTATAAATATGGTCGATAGGAGGATTAGACTCAGAGGGGTCAGACTCCTCTATCATGCTAGTGGGTGGATCGTGGGATGACCGTGATGATGATGGTGAATTATGAGGTGATAATGAAATCGTGAAATCAAGGAGTGTAGCCTGCCGTGCACTAGGAGTGGAATTAGGTGGCATGTCTACATAATTGTCAACCAGCTTGCCAGAGCAAAGCGTGTAAATGGCATTAACTTGGTTGACATGCGACTGATTGGAGTTTGAAGAACTGGCGTTAACGTTTGTTAAGAGTTGACTTGGAAAAGTACTCTTACCATGTTCACTCATTTGACTCGCTAATTGTCCAACCTGTTGCTCTAAGTTCTTAATAACCTGAGAGTTGATGAGCAGGTGCTGATCTGTTCTTTGAATAAAATTAATTGACACTTTCAAGAGATTTTGTATATGTGTGTTAAGGTTGGACGAGAACTTAAGAAGATTTTCAATACTCTTCTCAAATGACTGGAGTCGCTTTTCTTGATCGTTGTTAGACCTCTATTGTGGATGTGATTGATTGTGTACAGATGGTCTGTTCGGGTTGTTTCCATGATTTGAAGCGTTTGGGTGTTGATAAGCACCCACATTTGGTCTTGGAAACTGATCATTGGCTGAAAGCTGCATGTTAGGGTTGGGGGCTCCCTGATATTGTCCATAATCCCAAGAGAGATTTGAATGGTTCCTCCAGGTAGGATTATATGTAGAAGCATATAGATTATTCATAGGTCTTGGATATAAGGCATTCACCTGTTAAAATTTCGGACCTATGGAGTTCACTAATAGTGGACACTCCTCTATGATGCGATTTGGAGTTCCGTAATTAAGACATGAGGGACCATATATTTAATTGACTTGACCCACTAGTGGAGCACTAGAAGTCTCGAACACCTCAATTCTCCACATAAGGGCTGCAATCTTAGTTTCGACAGCTATTGAGTTGTCGACGCTATGTATCTCACCCTTATGTGTAGAAGTTGATGTATTGGGTTTCTCAGCGGGACTCTCCCATTACATAGTTTTCCATAATAGGTCCTCAAGGAAGTCCCACGCTTCATTCTCATTCTTTCTTATGAACTCCCCTTGACACATAGACTCAATAAGAGTTTTGGATGTGTAATCGAGTTCTTCATACATGATTTGACATAACCGCCACATTTCTATAGTATGGTGAGGGCACTGAGCTAACAAATTTTTGAATCGTTCCAAGTATTTCTAGAAGGGTTCTCCCGGCACTTTATGGAATTGATTAATTTGATTTCAGATTTTTGCCGTCTTGCGCTTGGGATAATACTTCTTAAGAAAAATTATAACGAATTCATCCCAAGTAGTGATTGAATCAATAGGCATATCGTACAACCACTTCTTGGCATTATCTTTGAGAGTGAATAGAATGAAGTGGAGCTTAATTGCATCCTCCGATAAATGTTGCAGTTTAATCATTATACACACTTTCTGAAATTTACTGATAAAGAGATATGCATTCTCAGAATCAGAACTAGTGAATTTAGAAAGCATGCTGATGTACTGCAATTTCAGTTCATAGTGATTACCCGTTGCGTGTGGAAGTTTGATGAATGATGGTAGTAATGCGCACAACGGGTAACATCGATCCTGAAGGATCGAGATCGATTGGTCCATCTTATCTCCCATGAGCAAATCTGATCTCACTAGTCGACCAAATTGATCACGGGTCTAATGTGGTATGAACTAGCGACTGTGAGTGGATGCGTGAGTTTCCTAAACTAATGTAAGAAGTGGGGTGTGGTGAAGATGAAATGGTGGAAGAGATATAATAAAAAAAAATGTGATGTCCTACTGTTCCTACTGCTTTTATTTTTTTTTATTTTTTTTACAAAATCAGAGAACCAAAACACAGAATTGGAGGGAAATTGGGGTAAGAATTCACCTGAGCTGCCGCTATTTGGCGGTTCTTGCCGCCAATTAGCGGCAAAACCAAAGAGATTTTCTCTCTGGTTTCTGCTACGCAACTCTAAAACTCTTCTGATCCCTTTGCCTTCTTGTATCTGCACTTTCTGGTTTCTACACACTCAACACATACTGTTAACCCGTAAAACGTTAGAAAAAGTAAGAAAATACAGTCAATCCTTAACAACGACACCAAAAATTTGATGTGATAAATTTACTGCAAGCTGTTCGCAGCAGAAATTCGTTGTTTTCTTTCCATTGAATTCAACTTAGATTACAATGAAAGAGAACAAAAGAAAAGAGAACAAACGAGAGAATTTATATTTTATCGCTCTCTTTTACAATGAAAACGTGGGATCTGTGTGGCGATGGGATCTATCGAAGTAGCTCTTTTGGACGATCTGACGACGAGGGTCTTCTTGCTCTTGATGAAGAAGATGCCGGCCGACTCGGATCTTGATCTTCTCTGCTCTTCATGAATTCAAGGCTCTATGCGTAACTCGAATTCTCTAAGATGCTCGAAATTTTTTTCAGAAAAAGATCCCTAGGGCTTCCTCAAAGGGGTATTTATAGCCTTAGGATGATATAAGAGTTTCTATCTAAATAGAATTTATTTTCATCAAGGATTCCAATCAAATATCTTAGTTTTGATTTAAATCTCTTGATTTAGAGTTCTGATCGGACTTAATTTGGGTATTGGATAAGCCCAAATCACAATCTCAATCAATTTGAGATTCTGGTTATCTGCTCATGCGGAGCTAATCGCATCAAAATACGGAGCTATTGATTAGCTCCGTATTTTTACTCAAACGTGAGGCTAAAATAGCCAAACGCGGAGCTATAGAGTTAGCTCCGCATTCTGTTGTGGAAAACTCTATTTACTTAGAAATTTTCACTGCCAACAGAACTTCCTCCAAAGTTTTCAAAATGGCTTAGAATTTAGCAAATTTTGAAATACTTTGGATCTTCAAACTGAAAACGTGGAGTTAAAATACCAAGTTTATCTTCGCGTTTTGTATACTTGCGCGGAGCTAATAGCTTCACGTTTTAATGGGTAACTGCTCAGTAATTGCTCCAAATCTTGCGCCGAATACAAAGGGGCGGATTTTCTCATTTAAATAGAGTCTTTAACTCTTCTTCTTCCTCACTTCATTTGAGAATTCAAGAATTCCAAAAACTCAGGCGATCCAGACGACCGGCGACTAGCAACCCGAGCAATTCCCAACCATTTTCCTTTAATTTTTCCAAGATCAATGGCACCCAAGAAGACCACAACATCGCGCGCCTCCTCACCATCGGCGGTCGGCGCTAGCAGCGGCGGCAGCGGCCGAGGCAGTGGTCACAGCGGTGAGCCAGTCCACATCGCGCCTATTGGTGGTAAGATTCTTAACTTTTGGACTTTTTAGAACAATTTAGGAGTGATTTGGCTCGGTTTTAAACGGCTAATCATCTCTTTCACTGGCGAGATCACCGTTTTCCGACCGTACGGCTTGGAGAAGAAGAAAGATCTCTGGTCTTCTTCTACGCAAAGCTATCGCGTTATCCTCGCGTTTGAAACGCGGGGCTATTTTGACTAGCTGTCGCGTTTTAACGCGAGGCTATGATTTTTAGCTTTGCAGTTGCAAACGCGAGGCTATCTTATTAACCTTGTGTGGAGTTATTCATAGCTTCGCGCGGGGTTATTCTTAGCTTCGCGGGGGGTTATTCTTAGCTTCGCACGGAGTTATTTTTAGCTCCGCGTTTCTATACTTAGAAAATTTTCCAGATTTCTCAATTTTTTTTCTAACTCTTGATTCTTCTTTTTGCAGTAGGGTATTCAGTGGAAGCTCTCCCCCATTGGCACTACTTCGGATTTGCTAGGGGTGCGGATCCGACGGCTCAATTCCGCTTCACAACTATCCTTGCTGCATACAAGCCAGGCTTGAGGGAGCGTAGGGAGAAGCTGATCAGATATCATTCTGCTACTGCATGGAAAATTATAACTGATACTGCCTTCGAGGCTACCAACCGGGAAGTCTTAGAGAAGCCCACGTTTTGTTTGGAGACGCAATGGGGCAATCAGACCAGATCCTCTTCGAAGAGGAGTGCATGTGGCTCTACCAAACTGGTGGCTTGCTAATGTTTCTCCCCAGCATGGAGCGCAGTTACCCTCTAGTTTATCTTCAGAGGTTGGCCACGCATCGCGAATTGGAGTGGGGGCTGAGCCAGGAGTATGACTGCGTTCCTACGGGCAAGTTGGGCGCACACAGGGCTTACCAAGATGGTCCCACGAGATGCATCACCGGGCTGCTTCCGGGAAGAATTGCGAGAGAGCACCCAGTAGGTGAGGTCCCAATTCGCGCATGAACTTTTCTCAGTGAGTTCTTGGCGCAAGGAGGCCAATACCCAGCCAATAATTTTAGGATGCCTGGCTGGGTCTACTCTTCTGGCAACATGTGGTGGGCCCGTTTTGTCCAATACATGCTAGATTCTCATGAACCAGTTCTGAGAGAGATTGGCTTATACAAAGCCATCAGAAATGTTCAATTTGGGATTCCTCAGAGTGCCTATCACTTTTTCGGTCTCTTAGAGATGTTCAACCCCGAGACCGGCACTTTCTTTACATCAGTGGGTGAGCTGGGACTCGCTCTCCACGAGATGTTTGAAGTGTCCGGGTTGTCAATGGGCAAAGTCTCATACGAAGAGTATATCCCCACCACCGAAGAGTTGAATATGCTGAAGGTGAGGGACGAGCGCATCTACGCCACCTACTGGGAGATGATGTGTCATTACCGCATCTGCGCCGACATGGCAGGTGTGCGTAATCAGGGTATCAGTCACATAAAATGGACCGATTACCTTTTTGCCAAATTGAACTCTAAAGATAGTTCGGCAACAGTTCATGGCTATGCTCCTGTTGATGTCAAGGAAATTGATCGTCGTATCGCTAAGACTCGTGCCATACTTTATACTGCTGAATCCAACGAAGGCGGATTCAACCCTGGCACTATCTTCAAGAGTTTCCACTACCAAGCTCAGTTCCCAGTATCCAATAGAGGTTTTATTGCTGGGTTCTTGATGCTGTGGTTGAAAAGATGCGTCGTGCCGTCATTGCCAAAAGAGCCGATTGCGATGAACGTGGTATATCCAACGGTTCTGCTTGCATACGGCCGACCTTTTGGACTCCTTCCCGCTATGGTGTGCAACCTACAGAGTGGACTACGAGCGCTCTGTAATGGTTTTATTTCCGCCGACAAGGGGAAAGGGAAAGGAAAAGGCAAGTCAAAAGAGACTGCCAAGGCAAAGACTCCAAACCCCAGGGTGAAGATGTCTTATATCTACTTGATGGCGTGGCTTGTCATGCACTGCCCCTTCTGATGAGTGCGGCTGAACACCCCCCAGCTGACAAGCCATTCCTTATGGAGCTATACGAACGCTCCTCATGGAAGAGTCACTATATGTCTCAAATCCGGAAGACACTCCGGCTTCACCAAAATTACGAGATCTTCCGGTGTTTCCCTGACTTCCCCAGCGGAGAATACGGGTCAAAATTCAAGGATATTTCGGGAGCAGATAATTTTACCGTCTTATCCTCAGGAGCGTTCTGGTGGCTCCTTAATATTCGACCCGGGCACTTGGTGTATCGTCAAGACACCATATGCTATATCGAACCGTACACCCCGAGCCGCTTTGCTCGCCAGTTTGGGTACTCCCAATTTTATGTGGGTAACCCAAACAAGAAGCTGGCCGATGAAGGGAATCTGTACGAGGGCGCCCGCAGTTGGTTCCACTTTGTAGCTGGTGGAACCGAGACTGAATTTTTCCTACCCCAGAAGTCGCCAGAACTGGCCATGACTCTTAGCTTTTGCACATGGTATAGCGTTGCCAACGCTGACGTGCCCAACTTCTCCATCAACCGGAGTTGTTGCAAAGAGATAGAAGCATTTTACTCTAGCCGCAAGGGGGCTAAAAGAGTAAGGGTGAAAGGAATGGACGAATTCCTTGGTGCAGCAGTCGATCCATCAGATTTTGGCGACTCTGATGATGATGACGATGATGGTGATGATGATGACGCTGATGTTGGAGGAGCTCCCCAACCCATGGTCACTCGTTCCCGGAGTCCGACCGTTAAACGTCGCGGAGCCCCGAGAGAAGGACCAACCAAGAAGAAGAAGAGGCTGGCTCCGGGGACTCTATTAGTCCCTCAAGAGGCAGCGGTCAAGTTAGCTTCAGACTTGCTGGCCTCAACTCTGCCACCTGGGCCGACAGAGGAGAGTATGCCTGGTGAAGCTCCCCACGCTCCTGATGCTGCGGTTCGCCTGCCGATTCAAGAATCGGCAGAGTACACTACGATGCAACTCTTAGGCGGCGAAATGGGTGTACTTTTAGAGACAACAGCGGCTCCTCCTTCAAGTCTAACCACAGGACTTGTATCCCCTGGTATGGTCCTTTCATATTTTATGCTCTATCTTCTATTCGTTTTCTATATTATATGTAACACTCCTTGTTTGCTTTTCTGAGATGCATGTAGTCAATTCCACTCTCCCATGCATTCAACTACCAGGGTGGAGTCCGAGGAGCTGGTCGACTACTCTGGCACCACCGGTTCGGTGGGTGGTCTAGGTAGTTCGGCGGGGGAGTTTGATGTGGATATTTTCACGTCAACTCCTCTCTCTGTTCCTACTTCAGTTCCATCAATTGATGAACTCGCGAGTGATGATAGGACAAAGGTCGTTGTCGCGGCCGCAGCAAGAGAGGCTACCCCGTCCCAAAGTCTGCCATCTCCAACACCGAGGGTCTGCTCCGAAGAAACCTTTCCAGTGGTTGTTGGTGTGCCCTCTGTTCCTCAGCCAGCAGTATTAATGCCTTCTACAATTATGGTTGTTGAGATACCGGTGACTCCTCCAGCTCCAAGTCATCTGCCAACAGGAGACGAAGAAAATTTGAAATTCTCATTCGAAACCACTTCTGCCACAGGAGGAGCTTCGGGTGAAGATACTCCATTGTCTGCCTCTGCTGGTGGTGCTACTTGAATGATCTGTACCAGTGATACTTCTCCTCGGGTTCCCAGTTCTGCCAAGTCCATATTGGCTTTACTGGCCCCGCATGTCATGAATCTGGTACTGGGACGGGCTTCTTCTTCCTCGACTCCAACGGATGCCACTCCTTCCCCAGCGACATCTTCCTTAGTGCTGCCTGCTTTAAATACAGACACTGTAGACCCTCTTGAAGAATTCTTTAACCACAGTGTTAATGACTTTATGCGGTTGCTAAGGAAATGTATTGGGATGATCCTGGACGGAAGAGATTTCCTTAATTTTGGACGTCCAATATTGTCCAGCTATCTGGATAATCATCGAAAGGATTGGGGGACGTGACCGAGCAGCTCCTTACCGGGCCCGCCTTGAAGCTTTAGAAGAGTAGGTGAACACACTAAACACAGTTCGTCAAGCGGATGTGGAAGCGATCACTGAAATAGAGTTGGTGCGGCTACGGGCAGAGTTAGCAGCTCGCCAAGAAGAGTTGAGGCTACAGGAAGAATGATGGTCACGGGAGTTGGTAGAACTACGAGCCAATCAGGAGTCCATTCTCAGAGGGTTGGAGATGGTGGACTTCGAAATTGAGGGGAGCCAGGCCGCCATTCTTAGAGCCAGGGATACTATCGCTAAGGCTCGGGCTATTCTAGAAGCCAGCGAGTCTCGGCTAGGGGAATCCGTTAAGAAACGGGAAGAGCTGATCCTCCAACAAGGACAGCTCGAGCAGGAAGGCATAATAAAGAGTCGCGCTATCGAAGAGTCTCGTCAGCGGTTGACACAGCAACTCGCAATAAATGACGATGATTTGCGCCGGCAAGCTCAATACTCCGTGGAGGAGTCTCGTCGTCGAGTCATTGATGAGACGACGAATAAGTTGAAGCTTTTGGGAGATCCATAACTTCCTTTCATTTTATTCTTTATTCTTTATTCTTTTTATAAAATAACTTGTAACAGAGGAAAGAACTTAGTGATTCTTTTGATTCTTTTGTAACTTTATTCTTTTAATTTATGAATAAAGATAACTCTTTTGATTCTTTTATCTGTTGGCTTCAAAAATTTGCTTGCACAAAAAATAACTTGTCATCAAAATAGTTCACTGTTTTGGTAAAACAATCCAAGGCTCATCTGCGTAACTTAGATCATTAATACCGACCGGGTTATGATTATTTAACCTCGGTAAAGCTCATTGAAAAGAGCAAAATGATAGTTTGGTGAAGATGTTTAAACACTTACACCAGGATGATCGGGTCAGGATCATTAACTTAGACAGAGGTGCCTAATTGCACATGCCTTAGTTGGATGGAGGCAATTCAAGGCTCTGATGCGTAACTTGAACTGCACATGCCAAAATAATCGAGTGATGATTATCAGATTTCGGCAGAGGCACCTAATTGCACATGCCTTAATTTGATGAAGAAGTTCAAGTGCTCATATGCGTAACTTGAACTGTCCACTCAAAGATGATCAAATCAGGATCATTAACTTAAACAGATGCGCCTAATTGCACATGCCTTAGTTTAATAGAGAAGTTCAAGTGCTCATTTGCGTAACTTGAACAAGTGGATGGTTATACTTCTAGGGAAATGAACCAGATGTGACAGTCATTCTGTCACCGTTCTGGTTCATTAAGTATAATATTTCTTCAGAAATTTGCCGTTGATCGGCATCATCATCCTATCACCATTTTGGTTCATTAAGCGATAGGCTCCACTAGAGTATACCGTCTCCACAATAAACGGTCCTTCCCACTTGGGTTCAAATTTACCCTTAGTCTTATGGGTTAGAATCATTGGCCTTTTAATAGCCAGAACTAAGTCTCCTTGCTTGAAAGTCCTTGGCTTAACGCTCTTATTGAACGTTTGCGAGATCCGGACTTGATACAACTCAATTTGTTGTTGAGCCCTGAGACGTTTTTCATCTAACGCCTCTAGTTCTTGCAATCTTTGTTGATGCCGCTCTTCTGTCGTCATCTTTGTGGCTAAGGCCACTCTTAACGATGGTATCTAGATTTCGAGAGGCAAGACGACCTCAGTTCCATAAACCAAGGAGAACGGGGTAGCTTTCGTTGGGGTGCGAACGGTGGTGCGATAAGCCCACAAGCACTCTCCTAGCTTCTCATCCCAGTCCCGTTTGTTAGAAGAGACGAACTTCTTAAGGAGTTTAATAATAGTTTTATTAAAGGCCTCGGCTAATCTATTTGCCGCGGGATTATATGGCGTTGAAGCAATATTTTTGATTCTGAACTTATCACAGAATCTTGAGAATCCCTGGCTGATGAATTGCGATCCATTATCATTAATGATCCTTCGGGGGAGGTCAAAACGGTAAATGACATGATGCTTAATGAACTTAATCACATCTGTCGTTTTCACCTCTCTCATGGGCACGGCTTCGGCCCATCTTGAAAAATAATCGGTTATTACAAAAATAAACCGATGTCCTCTGGATGACGGGGGAGTTATTGGCCCCACAATATCCATTCTCCATGTCTCAAATGGCCAACTAGCAACGGTATTGTGCAAGTATTCTGGGGGTTGATGAATAAAATTGGCATGTACTTGACATTCATGGCACCGTTTAGCGTATGCCATTGCCTCTGTACTCATCTTCGGCCAGTAGTATCCCAGCCTTCTTATGCGGTCTCCGAGTTTTAGACGGGGCTGATGAGCTCCACACATTCCATCATGTGTTTCTCTCAGTACTTCCTCTACTTCTGCTTTTGATATGCAGCGTAGCAGGAGACCATCACTTGACTTTCTGTATAAAGTTTGTAGTGTACGATCAAATTAAAATCTCGGGGCCTTCCTCTTTATCGGGGCGGCTTCCTTTAGATCCTCTGGTAGTATCCCATATAGGGCGTAATCTATAAATGGAAATCGCCAATCACGGGGTTTCAGAGTTAAGCCTGTCTGGCACACCTCTTTGGTTTGGAATACCGTATCTAGGTGGAGAAGTTCTCTGCTTGCAATAGTGATGCTTTTAGCCTCACCCGGTGGGATCGCCAACGTTGCAGCTAGTGCGGCAAGAGCATCTGCATAGACATTCTCATTCCGAGATATATGATAAATGTAAAACTATTCAAAATATCCTGCTAGCTCGATGGCTAGCTGATGATA
Organism: Dracaena cambodiana; assembly: GCA_036321105.1. Taxonomy (NCBI): domain Eukaryota; kingdom Viridiplantae; phylum Streptophyta; class Magnoliopsida; order Asparagales; family Asparagaceae; genus Dracaena; species Dracaena cambodiana. The sequence goes on along the minus strand of JAYEPQ010000020.1, from coordinate 13,267,512 downwards.
GGGGATGAGGGCTTCATGTCTGACTTCATACTCACCCGTCATTTGGTTGACGATGAGTTTAGAGTCTCCATATGCCTCTAGATAGTTCACCCTCAGTTGCAGAGCCATTTTTAAGCCGATAATGAGCGTGTTGTATTCTGCCACATTATTCGTGCACGGTTCTGTTAATGAGTAACCGTTAGGCAGTATGTGTTTATGTGGGGATATCAGCACAACTCCCACTCCAGCAGCAGATCGTCTGGCAACACCATCAAAGAACATCTGCCATGGTTGTTCTTTGCTAATTGTGTTCATCTCTAACGTCTATTTAGAGATAGACCAAATTGGACGGTCTGCAAGGAAATCAACGATTGCCTGTCCCTTCATTGCCTTTTGAGGAACGAAGTGTATATCATATGGCGATAGCAACAATGCCCATTTTAATCGGCCGTTTAAGGATCCCGGTTTTGTCATCAGGATTTTCAAGGGGTTAACCCATGATATGACATGAATCGTTTGCCCTGAAAGGTAGTGTCGCATTTTCTGAACAGCAAACACTAGGGCTAAACATTCTTTTTTGATCGGAGTATACCGATGCTCGGCCCCAATCATTGTCCTGCTTAAGTAATAAATGGCGTGTTTATGGCCGTGCTCATTATATTGAGCAAGTAATGCTCCTAAAGCATCATCCATGGCCCTTACATATATAAGGAATGGCTGCTCAGGGGCCGGTGCCATAAGAACATGAGGTTTAGTGAGATATTCTTTGAGATCGTCAAATGCCTGTTGACATGCCTTATCCCATACGAAAGAAACCCCCTTTTTCATAAGTTTGGAGAACGGTTAGCATCGCCCTGATAGGTTAGAGATAAAGTACCGGATATAGGCCAGTTTTCCTTGTAACCCCCTTAACTCTTTAAGATTGCTTGGAGGCGGCATCTCGTTGATCGCTTTTACTTTTTCATGATCAAGGAAAATTCCTTTTGAGGTAACTATGAACCCAAGGAATTTTCCGCTGGACACCCCCATAAAAGAGTTAGCAGGATTCATCTTCAAATGATGTCTTCGCATAAGGTCAAAAACTGTTTTCAGATCATGAAGGTGATCGTGTTTGTTTTTGCTTTTGACTGTCAAATCATCCACATAACACTCTACCGTTTTGCGCAGATGTTCTTTGAATATGACACTCATCGCTCGTTGGTAAGTGGCACCGGCGTTCTTTAATCCGAACGGCATTACTGTATAACAGTATACACCCAGCGGCGTTCTGAAAGTCGTGTGCTTTTCATCATCTGGATGCATTTTAATCTGGTTGTAGCCTGAGAAGCCATCCATAAAGGACATTCTCTCGTATTCGCAAGTGTTGTCGATCATGACATCAGTAATTGGGAGTGGGAATTCGTCCTTAGGGCACGCAGCATTCAGATCCCGAAAATCGATGCATATCCGGATCTTGCCGTTCTTCTTACGAACTGGCACTATGTTAGCCACCCAATCAGAATGTTGCTCTTCTCGGATAAATCCCGATTTTATGAGTTTATTGACCTTAGCTACTATCGCCTCCATCAACTCCGATTGAAAATGCCTTTGCTATTGTTTAACTGGCTTGGCGTCTTCCTTAATATTTAACTGGTGTGTGGCAATCTGAGGATCGAGACCGGGCATATCTTCGTAGCTCCATGCGAACACGTCTATATATTCTTTGATAAGAGATATAAGTTCCTCTTTTTCTAGGGGAGTTAGCGTGTCGCTTATTGATGCGTGCCATATATTGCATATTTATAGCCTTCATATTACCTATTTTTTGTATATAAATAATGCTACTTGGGTATTTTCAGTGTGTTTTTCAGGGAATCTGATTTATACAAGGAGATGGCATGAAATCAGAGTCGGAGCAGGAAATCAAAGTCCAAAAAGTTGCTAAAATGGGCAAGACTACAAAATTAAATTACTAAAGGGAGTAAAAGTCAAATATAGTCAGTCAAATAAAGTCTACAGGACAAGAGACTCACTCTGAAGAAACTATAGAGCCAAATTCCAAACTTGAGCCGCTAAATAGCGGCTTAAGCCGCCAATTAGCGGCCACACAGTCTCTCTTTAGACGAATATTTTTTACGTGGGCTTATTTGTAATTTGGTAGTTTTGTGGTTCTGCTAGGAATAGGGTTTGGTTTCTGAGGCCTATATATTGGCCGACCCTTGTATTTTGACGAGATTCTGGATTCTGGAATTTTTGTATTCGATTTTTGCTGTTCAATAAAGTTGGGGTTTTTGCTGAAGGTTGATGGCCACAATACCGTGACCAGAGGTAACCCATTGTTCTTGATATTCTTATTTTCTTTCTGCATAAATTTTACTGCTTTCTAGGTTAGGGTTTACTGCTTTCTAGATTAGGATTCATCATTTTATGAATTAAAATTTGATCTTCCTTAGCAAAAATCATGAGTAGCTAATTAGATCAGCTCTAGGATGTAGATGAAGCTAAGATCCACCATGCAATTATTTTCTAATATTTTTCTTATTAAATAAAATTAATAAAGCCATGATTTTTCAAATGAAAAATTAAAATATAAGGACCCGAAGTTTAGAACTTTGATAGATTATACTTGAATTAGGATTCTTGATAAACTATGCTTAGTTAGGAATTGGGGTTGCTGGTTTTGTCTTTTTATTTGAATTATCTAAAAGATTTAGTTTATTTTTATATGAAGTAGCATCTTTTGATGAGCTATACTTGCACAACACTTGATAGCTCATGCTTAGGACACTTTAAGTAAAAATTAAACTAAAAAGATTGAATTTTTATGATAGAAGAAAATAGTAGAAGTAAGAACATGGTTGGAAATTAGTGGATTCTATATCCTAGGCTACTTAGATTAATCCGACCTCAACCTAAAACCTTTGGTTAGTCCGGTGAACTATAGAGAAAGTAAGAATGAAGAAACACCCTAGATCCCTGTGAGACGACCTATACAGTGCTACAACGATACTGTGCACTTGTAGTAAATATAACACATCAAGTTTTTGGCGCCGTTGCCGGGATCGACGGTGTTTTTCTTACTTTTTCTGACGTTTTACGGGATTAACAGTGTGTGTTGAGTGTGCAGAAAATTTAAATTGCAGATACAGGAAGATTTAAAGGATCTGAAGAGCATCGAACCAAAGCAGAAAAAAGTAGAGAGCAAAACTCTCTTGTTAAGCCGCTAAATAGCGGTGAACACCGCCAAATAGCGGCTACAAAGGTACGTATGCGACCTAAAATTTTTCTGTTTCTGTACTTTTATTTCTTGGTTCTGTAAATAAATTTAAAACAAAAAAAAAACTTAAAGACAGTAGAAATTGCATTTTTATTTGATCATATCTATTCCACCGTTTTATCTCTCCACCACACCCCACTTCTTGCATTAGTTTAGGAGATTCACGCATACACTCACGGTCGCTGGTTCATGCCACATTGGACCCGTGATCAATTTGGTCGACTTGTGAGATCAGATTTGTTTATGGGAGATAAGATGGACCAGCCGATCCCGATCCTTCAGGATCGATGTTACCCGTTGCGCACATCATTACCATCATGCATAAAACTTCCATACGCAGCGGGTAATCACTACGAATTAAAACCGCAGTACATCAGTATGCTTCCAAAATTCACTGGTTCTGATTCAGAAGATGCATATCTCTTTATCAGTGAATTTCAGGAAGTATGCGTGATGATAAAACTGCAACACTAATCGGAGGACGCAATTAAACTCCGCTTCATCCCATTTTCTCTAAAGGATAATGCCAAGAAGTGGTTGTACAGTATGCCTACTGATTCAATCACTACTTGGGATGAATTCGTTACAGTATTTCTCAAGAAGTATTATCCTACGTACAAGACGGCAAGAATCAGAAATCAAATCAATCAATTCTGTCAAGTGCCAGGAGAACCCTTCTGGAAATACTTAGAACGGTTTAAAGAATTATTAGCTCAGTGCCCCCACCATGCAATAGAAAAGTGGCGGTTGTATCAAATTATATACGAAGGACTTGATTACACATCCAAAACTCTTCTGAATCTATGTGTCAAGGGGAGTTTATGAGGAAAAACGAGGATGAAGCATGGGACTTTCTTGAGGACTTATCATGGAAGACTATGCAGTGGGAGAGTTCACTGAGAAGCCCAGTATATCAACTTCTGCTCATAAGAGTGGGATCCATAGCGTCGACAGCTCTACAGCTGCTGAAGCAAAGATCGCAGCCCTTATGAGAAGAATTGAGGCACTAGAGACTCCTAGTATTCAGTCTCCACAAGTGGGTCAAGTGAATCAACTCCAAAGTCCCACATGCTTTAATTGCGGAACTCCGAATCATGTTATGGAGGAGTGTCCATTATTAATGAATTCCATGGGTTCCACACTTGTGCAGGCTAACGCCTTGTATTAACAATCCATGAATAATCCTTACGCTCCTACATACAATCCTAGCTGGAGGAACCATCCAAATCTATCATGGGGTCAAGGGCAATATCAGGGGGCCCCTAACCCTAACATGCAGCCTCCAGCTACTGGTCAGTTCCCAAGACCAAATATGGGTATTTATCAACACCCAAATGCTTCAAACCATGGGAACAACCAGAATAGACCACCTACACAAAACCACTCATATCCACAACAGGGTTCTAACAATGATCAAGAAAAGCGACTTCAATCACTTGAAAAGAATGTTGAAAATCTTCTCAAGTCTCAGTCCAACCTTGACACATACATGCAGAATCTTATGAAAGTGTCAACTGATTTTATTCAAAGAACATATCAGCACCTGCTCGTAAACTCTCAATCTATTAAGAATGTAGAGCAGCAGGTTGGACAATTAACGAGTCAGATGATTGAACGTGGCCAGGGTACCTTTCCAAATCAACCCATAATGAACTCTAATGCCAGTTCTTCAAACTCCAATCAGTCGCATGTCCACCAATGCAATGCCATTCACACGCTTAGATCTGGCAAGCAAGTGGACAATAATGTAGCCATGCCCCCTGATCCCACTCCTACTATCTCGCAGGCTACATCATCTCTTCCACCCATTTCTCCACGACCATCTCCATCAACTCTATCATCGTCACATGATCATTTGGAAGAACCTGTTCCTAAGCCGAAAGTACCATATCCCAATCGGCTTAGGAAGCCTTCACAGCAAGTAGAAAAGATTCTTGAAACATTTCAGCAGGTAAAGGTTAATATTCCACTTCTTGACATTATACAATAGGTTCCTACTTATGCTAAGTTCCTCAAGGATTTGTGTGCTAAGAAACGAGAAAGAAACGTTCCTGAGAAAGTTTTTCTTACTGCAAATATATCACATATCCTCTCTAACTCCTTACCTATCACGTACAAAGATCCAGGTTCCCCTACAATACCATGTACTATTGGAAACACTACATTTGATAGGGCGTTGCTTGATTTAGGGGCAAGTGTCAACTTGCTTCCTTACACTGTTTATCAGCAACTGGGGTTAGGAAAACTTCAACCTACCAAGGTCACACTACAGCTAGCTGATCGTTCGATCAAGAGACCACTTGGTATGGTTGAAGATGTGCTCATTAAGGTCGGCGAGTTTATCTTTCCTGTAGACTTCATTGTCCTAGAAACTGAGCCGATCTCCAATTCACGGAATCAAATTCCCGTTATCTTGGGTAGACCATTCCTTGCAACATCAAATGCATTAATTGATTGTAGGAGTGGTCTCATGAAGTTATCGTTTGGGAATATGACTGTGGCATTAAACATATTTAATATGGATGAGCACGCAACGAGCTCTCTCATTGAGGTCAATATGATTCATAGTTTGCACTCTCATTCGACCTCTTGCACTGATGATGAACCTTTATTTGAGAAAATGTTTAAAGATGAGCTCATACTATTAGAAGAATTGGCACATACTGATTTTATATATGATGATACTTGTGCAAGTGCGCCATTGCTTTATGAGCGAACTTTTGAGGATTTATTTGCAGAGGAGCTCGCATTACTTCGTGAGTTAGAAGAGCCACCACCACATTCACATGATCCTGTAGCACTCTTCTCACCTCATAATATTTCTACATGTATACTTCTTACTAACAATGATTGGCAGGTTTATAATAAAAAATTCTTTAACCCAATTGTTAATACTTGTATGTGGACAAAGAAAAAGCGAGGACGGCATAAGAAGCAGGCAGGTAATTTCGTGACTTGTAAGAGGTTAATGAGACATAATAATGCACCCACTTCACGTTTAAAACGCACACACTACAAAAGTGGGAAGCGATCGAGAGGTCGTAACCGCTTTACATGTGTTAATAGGGTGAGGATATTGAGATCATAACTTTTTACGACTCTCATTATTTGTATTTGTGTAATAGTTTTCTTATTTATTTTATCACCCTTTGTTTGTGCATGAGGGCATACACAAGTTTAGGTGTGGGGGAGTGTATTAGGAATTTTTTATTTTTTTTAGGATTTTTAGGATTTTATTTTTATTTTTAGGTTTTTGGGTTTCTTTATTTTACACTTTGGGTAGTTTTTAGGGTGACCAACAAAAAAAAATGAATTAAAAAAAAATGGAAAAAAAAACAAGAAGAATTTTGTTTTTATCAATAAATCAATCTAAGTACAAATAAAAAAACAAATTTAGATTTGAAATTGGATAGGAGAGTAGATTGAATGATACACTTTGAATTTTATGAAATAAATTAAAATCTGAAAAATAAATACCGCTAACAGTAGTTTTGAGGCAAGTATACATCTATTTTTCACTTCACAGTAGTTTATTAGATTAAGGACAAAGATGATAACGATTGAGTAAGTCTTCTCTCTCTAAACAAAAAAAAAAGTGAGAATAAAATAATGGGGTGAGCCTGGTATTAAGGCAATAGCCTCGAGAGTGATAAAATAATGGGGTGCGCCTGGTATTAAGGCAATAGTCTCAAGAGTGAAAAAAGAGTATAATCCAAGTAATCGAGTATTTTGCGCCTAAGTAAGCGTAAATATTCGCATGAAAAGTGAAATATTCTGAAAGAAAAAAAAAATGTATGAACTGAGTAATCGGGTATGTTGCGCCTAAGCAAGCGTGAATATTCGTATGAAAGGTGAAATATTCTTAAAAAGAAAAAAAAAAGAGAAAAAATTGTTATGAGAGAGGAGATGAATCATGAGTTAGAGTTGGAGTTCAAAACCAAAGTAAACTATCACACATGCACGTAGATGTATAGGAGCCAATAGATTATCTGTTAGTAGGTATTGAAAGAAAAGATTTAAATTTTTGATTAAAATGATAAGTATATCTGATATGACGCTCGATTTAAAAATTGATAATCTAAATGCGTTCTTGAGTTTTTATATTAGTGAGACCAATTGATGAAAATAAAAAAAAAAGATTTTTTTTTTCTTTCTTTTGTATAAAATTTTTATTTTTCTTCATTTTCAGTTATCCTTATTTTTCTTTTCTTTATTCCTTAATATATTTTCTTCTTGAATTTTGTGGGTTTATTCACTGCAAACCCTCACGAGACACAACTCGTCCACTAGGGTAACCTACGGGTTTAAAGGCTTGTTGCACGTGCTAAGTGCAATCGCAATTCCTGCGAAAGTGAGTTAGGATTTTTACTTTTCTTTTTAGATTTAAGTTTTGCTCGAGAACTAGCAAAAGATAGGTGTGGGGGTGTGATGAGTGTCATATATTGCATATTTATAGCCTTCATATTACCTATTTTTGTATATAAATAATGCTACTTGGATATTTTCAGTGTGGTTTCAGGGAATCTGATTTATACAAGGAGATGGCATGAAATCAGAGTCGGAGTAGGAAATCAAAGTCCAAAAAGTTGCTAAAATGGGCAAGACTACAAAATTAAATTACTGAAGGGAGTAAAAGTCAAATACAGTCAGTCAAATAAAGTCTACAGGACAAGAGACTCACTCTGAAGAAACTATAGAGCCAAATTCCAAACTTGAGCCGCTAAATAGCGGCGTAAGCCGCCAATTAGCGGCCACACAGTCTCTCTTTAGACGAATATTTTTTACGTGGGCTTATTTGTAATTTGGTAGTTTTGTGGTTCTGCTAGGAATAGGGTTTGGTTTCTGAGGCCTATATATTGGCCGACCCTTGTATTTTGACGAGATTCTAGATTCTGGAATTTTTGTATTCGATTTTTGCTGTTCAATAAAGTTGGGGTTTTTGCTGAAGGTTGACGGCCACAGCACCGTGACCAGAGGTAACCCATTGTTCTTGATATTCTTATTTTCTTTCTGCATAAATTTTACTGCTTTCTAGGTTAGGGTTTACTGCTTTCTAGATTAGGATTCATCATTTTATGAATTAAAATTTGATCTTCCTTAGCAAAAATCATGAGTAGCTAATTGGATCAGCTCTAGGATGCAGATGAAGCTAAGATCCACCATGCAATTATTTCCTAATATTTTTCTTCTTAAATAAAATTAATAAAGCCATGATTTTTCAAATGAAAGATTAAAATATAAGGACCCGAAGTTTAGAACTTTGATAGATTATACTTGAATTAGGATTCTTGATAATCTATGCTTAGTTAGGGATTGGGGTTGCTGGTTTTGTCTGTTTATTTGAATTATCTAAAAGATTTAGTTTATTTTTATATGAAATAGCATCTTTTGATGAGTTATACTTGCACAACACTTGATAGCTCATATTTAGGACACTTTAAGTAAAAATTAAACTAAAAATATTGAATTTTTATGATAGAAGAAAATAGTAGAAATAAGAACATGGTTGGAAATTAGTGGATTCTATATCCTAGGCTACTTAGATTAATCCGACCTCAACCTAAAACCTTTGGTTAGTCCAGTAAACTATAGAGAAAGTAAGAACGAAGAAACACCCTAGATCCCTGTGAGACGACCTGTATAGTGCTACAACGATACTGTGCGCTTGCAGTAAATATAACACATCACTTATGAAGATGGGCTTCGGATTCTCTTCGGTTCCCATATTAACTTGTACCAATTTATCCTCTGTGGGCGGGTCACGCTGTTCAAAGCGGGATCCCAAAGAGTGTTCATGTGTTTAACCCAGGAATCATCTTGAACATCAATTGGTTCCTCGTCGCTTTCCGGTGCGGCTGAAACCATATTTACTATTAAGGATTAAAACCAGGCGCCGGTACTTTGATCCGAATCATGGTCAAGTGGATGTAAGTTCTCATTGGCCGAAGAGCTTTCTTCGTATTTGTGAGGTGATGAGGGAGGAGTAGATACATAGCCCAACCCCCTGCGAGTCTTTTGATAATAGTCTGGGCTCTTTCCTCTCGGTCTAAACGAGGGTATGAGATTTCGTCGCCCTTTTTTAAAGTTTAATCCCAGTTTCTAGGTAAAATTATAACCCATCTTTTCCATTATTTGTCGGGATTTATGTACATATAAGTGAAATTGAGGTGATGTTTGTTCATCACTTTCACTGCTTTGTCTTTGTCGAGGTGACGTAATTACTTTGCCGAACATGATCGGCTTTTGGGACCCCTGTCGAGGAGGCACTTCAAAGAAGTGACCTTGTCCCTTAGTTATTTTTGATTGAGAGAGGAGGGATGACTTAATTGGCAAATGGTATGCCGTCAGAACTTCAAGTTCGGATAGGCCATCCACTTCGTGGAAGTACAAGACGGTTCAGACTCTGTAGCTACAGCAGGCTCATAGACTAACTTTATATTTTCATTGATAATCCACTCATCCTCTACTACATCAGTTACATTATTATCAAAACTCAAATCAAAATCTATGTGGGGATTGATTTCATAGTAACCCCCATCGTTCTCTTCGGGAGGCTCGTACTCTGTATCTGCCTCGTTGTCGCTTTCATCCAGCTTTTGAGGCTTGTTGAGGTTGTCGTTGGAGACTTCATGGGCTAGCTTGTAGAGCATAGCATCCGTGAAGTAGTTTTCCAGCCCTTTAAAAGGTTGTCTATCTGCAACTAGTGTCCGGATTTCTCCTTATTCATCACAGTATTTCATACACTGGTGGAGAGTCGACGGGACTATCATATAGGCGTGGATCCAAGGTCGTCCCAGTAAAATATTATAGGAAGTGTCTGCGTCAATGACGTAACATGTGACCTCTGTTCTCAGATCCCCGATTTGACATCGGAGTCGGATATTTCCAAGGGTACAGCTATCATTGGCATGAAACTCATATATTGTAGTATTAGTTGGTGTCAGACGATGGGGAGAAATTCCCAATAGCTGCATCAACCTTCTGGGAATGACGCTTAGTGCAGACCCCGGATCGATCTGAATACGGTCCACCTTTGTGGATCCGACATATCTGGTGAAATATAAAGGCCTGTTGTGCTTTATATTTCTTACTTGCATATCCTCTGGAGAGAAAGTAATCCGTAGGACCTGCCTTCTCACTTGATGACAGCGGGGGCATGAGTCCTGTTCTTGGTCAGCTGGCTCGACGATCTGAGCTAGAAATGACTCAGAGTCTGCCAGGGCTTCTCTCAACGCCTTGCGAGTTGATTTCGATAATCGTAACAACTCGTAAAGCATGACTCGAGCTGGAATATTTGCCAACTGAGCTATTATGTCAAATTTGAAGGTAGCATCCTTGACTTCTTCATCTTTTCCAGGATTTTTCTGGAAATGAAGCCCTTTCTGCTTTTCAGGTTTTGCGAGTTCCCCGTTTATACCTTTCGGGTCTACTCTGGTGTAGTCCTTGAGGTATGTCTTACTCGATCGAGTGCCGGAAGGGCCTGCCCCATCCTGATGAGTGGCCATGGTTTCGGGCTCTCCTTCAGAGTCTGTAAATGCCCCTGCAATTATGTATTCATCTTTTATTTTCGCGAAAATAGTATTGCTAGTCCGCTTTTTCTTTTGACCCCTTGTGGTAGTCTACTGTTCATCCTGTAGTAAATCAGGGTGGACCCACATGACTTCCCCCCTTGGAGTTGTTACGGGGACAAGTCCTTCTTGTGACTTTTTATGTGGGTCATGGTTTTTCGTAACCAGCTTCCCCTTTGGTATTGGGGTCACCCCTGCAGGGAACTCATGCGTTCCAACCACTAGGCTTGCCATATTGGCAGTGACTTTCTTTTGTTCCTCTTTAAGCGTCAGAACTCTAGCTTCTATTAGTGCTTGGATTCTGTTCTTCAAAGGGTAATAATCCCTGGTAGGGTGTCTGACATTCCTGTGGTAGAGACAATAGTTGGGGTCGTTGGTTTTACCAACGTCCTCCGGTTTTCTATTCTTCGGGAGTTTCAACATTCCCTTCCTAAGGAGCAGATGAAAAAGTGTAGGCATTTGCTCTGCGTTGAAGATATAGGTCCTCTCTTGCTGGGGCCTATTTTGTCTTGCGCCCTTTTGATTTTGGGGCCTTGGGTTCGGAGGATTTGTCTTCTGTGGAGCTGCCTCTGATGCCATCGCCGCTTTCCCCTTAATCTTATTATTATTATTTTGGGTGTACGACCTATTATTTCCAGTATTTTTTGATCTACGAGACTCTTCAACTCGACGGATCAAGTCATCGGCTTGCTCTCCTTATTTGACCAAATCTCTCCATGTCTTAGACTCTACGGCCCCCATTTTTAGGAGCACGTTAGTCTTAAGATTATGTCGACATGTCTCTACCAGAGTTTCCTGGATCATTCCGTGTTTGCAATGCACGGACTTCTCCCGGAACCTTTCTATGAAGTCTTTTACTGTTTCTTATTCCCCTTGTTTAGTTGCAAGGAGGGAATGAACCGTAATTTCGGTATCATCCTCAAAGAAACGTGCGAGAAATAGTTTCTTAACATCAAACTAGGTATTAATAGTACCTGGGGGCAGCTGCATAAACCAAGTGAAGGCAGGCCCTCGCAAGGTACTCTCGAATATTTTGGTCATTACTGGGTCATTGTCCATTAAATGCCCTGCTTGGGACAAGAAGTAGTAAATATGCTGACTGGGAGATCATTTCCCGTCATACGGCTCTAATTTGAACGGTTTATATTTTTCAGGGTATGGTGCCAAATCCCATTCAGGCGGATATGGTCTTGAGACCCCTGATTCTTTCAACTCCTTCTTGTGCATTAGTGCTTCGAGTTGGCTTTTCTCTATTTTCTCTTCATGTGGATCATGAAAAGAATACTTATCCTCGTCCTCATGCGTCGAGTGGGGTTTTTCGTCTTTATCTTCTTCGTTCATTTATTGAACGTAGTTTCTTTTCCCTTTTTGACGTTATCCTCGACTATTTTTTGGGTATTCTCGACCACTTTTGAGAGCATCATTTTAAGATCCTCGATTGTCTTTTGTTGCTCCTGAATCATCTGTTCTTGGGCTTCAAATCTTTGGTCGATATCGTCAGATCTATTCATCATATATGATGCTGACTTCAATTTAGATGATGCCGAAGAACGAGGAGAGGCTATGACCGAATTATCACTATCGTCATCATAAGAACGTTTCACGAGTTTCTTATAATTTCGGGCCGGGATAGTGCCTGACTTAAGCCGGGTGAAATGATTAGGTTCTTCATCACTTAATTCTGAATCACCATTCTTTTCTATGATTTTCTTACCCTTGCCGACCATGTTAGAAGTTACAACTCTCCATTCTTCTCGGGGAGTAGCATTTGTTTTCTTAGCAGGGTTTTTGTCCAATTTATTTAATTGATTGAACACCAATACCATGTTCTTACTGCAGCAACAATTATCGATTACAGCGGATACCGCTGCCATAAGCTGCTGGTAGTGACAGGTGGATTCAGACTGAATTTGTTCTAAACTTCTCTTCTTAGTTAAGTACTCCCTGAGGTCAGTGACTTTAGACATGGAATTGTGGGACCCATTCATCTGTTGAGAGGGTCCAGGAGCCCACTGAAACTTCTTGAGATTATTGGAATCCAGTTCTGGTCCATTAGTGCGACGATCAGCGCGGAGCTGAGAGATAGCTTCGCGTTTTGGAACGCGGAGCTGAGAATTAGCTTCGCATTTTGCGTCGCGGGGCTGAGAAATAGCTCCGCGTTTTGCTACACTAGCCTCGCGTTTTACGCTGGCTTGGCGTTCCTTCAGAAGTTTATCTTCTGGAACCTTAGCCCCGCGTGGAAGAAAATTCTTGCACGCTGGCTTACTCTTGCGATTAACGCAAGTCACAACTTCGCGTCTAGTGCGATTTTTACGATTAACGATAATTTGCCAATCATCTTTGCAATTTACGTGGAGTTGAGCAATCTTGCGTTTATCGCAAGTACTACTGGCTTCGCGTTTATCGCTAAGCTCAGTATTAGCCTCGCGTGGAGAATCACCCGCTGGCCGTAAGGAAATTTTATCCTCGCGTTTATCGCGAGTGTCAAAAACCTTGCGTTTATCGCAAGTTGTACTGGCTTTGCGTTCATTGCTGAGCCCAGTAATATCCTCGCGTGGAGAATCGCACGCTGGCTTTAAGAAAATTTTATCCTCGCGTTTATCGCGAGTGTCAAAATCTTGCGTTTATCGCAAGTTGAACTGGCTTCGCGTTTATCGCTAAGTCCAGTAATAGCCTCGCGTGGAGAATCACACGCTGGTTTTAGGGAAGTTTTATCCTCGCGTTTATCGCGAGTGTCAGAAATTTTGCGATTAACGCAAATCTTACTGGCTTCGCGTTTATCGCTAAGCCCAGTAATAGCCTCGCGTGGAGAATCACACGCTGGCTTGTCCTTGCGATTAACGCAGATTGTAGCTTCGCGTTTAACGCGATACTGACTGGTCTTGCGGTTAACGCGAGCCAGTTTGTAAGAGATCATAGCCTCGCGTTCAATGAAGTTAGCCTCGCGTTCAATGCGGGCTTTGAAGGCCTTTCGCCTAGCTCTCCGATTTCTATTTCGGAGTTGGGTTCTGGTCAATCCAGTTCCCATGCCTTCTTCGGCAGTAGAGAGGCCATTCTCTGCTAGGGTTTCCTGCCCAAATAACGGCTCTATGGCCGCGGTCTCCAAGGATCCCCGTTCATCGGTGGATACTTTTTTACCCGTTGCTCGGGTATTGGAGCGCACGCGACGATAGCGTCGCGTTTCGTTCAGGTTACCTGATTCAGAGGAGAGATACTCCTCATACTTCTACTGGTCGATTTCAACGACTAGCATATCTACGTCAGATCCGATCCTCTCGACGTCAGATTGCGCCACGATCTCTTCTTTGGTGAAAGAGATGTCTCCCACTGTGGTCGTCAGTTTGTTCGCAGTAGAAATTCGTTGCTTTCCTTCCATTGAATTCAACTTAGATTACAATGAAAGAGAACAAACGAGAGGATTTATATTTTATCGCTCTCTTTTACAATGAAAACGTGGGATCTGTGTGGCGATGGGATCTATCGAAGTAGCTCCTTTGGACGATCTGACGACGAGGGTATTCTTGCTCTTGATGAAGAAGATACCGGCCGACTCGGATCTTGATCTTCTCTGCTCTTCACGAATTCAAGGCTCTATGCGTAACTTGAATTCTCTAAGATGCTCGAAAAGATTTTCAGAAAAAGATCCCTAAGGCTTCCTCAAAGGGGTATTTATAGTCATAGGATGATATGAGAGTTTTTATCTAAATAGAATTTGTTTTCATCAAGGATTCCAATCAAATATCTTAGTTTTGATTTAAATCTCTTGATTTAGAATTCTAATCGGACTTAATTAGGGTATTGGATAAGCCCAAATCACAATCTCAATCAATTTGAGATTCTGGTTATCTGCTCACGCGGAGCTATTCGCATCAAAACGCGGAGCTAAGAAACCAGAACGCGGAGCTATTGATTAGCTCCGTATTTTTACTCAAACGAGAGGCTAAAATAGCCAAACACGGAGCTATAGAGTTAGTTCCGCATTCTATTGTGGAAAACTCTATTTACTTAGAAATTTTCACTATCAACACAAGCTTATATTGTCGGTTGTAGCGCTTTACAGGTCGTTCCTACAGAGATCTAGAGTATTTTTACGTTCTTACTAATTCTTTAGTCCTAATGGGCTAATAAGGGTTCTAAGTGGAATTCGAGTTATTCTAATTAGTTTAAAATATAGAATCCACTAGTTCACAACCAAGTATTACTTTTATTATTTTGTTTCTATCATAAAAACTGATCTCTTAGTTTTAATATTTTAATTAATGTGTTTTAAGTATGAACTATCAAGTGGTTTGCAAGTATAACTCATCAAAGATACTAACTTTCATAAAAGTAAACTAAATCATTAGATAAATCTATGAAAATGATGAAATCAATAACTCCAAACTCTAAGTAAGTATAGGCTATCAAAAAACCTAACTCAAGTATAACCTATCAAAGTATTAATCTACGTGTTGTTGTATTATAATCTTTTTATGGAAAAATCATATCTTTATTATTTTATTTTAGAAAGAAAATAATAGAAAGCAATTACATAATTGATTCCTAGTTTCTTCTACATTTTAAAGCTAAACTAATTTAGCTACTCATGGTTCTAATTGAAAATCCTATTTTTTTTCTATGAAAGCGATTAGATATCTAAACTATAAAGTAATTAAATCTATCTAAAAAGCAAATAAAATATTTCTACTTACTAGAAATAACTTAAAAACAATAGAGTTACCTCTGGAGTGCAGTATGGCGGCCATCAACCCCCTTCGACAAAATCCTAATTTTTATTGATAATTACGAGTACAAAATTGCATAATAATACCTCGGTTACAAGAACACAGCAAATATATAGGTCTCGGAGAACCAAACCCTACTTTGAATACAAGTGAATAACTACAAAATTATAGCGAAGGCCCCGTAAAAATTCATCCAATTTGGGCCCCATAATACCGTAAATAGCTGCAATTGTTTCTAAATAGCAGCAAAACAGTGAGTTCTGTGCTTCAATTCTCTTCTGCACGAAGCTCTAAGCTTGTTCTTTTAATTTGAATGACTGTATTTGGCTTTGGCTCCCTTTGGCTTCATATTCTTGTAGTTTTATTCTCTTTTAGCTCTTTTCTAGATTTGGTTTGCTAATGCATCTATGAGTTCAAACCGTCTCCCTTTAGTATTAGGTCTAACCTGAAAACACACTAAAAATACCCAAGTAATATTATTTATATACGAAAATAGACAATATGGAAACTATAAATATGCGATATATGACAAACATCATATGTACACATGATTATTGAGTAAATCAAGCAACAATTCAAAGCAGTAACAAGCATAGCATATCAAAATTACTTTTACTAAATTATAACATATTAAATAATTGTTTCAAGCATAACGCATAAAAATTTTAGTTAGTATATTTAAAAAAATTCTATGATTTTCTAAAAACGTCGGGCAAGTTCAAAATATTCTTCCGTATTTAATAAACACACTCAAAAATTTTGTAAGCACAAAACGCACGCTAAAAAAAAAAAAAAAAAAAAAAAAAAAAAAAAAAAAAAATCAAAATCCTCACATGCAACACGCATTTTTAAAAAATTTTCTGTGCGCAACACATACACACAAAAAATTCTCCGCACGCAAGCTTACTCTCAAAAATTTTTTATGTACAACGTGCAAACTCAAAAAAAAAAAAAAAAAAAAAAGTTCATTGTGCAAGCTAACTCAAAAAAAAATTTCTTGCCCAACACACAATCAAAATTTTTCTAGGCGCAACGTGCACATGCTCAAAATAACTCCACACCAATGCGCACTCTCAAAAATTTTTTTGGGTTAATTACACTCAGACCCCCTGTAGTATGGGACATGTAACACTTAGACCCACTGAAGTTTAAAACTCTCACTTAGACCCTCTGAAGTATCAAATCACCGTGTTTTAATTACATTCAGACCCGCTGGTCCAGGGGGTCTAAGTGAGAGTTTTAAACTTTAGGGGGTCTAAGCGTTACATGCCCCATACTACAGAGGGTCTGAATGTAATTAACCCAATTTTTTATGTGCATGTGCGCTTTCATGTACGCTCAAAAATTTTCTAAGCAGTCAAAAAAATTTTGCTGGCAACATGTGCTCTCAAATTTTGCAACACACAATGCACGCAACCAATTAATGGTTATTTATGTTATGTAGGGGTTTACATATGAGGAAGACCAACTTGATACATCATAATTAACTACTGAAGTTGAGATGTGTTATTGCACAACCAACCGTTTTGTCAAGCTAGCGACAAGAGATGCATTGTGAACGACAAAATGATATGTTGCGCGTCCCAAGAGTTTCGCTGCACGCATGAGAAAGGCTAAACTCATATAATTAAGGGCACATTGGTAACATAACACATTGGAAAGCTTAACCAAATTTTTCAAAGAAGTCGTTATCAAACAACACCTAGAGAAATCTTCGTCCAAGCATGACATAACTTCATTAAAGGCAAGCGAAGAATGTAAGCATTAGACTCGCATGACTGGTCTCAGTTTTGAACACGTTGGAGACCAAATTAGGAAAATTTCTATAGAAAGAGTTGAAGAGCTTTGGTCCTGTTTCTAATGCCACTTGAATTAGCTCAGTCAGATTATAGATGCAAAAGTTATGAAGCTCTAAAGATAAATAGGTCGGCTAGCCTGGTATCCACCATCAATGACAAATACTCTGCCATCGATGAGGAATCAACCTGAGAACTACCATTGCTACAGGCCTTCACTAGCGCCATCGATGGAAACACCACTATCGATAGCCACTTATACCGCCATTAATGATGGGTCTGCAAAAAGCCCAATTTGATTTTGTGTGAAGGTTTCAAGATGATGACATTACAAGTCATGCCAAATCAAATTGAGATGATTCCTTTATATCCTGAACATGGTATAAATCTTTGAATGAACTAGATTACAGTTGGATGTGATCTAGGGCTACAATTATAGATGAAGGATGTGACTCCATTATTTCCAACATTAAAAGGATCCTCGGTTCCAATATTCCTCTAGTGGTTGCTGAGAACATGCGAGAAAGTGGTCTTCACCTTCTTTAAGGGCTAGATCTTTGTGTAAGATCCTAACTTTCATCTTCGTCGCTATGTGCAAGGGAGATCTTTCATCGTTAAAGCTTGTCAAAGGGGAAGGCTCATATCGCAGCGAAGAAGTCTCTATGTAAAATTCTTTTCCCCGCCCTTGTAATTTTCCTCATCGATCTCTGCGTAAGATTTTGAATCGTTCATGAAGCCAAAGAGTCGCTCTGAGTAGGTTTTCCCATCATAGAATCCTTGACTTTATTGAGAGAAAAATGATTTTTATCGAGTGATTGTATTATGAATTGTGTATTTTTCAATTTGAGGTGAACTGAGTATTTTTTTCTCTTTTGTAATTTTGCAATTTTATAAAGTTACTGCATTTTCTAATGTTTTATTAGTTTCAATCTAATTTCGAGCAAAACATAAGGCATTTACAAGAGAACGAGCAAGAAAAGAAAAAGGCTGAATCAGAATATGATTATTCCCTTGCACTCATCTCATTAACTTCCTCATAAGAAACTTCAGCATTCTCGACATTATTATCCTTGTCATCTCTCTCAAAATTAGGTTGGGAATACTTGATGAGATTCCAAACGTTGATGTCTGAAGAGGGATATTCATAAGTCTTCAATTGAGTCATATATTTGTGAGACTTTACTTGAGTCCAATCAATACCATGGTTAGGAAAGGAGGTATGAACTTGACTAATGCAGTTCATCAAGCCCTCCAAGGAAGCTGAAGCCTAGTCGCATTGGAATTGACATGATTCCTTGTAGGCCCTCATGGACTCCTTCATAAGCTCCCTATGTTAGGACTCCTATGTTAGGATTTTATGGCCTTCAGTTTCTCCTCGAGAGAGTGAATACTTATTTTTGTTGACTTCTCATTCATCATACATTGAGCGATTTGTCTATCAGTCTTCTCTTTAACAACCTCTAAGATTGCCACTCTCTCCTTCAAGTCCTTCGAGCAGGCAAGTATAAGTTTCATTTTAATAAGTTTTCCTTCAGTTTAGCAATCTCTTTCTCATGTGTCGCCTTAATATAAGAAGACTCTATCCCTTTGCGTGTTCTCTTGGCGAATAAAAAAGAATAAATCATGATCTACAAGGAGGATAAAAGTTGCATATTAAGAAAACACAAAGGAGGTAATGGAATACTTGCCTATATCTACATGGACATCATATTGATTGCCAAGTCTTCAGAAGTGTATTGTTCTAACTCTTCTTCATCGACTGAAAGACAGAGGTCTCTCGACATTTTACATATAGGAGAAGAATTAAAGTGTCTTTCCCTTGATGCTCATGGCCATTCCTACTTCGAGGGAGATGTCTCCTATGCTTTGAACTTTGTATTTCCATCGAGAACCTCTCTACAGGAGCATGAGATTCTCCTTCATTTAGTAGCACCAAAGTTGTAGGTTCTAATGAGAATTGAGTTTACCCCTCACCTTAGAGTGATCATGAAGAGCTTCAAGGCTAGAACTATAGGCTTGACATTTCAATATTCTCACACAACAACTTGAGAGTAAGGAGGAATGGAAGCTCACAAGCAATAAAAATAAAATGAGAAATGAAAATTTATTTCCTCCTCACAAGCCTTGCACGCATATCACATTGCTAAGCATGACTTCACGAGAGCTAATGATTTCACATCACTTCTATCTAAGAGCCAAATAGTTTATAAGAAGTTTATTTCTTAGAACGAAGCAATATCGTTGAATAGCTTACCACTGGCGTCGCTACTAATTTCTAGTATTCTCAAAGGAGCCAGAAACATAAACGTAGTGTCATGGTAATCGTATGCTCTCACAGGCTTACAGTATCAAATTTTCCAATAAAATTTACACTGTCTCAAAAAATTAGGGGTTTATAATATTGTTGGAAATTTTTAGGCCCAACAAGGTCCAAGTCTAACTCACATGGGCTCTAGCCCAATCAAGTGTTATGTATTAAAAGGAATTAATTAGCATATTAATCGAGTCCAATAAAAAAAGCCCAATTGATAAAATTCCTCGCACTTAAGATAGGCCCCCATCAAGGGGCACAATCTCACCCTAAATGACAAAAATTACCCTCCATCTTTATATAAATAGACCAAAGGTGAAGTTTAATCTCATCATCTCTTTCTTCCTCTCATTTTAACAAGTTTCTTTACTATCTATAAGTTTTTAACTTGAGCGTTAGAGGGTCTTTAGTCAGGATCTAGACCGGATTCTCTGACATTCGTGTTGCTTGTGTAGGTGACGTTCGATGCTTGCACACTTTGGAATTAGTTGTAGAAGTTTCGTCAGTCCACCTCCTTCTGTTGCAAATAAGAACAGCTCTGATGTCACTTCTTGCATAGAAGAATTAAGTGATAGAAAATAAGATTTATTGAAAACTAAATAAATAAATCAATAAGTACCGAAACTTTAACGAGAATAGGTCAAACCAGATAATACTAAGTATTTAAGCATTTATGTGGTTCGAAACAAGTCACACATGCATAAGCCATATCAAACTTCACTATTTATAATATTTGTAATTAAAAATCTTGGGTTTCTAAAATCTCTCAAAATTTCAACTTGATCTCTCAAGAAAAAAGTAACGACAAAACTCTCCAAGGGTTTGTAAAAAAAAACTCCAAAATCTCAAGAGGATGCAAAATAAATTTACATTGCCTTATACCAAAACCCTATCAAAACCCCCCTTATATACATTAGAATTGCAAGAATCAATTCTAAATCAAATAAAGACAGTTTAGCCTAATTCTGAGTTCGAAAAGGCCTCAAAAATGCAAACAGCGTGTTATACTATTGATAACACTTAACTATCATAAATTAAGAACTTCACTGAGTTTTGCCATTGATGTAGGCTACTACTAGCCCATTAATGGTAGTTGCATCATTGATGTTTCCAGTTTGGCCATAGATAGCCACTGTCATGTTGCACCAAAATATCAACAAATCTCCATGTTGGCAAGATTTCCAATTTCTGATTCCAACGACTTAGAGTATCACTGAATGAGCTATCATCAAATGATCCAAGACACAACTAGCATCTCAGTATTTTGAATAGCATCACACTATTTTGAAAGCAAATATCAGTTGGCCATATCGATCCAAAGTTGTTCAAACTTATATGATGTTGTCAAGTCCTTACCATACTGAAACTTCACTTTAGATATTACTTTAGTCAATATATCAATTAGGTTATTTGTAGTATCAATCTTTCTCAAAAAAATAAGACGCTCATCCAGTATCTCCCTAAGTAAGTGAAACTGAACTTCAATGTGCTTCATCCTTGAATTATGAACTTGCTTTTTTGCCAACTCGATAGCACTCTGACAATCGTAAATGAGTGTCTACATATTCCTGAAAGACGCTTAAGTCATCAAGCAAATTTAGAATCCAAATTGCCTCCATTAAGTCCCCGATTACTGCCATATATTTTGCCTCTGTTATAGACAAAGTCACGATAGACTACAAAATCGATCTCCAATTAACTGGATATCTAGTAAGATTAAATAAATATCCCATAGTCAAATGATGCTTATCCAAATAACCTATAAAGTCAGAATCCGCATATCTCATCAACTAACCAAAATCATTATCTTGCTCAAACTTCAAATTAACATCCATACTACCCAAAATATAGTGTAAATCTACTTTACCTCATGTCAAGGTTCTTTACAAGGATTATATACATGTATCAACTGGCCATACTAATAGCTTGAGAGATATTGGGTCTTATACATATCATTGCGAACATCAAACTACCAACAATACTAGCATATGGGACTCAAGCTATAAACTCTCATTTCTCGTTGGTACACGGAGATAACTATAAACTCAACTTGAAGTGAGGGCTAATAGTGTAGTAACTAGCGTACAGCTTAGCAATACCGAATTTATTTAACACTTTCTGCAAATATTGTCTCTAACAAATAGGTTTTTCCCTTCACTCAATCTCTCTCAGTTTCCATATCTAGAATCTTCTTTTCCTCTAGGATCTTTCATCTCAAATTTACTTTTGAACTGTGTTTTTGGCTTCTTTACCTCTATCTTGCTCCTTGTTACTGTCATTATATTATTAACATACAAGACAAAGGATCCATCTTTGAGCTTCCAGAAGTTGACATATTGATCAAAATGACTTCTATACTTATTCTTACTCGTAAATTGATCAAATTTCTTGTATCACTATCTCAAAAATTGTTTCAAAGTGTATAGGAACTTCTTTAACTTATAGATCATATCTTCGTTCCTAGGACACTTAAATCCATCCGACTGAGTCATATAGATATCTTCTTTCAAATTATCATAATGGAATAATGTTTTGACATCCATCTAAACTAACTCCAAATCCAACTATGCAACCAAAACTAGTAGAATACGAATGAAAGAGTTCTTAACAATTGTAGAGAATACCTCACTGTAGTTAATTCCTTTCTATTGAGGTAGCTTTTCATCTACAATAGCTTTGTATCCAACTCCTTGTGAAAAATGATCATCTTTCTTAGTGAGCATCCATTTGCTTCCGATGGTCTTCTTTTTTAGAAGATTTACCAATTCCTATATGAAGTTCTTATAGAGAGAATCCATCACCTCATCCATCACACCCTTCCAATTTTCAGTTGCATTACCTACCCTAGCTTTCCAATAGGTAATAGGAATATCTTTTTCAACAACTGGAAGTGTGTATATCATCATGTCAGTAAACTTTGTAGGCTTTTTGATATGTCTTCTAGGTCTACTGACTGCAATGGAGTCCTATTGCTATCCTTCAACATTTATCTCCTCGACATCTCCTATACCTCTGTCCTCTCCTATACTAACTCTATTTTTGTCCAACCTTTTCAAAGTGGGAGTCTCAGTTCTACCTATTGTAGGTCACTTCTATGGTTTCTATCACCATGAGGTATTTCATGCTGATTCTTCAATATGGATGACTCATCCAAGGTAACATTTCTTATATAAATTATTTTAGACTCAAGGCACCGGAGTCTATATCCCTTAACACATGTAGTAAAGCCCAAGAATATAAGTTTCTTAGCTTTACGATCAAGCTTACTTTTTAAAATATGATACTAAGTAGGACAATCAAGAACATGTAAGTAAGCATAATCAGAAGTAGAATGACCAGATTATATTTCAAGTGGTGTTTTTCCTTCATTTGTAGCTGTTAAAAACCTATTAATGAAATGGTTTGCATATGATAAAGCCCCAGGCTAGAATCCCTTGCCCAATCCAATATTAGATAACATACGTCACACCTTCTCTAGCTGCGTGTGATTCGTGTGCTCTTACATCCCATTTTGTTCGGGTGCTTCTCTCTTAGTGAAATGTCGAATAAAATTTTCGTCCTAACAAACCTTTATCAACAGATGATTTGTACTCATCGCCATTGTTTATGCCGCTTTATCTTTCTGTCAATTTATGCTTGAGCATCTTCTTCCACTTGAGAAACATATCCAAAACTTTATGTTTGTGATGCATTGGATACACCCAAACTCTATGCATATCTATCTATGGACGAAACCAATTTAAACCTCCTAATGAAACTGTATTGGTTAGTCCCCAAGTGACGATATGCATATAATCCAGAATCAACTAAGTCTGATGAATTGTGGTTTCAAATTTGACTTTAGTTTGCTTATCAATGATTAAATGCGCAAAAAATCAAGTTTTTCCGTCTTTGCTCCATTCAACATGTCCTACTTTATCAAAGTCTATAAAACTCCTTTTTCAATATATGCCAACCTCATATGCCATAACCTTGAAATGACATCAATTATACCTAGCATATGTGAAGCTATTGTAATTCTACCAATAAAGGTGCTTCCTTGTAGATAGAGCAAATTATATTTTCTGGATACTCTTCATCACTACTAAAATACCTTAAGTAGTCGTCAGACCTGAATGCGTCAAAGTAATCTGTATACTCTTATCTACTAAGACTTCCCATGAAATAAGATTCATTGTCATATTCAGAATAAAATGAACATCTATCAAATCCCAAATGGTTCTATGATGCATTTGCCACTAGACTTCACATATATCCTTGATTTACATGGTATGCCATTATCTATGTAAATTACTCTGCCTTCTAGCTCCTCCAAGCCAGAGAAGAATTTCTAATTGGGACAGATGTGGTAGGTGCAGTTCGAATCAATAATTCAATCATCCATGTGGATAGTTACGAATGAACATGTTATAACAATAGCTAAATCTTTGTCTTGGTGCACAATATTGTTGAGTCCTACTTCTCCTTACCTTAGCCAACTTGGGATAATTTTTCTTCCAGTAGCCCATTATTCAGCAATAGGAGCAATCATCCCCTTTAAAATACTTCTTAGATTTGGAATGAGATATTCCTTGTCCACCTTGATTCATAATTTTAGATCCATCATATATCAACAATGCATCTGAACTCAAATCCTAATGAACCTCCTTATCATGCTTTAAATACTCATTCTTCGTCAAGGCATTAAATATATCTTCAGATCTAATTTTAGACTTTCCATAATGTAGGGTGGTAGTTAGATTTCATATAAATCAGGTAGTGAGTTCAGTAATAGTAAGGTTTTGTTTTCATCTCTAATTTCTATATCTAAATTCTGCAAATCAGCAAGTAACTTATTGAATTTATAGAAGTGTTCACACATAGAAGTATCTAATTTATATTGGAACAGGAAGAGCTTCTTCTTCAAATAAAGACAGTTTTCTATGCTCTTCATCATATCCATATCTTCCAACTATTGCTAAAGTTCTTGCTATATTTTTCCTCATCACAAAATACTTCTGATGTTTTCAAACAAAATCTAATTATTCCACATGCTAGACAATTTACCTTCCGCTATTTAGTTGATTTCAAATCCTTGTGCTTATCTCCTTCCAGCATCATTTGCAGATCTTGTTGAAACAAGGCATCTATAACTTTGTATTTCTACATTGCTGAAGTTATTTATTCCATTGAACTTCTCCATCTTGAACTTGCCATTAAGCATTGAAGACTTTGACGACTCCCTAGACTCGATTGTGGTGCCGATAAACTTAAAGTTGAATCTCTCGACATGTTTGTTAGAAGAGATTTCACCTTTATAAATCTCCAATAGGTCTAATCTCGCAAAATTTAAAAATTAAAACCTAGAAGTTCTGATACTACTTATTACAAATTAGAGGAGCTCTGATACTACCTGTTGTGCATATGTGTGAAGTAATAACCAAATAGAAAACTAGGATTTATTAATATTAAATAGACAAATTGATTAAAACAAAAACTTTAGATATAATAGATCAAATAAGAGAATACTAATGATTTGCATGGTTTAGAGTAAGTCCTACATTCACATACTGAATTAAACTTTACTATTAATAATATTTTCAGTTTCAAATCTTGGGTATATCAAATGTTTTAGTGCTACAAATTGATCTCTTAATAAGAAGATGAATACAGAACTCTCAAAGAATTTGCAAAAGAGAGTTCCAAATCTCAAGAGAATGCAAAAGCGATTCACGTTATTTCATTCCAAAACCCTACTAAAAACTCCTTTTATATAGATTAGAATTGATAGAAATAAATCATAAGTCAAATAGAAGTTGTTTAGCGCAATGTTGAATTCAATAATAACTCAAAAGCCTGAAGAACGTGTTGCACCATCCATGGCAAACTTGCTTGGGATCTGCCATTGATGATGGATATTGCTGGCTTAACGACCATAGTGGTGCCATATATGGAGCCAGTTTGGCCGTTGATGGCCACTGACAAATCGAGCCAAAATATCAACACTCTCATCATCGGACTGCTAAGATCACTTGCTTTATTTGTAGAAACATAATTTCTTTTAAGTTTTTTCTATTATTTTCTTATCCGCAAAAGATTATCTCACTGTTTTGTTGTCCTCCGTATAAGTTGAAAATATTTGGTTCTTGATTTGTAATGTCTCAAATTATATTTTAAAAGTTTTGATGATTTATCTCATTTTTGGGTAAGATATTACCAACAAGTAACCTAAAAATAGTTACATACGGCCTTTTATACTAAAGAATTGTGTAATCAGATTTCAAATAGGAAGGAATTATATTGCTACAATATATAAATATTACACTAAATTATCCAAAATAATTATAAAAAAGATTACATTATATATGATTACAAGAGATATTCACATAATACATTATATTACAACAAGAAGTGAAACTCGCTAAATAACATGAATACAAGTTAAGTCTAAATACAACAATTACAAAATAACAGATAATTATATCAGTAAGAAAGTCTTCACCAATCTGTTAGGGTATGCTTACTTCTAGAAGGAGGGATTTTTGGGTAACAGGTCCTCCTTGAAATTTCTAAGATCTGGGCATTTGAAGGTAACCCAGGGGTCAAATCCGGTAAGAAATTAATCGAGTACGTAATAAAAATCAACAAGAACAAGAAAAATAGAAAAGAGTATCATATATATGAAAGCTGGGGTTCCATGATCAAAGAAAATATATGTATACAGTGGGGGACATTATGATCGTAATGAATAGAATAACACGTTAAATAATCAGATATGTGTACACAAGATTAGATACTAATGTCATATATAATATAATTTAAATTAGATATGTAAATTAAATTAATGCAAGTAAGGTTAAACCTAGGGTGATTTGCATGTTTCTTGGATATTCGGACAAACCAGAGGAAATCTGCATTAAGTATAATACGGCAATGTCACCGTCACTAAGTAGTCGATCTATATGTGACACTAAATTAATACTTGATGGTATTGATTGGTGGATAGATTTGTTTATTATGGGAGTATCCCGTGAACCTGAGACTACGGATATTGTCATGACAAAAACTAGATATTTAAGTTGCCACTAAAGCTAGAATATTATTGTCATAGCCTTTGTCGAAATATTATTGTCACAACATAAGTTGGATTATCAAATGTCAAAGCATAAGCTGGATTATTATTATCACGACTACATAGTAGATTAACAGTAACACGAGCATGGCTACAAAGTAGATTAACAGTAACACGAGATTGTATCAATTGATCAATTTTTGGTATGTTTCATATAGCAATGACAAATCTACCTTGCATTTTCCTACAAACCCTTGCTATCTTATTAATATGTACATGTTCAAAATCAAGATCAAGTTACATTATGTTACATGCAATATCATGTGGGTTAGTAGTATGATAATATAATACACAAGTTAAATCACATTCAAAAATAGAATATTTCAAGTAAGTCATGTTTATAGTACTTATCTAGGCCGCGTAATAGGAATACCCATTATATGAAACATGCACGTGATACAAGTAAAGTAGTTATCAAGTAAGTAAAATATTATAACTCCATATAATCAAATTAACATGTTGTGCACTAATTTATGGAGTCAATTATAACCATTCATGTCAATTATGAATGGGGTTAAGAATTATCAATTAAATCATTAGTTAGGTAAGACAATTAAAATAATAAATAAATAAATTATATAGTTATGTAATAAAATTATCTCTAAGCTAAACTTTGAAGTTACTGAATAAGCTTGGATAAATTTTAAGAGCGAGTTGGCAGGGAGAGTAGAGCTACAAGGAAGAGAATTGGCAAAGTAGAATTATCGGTGCATATGAGTCAAGTCAACGAAGATAAAACGAGTCAGTGGAGTAAAGAGACAAATGGTCTTGTCAAGAATTAATAATATTAGTGAGGATCAGTAATATTGGCTGGAATGAGCAATGCTAACAAAATGGTGGAGATGAGCAATGCTAGTAGAAATTAATAGTGTTGGCGAGATTTGTAGTATTGGCAGAGACTAGATAGAATTTTCAGTCATTAAAAAAATCAAATAATTTAAATAATATAAGTAAGTTTAAGAGTATTCTAAGTAGCATGTTTAACTTTTTATGATAGAATTTAACCCAATGACAATTCTATTAACATAAGAAAATTTATGATATCATACTTTATTTTTTTATCCCTCTTATACCACCAATTTGACCCTCTAAACAAATTCAGAGAAATCTAGAAAAATCAAAATAATCCTCATGTCCCTCTCTTTATTTTTGCCACAGAACTCCAATCAAAATTCCTTCTCCATTTTTCCATAAAAATTCATCAATAAATCTGCCTGAGAATTTTAAAAAAAATTACCAGAAGACATATAAAACTATATTTCTTGAGATTTCTCCATCCACTCAAATCCAAATATCTTCATTAGCTCAAGAACCCCTCTCCAGTACTCTCATATAATTATTAGATCAATTTTGGATGATTATAACTCTAATTGGATTAATTTTGGCTCCATATTGGTATATATTCTATGAAGATAATTATATATATTCTATGAAGATAAGATTTCTCATGTTTTTACCTAATTTCTTCAAGTGAAAACAACCATAAAAGTAATATATATAAGTCTAGATGTTTTTAACATTAGATACTTATGATTATTGAAAATTTGAATTATATTTATCATAAAATTATTACATATATCACATTGTGCATGTCACAAGTACATACATATTTATCATATTTCAGTCACTACAGCAGCCTGTACAAAATAACTATATTTTTTCACTCTATATATATATGAGCTATTCTACAATCCGTTTGAATGATAATTCACTAACTGCAATTTTATTATAAAATTGAATTCCTAATTTAACCAATTTTCCCATTAGAAATAACTTGGAAACTCTAACATTGTATTTTACCATGTCCAGCACATCAGTAACAGAAGGCGTTTAGTAAAACAACTATAAATTTCTTGTCTTATCCCTGTTTGACCTTATTTTGGTACATTAGAAATATAAATTATTAATCTATAATTTCTTCTATAAATACAATTATAATTCAATTATTTTCTTGTCAAAAATTACTTACAAGTTGATATTAGAAAATAGGTCTACCGATTTAGCAGTAACATAGGTTAAGAAAAATTACCATAATTTCTTCATTAGAACTCATTTTAGGCTCATTTTGATTCGTCAGAAAAATAATACATAGACCTAAAAATTTATCCTACATATATTTTTCCAGTTCAAAATATAAGTATAACTTTTGTAGTCTCAAATAAATGCTACAATGCGTAGAGAAGGATCAGGTTTAACCATATTAATCCACTAAATCTCAAAACTAGTAGATCATCCAAACCATATTAGGCATTATACATTATATTATGCATATAATATCTCTCTTGTAATATGATATATATGTATACACGTTTAATCACTATTATGCAGACCTGGTATTAGACAGGTACATCTATACAAGCTT
Source organism: Dracaena cambodiana (assembly GCA_036321105.1). Taxonomy (NCBI): domain Eukaryota; kingdom Viridiplantae; phylum Streptophyta; class Magnoliopsida; order Asparagales; family Asparagaceae; genus Dracaena; species Dracaena cambodiana. The sequence continues at coordinate 13,238,405 of JAYEPQ010000020.1, read as the reverse complement.
CAGATACTAACCACACATATACCTTCCGTGCATGCATAAAATGCTATATTGATTTCCTTGCTTGGGAATGGGACGCCATGCACGTGAACATGTATAACTCTTGTACTTACTAGCATTGTCATGCATGTCATTTCATATATATACTTATACTATGATGCTCGCTATATATGATACCTTTGTACCATAATACTCAACATATACCATACACTAATATGCACACACACATACATACATATGTATACATGTTCTTACCTTGTACACGCATAGATATTCTAATCCCGTACATGCATATATCCAAATTACTCTTGTCATGTGCACGCACACATGTCTGATGCTTTGGACATTTGTAATCCCTTTTTGACATGATGTTGCATGTGTTGCTTAATTAATGATATTGTATTGTGCATTCTATGTTTATATAACTCCCTCCATGCTTATTTATCTTTGTTCATATCTGGTGAAGTACGTGCATATCGTAGCATACACGTCATACTATTCATACTCATTTCTTATATTCACCTAATATTATGACACTATTGATATGCCATGTATGTTTTACTTATTTTATGCTACTTATACTTGATTATCTATCTCATGGTCTTATTATTGACCACTCACTACTATGCTCTATTTGTTGTATCATGGACATGCTATTTACTTTTTTATTTCTTATCATATTACCAGATTTTTCCTTGCATGATGCATGTTATACACCTGAACTTGATTTCCATGCTACAGTGACACAAATTCCTGCATGATATCTTATTTATCATTGATAAGTAGTTCATTGATTAAGTATACTGTGGATATGAAGAAAATGAATGGTGGAATTAAACACATATTGTGTGAGTTACTTGTCTTGTTAGGATGTATCCATTGAAGTATGTATTGTACCATCGTTCTTAAGTACTTAGTGGCATGTGTGATTCATTTGGAGACGACTGTGACCTGTGGTCATGATTTCAGATATGCACGGGATATTCAGGGTGCTTCGCGACATGTCATCCAGTTTGTGTGGAGACCATATTTGTGACCTTAGTACTTGGTATATATGATACACTCCTAAAACACAGTAATACTCCCATCATTCAGTTTTGAATAATATAAGTTATAAGCAATTAAGAGAGAGCCATGAGAGATTAACACGTCTCCATAGGACTACGAGTCTAGGAAACCAATCCCACGAGGCCATTTTTTTAATTCATTGAGATATTATTGCTATTTTAATTTCCATGTTTATATACTGTTAATGTAATATGTACTCACATTTATATCATTCTATATTTTATTTATTATTGTTTATGTTTGCATCCTGCTTACTACTTCTTTACATGTTTCTATTGCATGATATATGTATATGCATCACGTAGAATCTCATTCTCATATTGATACAACTATTCATGTTCATAGTGCACGGCCCTATTTCTTTCTCTTCTTAATTGAGTTATGGCCCCCGAACGTACTTACATGCACTCATAAAATATTGACTCGAAAGAATCTACCCACCACCTGCAGATCGATCTATATTTCTTGCCATGCAGGGAAGCAGTGGTAGAAGTAGTACTCCACCTATCCAGCCTTCCTTTGTTTTCTCTAGATTTCATTTTATATACTATAAATTGTAGACTTGTATTTTCTTTTATATGTATTTTTACTTGGCAGTTATTGTTTATCATGTAGTATCACTACTATGACCAAGTAATGTATATATCGTGCTATGCATTTATCAGTTGTATTAATTAAATTACACTCCTTCATTTTTCTATTAATTGTATAGCATATTAATTATTTCGTATTTTAATTAATTATTTGACATCTATAATTTTTCGTTTGTACGTTATGATCTCATGCACGTCGATTTTTTTATATGTCCATCGATGGCGCACTCCTTTCTAGATCCATGTGGGAAGACAGAGTGTTACTGAATCAAATAATCAAAATAATATAAAAATCATACAAATAACATCAAGATAGAGTTCATAGACATGTTTCGCGATTAGGCGAAACTTGCAAGGGGGAATGACAAGCTGCGAGGAGTTTCAGCAACTCTGTTTTTGTTTAGTCGATTTGTGCTTGTTGAGTTTTTAAACAATTTTTATATTTTTATATAATTAGAATTAGAAGAAAATTTATAAATGAGAGTTTTTGAGGACTAAATGATCTTTCAAACATATGGGATGGGCTTAATCGATATTCCGGATCAAAAAATATCATATGTTTACCGAACATGACATCAAAACCTTGCTGCTATGTTACAACTCCAACTTCAAGTTATGATTAGACCAGAAAAAAGTGGTAGAAAGAAAGTAAGTTATAGAAGATGTCGATAATTAATTCTTCTTTCCAACAAATCTAAGATCATCTCAACCAGATGTCCAAATCAAAAGTTATGAGTATTTTAGTAAGATTATACCATACCCCCATGTTAGTAGTCTCCCTTTAGTGTCAGGGAAAGAGGGTGGCTCGGTAGAAAATGCAAATTTGATGGGGCTAGGATCTCACACGTGTTATTGGGGGCAACACATTCACCAACATGGTCGATGGAGATCTATCCTCACTAATAATGTCGGCAAAGGGACATTCCAGTTGATAGTATCGATGGATCCTCGCTAGCAGCATCAGGGGTGGAAGCCTCCATTGAGATGAAAATCTGTGCGACAAGTCAACTTTGAGTGCACTTTTCATAGGATTAGAGACAGAGTTAGGAGACAAGTAATATGAAAATTGTAGGAAATTTAGTGCTCTTTCCAACAAAATCAAGATGAGCACAACTGGAGTTGTGAAAAAAAAAAGTTATGATCAAAATACCAAGAGAGCATACATGGGTAACCCAGTGGCTATTGTGCCTACTTCGATCTCTACTTGATTTTTGATCAGGTTAAAGTCAATAGTAACAAATCCTAAGTAAAGGAAATTGTATGGAATTGAATTCTAACATAATCGTAAGAAGATATACTCATTCGGACTTCTAAATCAAACATTATGATTGAAATACTGCGTGTACAAGTGACAACATAGTGTTGTTGTGCTAGCAATCAATTTCCATTCGTACTTTGACTAGGCTAGAGTTAATATTGGTAAGAACGATATGAAAGAAATTTGTAGAGAATTGAGTTCTAACATAAATAACAGAAGTATCAACTCATTTGGAGTAATGAGTCAAAAGTTATACTCATTACATTGAGATTAACCAAGCTAATAGTTAGACTTCATCATATAGATGGTTCACTCGGAAATTGGATGAACAAAGAGTTGTTTTTTTTCCCAGAAAAAGTTAAGGAAATTTTTTTTAATAAAAAATTATATTTTTATATAATTAAAACATGATTTCTAGTTAAATATCTGGTGTAGATGTGTGATTCCTTACTAAGGATGCATGATTTCTTATATTGAGTTCGAAGAAGAGTTAACAGTACTTGGATTCAGCTGGTACTGAGTTGAGCTGTCGGAGGAAGATGAATAGGAAAAGAAAATGGAGAGAGAATGTGTTTAGAATGAAGAGAAAAAGGTGATTGAGTCTTATATACTCAAACAAGGGATTAAGAGGAGAGGAGTGGTGGTGTCATGAAAGAGTATGAGGTGCGTACTCTCCCAATCATTCTCTCTTTCAATTTGCAAGAGTGCCCAAGTCAATAGAGTTTATTATGGAAAAAAAAAACTCAAGAATTAAAGTGGATAAAAGGAGCGGCTTTCAAAACAATAGTCTTTAAATGATTGGTTCTCTCTGGTGATTGTGGTTAATGTTTAAAACATTGAAATTTGATTAGATTTTAATGTTGCGGACGTGATATTAGAAATGCCCAGCTCCTGAATTTGCTCGTTACCCTTTGCATGTTTTTTTTTCCTTTGCTAATATTAATATATAGCCATTGCATGTTACTATTGCGGTCTCTAAATTATCAAATGTGGTGGATTTTTTTTTTTTTTTTTTTATAGTGAGTTTCTTTAACTACGGTATCCATCTGTCGGTTAGAATCGGGTGTAAGCATTTTTTTTTTTTTGCTCATAACCGAAGGAAATTACATGGTTATCTAACTGATTTGGCTCGGTTCGACTGGTTTTGACGACAGCTAAAGCTCAAGGAGGAGAAAGGGATGGACGGCGGAGGTGACCTATGCGGTAAGCGACGTAAGCGGCAGCAACAACAACATAGGCCATTAAGACAAGTGGTTTAAGGAAATTTCTAATACAAAATAATAAGTAAATCTTAGCCTTTAGAAGAGGGTAAATGGATAAAGTTACCAAGGAAAATTTAATCTTATATATTGTTATTGGTTAAATGATTTATAAGAAACGAATCTCGTTGCCACCTGCAGGTGGTGGGCATCAGACAAAACAAAAAGGAAATACACGGAAGAGAAAATATACGTGCTTGGGATTACTTCTCATTAAAAAAGAATGTAAAATGTTGCTGCCCAGGATCGAACTGGGGACCTTTAGTGTGTAAGACTAACGTGATAACCACTACACCACAGCAACTTAATTACATATGGTTGGCTTTATTCTAATTCTTGTTTTTAATAAAAATGGACGAGAAACCAACCAAATCAGCCAAAAATTCCCTTTTAACTCAATTAAGTTCATTGTAAGAATTACAGCTTCAACCCTATAACCTATAATCTAGATCAATGGCTTCACAGCAAAACACAAATATACTGACTATTATGACTATAGATCTGAGCTCGACTCGATTCGGCACAGGACTATGTGTCCCAAACGGCTACTATAGCCGTTTAGGTATGCAATTTTTTTTTTTTTTAAACCCCCTCACCCATTAGGTAAAAGAGCTATTACAGCCTGTTTTGCATTTGTTTTTCCAAAAAAAAAAAAAGGAACTTCCCACCGGTTAAAAGGAGCCGATAGGCTGTTTGTTATAATTTTTTTTTTTTTTACATTTTCTATGTTATAACTTTTTTTTTTTTTTTTTTTTTTTTTGCATTTTCTACCTCCACACCCTATAAATACCCTCTCATATCTCTCAAATACCCTTGCATAAATTCTCCTCTGTAATTCTTTCTACTCTCTCTAACTCACAAAATCTATCTAAAATCATATAAAATTCTCAATATCTCAATGCTCCCAACTCTCTCAAGTCCAAAAGGTTTCTTCTCCAATCGGCTTCAGCTTTCAAGTCCGGATACATTCCCTTCAGCTTGTAAGGTTAAAGTACCAATTTATTTTTTAAATTGTTATTTATAGTTATTTAGAAAAATAAATGCAAACTCCTCTACTGCTAGTTCAAGGCATCATGTTGGCTCTAGTTATAATATTCTTTCTTCTCCCAAATAGTACCTAAAATTTCAACAACCTTTACAAGACACACCTTTATCTCATTCATTAAATCATAAAATTATGACTAAACCTTACATTTACAGTCCGCTGAATATATTGCATCTTCTTCTCAACCTAATCATTTTCCTTGTCCTTATATGATGCACCCACTTCTTATAGAACTTCTATATTTTATATTTGTAACCATTTGAATTTTTTTTGAAGATAGTATTAGAAAAGTTAGATCAAAACATATTAGATCAAAACATACTAGGAAAATTTCAATGCAATTCTGCTTTAGGTAGAAATCAAACAACTCTTTAGTATGGCCACCCGTGTTCTAAAAGTATGTAAGAACAATGCAAAACCTTGAGATTAAGAAGTTTCTAGAGTACATGTAAATCAGATATTTGTAAGATTTATGAAAATGAAAATAAATTTAGTTATTATTCTTTCTTCTTTACCATATGTAAGTGCAATTACTTCTAATTACTGGGAAAACTATAATAGCAATTACTATGTTTTTGTTACTGCTTATTATATTGATTATGATTGGATTTTGCAAAAAGAAACTATTAGTTTTAGAAAATTAATTTTTTTCTCATACCGCTTTTGATCTTAACCAGTTAATTATGATGGTTACTAATTTTGGAATTGATAATTTTTTTCTATTTCATTTGATAATACTAGTGAGAATACTATGGCTATTGAGTAATTGAAATCTTATTTAATATTGGGGATCGAATCCCCCATCGAGATCGTAGAGACGAACAAAACAATACAAAACAAGATAAACACAAGAATTAACGTGGTTCGGCCGACCAAATTCGACCTACATCCACGGGAGCAATGAGAGAAATATCCATTATGAGAAAAATATGTTACAAGAAAAGATCCAAGTATCTCTCTATCTCTCGTATCTCTCATAATAACAGAAGCATCTCTCTAAGCCAAAATTGCTCACCTATCTCATATCACATATAAAAAATATATATAGTGTTCCTATTCTAATCCTATTAGAATAGCATTATCACCATCTAATTGGTATTCCAATCCAATTAGAATTATGGTCTTCTAATCCAAGTCCAATTGGGATTCCTTGTAATTCTTGATCACATCTAAATACTCAACGGATGCGAGACACAAACCTAACAATCTCCACCTTGGTTCGTATCCGATGAGCCATGCATCTTGGAGAAATTTCGTTGTTTTCGTCATCCACTTTGCAGATATCCACCGCACGATCACCATGCTCCACCGACTGCGAACAAGTTGTATAATCATCACCGCCTCTATACTTGAACATTCATGATCACTAAACCATGCTCTCCTCCGAGCACTCATGATCACTAAACCATACTCTCTTGAACACTCATGATTACTACACCACGCTCTTCAACAAGCGCTTATAATCGCTACACCGTGCCCCACCTTGGTGAAAACACTTGGACCTCCTAAGTACTCACAATCACTTATTATCTTGTGCATCACACAAAAGTGATCGATATATTGTACTCCACCTTGATCCAAAAACTATGACCAACTCTCAAAGACAAATAATTATATATTACCATGTGTTTTATCATGTCACGAACTAACTGTATTCATCAACATGAAGTATCATGACGTACCTCATCATCGTATAATCAACCAACCATCGATTATGGATCATCTCGATCAATATCGATCTCTCGATCATCGTTGATCACTGTTGGTCTGTACAAAATCTGCTCCAAACAGTGGATTTTGCCCAATCTGCATCCACCACTATGTCTGAAATGCTGAAAAACATAGGATTTGACTCCTAAATCATCTTAATCGGACACTGATTCTTTGATCCACGCTCTGATTAACCATAATCGTCGATCTGTGCCTCAAAATCCATCTCAGTTATCAGCCACTCCTTTTGGTGCACATTACTAGAGTCTCCAGTTGTGCACATCACTGATTGTATCATCACCAGTTGTATCTGGCTTTTTTTCTCTTCTTCTTCTTATTATATTTTGCCATGATACCTCCGCCAACCTCCTTATCGACTCGACATCAGATCCACCATCTCACAATCTCGATTCCGGATCCATAACTCCGGCTCTGATACCATTTGTTGGGGGATTGAATCCCCATCAAGATCGTAGAGACGAAGAAAAATAATACAACACAAGAGGAACACGAAAATTAACGTGGTTCGGCTGACCAAGTTCGACCTACATCCACGAGAGCAACGAGAGAAATATCCACTATGAGAAAAATTGGTTAAAAGAAGAGATCTAAGTATCTCTCTATCTCTCGCATCTCTCATAATAACATAAGCATATCTCTAAGCCAAAATTGCTCACCTATCTCATATCACATATAACAGATATATATAGTGTTCATATCATAATCCCATTAGAGTAGCACTATCACCGTCTAATTGGTGTTCCAATCCAATTAGAACTCTGGTCTTCTAGCCTAAGTTCAACTGGGACTCCTTGTAATTATTGATCACATCTGGATACTCAATGGATGTGAGATACAACCCAACAATTGGTATCAGAGTAATACTGAGTATTATGGCTGTGAAAGGATTGTATTTAGAGCAGCTCGATATGAAGACTGCTTTCCTTCATGGTGATTTGGTGGAGGAAATATACATGGAACAGTCGGAGGGATATTAAGTTAAAGGAAAGGAGAATTTGGTATGTCGACTGAAAATGAGCTTGTATGGGTTGAAATAAACGCCGAAGCAATGGTACATGAAGTTCGACAAGTTTATGTTGAATTCGAATTTTGCCAGATGCAATTCAGAGCATTGTGTATATTTACAAAATTTTAAGGATGGTAACTTTATTATACTTACTTTGTATGTAGATGATATGATTATGGAAGGTACATGCATGAAGAAAATCAATGATCTGAAAAGGAAGTTGGCAGGGAGATTCTCTATGAAGGATATGAGTGGGGCTAAACAACTTCTTAGAATGCAAATTATCCGAGATAAGAAAAGCAAAAAATTGTGGTTATCTCAGAAGAGGTATATCAAAAAGGTGTTGGAGAGATTCAATATAGAGAATGTAAAATCGGTAACTACAGCTCTTAGTGGTCAGTTCAAACTGTCAAAGAAGTAAAGTGCTAAGACAAATGAGAAGACGAGACATAAAGAATGTGCCTTATTCATCAGCCGTTGGTGGGAGTCTCATGTTTGCAATGGTGAGTACAAGACCAGATATTGCACATGTAGTGGGAGTAGTGGGTAGATTCATGAAGAATCCTGGGAAGGAACATTGGCAAGCAGTGAAGTGGATTTTCAGGTATTTGAAAGGATTTCAAAATATTATTTGTGTTTTGGGGGTAATAACATTGATGTGTAAGATTTTGTGGATTTGAACCAAGAGAGTGATAGAGACAATGGCAGGAGCACCATAGGTTATGTCTTTACTGTAGGAGGGAATAACGGTAAACTGGATTTCAAGACTACAATCAATTGTTGTTTTGATTTTACAGAAACTGAATATGTTGCAGCTGCTGAAGCAAGTAAGGAGTTTATTTAGTTGCAGCGATTGATGAGTAAGTTGGATTTTGATGGAGTGGATTGCAGCTTGTTCAGTGATAGTCAGAGTGCAATTCATCTTGCTAAAAACTCGGCGTATCATTTACGGACTAAACATATTCACTTGAGATATCACTTCATTAGATTGTTATTAGAGGATGGTCAATTGAAAATGGAGAAAATTGAGAGCAGTAAGAATCCTGCAGATATGTTGACAAAGCCGGTTGATGGGAAAAAGTTAAGCTATTGGTCAACTTTGGTGCATTTGTATTGAATGCTGAAATCGGGACTTTAAACGATCGAGGTAAAAACTTTGGACACTAGGAATATTATGTATAGAGATTACAATTTTTTTTGCAATAGGTCTCCAAATGGGAGATTATTGCTAATGGAGCCCTATTGTCGCAGCGGATTTCGGTCTGCTGAAACGGGTTCAAAACCTGCCCAAACTCGTTATGAGATATATATAAAGGGGGTGTTGCGGCTATGGCTGGTTTGTGCCAAGGGTTTTCTTCTTAATGCGGCTGCAGTTGTTGACAAATTATTTGTGTGCGGCTGCTGCTACTGAGTATTTGTGGCCAAAGGAAAAATTAATAGTGGGTGGCTGCTAATTAATTTTTTGGCCGAAGCAAAAATAATCAAAGAGGGAGAAAAAGTGCTGCTGCTAATCTTTGGCCGAAAAAAAACAAGGAGGTGGCTGCAATTGGTGATTGGCCGAAGGAAAATCAAAGGAGGTGGGGTGCTTCCTTTGTGGTTGCGGCTGAAGCAAAAGCACAAGTAAGATCATCGTATTCTTTTTGTGAGGTGAGAGTTTGACCTTGTTTCTTGTGTGATTTCATTGTCAATTTCTCTTGTGGTTGAGAGGAAGAGACTTGTAATCTTTTTTGATATAGTGGAAGTTTTCGATCGTGTCCCCGTGGACGTAGGCACATTGCCGAACCATATTAAATCTGTGTGTTCTCTGTCTTTACAATTGTTCTCTTCGGTTAACTATTTGATTCCGCTGGTTATTGTACTAGTATTATTCCGCTATTTTTGCTAACATTTAAGACCTATTTTTGATGGAAAATTGTTTAATATTTATTGTGATTTTCATATTATTAACTTATGTCTCGATGATGGACTAAGAATAATGAATGTTTCTCTTACAAAACAAAGAAATATCATATTTTTTTATGAGAGTTGTCGGCCGTAAAATAAAGACCTTTAAATCACTTTATTCGGGCATGAACTTGCAATCTAAGGTTCAAGACGCAAGACCCTATTGTAACTCAACATATTATATGCTGAAATACAGTTTTCGTTATCGAGATATAGTAGATTTATTTAGTGACAATAATTAGCACTGTATCATATCATTTCTAAGGAAGAATGGAAACTTATATCATGTATTTGTCATTTTCTAGAGATATTTGAAATTCTAAAAGATACTTTCCGAAACATATTATCCAACAACTTATTTAACACTTTATATTTTAATAGAAATTAGTTTATTATTTTCAGAAAATAAAAATATTCCATTTCTTAGAGATGTTGTTTCTTCTATTGAAGTTAAATTTAATAAGTATTTTCAAAAATTTTCCTATCTATTTTATTTTTGGATCGTTCTTGTAACACCCCAATATTATAAAATCCAAAATTTTTTCTTCTTAAAAGATTAAAAATTAATAAACATGATAGTAATGATAATATTATTGTCTAACAAATATTATTGTCTAACAAATCATCGTTTACTATCTTGAAAATTGTATTTATCTAAATATTAGTTAACTTGATAATAATAAATTTAGTTAGTTTGGATTTAGTTAATTTTAAACTTATCCTATTAATTTTATCTTAACCTAAATATCTAAATAAAAACTAAAAACTTAACAAATTAAACAATAACAAAAATAAGAAGACAACGAATGAGGGTTTTCTTTGTTGAACACAGAGAAGAGAAAAAAAAAAAAAGGAAAAAGGGGAAGGGAGAAAGAGAGAGAGGGAGAGAGAGAGAGGGAGAAAGGGAGAATAACAGAGAAGAAAAGAATGAAAGAGAAAGGGGAAAAGAGATCCAATCTAAATTGTTTGCAATCAATTTTCGGAGCAGGATTTTTGAGTCAAGTACTATTTATAATTTTATGTATTAGAGGAATATGTTATTAACTTTTCTGTTTTTAATAAATTTTATGATGCTAATAAACTTTGGAGGAACTTATAAACATTTATTTTTATTTGTACTTATTTTTTGAGTTTGTCTAGACTGTCTGTACATTTCTTCACAAGCATAGAAAGGAACAAATAATTCATATATCTAGATCACCTTTCATCTCTCAAAAGTAATACTGTTGGGACGAATGCCCCAATAGTATTTATGGATGTGATGAATAGGGTTTTGGCACCATATCTGGATCAGTTTGTAGTAGTTTTATTGATGATATTTTGATTTATTCTAAGACTCGGGAAGACTACAGAAAACATTTGAGGACAGTGCTACAGACTCTAAGGAAAGAGAGGTTTTTTGAAAAATTGAGCAAATGTGAGTTCTGGTTGCACAGAATATCCTTTCTGGGACACATTTTTTTCAGGTGAAAGAATTTCAGTGGATCCCAAGAAGGTGGAGATAGTGAAAATTGGTCTATTCCCAAGTCAGTGACGGAGGTGAGAAGTTTTCTTAGACTAGCAGGTATTATCGGAGATTTGTGTAGGACTTTTCCAAAATAGCAGGATCTCTGACTAAATTGATGTGTAAGGGAAAGAGGTATATATGGATTGACGAGTGCAACAATTCATTTGAGGAACTAAAGTGGAGGTTGACTACTGCACCAGTATTAGCAATACCAGATGGACCTGGAGGGATGATAGTTTATAGTGATGCATCAGGAAAAGGGCTAGGATGTATTCTTATGTAGAATGGTAAGGTAATTGCTTATGCCTCAGCTCAAACCTCTAAAAAGGAGTTATCTTACTCATGATTTGGAATTGGCAGTAGTTATCTTTACTTTGAAGATTTGAAGGCATTACTTATTGGGGGATAAGCTGAAAATTTATATAGACCATAAGAGTCTGAAATACATATTTATCCAGGAGGAGATAAATATGAGACAAAGAAGGAAGTTAGAATTAATAGCTGACTACGATATAGATTTGCAATATCATCCCGGTAAAGTCAATATTGTACTAGACACATTGAGTAGAAGACCAATGACTATATATCTTACACAACAGAAAGAGTTAGTAAATGAGATGATGAATTTGGGCTTGGACGTGATTATGCCTGGGACTTCGACGTAGTTGACGGTGATGCTATTTCAGTCTACTTTAAATGAGAAGGACAAGGTAGCGCAGGCAAGGGACAGTCAACTTCAAAAGATTCGGAAACAAGTAGAGGCAGGTATAAAGTCAGATTTCTCAATTCCTGTTGATGGGTCCCTTAGTATGGCCATAGATAATATGTACCCAAGGGAGATGTTAGACAGCAGGTATTGGAAGAAGCTCACAATTTTGCATATTCTATATATCCAAGAAGTAGTAAGATGTACAAAGATCTAAGCAGCAATTTTGGTGGAATGGAATGAAGAGAGAGATAGCTGATTATGTATCAAGGTGTCTGATGTATCAGCAAATTAAAATCGAACATCGCAGGGTCAGAGGATTTCTTCAACCACTTCCTATACCAGGAAGGAAGTGGGAGAGAGTAACCATGGATTTTGTAACAACACTTCCTCGTAGCTCAAAAGAGAATAGTTCTATATGGGTTATAGTGTATCGCTTCATGAAGTTAGCTCACTTTATACCATTTCGTGTAGGTCAGAGTACGGAGATTTTAGCAGATCGCTATATTCGAGAAGTGGTCAGATTGCACGGAGTTCCAGTTAAGATTGTATCGGACAGGGACACTAGGTTCAAGTCACAATATTGGGTGAAGTTACAAGAAAGTTTGGGTCGTCCGCTAAATTTTAGCACTTCTTATTATGCAGAGACGGATGGGCAGTCAGCAAGAACGATATAGATACTTGAAGATATGTTAAAGGCATGTATGATAGACTTTGGTGGGTCTTGGAAAGACCACTTGCATTTTGTGAAATTCTCATACAACAAGAGTTATCGGGAGAGTATTAGATGGCTCTATTTGAAGTATTATATGGGAGGAAGTGTAGATCGTCATTGTGTTGGGATGATGTGGACAAAAGGAGACTTCTTAGACCTGAGTTGGTAACTCGAACGATGGATAAAATCAGAGTCGTGAGAGAGCTTCTCAAGGCAGTATATGATCGATAGAAGAGTTGGGCAGATCTGCATCGGAGACCTTTGGAATTTGAAGTTGGTGATAAAGTATTTCTCAAGATATCACCGACTCGAGGAGTTATTCGTTTCGGCAGGCGAGAGAAGTTGGGACCATGATTCATTGGGCCTATTGAAATTTTGGAAAGAGTGGGAGAGGTGGCTTACAAGTTGGTGCTACCCTCATTTTTAGAAGGTGTGCACGATGTGTTTTATATATCATAATTGAGGTGTTATGTTCCAGACGCAAACCATATTTTGGATTATTCGGATTTGAAATTGGATGTAGACTTGTCTTTCGATACTAGGCCTGTTCAGATTCAAAATTGGCAAGAGAAAATGTTGAAGAATCAGTCAATTCCACTTGTTTTAGCTGCTTTGGACCGATATTCACGGGGAGATGCTACTTGGGAGCACGAAGATGATGTTCGGAAAGAATACCTTTACCTCTTCACTAATGCAGATAAATTATTATTCCCGCATTTACTTTTAAATTTCAAGGACAAAATTTTCTTCTAAAGTGGGAAGATTGTAACACCCTAATATTATAAAATTTAAAAAAATATTTTTCTTAAAAGAATAAAAAAATAATAAACATGATAGTAATGATAATATTATTGTCTATCAAATCTAATCTTTTACTATCTTGAAAATTATATTTATCTAAATACTAGTTAACTTGATAATAACAAATTTAGTTAGTTTAGATTTAGTTAATTTTAAACTTATCCTATGTAATTTTACCTTAACCTAAACATCTAAATAAAAAATAAAAACTAAACAAATTGAACAATAATAAAAATAAAATGACAGAGAAGGAGGTTTTTCTCTATTGAATGCAGAGAAGAGGAAAAAAAAAAAAGGAAAAAAGGGGAAAGGGCGAAGAGAAGAGGGAGGGAGGGAGAGGTGGGGGGGGGAAGGGAAACAGAGAAGAAAAGAAACGAAAGAGAGAGAGAAAAGGGAAAAAGAGATCCAGTCTAAATTATTCACAATCGATTTTTGAAGCAAAATTTTTGAGTCAAATACTATTTCTAATTTTATGTATTAGAGAATATATTATTAACTTTTCTGTTTTTAATCAATTTTATGATGCTAATAAGTTTTAGAGGAATCGTGAACATTTATTTTTATTTGTACTTATTGTTTGAATTCGTCTAGATAGACTATACATTTCCTCATAAACATAGAAAAGAAAAAAAATTATATATCTGGATCACCTTTCATCTCTCAAAAGTAAAACTTGTGAGTGTCAAGTTTAGAGCATGGGTCCAAACCACTTCAACACACACAAAGAACAATGGCATGGTTAAGTTCACGTAAACAATAAAATAGACTTCTAATGTATTTGCAATTTTAATGTTTCTATTTTCATTCCTGTATGCATGCACTGTATGCAACGAAATAGATTCAAGTGAAGCATAAATACTATACAGATAGAGAGAACTAGAATTATGAAAGACAACTAAAAAAAAGAATTTACTGTTCTGTTCAGTGAAGAGAACACTGTTCTGTTCACTAAACAAAACCCTCTTTTCTGTTGATCAGTAAACGACATAAAAAAAAGAAAAAAAATTTTGCTGACATGTTAATATATATCATCCATTAATTCTTCACTCCCTTTTGTGTAGATCAATAATATTTTGTTGTATTTTGTCCAAGAAGGTTTGGTATTGAAGGTTATATAAGCCACTCAAATTAAAATTGAAAGAAATTTTGATCTCCCAAATTTTCTATCTATTTGCTTGCACCTTCTATTTTATCTGAGAACTTGTTACTTGTCCCCTGTTTTTGTATAGAATGATGACTATGTCCCTGGGCTATCAGCATGCAAGTTGTGTTGATTCGGGTCCATGAGTTTGAGTGTCTCATCCACCTAGCTCATGGCCAATACCAAAGGCTTGCCCGTAACAGTTGAATTCAATTTCATTTAGCAAATATTGAATTTTCTTCTTGGTTCGGATATTATTAGTTAAAGAAAAAAATTTTGAATGTTTACTTCGTGGGTGCAGTTCTAAATTCTGCAAACTATGACATATTATTTGAAGACAACATGCAAATTTAGAAAGCCATATTTTTTATATATTTGTTAGTTTAGATAAAAGAAAATAAAAAGAAACATAATACACTGACACTTCTCTCTCACTTTGTGTATGTTGTCTTGATCCAATTATATATATAGGATATAAAGTAAAATAAATGGGATTATGGAAAAACTTGAAGAAGGAACTGTACACATGTTTTAAGAGTTTTACATTTTTGAGGTTGTACAAATGAATTTAGGGATCTAACAATGGGGGTTCTGAGTGATTACTGAATCACCATCTTTATATAGGGCTGCATGTTTAGAGTTTAGGCTCATTAGTATTCATGTTCATTAGTACTTAGCGGTACATTCTGGGGCAATATCATGAATTATGGCTGTGATTCCGGATATGTATTGGATATTTGTAAAATATGTGGCACACTACTTTTGACAGTTCCAAATAGATTAAAAAAAATCCATAATACAATGTCATATTTCATATGCTTATTCATTTTTTTGTATATATCTGCTACAAGATTATCTATAATATGTGTATATAGATGTACCCACCGACCATTATTATTCTCAAGACAACTGCAATTTAACTCATGTTCTATTTCTTCCTAAAGATATACGTTTTGTTGATACTATCATGACTTTTTTAGTATTTTACGTAGTTTCATTTTCTATTTATATGTATACACATAACATGCCTGTGTATTATTATTTTTCTCTTGTAGTACTTTATAGGTCATTTTAATGACTCTATTTTGGCATGTCCAGATAATTTTGCAGGATACTGAGGAGGAAGACCCACTACAGCTGGAATATCATTTCGAAGGATTAGCAGACAATCAGTAGTGTTTTTGTTGTAAAGTGCCATTTAGGAAATTTTTATTTATTTTATTCTTTCATATTACTCATCCACTTAGTTTGTTATTTCTAAGACTCGTAGTTTAAAGTTGTAATAGGTGTTATTATTCTTTAAATCCTTTAATGATCGATTTAACATTTTGTTGAAACAAAAAGAGATTGTTAATTTATTGATTTCCTATTATTCTTTCAGTGCATATGCGTGTGATTTAGTGCTAGTAACATTTAATTTATTAAAAGTACTTTAGGCTTGGAATATTCATTTATAATACGTTGCCGAACGCTACCTATATTTTGGAATGCGGGGTGTTACAATTCTAGATCTTTCTGCTAAGTTGACAGGCTTTGAATTTTTAGTTCTAGAATTTCATAAAAAAAAATATAGCTTATAATAATGATGCTTTAATTTATGATGTTAAATCATGATTACATATGTACTCTCAATATGAAGATCAACATGGGAGTAGACAGTCTACCTCATCATCCCAACCTACTTAAACTGAGAGTACAAGTATGAAAAATAAATGATTTATGGCTTATTATCTGCAAAAAGGAACAAAAACATTTAAAACCTCATTTAATGAGGCTCACTATTATATTGATCGTATTGGAGCTCCTGCAAATGAGCAAGAAAAATATGATGATTACTATATTTTGTCATAGTAGAAATTAAAAGAAAAAAATTTCCTATGCTATTTATCATGGTCCTTGTCATACTAACTCCAATATCTATAGTACTATTAGATTAGCACATGTGGTTGTGGTTGAGTGCTGACAGAGTGAAAAAATTCAATGTCAACAGACACGTTATAGGTATGTGTTTGTTTGAAGGACTAGTTAGATGCAAATGACAACAATCAAGACCAATCACACCCAAAATGAAAGCATCCCAAATGATGAATGAAGAGTCATGAAACAATTGTAGTTTGCTATGTTTATTTTTTGTATCTAACTCATAAAACTATAGGAACTAATGTAGAGAGCAAGTTGAGGGTGATGACTAGGGTCTTCTCCCCTCTTGTTGGGATTTATACGGTATTCTAATGAGTTATTATATAGTCAAATTATACTTTTTGTATATTCTACTTGCAATAAAATGATCCATACGTTATTACAATTTGTCCAATATTTTTTTAGACTGAATAGTTTTAATTTTGACTCATTTTCTAATTTATGATTTACTAAATAACTTTTTTAGATTTTTAAGCTCTTTTTAAAAAAATTAGATTATATTAAGAATTTTATAAAATTTTTAAATATTTTTTATGATTTTTAATATTCATAAAAGGATTTTTCTCAATATTTTTTATTTTTAAAATTTTTTATATAGGCGCAGCGCATGTAAAGCCTGGGCCGCCTAAGGTGGGCTAGCGGGCCGTATCCAAGCCATCTAGTTTCCATCGAGTTGGGCCCGCACTAGTTAGGCCGCTTGCCAGCTAGGTGGGCCATGCCACGCATAGCCTGTCCTAGGCCCGGGCATGCCCAGACCCAGTCCGTGCTAATCCAACTACCAACCCTAATCACTAAAACATAAAGTGACCAGTAAACTGAAAAACTAAGGTCAATGTTCTTACCCCCAAAAACTTTACAAAGTAACTGTGTTGCATGGATCATAAAGTGATTTGTAGACAAACTAAACCTACCATCTATGTTTAGAAGCAATATATAAATATTCGCAAGCAAACAATTTTTTTTTTCAACTGCTCTTAGTCAGGCACAATCACACCCCATGCTCTCCCAGCATTAAAATTCAAGTCTCCAATCAAAAGAGCATCTTCACATCTCCCATCTGTAGTCTCCATTTCCATCGACTCATATCTTATAATCTCCTGTTGGGAAACACTCCTCATATCATGACATTGACTAAAACCATCATTCCTTTCACTTTGAACCAAGGTTCCTGCTACTTCTTTATAACCTGTATAATTAAAACAAAAAAAAAAAAAAGTTCCATTGTTTGACCGAGATATATTCTGAATCCAGAAAATCACATAAAAATTTAAAAATTCAAAATAGACATTGAATTTCTTGATCTTGATGAAACATTCTCACGTTTCTTTCACTCGAACAAGCCAAGTGACAACCAGGCTCACAAGCTTCTTTATCCGGTCAGTGACTAATTACACCAAATGATTAGAAAAAGTGGGAATAAGCAGGTTGTGTCGAAGACTAAGCCAATTGACTACAACATAAGGACGCTATAGAAAAATATAATCTCGAGAAACAACACTTGAAAAATTAATAAATAAATAAAGAGGTATTTACTGGTTTGTCCCTCAAATCTTTATATATTATGATTTAGTCCCCCAAATCTTCATATTTAGGATTTAGTCCCCCAAATCTTCTAAGTTACTACAATTTAGATCCCTCCCTAACTTCCTTTAATTTTTTACCTAATATTACAATTTTACCCCTCCTTATTCATTCTTTCTCTTCCTCCTCTCTTCTCCTCCTCTCTTCCTCCTCTCTTCTCATTTTCTTCATTATTCCTCCTCTCTTCTCCTTCTTTCTTCCTCCTCTCTTTTCCCAATAAAGAAAAGAGGAGGAAGAGAAAAGGAAGAGAAAAGAAGAATAATGAAGAAAAGTAGAAGAGAGGAGGAAGATAGGAGGAGAAGAGAGAAGAAGAGAAAGAATGAATAAGGAGGGGTAAAATGGTAATATCATATCAAAAATTAAAAGAAGTTAGGGAGGTGACTAAATTGTAGTAACTTAGGAAATTTGGGGGACTAAATCCTAAATATGAAGATTTGGGGGACTAAATCATAATATATAAATATTTGAGGGACAAACCAGTAAATACCCCATAAATAAATTATGTAGTATGAAGTCTGCTTAAAAATGATAACAAAAGTAGGACCTTCATCTTAATAGGGGCTAACAGTTTCCTTATATAGAAAATTGGACTTGTTTGAATGTTGAGAACCACCAACACAAGCTTTGATCGAAAAGTTACTAAAACTTGGCTCTAGAATCGTACGGAAACTTCTTATCAACTACGATTGATCATTCATGACAACTGGAAGCTAAATATGTATATCATGATCAGTAAGTAACTAGAATCAAAACTTAGCTCTAGGATCATACAGCTTTCTGCACCCATTTTTCATGTCCAGCCCAGTTTTTAACCTGCCGATGGACTTACCACCTCATCTCTACTAAAGTCCCACGAACTATCAATTGAAAAGGACTCTTCACTATTCTTTACTAAAACTCCATCGGAAAAACTCTTCTCAACTTCACCAACCATCTCGAAAAGAATATGATAAATATAGTTATCAATATAATATGCTTTTAACAGAGCATAAACAGAATTTGGCAAGTCACAAGCTATTTGAATAATAGTTTCGGCTATTATTTTCATAGAGCATATCCACTGTAACTATATCTCGAAAACAATGATCTTTCCAAACAGGGAAATTCTATTTGCACCCAGAATTTTACTCTTGACGCACGGTTTTGAAATTTATAAATAATTACAAGTTTGCCATTATTTTTTGGGACTAACTTATCCTTATAAATTACAAACTAAAACTTCTTAAAATTTGGAACTATGACTCATCGTCTTCCTCCTCAATTTTCGCTCTAAACCCTAAATAATTTTTTTTGGTATTTAATAAAAACACATCTCCTATAAAATCATAAATTTGATTTAACCTCTTAAAATTTTTTACATTAACGTTCCTAAAAAGATCAAAAGAATTTTAAATTCTTTGATTTCACCGTGACAAGTAAAATTTGGATTTGAAATTTGAGTTTGAATTTTCTTATACAAATGGAAAATTTCAATATGAAATTGGTGTGAGAGAACAAATCTAAGATAGGATTTAAATTTTTTTTTTAGGTTTTATACATATTTGTTTGAAATTTATCGTTATTTAGTTTTCTTTTATAGGGGAGACTCTTGCTGGTTGGGTTTTAATACCCAACCAGCAAGTTTCTTGGTCGGGTATTAATACCCGACCAAAATATTTAATGAAGGGTATTTTGAAAAAAAATTTGGGTGCAGAGAGTAAAATGATAGTGTTTCAAAATAGGAGTTTGGTGTAAAGAGTATCCAGAGCGCCAAGAGTAAAATGCAGTGTGCAAATAGAATTTCCCTTCCAAACAGGTCTACTGTTTTATGATGATATTACCGAAACACCTTCCACTATACCTTAAGGCTGCGTTTGGTTTGAAAGAAAATTGAAGAAAGAAAGAAAAAAAAAAAAAAAAAAAAAAAAGAGAAAACAAAAAGAAAAGAAGATATGTTTGGTTAGTAAGAAAACATTTTCTTTTCTTTTAATTTTCTCTCAAACCAAGCAATAGAATTTTTTTTTTTTTTTTTTTTTCTTTTCTCTTCCTTCATTTTCCCTCAAACCAAACAGTGTCTAAGCCAACAAATTACGCAATTTTATAGGAGTGATCATTATTAATAAATTTTTATAGCCATAGGGAAGAATTTTCCAATCTTGATTCCTACTTCACATGTTTTTATATTCTCTAGTTAGATGCTCAGTTTTTAGAATGATTTTGTTGACAAGAGAAAGAACCACATAATTTTTAAAATTTCCAATTTCCACTGCCATTAAAACAAATAAATCCAGAAAAATCAACGAAACATGAAGTCAAGAAAACTTGTTATCAGCATAATTTTCTGTCCTCTACATATAAATCAACGAAACATGAAATCAAAAAAATAATATTAGTTTTTTTTATTTAGATTACGTACTTAAATTAAATAAATACGAGAATATAGTTTAGATAAATACAAAAAATTTCTATAGGAAATTTGGGGTGTTACATCCACCATAACTATATCTACAAAACAGTGATCTTTAAATCAAGAAAACTTGTTATCAATTTCCAATTTCCATCGCCCATTAGAACAGATAAATCCATATAAATCTACAAAACATGAAGTCAAGAAAACTTGTTATCAGCATAATCTTCTGTCCTCTACGGATATCTCATCAATTCTTTACTTTTTCCCTTCCTCACAATATCAGCACTTTGCTCTCAAACACTCTTATCAGCTTGAAATTCTGTAGGTGAAAATACAGATATTGGGGTCAGAAATTTAAAAAAATCCAAGAGAGATTCATTGAAAAGCTACTATGAGGATTCTTTCATACATTAAAAGTTTTCCAAGAAGGAGCTTGTTATATTGTTATATAAGAAGCATGATCACATTTATATGTTTGCATAAACAGATGCTGGATATACTTGCTGACAAAGAAAAATTGATGAGGGGCCCACATCTGTCAATATATCAAAAAATCCAATTAGAATCAAAGCAGATGGAGTTCTTAGATCTAATCAAATTCAAAGTAAATCTTAAATATGATCTAATCAAACAAGAGATATGAGAGATTCTGTCAAATCTTCCATGGGTCAAATCAAGACCAGATTCATTGAACTAAACAGATTAGATTAAATCATATATTTGATCAAGATTACAAAGAGATTCCATTCTTATCTACAAAGTAGGTAATCCACCCAGTCATGAGGCATTGTAAAAGTCACCGTTGGGAAGACCCAATATCAACAATTCAATGCGCTCTCGAGTGCATACCGACTATCCGGTCAAATCGTGCTTAGGTGTGTTCATAAAAATTAGCAAACTGACCATCGCCTTACTGCTTAGGAAAACTAGTGCTTCTACCATCTCTATCGGATAGTCAACGAGAATCGAGACAAATCTCATAACCATATGAAAAGTCCACTAATTTTATAAAAATTGATATGAATTTATAAATTTCTCTTCTTGTTTTTTATTTTGATTGTAATTTTTTTTCATTGTAACTTTCAGATTATTGTAATTTTTGAAAATTATTGTAATATGTGATCATGAAGAGGAATTCCAAAATTTTACCGAAAACAAGATGACCAGCACAGTAGGAGAGCCCTTCATAAAATGTAAGATGGGAGCAATCATGAATGAAAAAAGGGTAGAACACCAAGCCCTCCCACATCTCAGTGTCGCTGTCTCGACTCCGCTGCTAGATCCTCTCGCGACCGGAGATTCGGCCCACCATGACATGCCACTGCTCCATCATGTATTTGGCCACGGCAAGCCGTCAGTCGCCCGTGGTCTCTGCCTCTGGCTAGCACTACCTCGAAGATAGCAAGCAATCCATTATGAAGTGGACGGGGCTCCCCTTAATCCGCTGCTCTCGTACCCGTTGACGAGTTTGTGGGGGAGCGAGCGATCGTCGTCAAATTAGAGCACATCAAGGCGAAAATAACGGCAGTGGCCGTCACGGTGCGATAAGATCCGCCACATCTTCGATCGCTTCGATTGCAACGGCGATGGCGGCCTCGACCGTCAAGAAATGTCCGCTCTCGTCGTCGCTGTAAATCCCTCCAACTTCACACCCGATCCAGAGTGGCAACTCGTACAGCTACGACTTCAAATTTATAAGGCAGGAAGGAGATTTTGTGATGGCTGGAGATATGAGAATGGAGACTGCATGTAATGTCCCGCATCCCAAAATATGGGTAACGTTCGACGACGTATCATAAATGAATACGCCAAGCCTAAAACACATGAAAACGTACGTACAACTGTCACAAATACGTATGCATATACAATCAGATAATAATAAGAAAATAAAATAATAAATCATTTCAAAAAAAATTAATGATCAAGACAAGTCTGTAGAAAGATCAAAATGGATTCTTTTTACAAAATAAAAAATTTAAGTTTGAATAACAATGAATAATAATTCCTAAGGACAACAAATACTAGAAAAAGTCTCTCTCATGGCCCTCTTCCAGCAAACATACTTATTAAAATTCTTTTAACTTCTTGAGATATGATTGCAGCTATGTTGGATCTTTCTCTTCGTTAAACTGTAAAATGTATCTGGGCATGCCAAACCAGGGTCGTTAAAACGACCTAGTAAGTACTACAAGAAGAAAATAATAATACACAGGACATGCGATGTATATATATATATATATATATATATATATATATATATATATATATATATATATATATATATATATATATATATATATATATATATATATATATATATATATATATATGAATAGAACATGAAAGTAAGTAAAATACTAAAAATCATAATAGTATCAATAAAGTGTACATTTTTAGGAAGAAATAGAACATGAGTTAATTGCAGATGTCTTGAGAATGATAACGGTCAGGAGGTAAATCTGTATACACATATCATGGATAACCCTGTAGCAGGGATATATATATATATGTCGCAAAATGAACATGCATGTGGAATATGACATCATATATTATTATTATTATTATTATTATTATTATTATTATTATTATTATTAGTTTGTTAGTTTATTTGGAACTATCAGAAGTAGTGTACCACATATTTTACGAGTATCCCGTGCATACCCGGGATCACGGTCATAATTCCTGGTACTGCCCTAGAACATACCGCTAGGTACTAATAAACATGAACTCTGATGAGCCTAAGTTTCAGGCGCGCAGCCCTATTTAATAATGGTGATCCAGTAATCACCCAGAACCCCATGGTTAGATTCCTAAGTTCGATTGTACAATCTCAAGAATGTAAAACTCCTAAAATATGTGTACAGTTGCTTCTTCAAGTTTCCCCTTAACCCCATGAATTAATAATGTATTTTAATTATATAAAAGAATTATACTAACAGGCAAACAAAAGGTACATACAGTTGGAGTTAAAAGATTATGGATTCATATAATCACTTATAATTGCAGAGATACAGGTTTCTTGCGGAAAAATATGAATTTGAGATTTTAAAATATTTGGGAAGCACAATAAAGGACATTTAAAGTTTTGAGTCCACTGGTGATATCATCGGTAACATGTTATTAGTAATTTATTAATATAAAAATAAAATCAATTAATAAAATTATAGACTAAGGAAAATGATCAAATTAACACAATCAACAAAATAGAATAAGCTATCCTTTTCTTAAAAAAACGTTTTCAACTGTTCCTATTACATATATTAATTTTGTATGAGGTACTTTATTTATTTATTTATTTTTAGTTTCTTTTCCTGTTTTCTCTTCTTCCTTACAAGATGAAGCGTTTAATAATAGTATACATGATAAAAACATATACGTGATAATATGGTAAATAACGTGTACGTAATAAATAAATATAAATATCATATTATATGTATATACTTTAAAAAAAATGTATGGACTGTTTCAAAGGCAATATTTAATGCATGTAGACAGATACAGTCTCTCAAGATCATTATAAATGATATTAATTCGAGATTCATAAAAAAAAAAGATACATATGTTTAGTAGTAGTGAGCATGGGTGCATAACGCCGTATATCATGCATACATCATAAATACAAAATATATGCGCAGGACATACGCAAAGATAGTAAACATGTATGGCCATATTACTGTAAATACAAAGATCTTAATTTGAATTAATTGTTTCCGAAGTCATAACAAGATTATTTTACCGCTTAGATAGGAAAAACAAGTATTAAAAATACGGTTCCATCAAAAGCGATAGGCACATATAAAATATATATAATTTCATCAATAAGTGATAGATATAGATTTTTGAGTCCAATAGGACTTTAAACTATATAGTTTATTATGTTGGAACAAATTTTATTATTGGAATTGAAGTCAAAATGCATGTTGTATATTCAGTCACTCACTATATAAAAATTTTAACAACATAGATAATTAATTGTAGAAGATATATGTTGCAAACAAACAAGAGTTTTAGTTGTTCGTCAAGAAACCACTTATATAGTAAGCTTAATTTCAAAAATGAAATTTTTAATTAAAAAAAACCAATCTAACTGATAAAGGAATAAAATTTGTTCAGGTTACAATTCAAAAATAAGAAGAAAAGAAAAGAAAAGAAAAAAAACTGCATTTTCAAAGTCCAGTGCATTAGTTCTGTGATTTATTACAAATTTCTTGAAATCCTATCTTAATATAGTAAATAAATTGATAGAAAAACAAAATCCTACCCAGCATTTCACAGAAATAGAATTTCTCCAGCCATAACTTATTTATTTATTTTGACAATAAACTCGCAATTAGCTAATCTAACTAACCCTTTTTTTTTTACCTTTAAAAGTTTAAGCACCACAAAGATAACCTTTTACTTAGGTCTTAAGTTCATCTCATAGCCAAAAGAAGTAATAGCTAATAATTAATTATTAATAATTACATATTTATATACTGTAAAAGAAGATTATAAGGCTTGGAGCCCAAAAACATTAAGGAAAAAAAAAGTTCAGTTAGCAAGTTAATAATGATGGGAAAGTGATTGCAGGTAATATAATAAAACTCTAAAATTACTATGTTGTAGTCTATGTTTCTTTGTGTAAATGAAGATAATTCCTCACTCTCTTTCTTCATGTCATTATTTTCGTTTTTTTATAATATTTATTTATTTAGTTTTCATTTTGTTCTTTGTTCTCTATATAACAATTAAACAGAGATTTCCCAAAAATAAATTTCCTACTTAATTGAAATTCACAGAAATGATACAAAAATAATTAGTTTTAATATACTCAATTTACGTTCAGCTGCATTTTTTTATTTAATAAAATATTTGACATAAAAAAATAATTTGTATGACTGAATATAATAAAGAATATAATAATATGAATATATGGATCTAATCAAATAATAATTTACTAAATTAGAACATCTACAATATGTATAATAAAAAAAAATCTAGAAATAAATTTGTATAAAAAAATCTGAAGAAAGTGAGTTGGGTTATGAACTCAAATAGTTGTAAAATATAGAAATAAGAGAAAAACACTTGCATTTATATGTTATAATTTTTTTTATATATAGTTAAATGACAAAATAATTAAAATAAAAAAATATAATTAGTACTTGCCTAAAAAGAT
Source organism: Dracaena cambodiana (assembly GCA_036321105.1). Lineage (NCBI taxonomy): Eukaryota > Viridiplantae > Streptophyta > Magnoliopsida > Asparagales > Asparagaceae > Dracaena > Dracaena cambodiana. The sequence goes on along the minus strand of JAYEPQ010000020.1, from coordinate 13,212,586 downwards.
CAATGTTGGAAATTGATTGCGAGATCTTTTTTTCCCTTTCTCTTTCCCTTTTCTTTCCTCTTATTTTTTTTTTCTCTTTCTCTTTTCTTCTCTTCTCCTTCTCCTCCTCCTTCGCTTTTTTCATTTTTTTTTGTTCTGCTCATGCTTGCAGCCGAACAGATGTTTTTTTTCTAGGTTTTTGAACGAGTGGAAAGGGGTTTGATTTTGTTTTTTTATATATATCTTTTATACTTTTATTAATATGGGATCATGTTAGATATAGTTAAATCTTTTTGATCCTATTCAAATGTTATTAAGTTTGTTATTATTCAACAAAATAGTATTTGAGATAAACTCAAATAATAAGTTAGTTAAACATAAGATTGGCTTAAAAATAATATTAGTTTTTTTTTGTTTAGATTATGTATCTAAAATAAATAAATACAAGAATATTGTTTAGATAAATACAAAAAATTTCTATAGAGAATTTGGGGTGTTACAATCTACCCACCTTAAAATGAAATTTCGTCCTCGAAATTTAATTTAAAGTGAAACGACCTTATGGTTTTTCATTAAGTAAGATATTCTAGATATAGGGTCCACAGTTTTCGCTGCGCACTCTGATATCAAACGATAGGATAAAAATTAAAGGTCAATTTTTAAAGAACTGAATCACAAGTAATATTAGATGTTGCAAAGAATCAATAGTGATGGATGAAATAAATTTTTGGAATCTATGAATAGGATATGGACCAAATAAGTAGGTATATGCATATGCGTATATGTGACAGTAACTCTAAACAGAGATTCTAGACAGAGGCCAAAGCCGAACCCTAGCTCTGATACCAACTGTAACGCCCCGCATCCCAATATACGGGTAGCGTTCGGCGACGTATCATAAATGAATACGCCAAGCCGAAAACACATGAATACATATGTACAACTGCCACAAATACGTACGCATATACAATCAGATAATAATAAGGAAATAAAACAATAAATCATTTCAAAAAAATTAATGATCAAGACAAGTCTGTAGGAAGATCAAAATGGATTCCTTTTACAAAATCGAAAATTTAAGTTTGAATAATAATAAATAATAATTTCTAAGGAGAACAAATACTAGAAAAATTCTCTCTCATGGCCCTCTTACAGCAAACATATATATTAAAATTATGTTAACTCTTTAAGATATGATTGCAACTGTGCTAGATCTTTCTCTTCGTTAAACTGTAAAAAATATCTGGGCATGCCAAACCAGGGTTGTTAGAAGATTTAGGAAGTACTACAAGAAGAAAATAATAATACACTGACATGCGATGTGTATATATATATGAATCGAACATGAAAGTAAGTAAAATACTAAAAATCATAATAGTAACAATAAAGTATACATTTTTAGGAAGAAATAGAACATGAGTTAATTGCAGATGTCTTGAGGATGATAACGGTCAGGAGGTACATCTGTATACACATATCATGGAAAACCTTGCAGCAGGGATATATATATATATATATATATATATATATATATATATATATATATATATATATATATATATATATCGCAAAATGAACATGCATGTGAAATATGACATCATATATTATTATTATTATTATTATTATTATTATTATTATTATTATTATTATTATTTTGTTAATTTATTTTGAACTGTCAGAAATAGTGTACCACATATTTTACGAGTATCCCGTGCATATCCGGGATCACGGCCATGATTCCTGGTACTGTCCCAGGACATACCGCTAGATACTAATGAATATAAACTCTAATGAGCCTAAGCTTCAGGCACGCAACTCTATTTAATGATGGTGATCCAGTAATCACCAAGAACCCCCATGGTTAGATTCCTAAGTTCGGTTGTACAACTTCAAGAATGTAAAATTCCTAAAATATGTGTACAGTTCCTTCTTCAAGCTCCTCCTGAACCCCATGAATTAATTATGTATTTTAAGTATATAAAAGAATTATATTAACAGACAAACAAAAAGTACATACAGTTGGAGTTAAAAGATTATGGATTCATATAATAACTTATAATTGCAGAGGTACAAGTTTCTTGCGAAAAAAATATGAATTTGAGATTTTAAAATATTTGGGAAGCACAATAAATGACATTTAAAGTTTCGAGTCCACTGGTGACATCATCGCTAACATGTTATTAGTAATTTATTAATATAAAAATAAAATCAATTAATAAAATTATAGACTAAGGAAAATGATCAAATTAACACAATCAACGAAATAGAATAAGCTATCCGTTTCTTAAAAAAAACGTTTTCAAATGTTCCTATTACATATATTAATTTTGTATGAAGTACTTTATTTATTTATTTATTTTTAGTTTCTTTTCCTGTGTTCTCTTCTTCCTTACAAGATGAAGCGTTTAATAATAGTATACATGATAAAAACATATACGTGATAATATGGTAAATAACGTGTATGTAATAAATAAATATAAATATCATATTATATGTATATACTTTAAAAAAAATGTATGGATTGTTTCAAAGGCAATATTGCATGTAGACAGATACAGTCTCTCAAGATCATTATAAATGACATTAATTCGAGATTCATAAAAAAAAAGATACATATGTTCAACAGCAGTGAGCATGGGTGCATAAAGCCGTATATCCTGCATACATCATAAATACAAAATATATGCGCAGAACATACGCAAAGATAGTAAACATGTATGGTCATATTACTGTAAATACAAAATCTTAATTTGAATTAATTGTTTCCGAAGTCATAACAAAATTATTTTACCGCTTAGATAGAAAAAACAAGTATTAAAAATACGGTTCCATCAAAAGTGATAGGCACATATAAAAAATATATAATTTCATCAATAAGTGATAGTTATAGATTTTTGAGTCCAATAGGACTTTACACTATACAGTTTATTATATTGGAACAAATTTTATTATTGGAATTGAAGTTAAAATGCATGCTGTATATTCACTCACTCACTATATAAAAATTTCAACAACATAGAGAATTAATTGTAGAAGATATATGCTGCAAACAAACAAGAGTTTTAGTTGTCCATCAAGAAACCACTTATATAGTAAGCTTAATTTCTAAAATGAAATTTTTAATTAAAAAAAAAACCAATCTATATGATAAAGGAATAAAATTAGTTCAGGTTACAATTTAAAAATAAGAAGAAAAGAAAAGAAAAGAAAAAAAAACTGCATTTTCAAAGTCCAGTGCATTAGTTCTTTGATTTATTACAAATTTCTTGAAATCCTATCTTAATATAATAAAATAATTGATAGAAAAACAAAATCCTACCCAGCATTTCACAGAAATAGAATATCTCTAGCCATAACTTATTTATTTTTTTTGACAATGAACTCGCAATTAGCTAATCTAACTAACCCTTTTTTTATTACCATTAAAAGTTTTACCACCACAAAGATAACCTTTTGCTTAGGTCTTAAGTTCATCTCATAGCCAAGAAATGTAATAGCTAATAATTAAGTTTTTAATAATTACATATTTATATACTGTAAAAGAAGATTATAAGGATTGGAGCCCAAAAACTTAAAGGATAAAAAAAGTTCAGTTAGCAAGTTAATAATGATAGGAAAGTGATTGCAGGTAATATAATAAAATCCTAAAATTACTTTGTTGTAGTCTGTGTTTCTTTGTGTAAATGAAGATAATTCCTCACTCTCTTTCTTCATGTAATTATTTTCGTTTTTTTATAATATTTATGTATTTAGTTTTCTTTTTATTCTTTGTTCTCTATCTAGCAATTAAACAAAGATTTCCCAAAATTAAATTTCCTACTTAATTGAAATTCACAGAAATGATACAAAAATACTTAGTTTTAATATACTCAATTTACATTCAGCTACATTTTTTTTATTTAATAAAATATTTGACATAAAAATATAATTTGTATGGCTGAGTATAATAAAGAATATAACAATATGAATATATGGATCTATGCAAATAATAATTTACTAAATTAGAACATCTACAATATGTATAATAAAAAAAAATAAAGAAATAAATTTGTATAAAAAAATCTGAAGAATGTAAGTTGGGTTATGGACTCAAATAGTTGTAAAATATAGAAATAAGAGAAAAACACTTACATTTATATGTTATAATTTTTTTTTATATATAGTTAAATGGCAAAAAATAATTAAAATAAAAAAAATAGACTTAGTACTTGCCTCAAAATATCAATGTTGGAAATTGATTGCGAGATCTTTTTTTCCCTTTCTCTTTACCTTTTCTTTCCTCTCTTTTTTTTCTCCTTCTCTTTTCTTTTCTTCTCCTTCTCCGCCTTCTCTTTCGCCTTCTTCACTTGTTTTTGCTCTGCTCATGCTTGCAGCCGAACAGAAGTTTTTTTCCTCGGTTTTTGAACCAGTGGGAAGGGGTTTGATTTTGTTTTTTTTTTTTTTTATATATATCATTTATATGTACTTTTATTAATATGGGATCATGTTAGATATAGTTAAATCTTTTTGATCCTATTCAAATGCTATTAAGTTAGTTATTATTCATCAAAATAGTATTTGAGATAAACTCAAACAATAAGTTAGTTAAACATAAGATTGGTTTAAAAATAATTTTAGTTTTTCTTTGATTAGATTATGTATCTAAAATAAATAAATACAGGAATATTGTTTAGATAAATACAAAAAATTTCTATAGAGAATTTGGGGTGTTACAATCTACCCACCTTAAAAGGAAATTTCGTCCTCGAAATTTAATTTAAAGTGAAACGACCTTATGGTTTTTCATTAAGTAAGATATTCTCGAGATAGGGTCCACAGTTTTCGCTGCGCACTCTGATATCAAACGATAGGATAAAAATTAAAGGTTAATTTTTAAAGAACTTAATCACAAGTAATATTAGATGTTGCAAAGAATCAATAGTGATGGATGAAATAAATTTTTAGAATCAATGGTTAGGATATGGACCAAATAAGTAGGTATATGCATATGCGTATATGTGACAGTAACTCTAAACAGAGATTTTAGACAGAGGCCAAAACCGAACCCTGGCTCTGATACCAACTGTAACGCCCCGCATCCCAAAATACGGGTAGCGTTCGGCGACGTATCATAAATGAATACGATAAGCCTAAAACACATGAATATATATGTACAACTGCCACAAATACGTACACATATACAATCAGATAATAATAAGGAAATAAAACAATAAATCATTTACAAAAAAAAAATAATCAAGACAAGTCTGTAGGAAGATCAAAATGGATTCTTTTTACAAAATCAAAAGTTTATGTTTGAATAATAATGAATAATAATTCCTAAGGACAATAAATATTAGAAAAAGTCTCTCTCATGGCTCTCTTACAGCAAACATACTTATTAAATTTCTGTTAATTCCTTGAGATATGATTGCAGCTGTGTTAGATCTTTATCTTCGTTAAACTGCAAAAAGTATCTGGGTATGCCAAACTAGGGTCGTTAGAACGACCTATCAAGTACTACAAAAAGAAAATAATAATACACAACGAAAATCTTCTAAACTCACGAGTTTCAGATTTTAGTGCTGAATAGAAATTTCAAAATCCGTGATTCTCCTCTTTGCCAATTGTTTTTCTACTATGACTTAATCACTTTCCAAACTAAACAATCAATACAACAACAACAACAACAACTAAGCCTTTTATCCCAAGTATTTGGGGTAAGCTATATGAACTAAAAAAAAATCACGCCGGATCGATCACTTTGATACTCTTTCGCCATTCATTTCTATCAAGTAATGTCTCCTCATTTAAATATCTAGAATTTATATATTTTCGTATCATCTCTATTCATGTTTTATTCGGCCTTCCCTTCGTTCTTTTAACTTGTCCTATATTGATAAAAAAAAACTCTCTTCGTCGAACTGGTGCAGTTGTAGGCCTACGTTATACATGACCAAACCATCAAACTAAACAATCAATCAACGTTTTAAACTCCTTACATTTCTGCACTTGCTCCATCTGTGAAAAATTAAAATGTAAAACTATGTTATTTTCCATTAAAATATTCAACTACAAGGAATCAACACAAAATTATAGGGAGGAAAAAGAAAGATAACTTGTCCACGGTAGCCAATTGGATGACAATATAGACTTAAGCTTATAGTGACGGGAAATTCTGTTTACACATAGCAATCTACTCTTGACACCTGATTGCTCTTTACACCAACTCCCATTTTGAAATACCACCAATTTATTCTCTGCACCCAAATTTTTTTTCAATTTTAACCCTCCTCATTCTCTCTAACTCTTTATGTCGTCTGATTCCAAGTTTTTCTAAAATTTTTCAAATCGGATATTAATTGCCAAACTAAAAATATGTTGGTCGGGTATTAATACCCGACCAAAGAATTATTTAGTCGAGTTTTAAAATCAACCAGTAGTCGACGTCCCTCTCACAAAAGAATCATAAATAATAATAAATTGCAAACAAATACACATAAAAAATTAAGAATAATTTTAAGTTGTACCTTAGATTTGTTCTCTGACACCAATTGCATATTGAAAATTTTTATTTGAATAAAAAAAAAACTCAAACTCAAATTTCAAACACTAATTTCACTTATCGCAGTGAATTCGAAGAATTTAAAATTCTTCTAAATCTTTTTAGAAATGTGAATGTCAAAAATTTAAGAGGTTAAGAAATCAAATCAATGAGTTTGTGAGGAATGTATTTTTTTAAAAATTAAATTCCACTAAAAAATATTTCTTAGGATTTTAGAGAAAAAATATAGGATAAAGACGATAGAGTTATAGTTCTAAATTTTAAAAAATCTTAATTTAGAATTTAAAAAGATAATTTAGTTTAAAAAATAAATATAAACTTGTAATTATTTATAAGTTTTAAAACACATGTGTGAAAAGTAAATTAATTTAACTTATAGTGACTAAGAAACGAGAACTTCCGAAAAGACATTTCTGGCCTGTGATAGGCATTGTAATTGACACCTGCCAACCATGCAACACATGGCAAAGCTAGCCTGAATTGGAAAACTCTTGTAAAACTTCCTTCATAGCCTTAATGGAAAGTGAGGCGGGGGCTTTGGGTTGGAAAGGAAACTAATAAGAGTTTTTATTGGGGATTATCAAATGGGAAATTCTATTTGAGCACACCGGATTTCTCAATGAGCCCACCTTTCTAAGTCGGGAATTAATCCATGAACAAATTTTACAACGTTCGGGGATTACTGTCTGAATGGGTTTAATGTTATTTGAGAACTAATCCCCGACCAGACAAAAAGCTTAGTCATAAAAAGAAAAGATAAACTTGTAATTTTTTTAAATTTTAAGAAGTAGGCTCATTGAGCAAACTGGCGTGCTCAAATAGAGTTCTCTTATTAAATAAGGAAGAAGATAGGATATATCAACCTCACTAGAAGATGGATCTTTAGCCCCACTCCATGGAGACCTTCACTACTGGAAAGCTACACATAAAGAAGAGAGTGGGCAAATTCAAGTGTCCATTCTTGATCTATCCTATTCAAAATTTTAAATTAAAATTTTCATTTCTACTTTAAAATTTTGAATAAGACAAACAAAAAAGATACGTGGGCCCATCCATTCTTATCCGTAGCTACACACCACCACAGATAAATCAAGTATCGCTCCTCCATAGAGAATAAAATATTTCTTTTCCTAAATAATTCAATCATTCAATACCTTTTTATAACTCCCATTTCTATAAAAGGCTTGCCCCTCTCCCAAGAAATTATACTAAATAAATCTAGAAAGAGTCCAAAATAAATAAATGAATAAAACTTGCCTTTATTCAGTATACACATACAAAAAGATATACAAACTAAAATAAATCACAAAATCAATACTAATCAAGGATTATAACTAAAATTAAATTGGATATTTATTAGTTGATGTAACAGACTTGACAAGGTCTTTCATAGATTGCATTCCCATCAGTAACACAACCAATTCAGTAAAGCTACATGTATGGACGGAAAACTGTCTTTGGTCCTCCAACCTTACTCAGGCAACGTTCCAGCCGCCCAACCAACCATCAAGACTTATAAAGCTTATACGAAATAAATAATCAGACCCAGAAAGAGAAAAGGCCTCGACCGATTCTCTTTATCTCGTAACTATCAACTTTCATCTTGAACGCAATAGGTTGTCTACTCCATCTATGGTCATAGTCAAATTACACATTGTATACATTTCAGGTCTGACGTTGAACCGCCTTCCATTGTGAGGTTAGGTTTAAGGTTTCTATTCTAGGTCATGCTAAGACTATGCTCTCGGACTATGATTTAACTCGTGAGACAGTGACAAGGCAGTCCTAAGCAATAATTGTCTTCGAGTTCAATAAGGGGATTTGTATTCATATGTCATTTCCTTGAGCCCTATTATCACTTTTCATGATTCTGGATATCATAGGTTTACCATCATTGAGTTCCAAGTGACAACATAATCTTTTAAGAAAGAACACTAAATTGTAGGTTTTCACGTCATTTTGCATTATCATGAAGAAACTATGGTTAAACCATTGCATGCAAAGAGCCATTATTTTTTTCTAGTAATAGAATAAAACATAGTCTATTCGATAGGGTCGTTGAGCATGTGTGCGTGCATTATGAGATTTAGTGTGTTCCGTATTCTATTATTAATAGAAGGGGCTTTGTGTGTATGTGCTGGTGAGCTAGTCATGCAATTTTCCACGCAAATCCAATCAGCAAAAGTTAACATGGAGCGCCAAACCCAATGATAAAATTCATAATAAACTGTTACCAGGGCACTCTGAATAACTAATGTAGTAATGTTATGATAATAACATGTTAATGAAATATCCTGTACTTTTCTTAGAGAATCATATTTGTCACAATAAGTATAGATAGCTTCTCACTAAATTTATTTGGGACATTTGATTGCAATTGAACATTTGAGCTTAATTTTCATAGCAAATGCTGGAATCTATGCCTGATGAGCTTGTTAAGAAGAAAATAGCTCATTTAAAGTGTAAACATCAGAAGCTAGATTATATCCCAAAAAATTTTCTTGACATAAATCGCAATACCTCTAAAACTGTAAAAATGGTCATATATCAACTTAACATGTTATGAATCATCTTAACATCTTGCAACAATAACCAAGTTGGTCCATAGATGAAACACAACTTTGTAAAAGTTTCCAAAGTTGACATACTTCTTTGGAAACATTGATAGTCTGGACCATGCAATGAAACATGGATAGTTCAACATAGTAGACTCATAGCCAAATACATATAATTATAATATGTTTGGATAATTCCATACCAGATGTGTATGTGTCAAATACATCTTTTTACGTATCCTTAAATTTATTTGTGTACCCAATATAAGTTGAATATGCATTTGCCTAATGAATCCAAAATGTATGTGGAATAAAGCAATAAAATAGATGGAAAAATTATGTAGATGATGATTCAATTTGATTTGTGAATGTACTCTTGTTATCTGCCTTCGTTATAAATAAATGAATAAGGATCCTTCTACTGGTACTTCATTAGTTTGTTGCAAGAGGGTCTTTCTATTCTAATTTCTAGGAAATATAAACTTGTTGAATAATAGATTGAAATGGAGATACTATTCTTCCTTACAAACGTAGAGTATAATAATGCATATCTTGCTACTGGTTCTTATAGTTTTATTGATGATACTATTATTTTAGTCCTTTTGCAGTCTTTGGTTCATACCAGACAGGACAAGTGCAAACTAATATTATATGTAACATATGTTCTGTGTGTGCGTGCAGAAACACACATCTTCGTTGGCATATCACTATCATGTATTCTAGTTTGTAAGACTGATGCTAGCAGTGGTCATAATGCATCATATAACCGTTCCCAGACCTGTCCAAATTGGGAACTATGTAACAACAAAAGGAGCATTATGTTACATGACACTTTCAATTATCATGACTATATACACATGCCAAAATCTAAGAAATTATAGTATTATTCTCATATGTTGCTGAATATCTATAGTCAGTAGCGTGGACACAGGACTTGATCTAACCTGACATTGTTTTTCTTAATGAGTCAAACATTCTATTAATATATAGTCATAAACAAAAATATGTGGATATATAGATGAAAATGAAACAAACATGTTTAAATAACCTACATTTGGTAGAATGTGGGTTCATAAGATAAATATAGATGATAGATTGTTTGAAAAAGTGAGTAAAGTGCAGAAAACCCATTATAGCAGAATATAGATTATGGGTTGGCCTGCAAATTGACAACAAAACTTGATGCTAGGGTAAGCAGGTCATTAGATAAAGACAATGTTATGTAAGATTCTATGGTGTTTTAGATTGGTTGAGTGTGTGCGCATGTGTTTGATTTCAGATTCTGTAAGAAGAGATTGGGACACTCATCACCGTTGTGAGAAGTAAACCAAGAAGCCAAAGATTTCAGTAAACAGATGCACATATTCTAGTTTCCATTAAAAATATAAACCAGTAGCAGATACTGCATTTCTCACATGGATAACAACTAAAGAGGGGAAAGTCAGAGAACAGCGGTATGAATCGTCATATAAATCATGCTAAGAATAGAGGAGATGATGAACAAGGAAAAGAAATCCAGAGATGTCAGCAACCTTACCTACAGTACATCCATAGCCATGGGCAAGATAAAGGTGATTATTCAGTGATTATTCCACATTGCATTCCATACTCCTCATCTCCAAACCAGTAGATTCCCATGTTTCATACCTTCATATTGAAACAGTCATCACGTTTGCTGCTCAGTCCATTCTGCAGCAGGGCCAAACTAATTATCTCACTAGGTCCATGCCGAGCACGGCTAGGATTACAATAACTTGCTGTCAGCACCGAAGAAAGAGAGTCACTCCTCCATTTAGAACACCCACGAATGGGTTAAAAAGAGTAATAAAATGAGATCAGTGATAGGAGAGAAGTATATCTAATGAGAGCCAAAGAAAAATAATATAATAAATAAGGATATGCAGCAAAGCAAATTATGTGCCCGGTAATATGTAGTGATATTTTATGATGCTACAAATTGTCCTGGTAATATGTGGTTTAGCCCACCAAGGAGATTGAAGTGGCTTGAGTTTACAACAGATAAGTTGTGTCCATTGTTACCCAATCTATTCCAACATCCTTCATACCATCATCCAGTTTGTGCATACCGATTTGGCTCATTATGAACCGAAGCATACGGAAATCTGGCAACACTGATTGTGTCTGTAAGTGAAATAGGTTAGCTTAGCTTTGATAGACCAGCACAGATTTCGATCATTACCTGAAATATATGACAATTAAATCCACAGAATTGATTAGTTAGATTTTACTACTTTCCAAGAGCAACCGTTGTAGTTGAGCTAGTTTCAAAATAAAAATGGGGAATATCACAAATACGATACAAGAAATGACTGAAGCCATCTCCATCAATGGAAATTGAATTCAGAGCTTTCAGCTTCAGACAAAAAAAAAAGGCCCTTTAATAAAGTGGCTTCACGATGGACAAGGTTTAATCACTAACTTACTTTCTTACTGAAAAACAAAACAGAAATGCATGAGTAGTTTCATAACAAACAAATCAATATACTATATTACTATGTTTATACAAACACACGTGACCAGTGCATTTCATTCAAGCATAAGCACAGTGCTGCACATTTGTGTATCTTTTTGAATTTTAGAGGCTGTTGAATTTAAATATTTATTTGTTTTATAATTTGTATTTCACATGGATATGTGATACAGAACGGAAGGAAAATTAAAGTTTGTGATGGAGAATTAGCGAAGGAATTTAAGTTTGGAGATAAATTGGGAGTTTGGATCGCATATAAGGATCTCACATACAGTCGAATCACACGCCCACTCTCTTCTAAATCATTAGGGAGAAAGATTTAGAAAAATAAAATATATGCTCTCAATTTTCATAACATCAGTGTCTATTTTCATTATTTAAAATTAGAGTCTTACAAGAAATATATAGAAAATTCTACAAGCAACAAGATAGAAACAAATCTAAATAAATCTTTTGAAATTTCAACAAGATCCTTATTCTAATCTTATCCTTAATTAAATCTTGGCCAAATCTAGATAAATCTTAGCCTTTATTTGTTTCTATCAATTTCTGTACACATACTTGTCAAAATACTAAGGAAAAAATTTCAAATGTACACATACTTGTCAAAATACTAAGGAAAAAATTTCAAACAAATGAAGCTGTATAATTCTAAAAATCATGTATCTGATATCTTTAAAACTAAGCCATTCACCACTCTAGTTTAACATTTCTTTTCTATTCAGTCATATGCATAAGAAAACACATAAAAAAGAAAATTCATGCAAGATACTTCTATACCTCAACAAATGTTTGAACAAAGAATCTAGTGATCCCATACAATTTTAGCAACCTAAAGGAACAAGTTTACCGCGATAGGAAAGAAATCTGAGATATATCATATCTAAAGAAGTTAAGAACAATATATGAGTATTCTCATGGACATACAATATAGTAAGTATTCTTGAGCAATTAAGCATGACAAACTAAAGTATGATATGCAAGTAGATCTACCATCCAAGCACTCCAAATCACTTCGCATTTAAGATGAGGAAAACTGAACAAAATATTGGAGTTACTAGTTGCTACCTACTTGCTAAGTCCAGCAATCTGATCATTAAGTGAATACAAAACTGAGGCATAGGTCCAACAACATAACCATTAAGTGCAGCCAAAAAGAAGTTTAAAATTTAATATCACTGCAGTGCAGCACATTCACCTGGAATTTGTGGACATGCTAATTTTCATGCATATTACCTTTAAAGCTATCATGAAGTACAAGGAATTCACTAACGTTACATATTAAGTCAAACTTTGAAGGCAAAGTTTGTCTCTCAGATTTTCTAGAATATAGGAGCAAATAATATCACCGGTTGGGAGTCTGGGACACTAACTATAAATGGCAAGAATTTTGAACAAAAAAATTTTGTTCAAAATTATACTTGAATAAGTAAGATAAAAATAGTTAGCCATTTCCTTTATAGCAATTATGGGATGGATATAAGACAGAAGGTACTACCAAGATAAGAAATTATGCAACACAATATATTGTGGTGAAAACATGGAAAAACTTGTAAGAGTCTCTGTAAAACATGTGGTGAAAGGGAAAGTTTGCAGGTACTTTTTCATGATTATTTGAATCTTTACCGGAAGCATAATAAGTTAAGCTCACATGAATCAGAATACACAAACATAACTATCATAAAGCCGTGTTCATGTGGGACCATGCGTTGGATAAACATATCCTATGAATTTTTTAGAATTTGGCATTGTTGGCAGTGAAAATTTCTAAGTAAGAAGGATTTTCCACAACAGAACGCGGAGCTAATCCATAACCCCGCGTCTGGCTATTTTTAGCCTCGCGTTTGAGTAAACGCGGAGATGATCAATAACTCCGCGTTAGCTCCGCATTCTGGTTATTTAGCACTGCGTTTTGATGCGATTAAAGTTCCGCGTGAGCAGATAACCAGAATCTCAAGTTGATTGAGATTACGATTTGGGCTTATCCAAATACCAAATCAAGTCCAATCAGAATTCTAAATCAAGAGATTTAAATCAATATTAAATATTGGAATCCTTGAGGAGAGTAAATTCTATTCAGATAGAAACTCTCAAATCATCCTGGGAAATATAAATACCTTCTCGGTGAAACCCTAGGGGTCAGGTTCTTCGGCTGGTAAAAACTCTCTTTTTCGGCGAGAGTCTTCTTTTTGACCTCTGTAATCTTCTTTACGATCCTTTGGCAATTCAAGTACGCGAGAGAGGCTTGAAACCTTTTGTGATCGTCTTCCTCTTAGAGAATTCAAGTTACGCATAGAGCCTTGGATTCGTGAAGAGCAAAGACCAAGAAGATTGTCTACAGTCGACCGATATCTTCAAAAGAGAAGATTTCAACGTACTGATCGTCCAAAGGAACTACTATAGATCCCATCGCCACTGATCCCACACAACACATTGTAAAAGAGAGAGATTGAACTATAAAATCCTCTCGTTTGTTCTCTTTATATATTTATATCTTGTTCACTTTCGTTGTAATCTAAACTGTATTCGATGGAAGGAAGCAAAGAAACTTTTGCGGCGAACAAACTGGCGACCACAGTGGGAGCCATCTCTTTCACTGATGAAGAGATTGTGGCGCAATCGGACGTTGACTTGATCGGATCCGAAGTAGACACGCTGATCGTTGAAATCGACCAGCAGAAGTACGAGGAGTTCCTCTCCTCTGGATCAGGTGACTTGGATGAGACACGGCACTATCGTCGCATGTACTCCAATACCCGAGCGACGGGTAGAAAGGTATCCACCGAGAGACGGGGATCCTTGGAGACTGCGGCTATAGGGCTGGAGTTCACACAAGAAATCCTAGCCGAGGATGAGCTTCCGACTGCCGAAGAAGACCTGGGGATTGGATTGACCAGAATCCAACTCCAAAACAGGAACCAGAGAGCGAGGCGTAGAGCTCTCAAAGCCCGCCTTGAACGCGGAGCTAACACCAGAGGACGCGAGGCTATGGTCCCTCGCAAACTGGCTCGCGCTACCCATGAGACCAGTCTCTACCGCGTTAAACGCGAAGTTACAACTTGCCTTAAAAGTAAGGAAAAACCAGCGTGTGATATTCCATGCGAGGCTATTGCTGAGCCTAGAGAGAGACGCGAAGCCAGCAAGATTTGCGCTAGTCGCAAAATATCTGACACTCGCGAGAGACGCGAGTATAAAAATTCTGTAAAGCCAGCGTGTGATTTTCCACGCGAGGCTGGTATTAAGCCAAGCGAGAAACGCGAGGCTACTTGCGAGAAACGCAAGACTTCTGACACTCGCGAGAGACGCGAGTATAAAAATTCTTTAAAGCCAGCGTGTGATTTTCCACGCGAGGCTGGTATTAAGTCAAGCGAGAAACGCGAGGCTACTTGCGAGAAACGCAAGACTTCTGACACTCGCGAGAGACGCGAGTATAAAAATTCTTTAGAGCCAGCGTGTGATATTCCACGCGAGGCTGATACTAAGCCAAGCGAGAAACGCGAGGCCAGTAATACTTGCAATAAATACAAGACTTCTGATACCCGCGAGGAACGAGAGGACGATTGGCAAATAGTTGTCAGTCGTAAAAATCGTGCTAGGCGCGAAGCTATGATCTGCGTTAATCGCAAAGATAAGCCAGCGTGCAAAAACTTCCCTTCACGCGGGGCTATTATTCCAGAAGCTAAATTTCTGAAGACACGCCAAGCCAGCGAGAAACGCGAGGCTAATGTGGCAAGATGCGGAGCTATTCCTCAGCCCCGCGTTATGAGACGCGAAGCTACTTCTAAGTTCCGCGAGGATCAACCCGACTACAGAATCAGGGATGATCGTTCAAAGAAGCTCCAATGGACTTCCAGACCCTCTCAGAAGTTGAATGGACCTCCTGACTCCATGGCTAAAGGCGCTGATCTCAGGGGGTACCTCTCCAAGAAGAGAGGCATTAGACCAACTTCAAGTTGAACCTGTCTGTCATTGCCAGCAACTTGTGACGGCAGTATCTACCGTGATGGACAACTGCGGCTGCAGCAAGAGCAGGGTATCAGTGTTTGACCGGTTATCTGAGACGGACAACAACCCTACCAAGAAAACAAGAACCACTTCCCTAAAACACTGGAGAGCTGTAACCTCCAACATGGTGGGGAAAGGAAAGAAAATTATAGAGACGGATGATGATTCAGAATCGAGCGATGAAGAACCTCATCGTGTTACTCGACTAAAATCAGGAGTCGTCTCGCCTCGAAATTATAAGAGGCTCGCAGGGGGTTTTTACGGTGAGGACAGTGATAATTCAGCTATAGCCTCACCTCATTCCTCTGCATCGTCTCGACTACAGAAGTAAGCATCTCACATGGCAGATAAATCTGATGATATCAATCAGAGATTTGAAGCTCAAGAAAGAATGATTCGAGAGCAGCAAAAGATGATTGAAGGTCTTAAAGTCATGCTATCGAGATTTGTTGAAGATAATGCCAAAAAGGGCAAGGAAAATCCAAATGAAGAAGAACAGGAGGAGAAAGCCCACTCGATGCATGAGGACGATGATAGATTTTCTTTTCATAATCCACATGAAGAAAAGCTTGAAAAATTACAGAATCAACTCGAAGCTTTGATGCGTAAAAAGGAGTTGAAAGAAGCAGGGGTCTCGAGACCTTATCCTCCTGAATGGGATACGATACCATACCCACAGAAGTATAAGCCGCTCAAGTTAGAGCCATACGACGGAAAGGGATCGCCCAGTCAGCATATATATTACTTCTTGTCCCAAGCAAGACATTTGATGGGTAATGACCCCATCATGACCAAAGTATTCGCAAGTACTTTGCGAGGGCCTGCCTTTACTTGGTTCATGCAGTTGCCCCCAGGTACTATTAATACCTGGTTAGATGTAGAGAAATTATTTCTCTCACGTTTCTTTGAGAATGATACCGAGATTACGGTTCATTCCCTTCTTGCAACTAGACAAGGGGAACAAGAAATGGTAAAAGAATTTATAGAAAGGTTCCGGGAGAAGTCCGTGCATTGTAAACATGGAATGGTCCAGGAAACTCTTGTCGAGACTTGTCGACACAATCTTAAGACCAACGTGCTCCTAAAAATGGGAGTCGTAGAGTCTAAGACATGGAGAGATCTGCTCAAACAGGGAGAGCAAGCTGAAGACTTGATTCGTCGAGTTGAAGAATCTCGTGGATCAAGAAGTGCTGGGGGTAGTAAGTCATATACCCAGAATAGCAGCAATAAGAATAAAGGAAAAGCGGTGATGGCATCAGAAACTGCTCCTCAAAGATCCAGCCCTCCACCGAAGCTGAAGCCCCAAAACCAGCAAGGCCCAAGGCAAAATAGACCGCAGCAGGAAAGAAATTATACTTTCAAGGCGGAACAGACACCTATCCTCTTTCACTTGCTCCAGAAGAAAGGGATGCTAAAACTTCCGGAGAATAAGAAGCCAGAAGACGCTGGTAAGACTAAAAATTCTAACTACTATCTCTATCACCGGAATGTTGGGCACCCTACCAGGGATTGTTTTTCCCTTAAGAACAGAATCCAAGTACTAATAGAAGCTGGAGTTCTGACGCTTAAGGAAGAGCAAAAGAAGGTCACTGTCAATATGGCAACCATAGTGGTTGGAACCCACGAGTTCCCCGCAGGAGTGACCCCAATCCCAAAGGGTAAGATGGTCACAAAGAACCTTGATCCTCACAACAAAGCCCAAGAAGGACTTGTCCCTGTGACGACCCAAAAGGGGGAAGTTATGTGGGCTCATCCCGATTTGCTAGAGGATGAGCAATGGACTACTACAAGAGGTCAAGGAAAGAAGCGGACTGTTAATGCCATTTCTGCAGATATAAAGGAAGAATACATAACTTCGGGAACCTTCACAGATTCTGAAGAAAAATCCGAAACTATGGCCACTCATCAAGATGGGGCAGGCCCTTCCGGTACTCGATTCGGGAAGACATATCTTAAGGACTACACTAGAGTAGATCCAAAAGACATCTATGCGAAACTCGCAAAGCCCGCAAAACAGAAATGACTTCGCTTCCAGAAGAATCCTATTAGAGAGGAAGGAGCCAGCGAGACTACCTTCAAGTTTGATATAATTGCTCAATTGGCAAATATCCCAGCACGAGTAACGCTTTACGAATTGTTGAGATTATCAAAATCAACACATGAAGCTCTAAGAGAGGCCTTGGCAGACTCTGAGTCATTCCTAACTCAGATTATCGAGCCGGCCAATGAAGAAGAAAAGGACTCTTGCCCCCGCTGTCACCAAGTGAGGAGGCAAGTCCCACAAATTATCTTCTCTCCAGAAGACATGCAGGTGAGGAATATAAAGCACAACAGGCCTTTATATTTCACTGGATATGTCGGATCCTCGAAAGTGGACCGAATTCAGATAGATCCGGGTTCTGCACTAAGTATCGTACCCAGAAGGTTGATGCAGCTGTTAGGGATCTCTCTACATCGTCTGACGCCAACCAATACAATGATATACGGGTTTAACGCCAATAATAGTCGTCCCCTCGGAAAAATCCGACTCCGATGTCGGATCGGGGATTTAAGGACGGAGCCTACATGCTATGTTATTGATGCAGATACCTCATACAATATTTTGTTGGGGCGGCCTTGGATCCACGCTCATATGATAGTCCCGTCAACTCTTCACCAATGCATGAAATATTGCGATGAGGAAGGAGAGGTCCGGACACTAATCGCCGACAAGCAACAATTCAAAGGAGTGGAGAATTACTTCACGGATGCTGCACTGTATAAACTAGCCCATGAGATCTCCAATGACAAGCCTAGTAAACCTCAAAAGCCCGATGACAGTGGCAACGAAGCCGACACTGAGTACGAGCTTCCTAGAGAAGATGATGGGGGTGATTATGAAATCAACTCTCACCTAGATTTTAATTTAAGTCTTGATAATATAGTGGATGTAATAGAGAGTGAATGGGTTATTAATGAAGACATAAAGTTAGCCTACGAGAATGCTGTAGCTACTGAGTCTGAACCCTCTTGTACTTCCACTGAAGTGGATGGCCTATCCGAACTTGAAGTTCTGGCGGCATATCATTTGCCACTTAGGTCATCTCTCCTTTCTCAATCAAGAATAGCTGAGGAGAAAGGTCACTACTTCGAAGTGCCTCCTCGGAGAGGATCCCAAATGCCGATTATGTTCGGCAGGGTAATTACGTCACCTCGGCGAAAACAAAGCAGTAAAAGTGATGAGCAAACATCACCCCAATTTCACATGTATGAACAAAAATCCCGCCAGATGATGGAGAAGATGGGTTATAATTTTATCCAAAAGCCGGGATTGAACTTTGGAAAAGGGCGACGGAATCTTATACCCTCGTTCAGACCAAAAGGAAAGAGCCCTGATTATTATCAGAAGACTCGCAGGGGTTTGGGCTATGTATCTACTCCCCCCTCATCACCACTAAAAGATGAAGAGAGTTCTTCGGCCAAAGAAGATACATCTTCACCCGACCATGATTCGGATATAAGCACCGGTGCTTGGTTTCAGTCCTTGACGGCCAATATGGTTTCAGCCGCATTAGAAAGCGACGAGGAACCAATCGATGTCCAAGATGATTCTTGGGCTAAGCATATGGACACTCTCTGGGACGTCCGCTTCGAGCAGCGTGATCCCCCCACTGAAGACAAATTGATACAGGTCAACATGGGAACGGAAGAAAACCCGAAACCCATCTTCATAAGCGACACGCCAACTCCATTAGAAAAGGAGGAACTTATATCTCTTATCAAAGAGTATATAGACGTGTTCGCATGGAATTATGAAGACATGCCTGGGCTTGACCCTCAGATTGCCACACACCGGTTAAATATAAATGAAGATGCCAAACCTGTTAAACAACAACATAGGCGTTTTCGACCCGAGTTGATGGAGACAATAGTTGGTGAGGTCAACAAACTTATAAAATCCGGATTCATCCGTGAAGAACAACATCCGGATTGGGTTGCCAACATAGTGCCAGTTCGTAAAAAGAACGGCAAAATCCGGATATGCATCGACTTTCGGGATCTCAATACTGCATGTCCCAAAGATGAGTTTCCACTTCCCATCACCGACGTGATGATAGACAATACTTGTGGCTACGAGACGATATCCTTTATGGATGGCTTCTCAGGATATAACCAGATCAAAATGCATCCAGATGATGAAAAGCATACAGCTTTCAGAACGCCGCTGGGGTATACTGTTATACGGTGATGCCATTTGGGCTGAAGAATGCCGGTGGCACTTATCAAATTTGCGATGAGCACTATATTCAAAGAACATCTGCGCAAGACAGTAGAGTGCTACGTGGATGACTTGGCGGTCAAAAGTAAAAATAAAGATGACCACCTTCAGGACTTAAGAATGGTCTTCGATCTCATGAGGAGACATCATTTAAAGATGAATCTCACTAAGTCATTTATGGGGGTGTCAAGTGGGAAATTCCTTGGGTTCATAATAAGTTCAAAAGGAATTTTCCTCGACCCTGAAAAGATAAAAGCAATTAGCGAGATGCCGTCTCCCCGCAATCTTAAAGAATTGAGGGGGTTGCAAGGAAAGCTCGCTTATATTCGGCGCTTCATTTCCAACTTATCCAGACGTTGCCAGCCGTTCTCTCGACTTATGAAGAAGGGGGTTTCCTTTGTATGGGATGAGGCATGTCAACGGGCCTTTGATGACCTTAAATAATACCTCACCAAACCTCCCGTTCTTATGGCGCCGGTCCCTGGACAGCCCTTCCTTATATATGTAAGGGCCATGGATAATGCCTTAGGAGCATTACTTGCTCAATATAATGAGCACAGCCATGAGCATGCCCTCTATTATCTAAGTAGGATAATGATCGGAGCCGAACAGCGGTACACCCCGATTGAAAAAGAATGTTTGGCCCTAGTGTTCGCTATTCAGAAAATGCAACACTGTCTTTCTGGGCAAACGATTCATGTCATATCACGGGTTAATCCCCTGAAGATTCTGATGACAAAACCAGGATCCTTAAATGGCCGGTTGGCGAAATGGGCATTATTGCTATCGCCATATGAAATGCATTTTGTCCCTCAAAAAGCTACGAAGGGACAGGCAATCGCCGACTTTTTTGCAGACCATCCAATCTGGTCTAATTCCAAACAGACGTCAGAGGTTAACATAGTTAGTAAGGAACAACCATGACAAATGTTCTTTGATGGTGCTGCCAGACAATCTGCTGCTGGAGTGGGGGTTGTGATAATCTCCCCACATAAACATATATTGCCTAACGGTTACTCATTAACAGACCGTGCACGAATAATATGGCGGAATATAACGCACTCATTATCGGCCTGAAGATGGCTTTACAACTGGGGGTGAACTATCTAGAGGCATATGGAGATTCTAAACTCATCGTCAATCAGATGACGGGCGAGTATGAAGTCAAACATGAAGCCCTCATCCCCTATTATCAGCTAGCCATTGAACTAGAAGGGTACTTTGAGCAATTTTACATCTCTCATATACCTCGGAATGAGAATGTATATGCAGATGCCCTTGCCGCATTAGCTGCAACATTGGCGATCCCACCAGGTGAAGTTAAAAGCATCACCATTGAAAGCAGAGAGCTCCTTCATCCAGATACTCTTCTTCAAAATAGAGAAGTGTACCAAGTAGGCCTAACCCTGGAGCCCCGTGATTGGCGATTTCCGTTTGTGGATTATGCTTTACATGGGATATTACCAGAAGATCCTAAGAAAGCCACCTCTATAAAGAGGAAGGCTCAAAGATTTTATTATGACCATAAACTTCAGACTTTATATAGAAAGTCAAGAGATGGTCTACTGCTACGCTACGTATCAAAAGTAGAAGCAGATGAAGTGCTGAGAGAAACACACGATGGAGTATGTGGAGCTCATCAACCCGGTCCCAAACTTGGAGACCGTATAAGAAGGCTGAGATACTACTGGCCGAGTATGGTTATGGAAGCAATGGCATACGCTAAACGATGTCATGCATGCCAAATACATGCCAATTTTATTCATCAACCCCAAGAATACTTGCACAATACCGTCGCAAGTTGGCCATTTGAGGCATGGGGGATGGATATTGTGGGGCCTATAACTCTCCCGTCATCCAGAGGACATCGGTTTATTCTTGCAATAACCGATTATTTTTCAAAATGGGCCGAAGCCGTGCCCATGAAAGAGGTGAAGACGACAGATGTGATCAAGTTCGTCAAGCATCATGTCATTTACCGCTTTGGCGTCCCCCGACGGATTATTCATGATAATGGTCCGCAATTCATCAGTCAGGGATTCTCCAGATTCTGCAATAAGTTCAGAATCAAAGATATTCTTCAACGCCATATAACCCCGCAGCTAATGGGTTGGCCGAAGCCTTCAACAAGACAATTATTAAACTCCTTCGGAAGTTCGTCTCTTCTAATAAACGAGATTGGGATGAAAAGCTAGGAGAGTGCCTGTGGGCTTATCGCACCACTGTTCGCACCCCTACGAAAACTACTCCATTCTCTTTGGTCTATGGAAGCGAGGCCGTCTTACCTCTCGAAGTCCAGATTCCTTCATTAAGAGTGGCCTTAGCCACAAGGATGACGACAGAAGAGCGCCATCAACAAAAATTGAGAGAACTAGAGGCGTTGAATGATAAGCGTCTCAGGGCTCAACAACAAATTGAGTTGTATCAAGCCCAAATTTCTCAAACGTTCAATAAAAACGTTAAGCCAAGGACCTTTAAGTAAGGAGACTTGGTTCTGGCTGTTAAAAGGCCAATGGTGCTAACCCACAAGACTAAGGATAAATTTGAACCCAAGTGGGAAGGGCCGTTTGTTGTGGAGACAGTATATTCTAGTGGAGCCTATCGCTTAATGAATCAAGATGGCGACAGGATGGTGATGCCGATCAATGGCAAATTTCTGAAAAAATACTATTCTTAGTATCATTGGAAATACGCGTTTTCTTTTCTTAGGCATGCGCAGTTTGGCGCCTCTGACCTAAACCTGGTGTGTTTGGTGTGCCCAGTTCAAGTTACGCGAGAGAGCCTTGAACCGCCTCCTGTTTGGTTCTCAAGTTTGAACCACCTCCAGCCTTTTCTTAGGCATGCGCAGTTTGGCGCCTCTAACCTAAATCTGGTGTGTTTGATGTGCCCAGTTTAAGTTACGTGAGAGAGTCTTGAACCGCCTCCTGTTTGGTTCTCAAGTTTGAACCACCACCAGTCTTTTCTTAGGCATGCGCAGTTTGGCGCCTCTGACCTAAAACCTGGTGTGCCAGTTCTCAAGTTTGAACAGCCGCCAATCTTTCTTTTAGGCATGCACGATTGAACGCCTCTGACCTAAAAGGTATGAATTGCCCAACGCCGACTAGGAAATGGGAAGAGAACCAGTTTCTCGCCAACCCATCATACTGGGGTAAAAGTATGAATTACCCAACGCCGACTAGGCAATGGGAAGAGAACCAGTTTCTCGCCAACCCATCATACTGGGGTAAAAGTATGAATTGCCCAACGCCGACTAGGCAATGGGAAGAGAACCAGTTTCTCGCCAACCCATCAACGCCGATGATGCAAAGGGAAGAGGAAAAGTTTGGCATTTAAGCCCAAACGAAATCCTCGACAACTCACCATGTTGAGGGGAATAACATGGCGGGAATAACATGGCTAGCCCAACTCAAACGGTAGTTGGTAAAGGCTAATCAAATCCGTTGATAGCTGGGGGTTTGCTAAATAATCCCATAAACCCTATCATATTAAATTCTTACCTCTGACAGTATGGTGCGGAAAATTGTGCATAAACGATACACAGGGATAAATCATTTTGACAACAAGTTATTTGTTGGGCAAGCAAATCTGTTTTGAAGCCGACAAATAAAATAGTCAAAAGAATCATCTGTATTAGAAAAGGGGAAGATACAGAAAGAATTTCGAAGAACCATCAAAGGTTATCTCTCTCCCGTTTACGAAGTTCTTATTACAAGAAAAATGAAAGAATAGAATGAGGAAACTATGGGTCTCTCAGGAGTTTCAATTTATTTATCGTCTCGTCCAAATTTCGACGATGAGATGACTCCACAGTATGTTGAGCCTGTCTACGCAACTCATCGTCATTTATTGCAAGTTGCTGCTGATGAGACTCTTCAATGGCACGGCTCCTGGCCGTCTCCTCCTGCTTGACCTGTTCTTGTTGGAGAAGCAACATTTCTCACTTCTTGACAGACTCCCCTAATCGGAGTTTATTGTCTATCAAGATGGCCCGAGCTCTGGCGATTGTCTCCTGGGCTCTAGAAATGGCAGCCTGACTCTCCCCAATCTCAGAGTCCACCCTTCTCAGATCTCCGAGAATGGATTCCCGGCTGGCTTCGAGCTCTGTCAGCTCCTGAGACCATCTCTCTTCCTGCTGCCTTAAAGCATTTCTACGCGATGTTGATTCCGCCCGAAACCGTGCCAGTTCTATCTCCTCCACATCTGCCTGACGGAGTGTGTGTAGCGTGGTCACCTGCTCTTCTAAGACTGCAAGGCGGGCCCGGTAAGGAGCTGCTCGATCTCGTCCCCCAACTTCTTCGATGTTTTCCAGATAGCGGAATAACATTGGACGTGCGAAGTTGAAGAAATCGTGGCCAGCAAGGACCATCTCGATACATCTCCTTAGTAAACGCATAAAATCAACGACACTGAAGTTGAAAAGTTCTTTAAGAGGATTTGAAGTGTCAGCAGGCAAAGCAGGTAATGCCAAGGGAGATGTCACGGGCAGGGGAGCAGTGGCTACGGAGTCGAAGAAGAAGCCCGTCCCTGCACCAAATTCAAGAATGGAGAACCAATAAAGCCAATGCAGATCTGGAAGAGCTAGGAACCTGAGTGGAAGCGGCGCTAGTACAGATCACCTGGACAGCGCCACCTACAGGAGAAGATGAGGGAGTATTTCCACCAGAAGCTCCCTTACTTGCGGAAGTGGCTTCGAACGAGAACTTTAAATTATCCTCATCCCCTGCTGGAAGACTTGAAGCTGGTGGAGTTGCAGGTGTCTCAGCAGCCACAATGATAGACGATGTTAGCACCGCTGACTGAGAAACAGAAGGCACACCAACAACCGTTGGAAATGTCTCAGTGGAGCAGATTGGTGGTGTTGGAGATGGCATACTAGGAGACGGTGTGGCCTCTTTGGCGGCAGCTGCAATAATAACTTCTGTTCTCTCATCGCTCCCAAGTTCATCAATTGGGGGAATTGAAGAGGGAACAGAGACAGGAGCCGGTGTGGAATAATCAGCGTTAAAATCGCTCGTGGAGCTACCAGCACCCGAATGGTCCACCCTGTCATCAGACTCCCCCTGAGTAGTAGAATGCCTCGGCGAGAGGAGTTGACCACCTGCATCTCAGGAAACAAGAAAAGTGGTGTTACAGTAAAATAATAATGGGCAAAAGATAAAGCGCTAAGAGCCATACCAGGGGACACAAGTCCAGTTGTCGGACTTGAAAGGGGAGCCATTGTCGTTTCCAACAATGTACCCATCTCGCTACCCGTTGGTTGCGCCGCAGATTGTGCAGCAGGCTCTACGGTCGGAGGAGCCGAAACCTCGGCGACACTTGGAGTTTTAGCAGGTTCATCCTCCCTTGCCGACGCTGGGGGTAGAGCTGAGGCTAGCAAGTCGGAAGCAAGTTTGACAGCCACTTCTTGGGGGGCTATTAAAGTTTCTGGAGCCAACTTCTGCTTCTTACCAGGCCTTTTTTTTAAGGCACCTCGGCGTTTGAGAGTTGGACTCCAGGGTTGAGTAACGACAGGTTGGGGAGCACCTCCAACGTCAGGGTTGTTATCATCATCATTATCATCATCATCGTCGGACTCGCTGGCGTCTGAAGGCTCAGCCACGGTGCCAAGAAATTCTTCCATTCCTTTTATTCTCACTCTAGAAGTACCCTGGCGGCTAATGTAGAAGGCCTCGATCTCCTTGCAACAACTGCGGTTGGAAGAGAAATCGGGCACGTCAGCATTTGCAATGCTGAACCATGTGTAGAAGATGAGGGTCATTGCCAGTTCTGGCGACTTCTGTGGTAAGGTGAATTCAGTTTCGGTTCCGCCTGCCGCAAAATGGAACCAGCCACGGGCGCCTTCGTACAAGTTCCCCTCGTAAGCAAGATTCTTGTTTGGATTACCCACAAAGAGTTGAGAGTATCCGAACTGGCGAGCAAAGCGACTTGGGATGTACGGTTCAATTAGACACTTGATATCTTGACGATATACCAAGTGTCCGGGACGGATGTTGAGGAGCCACCAGAACGCTCCCGCAAATAAAGCAGTAAAATTATCTGCTCCCACAGCATCCTTCAGTCTCAACCCATATCCTCCGCCGGGAAAGTCACGAAAACACCGGAAGATCTCATAGTTCTGAAAGCTGCGAAGAGTCTTCCGAATTTGGGACATATAATTGTGCTTCCATGAAGAGCGTTCATACAGCTCCACAAAGAAGCACTTTTCACCCGAACGGCGTTCAGCCGCACTCATCAGAGAGGGGCAGTGCAAAACGAGCCATGCCATCAGATAAGTATAAGGAAGCTCCACCCTAGGGTTTGGAGTCTTCGGCTGGGCACTCTCCTTCGATTTGCCCTTTCCTTTCCCCTTGACCTTATCAGTAGGGAGAAAATCATGACAGAGTGTCCACAATCCATGTTGCAGATTGCACACCATAGCAGAAAGAAGTCCAAGGGGTCGGCCATATGCGAGAAGAACCGCTGGATATACCACGGTCATTGCGATTGCTTCCTTGGGCAATGACGGCACGACGCATCTCTTCAGCCACAGCATCAAAAACCCAGCGATGAGACCTCTGTTGGAGACCGAAAACTGGGCTTGATAATGGTAGCTCTTGAATGAAGTGCCAGGACCGTATCCATTCTCATTGGAGTCAGTGGTATAATATAATAAGTAACGGCCCCTGACTATACGTTGATCGATTTCTGAGATGGAGATAGGAGGATGGCCATGGATAGTTGTCGAGCTATCCTTAGAATTCAAGTTGGCAAAAAGGTATTCGGCCCATTTCTTGTGACCGATACCATGATTACGCGCACCTGCCAGGTCAGCACAAATACATAATGGCACATCATCTCCCAGTATGTGGCATAGACACGTTCATCCTTAGCCATCAATATGTTTAACTCCTCGGTGGAAGGGATGTATTCTTCATAGGGGACTTCACCCATGGAAAGCCCGGAAACTTCGAACATCTCGTGGAGAGCGAACCCTACCTCACCCACTGGTGTAAAGAGAGTGCAGGTCTCGGGGTTGTACATCTCAAAGAGGCAGAAGAAATGATAAGCACTCTGGGGGAACCCGAACTGGACGTTCCTGATGGCTTTATATAAGCCGATATCCTTTAAGATGGGCTCGTGGGAATCCAACATGTACTGAACAAGGCGGGCCCACCACACATTACTAGAAAAATAAACCCAGCCAGGCATCCTAAAGTCGCTAGCCGGGTACTGACCATCCTTCGCCAGGAACTCACTTAAGAAAGTTTGTGCGCAGGATGGGACTTCTCCTACTGAAAGCTCCTTGCCAAATCGGCCTGGAAGCAAGTCAGTAATGCATCTAGGGGGACCATCTTGATAAACCCCTTGTTCACCAAATTTGCCCGTTGGGACGCCATCTTACTCTTGAGTTAGTCCTCACTTTAACGCCCGAGGCATCGCCAGTCTCTGAAGATAGACCAGGGGATAGCTACGATCCGTTCTAGGCAGAAACATCAGCATTTCGCCTGAGTTATATAACCAAACGCACTCCTCCTCAAAGAGGATCTCATCTGATTGATCCATCTGGTCTCCAAAGAGGAAGGCCGGTTTCTCCATCGCCTCTCTATTCAAAGTTTCGAAGGCTGCATCAGTTATAATTTTCCGCGCAGTAGTGGGGTGATACTTGATCAACTTCTCCTTGCGCTCCTTCGGGTCTGGCTTATATGAAGCCAAGATAGTGGTGAAGCGAAATTGACCGGAAGGATCAGAACCCCCAGCAAAGCCGAAGTAGTTCTTGTGGGGGAGAGCTTCCATCGAATACCCTACTGCAAAAAGAAAGCAGAGTTAGAGAAGTTTCTATAAGACAGAAAATTTCTCTAAGTATGGACGCGCGAAACTAAAAATTAGAACGCGCGAAACTAAAATTAGAGCTCGCGAAGCTAAAAATTAGACCGCGCAGAAGTCAAAATAGCCTCGCGTTTCAGTGTGACTGCTACCTTAAAATAGCCTCGCGTTTCAGCGCGACTGCTACCTTAAAATAGCCTCGCGTTTCAGCGCGACTGCTACTTAAAATAGCCCCGCGTTTTAAAACACGAGGATGACGCGATAACTTTGCGTGAGAAGAAAGCCAGAGGCTTTTCTTCTTCTCCAAGCCTTATGGCCGGAGTACCGCGATCTCGCCGATGGAAGAAATGATTAACTGGTTAGAACTCAACCAAATCATTCTAAAATCTCCTGAAGAGTCTCGATAGAAAGATTCTTACCCCCGATGGGCGAAATGTGGCCGGCGCCTCGCCGCCACGATCGTCGCCGCCACGATCGTCGCCAATTGACGATGACGGAGCTGCACGGGAGGTAGCACGAGTCTTGGGCGCCATTACTTTTGAAAATCGAATGAAATCGACGGAAAAATTGGAGAAAACCGGTCGGAGAGCACTCGGGTCGCCTGAGCTCTAATCGCTTAAACCTCTGAGATCTCTGGAAAATTCTCAAGTGAAGTGAGAAGAAAAAGAATAGAGATTTCATTTAAATGAGGGAAACCGCCTCTTAGAATTCGGCGCGAATTTCAGAAAAAATGACTGATCAGTTACTCTAAAAAACGCGGAGCTATTAGCCTCGCGTGATAAAGAAAAAGTGAAGATATTAACTCCGCGATATTCTGCGCAACTCCGTGAAACGCGAAGATAACTTGGTATTTTAGCTTCGCGTTCTCATGAAAAACTTGGATTTTTGGCTAAGTTAAAGAGGATCCCTATCCGATCACTTCAGATATTAATGATCTAAGTTACGCAGACGAGCCTTAGGTTATTTTACCAGAATTATTAACCATCTGTTTGTTGAGCAAGCAAAATTATTGAAGCCAACAGATAGAGAGGAAAATAATTTATCTTTATTCATGAAGCAAGAGATTACAAAGAAGGAGTTATAACTCTTCTGAAAACTTCTACATATTCATCGACTCATCAATAACCTAACGGTGAGATTTCTCTACGGGGTGTTGGAGCTCAGTTCCCTGGTTCACATGCAAAAGATCTCCTCTGCAAATGTCAATTTGGATCTGTCATCTGAAATGAAGCACGAGAGGAAAGAGAAGTGCCGCAAGCCCTTACTTGAGCTTGTAGCTCCTTCAAAAGTTTATCTCCAGGAGCCGGAGCTTGAAACCTGCAACTATATTGTAAAGCATATGCTTCTAGCCTCCTTAGAGTTACTTTCGTGGATGAAAATCGATGGACCCACATACACTCCTCTTCAGAAAGGATCGGACTTACTGCAAAAGGAACAGAATTTCTAAAAGTGTGAAAGCGCGGAGCTAAACTAACTCCCCGTGCAGTTAAAGAAATAGCCTCGCGCTTCAAACGCAGAAGCTGACGAGATAACTTCGCGTAAAAGAGAGACAGAGTTTCTCTCTGTTATTTCCTTCTCTTTCATAGCTTCGCAACATCAAGCGACTGCTAATCAAAGATACCCTCGCAGATTCCTCGCGACTGCTAATCAAAGATAGCCTCGCAGATTCATCGCGATTGCTAATCAAAGATAGCCTCGCAGATTCATCGCGACTGCTAATCAAAGATAGCCTCGCAGATTCCTCGCGACTGCTAATCAAAGATAGCCTCGCAGATTCATCACGACTGCTAGTCAGATAAGCCCCGCGTTTCAAGCGCAGGGATGATGCGATAACTTCGCGTAGAGAAAGATCAGAGTTCCTCTCTGACTTCTCCTTCTCCTTCAAGCCTTACGGTCGGAGAACGGCGATCTCGCCGGTAAAGCAAACAATTGGCCGGATTAAACTGAGCCAAAACATCTCAAAATGGTTCTTAGAAGCCCAAGAGTTAAGGTATTTACCTTCGGAAGACGCTGCATAGACTGGTTCACCGTCGCGTCTACTTCCACGGCCGCTGCCATTAACGCCGGCCAACATGCATAAAGCCAAACTCTTCTGGAGTGACATCCTAATGATGAAAATCTATGGAGAGTTAAAGGGAGATCAATTGAAGATCGCTCATTGACATCGCTCACTCGGTTGCAGGAGTTGGGAACTCTTCAAAATCTTCGAATGAAGAAGAAGATGAGCCGAGAAGCTCTATTTAAACAAGATTTCCGTCGCTTGGTATTCGGCGCAAAAATTCGGAGTAATTAATGAAGCAATTACTCATTTCACTGAAAATAAAGTGAAGCTGATTAGCTCCGCGTAGGCGAGTATAACGCGAAGGAGACTTGGTATTCTAACTCCGCGTTTTCAGTTTGAAGATCCAAAGTATTTCAAAATTTGCTAAGTTCAAAGCCATTTTGAAAACTTTGGAGGGGGTTCTGTTGGCAGTGAAAATTTCTAAGTAAAAAGGATTTTCCACAACAGAACGCGGAGCTAATCCATAGACCCGCGTCTAGCTATTTTTAGCCTCGCGTTTGAGTAAACGCGGAGATGATCAATAGCTCCGCGTTAGCTCCGCATTCTGGTTATTTAGCACTGCGTTTTGATGCGATTAAAGCTCCGTGTGAGCAGATAACCAGAATTTCAAGTTGATTGAGATTATGAGTTGGGCTTATCCAAATACCAAATCAAGTCCAATCAGAATTCTAAATCAAGAGATTTAAATCAATATTAAATATTGGAATCCTTGAGGAGAGTAAATTCTATTCAGATAGAAACTCTCAAATCATCCTGGGGATATAAATACCTTCTCGATGAAACCCTAGGGGTCTGGTTCTTCGGCTGGTAAAAACTCTCTTTTTCGGCGAGAGTCTTCTTTTTGACCTCTGAAATCTTCTTTATGATCCTTTGGCAATTCAAGTACGCGAGAGAGCCTTGAAGCCTTTTGTGATCGTCTTCCTCTTAGAGAATTCAAGTTACGCATAGAGCCTTGGATTCGTGAAGAGTAAAGACCAAGAAGATTGTCTACAGTCGGCCGATATCTTCAAAAGAGAAGATTTCAACGTACCGATCGTCCAAAGGAACTACTATAGATCTCATCGCCACTAATCCCACACAACACATTATAAAAGAGAGAGATTGAACTATAAAATTCTCTCGTTTGTTCTCTTTATATATTTATATCTTGTTCACTTCCGTTGTAATCTAAACTATATTCGATGGAAGGAAGCAAAGAAACTTTTGCCGCGAACAGGCATGTCGGAATGTCATATGCATGTCAGCGTTGCCACCTCAGGGCAACATAACATGATATTTTTATAAGTCAAGCACTCTGATTATATAATTCCAACTATCCAGTAAAAGATAAAAGCTCATTTGAATCAACTTAATGTAGCATGCACTACTTGTTAAACTCCCATCATATACAACTGATAAATAAAAACTCCCATCATATACAACTTGTAGTCCATGTTTCTAGTTATTCTTTCTTGGCATTTTACCTTGATTAAGATTAAAGCTGTGGAATTAGTCTCTGCAATCACAATCTCATATCAAATGGTCAAATTATATTGCATCATATTTTAATACACACTAGAATATTGGGCATGTGAAATGCGCAAGCAGTTTTAGAATAATATATTGGAATTATGTTAGATATGTCGTTGATAAAAGAAAACAAATATAAAATTCTAATAGAATATTTGTTCTAATTAAATGGCACTCTAATATTTCAGTATTTTAATTGAAATCTTATTCTAGTTAGCGGAGTACTGATTCTTGTTTAAGTCAATGGTTATTGGTGTTTTTACTCCCCACTCTTCACCATAACCTAATTTTTTTTACCATATCCCAAGAGTAGTGAAATTAGAAATCTTTGGTTCCTCTAATACAATAAATACTACAATAGCAACAATGGTGATGTAACAATGGTGATGTTGATCAAAGTACAAAGAAAAAGAAATTAAGTCTTTCTACTACTACTATAAATAGAAAACTTCTTGTGCATCTTTAGTTTTTAATCTAATTAGAAATAACTAGTCAATTTTAATCAATTAATAAGTGCTAAATTTGCAATAGAATTTAAAAAAATGAATCAATTCTAATCAATTAAGAATTCTCAAATAAAAAATACTTCAAATATGAATTAATTATGTTAATGATCATATACTAGTCATATTAGGAAACCTACACGTCTATAACAATTTTTAGTTCAGGTCAAATTAGGAATTGATTCATCAATCTTATAAATTAAATTTCTAAGATACTACAAATTAGAGATTAATTGGTCCATTATAATAAATTACTTAAATTTTTTTCAAGCTTCAACATAACTTAAATATCTTTAATCCTAATCAATTTAAGAATCCTAGATTTTTATAATAATTTTTAGTTTTAATATTTTGGAATTAAGTAATCAATTTTTATCCATCATAAAAATTAAAGTAGAAATTAACTGGTCAATTAAGACATGATTTAATTATCTTCATTAATTGAATCTAAATCAAATTAGGAATCCTGGGCTTCTTGGATAGATTCTAGCTTCATTCTAATCAAAATTCTTATTATGAAATTTTAGTATTTTAATCAAATTAGGAATTACTTGAAATTTTAATATTTTAATCGAATTTGGAATCCTGGGCTTCTAGGATAGATTCTAGCTTCATTCAAATAAAAAATCTTATTATGAAATTTTAATATTTTATTGAATTAGGAATTAATTGATTCATTGTAGTCAACCATTGATTAATAAACACTTTAGTTATAACAGGAAAATTATAACACAAAAACAAAGAGAATTTCATAAATACAAAAAAATAGGCGGATCAAAAAGTGCATTTAGGAAGTTAAAATAGTAATACACCTAAAATGGTATTTAGGACGCTCATAATTTGACGTACTCAATGAGGCCAAGCTGCTCTTTTAGTATAATAGAGATCCTTTTACTATACCATGTTGCATCACCATTGTTCTGAGTGTTTTTGAGTCAAGATGGTACCATACCGTAAATATGATCAAGCTCAGGAAGAGAATTGATTTGAGTTAATTGATGCTGCCAATCCTACATCACTAATCCATGAGTGCTCAGAGCCTTTGTTATGGAACGTTAAAAGCAAGGAATGAACTTGCTATGGAACCTTCAAAGCAAGTAGCTATGGACCAAAGACAACCTACAAATTACCCAGACACAGAAGATCGATGATGCAATAAAATTATGTGCTTTAGGTGATCACATTCACCTCTAAAGCACAATATAAGCTAAAAAAACAAAAAAGGAATAGACTCTCAGTTTACAACACTTCAAAATCTTCGTTAAAACATTTTAAAATATTGACTGCCAAGCCTGAAGGAGTTGGAAGCAGACATCAACATAGGCACCATTGTGATAAAGAAATAACACAGCAACATCTTAAATCCTTAACAAGTAGGATCTAGGATAACAGGAATGCTAATAATTATTAGAGAGTAGAATGAGTTTATCTCAAGTAGAAAGAACAAACTAAAACCTTATGGATAAGATCTATAAATTGTAATATTAAACCACCTATTCCTAGAAGATAACTGAGTGTCAAATGCAATACTGGCATAAGTACATAAGTTCATCATAACCTCTCATGTTTAGGTTGTGTAATGCAAGTCATAGGGTATTTTTCTTTTAATAGTTTAAAAGTTGGACATGGCTTCTATGTTGGACTTTCTTCCATACCCATTATATGTTTGCAAGTGCCATGCAAGTCATAGCACCCACCACATGCTTGATATAAACACAGGGCTCATCTTGCAGCATCCCTGCTTTCTGGCTGAAAGAGTCATCGGCACGCAAAAACTGTATTTAGCAGAGTTCTGGCAGTTGCAGAGGTAAGGATAACATACCAAGAAACCAAACTATTTACAGAGGGAAAAAAGAGTTTAAATCAATTTTAAAATATCAGGGGGAATGGTATCAACCAATGGTTTATGGTAACATAATCGGATATCAGACATATAATATTAAGAACATTGGATGTATCAAATCGGGACTATTAGACAAATATTATAAGCCATAGATTATTAGGTAGCACAAAATCTGATAGAAAAGGGGGGAAAAAATCAAATCTTTGTGTACAAGTGAGAAGTGTTCTTTTCCAAAGAAAATGTGCAACTCTGAAAATTCTAAAGGCTGACTGAGAATTATCCTCAAGGGAAAGCCATCAGTGAAAAATAAATACAAGCAGTCTTCTGCTTCTTGTTCTTTTGCAGAAATAACATTAAAAATTTTTAATTATACAATAGTATTAAAAAAATTACTTATAAAATAGTATTTAATGAAATGGGCAACAGGTGGGCAAGGTTAAGATTGGCTGTAACAGTAAGATTTCTCCTTTATAAAGCGGATTACGAGTGCATCAAGGAAACCGCCTCCCCATACTGCAGGGGTAAAGTCGCATACATATTACCCTCCCAAGACCAGCAATGGAAGCCTCATGCACAATGGTGTCCCATTTCAAATCTCCAAATAAATACTCGACAACATGACATGCTTCTTATGTCGACCATTGATGACCACACCAAATTTTAGTTAGAAGTGATGCCGATGAAAAAGTATCTCATCTTGATGCAGATTAACCCCCCCCCCCCCCCCCCCCCCCCCCAAACTTATAACAGGAAAATTGCCTTATGTATCATTCTCCTAAAGCTCAGTAGACTCTTCTAGTAATGATTAATAATCCAATTTAAAGCTTCAAACATGATTAGACTGTTGAAATTACAGTTCGATGCATATTTAGATAAAAATAACATCCAAAGACATTCATCAAATTTGTAGAAATAAAAACATAAAAGATTATTCCATAAACTCAACCAGCCACCTATTCGTAGAAGAGGAAAAAAGCACATAGAACAAGCTCCAAGACCCAAAGTTTTCCTACAAAATCCTGCAAACATGGTATTATAATTTTGAAACATTAACCAGATGATGAAAAGTAACAGAAGACTCGCCAAAAGTTTTAGCAGAAATGCCAGTCTTGCCAATAAAAATAGAAAATTGCATAAGACTGAGTAGCATTCTTCTACATTTTTATGAAGTTTATAGAATCCGATTAATTGGATGACATTTTACCAGTCCTCAATGCATCAATGACAACATCTGCAGTTGGTTCACATTTTGTTTAAAATAATTGATGATACAATAGCATCGTCGCTGACAGCAGGTGTTAAATTTGTTTATGGAACATCCAATAGAGTAATGATTTATTAATTTCACGACACAATACCCCTAACCCCGCGCCCCCCCCCCCCCAAAAAAAAAAAAAAAGAAAAAACCCAAAAAAAAAAAAAAGAAAAGAAAAAAGCACCCCACCAAATGCACAGAAAACACCTACTTGAAAAAAAAAAATGATAAAAGAAAAAGGTTTACATAAAATTTAACATAAACCTCAGAATTACCTAATACCCAACTATTAACAGTCACTAATTTTCTCTCTATCAAACCTCAACCCTTCTATTCCAATCACCTTTCCCATTTACCAACTGGCTCTATTTAAAAATGTGTACCACATACATATGCATATCTCCATAACAGTTTAAGTTTTAACTGATACAAAGGAATTGGATTCCAAATTGACATTTATCCATAACTATGATGCATGGACGTCTGCAGAAGATACAAATTAGATAGACCTCTGATATCATCATTGTGATCATGGATGTCTGGATGTTTTCAAAAATTCCTACCGACAACTACAGTTAAAACAAACGGTGATTTTTGTGTTCAGTTTGTGCCACACAGCAATTTCCAGAAGCTAAGAGCCTAAGATGGTTCAAACATAAAGAAATAACTCAAAAACTTACAACAATTAGCATCCTGAACTAAGCTTAAATGATGAGGACAAAATTATGTGCTCTAAAGCCAGGCTGTAGAATTATGACAATCCACTACATATAAGGAAAAGAAAAATTGATTGCACGATAAACTAGCAAATCATTAATTGACCAACCAAATACAACCTCTGTAAAGTTACCTTGGAAGCATTTTCCCAGAACACTTGAGTATATCAAATGAAGTTTCTGACATTCCTGGGACAGAATATAGTAATCAATTTTTCCAAAGAACTTTGTACGTTGGGGATCCCCTCATTGACTGCTGAATGAGGTGCATCACTGAAACAAACAATTGTCCTATAGAACTGCAAACTGTCAAAGAAGGTTAACTAATGAAATCATAATAAAAACTCATTGACTCATTATTCTTTCTCAGAAGCAATGATCAGCTAACATAAATAATTAATAAAAGATGTGTAATAGTATACTGATATTAACATGTAAAGTTGTTCTATCCATGGACAGATATGAGGAGCCAAGACTCCCAAGTACATACGCTACTCCTCTGCTCAGAATACCAAGTGCCACTTATTCACTAAAGGCATGGCAACATGGATTAACCAACCGAAAGTATTATATATATATATATATATATATATATATATATATATATATATATATATATATATATATATATATATATATATATATATATATATATCTTTTTTTCTTCTCTTAACTTATTGCTATAGAAAGAACGGGGAAACTATGCATCACTACTTCTTAATTCTCCTCACTTTCTTTGCCCCCCACACCTCCATCCTCCCCGCTGGGCATCCACAGGGCGCCCGAAAGATCAGAACAGTCCGTCCGTTCAGTGGTGCCATCTTCCTGAGCTCAGCTTCAAGTTCCTTATGGTCCTCTCCCAGTTCCAACGGGCGGGTCCCAACCGCATCCTTAGGCATTGGCGGCAGATATTTCAGACACTCTTCGGATTCCAACTGAATATCGAATTCAACAGCTTTTCGAAGACCTTTACAGGATGGATTCCCACACTTTCTAAACTGATGATTGATCACTTCCCACATCGCAATTGCGGTAACAAGCGTTAGGATCAGTCCGGCAAAGTAGGCAACCGGGGCATGGTAAAGGACTTCGGCCATGACTTCCATCGCCACTGGAAGAATCTCATGAGCTTCATTAAAGATGAACTTGAAGTATGGGACCATTAGAACTGCGAGGGCACCGAGTACCAGAAGCAGCAACACAATATCAATAGCTGCAAAGGGAGAGTGCTCGCAAAACGGGTGAGAAAGAGGGTTCAGAGATTTCATTTTCTTGACGCTCCGTTGATTGTCCAACAAGGTTTGGGGTTTCGGCCCGTTACGATGCTGCTCGAAAGCCCGGCAGAATTCTATCAGACTCCGGCAGTCCACCATTGTTGAATCCAGCTTATCAAACCTGCACAAAAAAAATCCTTATTCCTGGTAAAGATCTCAAAACTTACAAATAATCAGATATCCAAATATCCGAATACTCTTTATATACTCTTTATCTCATCGCTAGAGTGAGACTCACCTATCAGAGATCAAAATTAAAGGAATTTTGAGTTAAAAAAAAAAAAAAAAAAAAAAAATCAATATCCACCCATCATCAACAATAACATAGAATCCAATTACTATTTTTCTCTAATAAAATAACCAATTAATCGAATCCAATAGAACAGTCACTGAGATTCATCAGCTGAAGAAAACAAATAATCAAGAACCGAGAAACTAATGAATAAAGATGAAAACAACACCTGAGAATATCTAAACGGATCCAAATGAATCGAACTAATTCCCAAATTGAGACTGAGACTACCGATTCTCGATCCAGATCACGAATTCAATAGGAGGATAGAACAGTTGGTGGAATTGAGATCGAATTCAATCGCCAAATTATCCGGTGCGATCTGAGATTTCAAGAATTTAGCTGGATTGAATTGACCGGAGACTGGGTAGATTTACGGATCGCCCACGTTGAAATCTGAAACCGAAGACTGAATCTGAATCAGGATTTTAGAGTGAGAGAGAGAGAGAGAGAGGGGAGAGTTTCCTTGATTTGTTTATTTGGTTTCTGATACCTTTCTCTTTCCTTCGTTGTTTATTATTATTATTTTTTTATTTGTTCAGGAAGAGTGCCGGCGGAAGGAAGGGGGAATCGCACCAAGAGATTGCGTCCTGAAAAAGGCAGAAACGAAATAAAACGCGTGGATTTTCAGGAAATATGGATGGTTTGCATTATGGTCCTCAACTTATCATTTATAGCACAATAGTCCCTCCTGTCATAGTGTAATCCTTTATTTCTCTGTGAATACAAATGATCACCTTAAAATTTTTAGATGCGTTCTTTATTAGCAAAGTGGTCCCATTATTTTGAATAACATACTTAAGCTTTGAAAAAATTTATAATAATGATATTTATACTTCTCTCTTATAAAACAAATCATGAATTTGTTAGTTTCTAAATATTGTGAATTACATTAGACTTGTATTAAGATCTCTGTATTATCATTCCTCTCTTACTAATTTTTTCCGTTGTTATTGTAATGCCCCATTATTTATCAATAGATAGCAAAGGCATTTGATGACTTATGATAATACGACTAGTCTTAACAATTAGTATATGCAAACACAATAGAATGAAATGGACACAACAATTCAAAAAAAAACTACATGTTGTAAGAAAACTAACTTTCATTCAAACTAGAGTTTAAGAAAAATCACATAAATATCCAAATAAAACAAATCCCATCAAAATATCTAATTATGTCTCAAAAATATATTATTACATTCACCAAACTAAATAACTAAATGTAGAAGTACATTAATAAATAAATAACATCAAAATCATCTAATCTTGTAACTCCAACTTGCTATGTGAATTACGCCAAGGTTTCTTATATCCATTATAAATCAACAGATATGCCTGGTCATGTATAACTAGAGTCGCAAGTAAAGAAATCGATAAAATAAACAATGATAAACTAATAATGACTAATAAAATATCAATGAACAATTATAAATACAATAAAAACTAATAAAGCATCACATTAATTACTCATGTCCTTGTATATACTTAATTTAGCAAACTCATTAATCATTTTTAATTACTGTATTTTCAAAATAGAAGTGTAGTTTAACATGTCTTAATGTAATTCAGAAAAATATATCAATTAAATATCCAATCGAAGATTATCACGCCTGAGTTTAATGACTAGTTCAAATAATACAAGAATTCAAGAGTTCAAGTACAATCAAAGCATTAAATGTTACGAGCTTGGTCTCCTCTTACTTAATCTCATATGTCTGATCAGTTTCAATTATCAATTTAATATCTCAATTCAAGAATGACAATGGGGTGATATTCGATTTCATGGTCAATAACTAATATAATATCAATAACACTACCATCCTATCTACCATTATATATATTTACTATAAATATCCTAATTTAGTTCTATGAATACTAGACAATATCAATTATTTAGCTTAGTTTATTACAAGACAATAATCAAATCGATTTTCAATAATATTTCAGTGTTTCAACATGCAATTACAAGTGCTTATTTTCATATTTATGCAATTTACAGTAGTAATGGATCAATAGAATTCAATAAAATATTAGTACCTTAGTTTTGTACGATTTCTAAATTTGTCCCAGTTTTTGAATGATGTAGAGCTAGAAATAAAAAATTATAAAATATGAAAATTAACCATAGAGAAAACTTGAATTTACTTATTTGGAGTTTCAAATTAAAAATAATTATCAAATTACTAAGAAGGTATGTGGGCGACAACAATCTTGCTATTTGCAAAAATAACAAATTTATATCTTATTTTGGAATAGCTAGACATAGAGCTAGATTAGTGTGAAATATAAAAGTTATAGGAAATTCAATTCTCTTTCAAACAAAACAAAATCAACTCATTTGGAGTTTTAAATCAAAATTTTTGTTTTAAATACCAAGAGGGTAGATAGATGATAATATTATTATATGATTTTCAGCAAGATATTAACTTTCAAACAATGAAATCAATCAACGATTTACTTAATAGCAATTGAAATAATCACAAATCTATATTTCAGAATAATAGATAGCATATTAAGTGAATTTAGAACCCATTTGGATTAGAGAGTGAAAAATCTATGGATGCGAGTATAGAATTGGCCCCAAAAAACTAGATATATGATTTTTTGGCTGATCTTCGTCTTCTCTCTTATTCTCTCTCTTCTTTTATTTCTTTTCCTTTGTTTTTCTCTTTTATTTTTTTGTTAAATAGGGGAGGCGACCATGGGAGGTGAGGGTTTTCTTTTGAGATTAGGTGTTTCCATGTATTGGAATTCTAATTTAATTTAAATTAGTTAGAAGAATAAACTAATAGATCGATTTAATTAATTAAATCTAATTTTAAATCCTAATCAAGGGAAAGTCTTATAAATCAAAGAATTTTATTTCACTTAACTTATCATTTTTAATGGAAAGTCTAACTAATGAAGGAATTTTATTTTTTATTTGGGTATCTAAAATAAAGAGTAGATATAGGTATATATTTAGTATAACCATCCTAATAAGAAGTAAATATTAGATAGAGGGTTCCAATTCAATTATATTATCTAGGTGAAAAGAAAGTCCAATTGACTAAAAGGGATTCTAATTCAAATTGAATTAGTTAATTAAGTAAGACATTAAATCAACTTGAAATAATAAAATCTATTATTAAATCTTAACCAACTAACTTAGTTTAGCGGTTTGAGTTTACATTTCCAGTAGGTCAATAGTTCAAATTATGGGTTGCTCTAATTAACTTAGGAAATAATTTTTAAAATTTTATTTTACTTAAAAATAATCATGCAATATACTGTTAGGATTCGAAAAACCGTGCATCAAAAAGTGGGTACTAAAGTTAGACCCCTTAAAACATAATAGAGCAAATCCATATTCTGATATTGTCTTGTTGATCAAAATTTCAATACACCAAATAATTTTAATCATGTAATACCCTCTCCTTCTTCCTTCATCTTCATACTAACCAATTCATTCTTTCTTATTGTTCTCATATCTCCTTTGAAGAGGCCATTGACAACAGAGATGGGAAATTCTATTTACACACGGAAATTTACTCTTTACGTAAGATTTTAAAACTTGTAAATAATTACAAGTTTACCATTTATTTTTTTGACTAAATTACCCTTTTAAATCACAAATTAAAATTTTTTAAAATTTAGAACTACAACTTATCGTCTTTCTCATCTGTTTTTTTCTCTAGAACCTTTAAAAATATTTTTTAGTGGAATTTAATTAAAAAAAAAAATACATCTCCCACAAACCCATTGATTTGATTTCTTAACCTTTTAAATTTCTTCAATTCATGATCTTAAAAAGATCTAGAGAAATTTTAAATTTTTCGAATTCACTGTAATAAGTAAAATTAGAATTTGAAGTTTTAGTTTGAGTTTTTTTTTTATTCAAATGGAAAATTCCAACATGCAATTGGTATCGGAGTACAAATTTAAGATACAATTTAAATTTATTGTTAGTTTTTTATGTGTATTTGTTTGCAATTTATTATTATTTATGATTTTTTTATGAGAGAGACGTCGGTTGTGGTCAGGTTTTAATACCCGACCAAGCGATTTTTTGATCGGATATTAATACCCGACCAACATATTTTTAGCTTGGAAATTAATATCCGATTTGAAAATTTTGGGATCGGACGACATAAGAAGATAGAGAGAAGAAGGAGGGTTAAACTTGGAAAAAAAATTTGGATGCATAGAGTAAATTGGTGACATTTCAAAATGGAAGTTTGGTGTAAAGAGCACTGAGGATGTCAAAAGTAAATTGCAGTGTGTAAATAGAATTTCCCAACAGAGATCTCCAGCAATCTCTTTGCCTTCATCCCTCCTCTCTCCCTCCCCCTATTTCAAAACCCTACTCCTAACTTTAAAATAGATACCACTCCAAAACGAAGGGAGATGATTATCATGGATGTTTGAATATTTTGTCCTGCGGTTTCATCAGCAGCTCATCGTTTACACTATTCAATAAGATTGAAGGATTCACATATAAATTCAGTTAGTGATCAAAATCTGCTCATTTTATTTTCTGAAATTTTGATCGATGGAGACAAAAAGAAGGGAAGCAAACCCTTCCATTGAGATACTGGAATCAAAAGCATTGACAATGTAACAAAGTGAAATAACAGAGAGCACAAACTCTGCTGCCTGTGCTACCAATCTCACTAGGATCAACTAGACTGTCAGATCCTAAACATCAAAAGAGCATCAGTGTATTTCTTGCCTATACTGAAATAATATGGGTAGCATTATATATAGTCCTGTAAACTAGTGTCTCATACCATCCCCCCCAGATCTATAGTCCTTACAAGGTTTACAGGGCCTGCTCCAGTCACCACTGGCGTTGTAGGTTGGAATTGTCACCAAGAATTATCAGCAGGCACTATTGTTGAGTGCAACGGCTGTAGTCATCATTGCACATCCGAATTATAGAGGGAGACCTTTCAGCAGGGTGAGCAGCAGTGTGGAGCAGAGTAACAATGCCAGCAACATCAAGGCAACACATTGGGGAGCCAAAAATTATATCGAAGCCCACCCTTCTTCTATCTTTCGAGCTGTTTCGGAGGGCCATGATGGGATGATGTTCATTCCTGAGTAAGGATATCAAGCTTGAAAATCTCGGGGAGGACCTCAGTAGGACCTCTTGAAAGCCAAGTGTTGGAACACAATTCTCACCA
The DNA here is from genome assembly GCA_036321105.1 of Dracaena cambodiana. NCBI lineage: Eukaryota > Viridiplantae > Streptophyta > Magnoliopsida > Asparagales > Asparagaceae > Dracaena > Dracaena cambodiana. The sequence continues at coordinate 13,170,329 of JAYEPQ010000020.1, read as the reverse complement.
ACAATGTTTGATAGTTGAATTAAAGTGAAGCCGATGGATTTGAAGTGGAATTTATGTATGAGTTCAACTTCTCGGTGTCAAAGTAACCCATTGCTAATGCTGGCAAGGTGAATGCCTGCACTTCAATCCCTTCCCCTCAGTATTGGTCACTGAATCTAATTAGACCTTATTCTTCGTTAAATTCTTGCTTCTTCCATTGATTACAATGATTACAATGAAAGAAAAATAAATGAGAGGATTTATATTTTTTATCGCTCTCTTTTACAATAAAAGTGGGTTCTAAAGTGGCGTTGAGATCTAACTAGTAGAACCTGTTGACGATTCAACGTGAAGATCTCTCTTTGAAGAAGATGATGCCTGGCCCTAACTCTCTCTCGCTGCTGATCTCAATGAATTCAAAACTCTCGCGCATAACTTAAATTACCAAACAACCCTAAAGTTTCCTCAAAGAGCCTATTTATAAACTTTAGTTGGTTATGAGAGTTTCTATAGGAATAGGAATAGAAAGACTTTGTATTCATAAGAATTCTAATCAAATATTTGATTTTAATTTAAATATCTTGAATTTGGATTCTGATTGGACTTAATTCGGGTATTAGATAATTTCAAATCTCAATCAAAATCAATTTAGAATTCTGAAAATCTGCCTACGCAGAGTTAAAAAATCTGAATGCGGAGCTAATGCTTTAGCTTCGCGTTTTACTTACTTCTGGCCGACGCGAGGCTATGGACCTAACTTCGCATTCTGCGAAGCTACTTGCCATCTTTTCTTTATTTTAAAATTTTTCCTCCAACAGGACTCCTCCAAAGTTTTTAAAATTGCTTACGACTTAGCAAATTTTGAAATACTTTGAATTTTCAGTTTGATGATTTGACATCTAAACGCGAAGTTAGTCCACTTCTTATCTTCGCATTTTAATACGCGAGGCTAATAGCTTCGCGTCGCACCGCCATAACAGCTCCGAACTCCACGCCGAATACCAAGAGACGGGTTTTCTCATTTAAATAGAGTCTCCTTTCTTTTTTCCTTCTTCACTTTTTCAAGCATTTCCAAGAACTCTCAGAGACCCAAAATCTCTATTTCGAATTTTCCAGCGATTTTCACTCTCATTTTCTCCTATTATCTCGACTGATGACACCCAAGAAGAACACTTCTTCACGAGGGCAAACCTCGTCGCCGACCGACATGAGTAGTGACGGCAACGGCTGTGGTTGCAGCGGCGGCCCTGCCTATGCAATGCTGATAGGGGTAAGATTTTCGCTCTGACTGTAAAATGATGCTTTGATGGCGATTTGGCTTGGTTGCAACCGGCCACTCGCCGTCTTCACTGGCAAAATCATTGCCGTACTCCAGTCTTGATGACTTGGACAAGAAGAGACCCTTGGTCTTCTTCTGCCTGAAGCTCTTTCGTTAGCTTCGCGTTGAATGCTTTTTACGCGAAGTTAACCTTAACTGATGCGCTTCCTGCGCGAAGTTATGGTTTAGCTTCGTGTTTTAGCTTCTGACGCTATGATATTTATTAGTTCGCATATTTTCTTTAGATGCAAAGTTATTCTTTACCTTCGCGTTTCATTCCATGCGAAGTTATTGATTATCTTCGCACGAAGTTATCATTAACCCTGTGTTTCAGTACTTAGTGTTTTCCAACTGTTTCAACTATTTTTCTAATTTTGATTCTTTCTTTTGCAGTTGGCTATTCAGTGGATCCTCTCTCCTACAGGCATCACTTTGGTTTTGTTGGAGGCGCAGACCGAGCAAACCAGTTCTGATTCACAACCGAGATTCCCACATACTAACCTGTTCTTAGGGAATGCCGGAAAAAGTAGTTAAAATACAGCCCTGCCACCGCTAGGGAAATCATTACCGACGCCCCATTTGAAGCTATGAATCAGGAAGCACTAGAGAAGCCGACCTTCCTTTTTGGTGATGCAGTGAAGAACTCAGACGAGATTTTGTTTGAGGAGGAAAGCAAGTGGCTTCACCAAATTAGAGACTTGTTGATATTTTTACGAAACATGGAGCGAACCTTTCCTCTGATATACCTATAGAGATTATCAGCCCCTCGCGAGTTGGATTGGGACTTGACTAGGGAGTATGATGGGTTGGAGCTTACCAAGATGGTCCTACTTGATGCGTCACTGGACTCCTACCTGGTAGGGTCACTAAGGAGCATCTAGTGGGGGAGATCCCGACTCGCGCAAAGACCTTTCTTAGTGAGTTCGTGGCAAAGGGTGGTCAATACTCTACTAAGGACTTCAGGATGCCCAACTGGATTCGTTCTTCAAGCAACATGTGGTTGGCCCGCCTTGTTAAATACATGATGGATTCTCATGGACAAGTGCTAAAGGACATAGGCTTATACCAAGCCATCCGAAACGTCCAGTACGGTCTGCCCCAGAGTTTTTACCATCTGTTCAGCCTCCTAGAGATATACAATCTTGAGACGGCACCTTCTTCACTTCGGTGGATAAGCTTAGACTTGCTATTCATGAGATACATGAAGTATCATGCTTGTCAATGGGCGAAGTTCCCTATGAAGAGTACATCCCAACCATCGAGAAGCTGAGAATGTTGCAAGCGAGAGATGAGCGCATCTATGAAACATATTAGGAAATGATGTGCCACTACCGCATCTGCACCGACTTGGCCGGTATAATGAACCAAGGAATTGGACACAAGAAATGGACTGACTATCTCTTTTCAAATTTGAAGGAGAGCCTGCTATACATCTATGGACCAAAGCCTGTTGATACTGAAGAAATCGAACTGTGCATCACTGAGATGGGGGCCAAGTCATACATGACAGAGTCGAATGTGGGAGGATTCTCCTCTGGCACTGCTTTCAAGAGTTTCCACTACCAAGAACACTTCACAATATCTGATAGGGGTTTAATCGCTAAGTTTCTGATGCTGTGGTTAAAAAGGTGTGTCGTTCTGTCACTCCCCAAGGATGTCATTGCCATAAATGTAGTTTTCCAGTAGTTCTACTGGCCTACAGATGACCCTTCAGACTCCTCCTTGCCATGGTCAGTAATCTTCAAAGCGGACTCCGGGCACTAAGCAATAACTTTATCCCCGAGGACCAAGTAATGGGCAAAGCTACGAAGGGGAAAGAAGCTAAAGGGAAAACAACAAAAGAATCTGCGATGGTGAAGACACCGAATCGCAGGATGGAGATGCCCTATACTTATTTGATGGCATGGCTCATCATGCACTGTCCATCGTTAATGAGCGTTGCAGACTACTGTCCAATTGACAGGCCATTCTTCGTGGAGATGTACATGCACTCCACATGGAAGAGTCATTATATGTCGGTGATACGTAAGACACTCCAGTATCATCAAAACTATGAGATCAACTAATGCTTCCCCGACTTCTCCGGTGGAGAGTACAGGTCAAGATTCAAGGACACTCCGAGACCGAAAAACTTCACGACTTTATCTTCCGGGGCATTCTAGTGGCTACTGAGTATTCGACCCGGACATCTAGTGTACCGGCAAAACACCATGTGCTATATAGAGCCGTACACGCCAAGCCGTTTCACTAATTTGGCTACGCACAACTATATGTGGGGAATTCAAACAAGAAACTGGCGTATGAGGAAAATCTATACGAAGGTGCTCGAGGCTGGTTTCACTTCGTAGCTGGGGGGACTGGAGCTGAGTTCATTTTACTACAGAAATCTCCAGTCCTTAGCATGACGCTTAGCTTCTGTACATGATACAGTGTTGCCAATGCAGCAGTACCAAATTTCTCCATCAACCATAGTTGCTGTAAGGAGATAGAAGTATTTTACTCTCAACGGAAAGGAGCCAAGAGAGTTAGGGTGAAGGGGATGGACGAGTTTGTAGATGTGGAAGTGGAGCCGTCCAACGGAGGCGATTCTGATGACGATGATGCCAGTGACGATGATAACACTGATACTGGAGATGCTTCGCCGGTCGCTAGAGGTGATGCCACTCTCGTCCGAATTCCATCTCCAAAACATCGTCGAATATCCAGAGGTGAGCCAACTCGAAAGAGGAAGAAGTCAGCCGAACGGGCTCTGCTAACGATGGTAATTCCTGAACGACGGTCTGGTTTGTATCTGACCTTCTAGCTTTGATTCTCACCACAGCACTAGTTGAAGCAGATATTGAAGTTGAACTTGCAAACATTGCTGTCATCTCGGATTTGCCCACTCCCGGGTCTCCAGAGCGTACTACAACGCAACCTCCAAGTAGCAAGACGGGTGCACTTTTGGAGACCTCCACTGCTCCTCCATCTAGTCCAACTACAGGGCTTGTCTCCACTAGTATGATTCTGGTCATTTCATTTTATATCTTATTTTCCTTATATGTATATTTGATATCCTTATTTGCTTTTGAGATTCAGATAGTCATCTTCATTTGCCGATGCACTCAACTATCAGAGTAGAATTGGAGGAGCAAGTAGACTATTCTGGTACCACCGGGTCAGTGGGTAGACTTGGTAGCTCCATGGAAGAATTTGACATAGATTACTTCACGCCTATCCCTAATTCTGCCAAAATTACAACTCCTCCCACAGACGAACTGGGAAGTGACGACAGGACACAACCCCGGGTGACCGAGTTACAGGAAGCACCGATTCCTCTGGAGCCTAGCTTGCCATCTCAAACACCTTCCGTTCGCTCCAAAGATAGTTTTCCGGTCGTCGTTGGCGCGCCATCAATCTCTCATCCTGCTATAGAAATACCTTTGGTGATCGTGGCTGCTATTGTTTTGACTGCTGGTCGACTTGTACTAGCCAGTTTACCATTTGGCGGAGAAGATTCTTTGAAATTCTCATTCGAGGCTACGTCAATTACTGGAAAAGCTTCAGGCGATGGTGCTCCCTCGGAGTCTACTTCTGCTGGCCTTGTTGATCAAGTAACAACGGGTGCAGGTGAGACATCTCCTTGGATTCCAAGCTCGGCCAGTTCGTTGCTATAACTATTGGCTCCGCACATTATGAACTTGGTGAAAGGACGGGCCCCTTCATCATCGACTCTTGTGGAAGCTACACCCTGGCCAGCAATTTCTCATTTAGCACTGCCTGCACTCAACTTCGTTACTGTCGATCCACTTGAAAAAATTTTCAATCGCAGTGTCAATGATTTCTTGCGGTTGCTTAGGAGATGCATTGGCATGATCTTGGATGGGAGAGACTTCCTCAAGCTTGGACGCCCAATGTTGGTCCACTATTTGGACAATAATGAGGGCCATATATTGCATATTTATAAACTTCATACAATCTATTTTTGTTTTTAAATAATGTTACTTGGGTATTTTTAGTGATTTTTAGTGTTTTTTTAGGTAATCCGATTCATACAAGGAGATGACAAGAAATCAAAGCCCGATTAGGAAACCAAACCCGGAAAAGAGTTTAAAGAGAGAACAACTATAAAATTTAGATACTATAGAGAGTCAAAATCTAATACAGTTAGGAGAATCGAAAGATTAAGACAAGAGACTCATGCAGGAGAAAAACCAGAGATTTTCTCCAAGGTTCTGCCGCTATTTGGCGGCATTTTGCTGCCAATTGGAGGCAGAGTGGGCCCACCTATGGGTGAAATTTCTGTGAGGACTTTGATGTAATTTTATAGTTTCACAGTTGTATAAAAATTAGGGTTTGAGTTTTGAAGCCTATATATTGGCCGTATCCTTGAATTCTAGGGTTTTGGATAGAAATTAAATATAGAGGAAATAGGAGAGAGTTTGTACTCGGATTTTATTAATAAAAATTATGATTTGCTAAAGGGGTGGCGGCTACAATACCAACTCCAGAGGTAACATTTACTGCATATCAATTGCTCTTAGCTTATCTTCTTCTAATTGCTTTCTAGATAGATTTATCTTGCTTTCTAGTATAATCTTTAATTGCTTTCTAAAAAAAAAATATGATCTTGCTAACTAGAACTATGAGTAGCTAATTTAGTTTAGTTATAGGATGTAGATGAACCTATAATGCACCATGTAGTTACTCTCTAGTATTTTTTCATAAAATAAAATAATAAAGATACGATTTTTCCATGAAAAGATTAAAAATATAACAACTCATAGATTAATGTTTGATAGGTTATACTTGAATTAGATTTCTTGATAATCTATGTTTAGTTAGAGTTTGGGGTTGTTACTTTTCACCTTTGTCATAGATTTATCTAATGATTTAGTTTTTTTTATGAGCAGTAATTTGTTTGATGGATTATACTTGCACAATACCTTATAGTCCATACTTAGGATACTTTAAGTAGAAACTAAACTAAAATATCAAACTTTTATGATAGGAAGAAGATAATAGAAGTAATTCATCATTGAAAACTAGTGGATTCTATATCCTAGGCTAATTAGAACAACCGAAATCCCACTTAGAACTCATAGTTAACCTGCTAGAATAGTAGAATTAGTAGGAATATCAAAACATCTTAGGTACCTATGGGACGACCTGTAAAGTGCTACAACCGACACTGTACGCTTGTAGTAAATTATCACATCAAGCTTTTGGCGACGTTGCCGGGGATCAAACTCGGGTCGCCCGCGTGACAAGCGTGAACCATGGTGAACCATAGTTTGCTGACATTGTGAACTATCTTGTGATAAAAAAAGATTCTATCACATTGGTCCAAGAAAGATCGATATAGGTTCCTGTTCCAAGTAAAATTCTTTTACTGGGATGAACCATATCTGTTCAAATATTGTCCAGACCAGATCATACGTCGATGTATACTCGATGATGAGATATGAAGTGTCCTCTCTTTTTGTCATGATTTTGCTTGTGAAGGACACTTTGGTCCCAGGAAAATGACTGAAAGGTGTTGCAGAGTAGTTTTTATTGGCCAACTCTTTTCAAAGATACTGCGGAATTTTGCAAAACTTACACACGATGCCAATTGAAGGCAAAATTTTACGGTGCAATATGATACCTCTATAACCTATTCTTGAGGTTGAAATATTCGATGTATGGGGTATAGATTTTATACCGTTATCCAACTCATTTGGAAACCAATATATATTGGTCGCTGTTGATTATATTTCCAAATGGGTAGAGGCAATTGACGCAAAATCGAATGACAATAAAGTCGTTGTCAAATTCTTGAAAGAGAATATCTTTTCTCGATTTAGCATTTCTCGAGCTATCATTAGCGATAACGGTACTCATTTCACTAACCGGTCATTTGAGGTGCTTATGCGTAAATATTCTATTACCCACAAATTAGCTGCACCATATTATTCGCAAATTAGTGAGAAAGTGGAAGTTTCTAATCGCCAAATCAAACTGATTTTGGAAAAAATAGTGCATCATAACAGAAAAGATTGGTCATGTAAACTAGCGGATGTATTATGGGCCTACCGTACTGTTTACAAGACCAATATAGGCATGTCTCCATATTAGTTGATATTTCAAAAAATATGTCATTTACCAGTGGAGCTTGAGCATAAGGCTTTATGGGCAATCAAATTTCTAAATTTCGAGCTCAAGAAAGCCAGCGAGCAGAGGAGGTTGCAATTTAATGAACTTGATGAAATTAGACGGGATGCATATGATAGTGCTAAGATTTATAAAGAGAAAATTAAAGTGTTTCATGATAAAGCGATCATTTGCACGTCATTTATACCCGGACAAAAAGTTCTCTTATATAATTCGAGATTACATTTATTCCCGGAAATTTTAGGTCGAAATGGAGTGGACCGTAAATAGTACGGACGGTGCACCATCATGGTGCGATCGATCTCGAGGACCCTAAAAATGGTGAATTATTCAAAGTGAATCGTCAAACATTAAAATCGTTTTTAGAGACTCGAGCGAGCGATAATGCGGAGGTCGTGATACTTCACGATCCGATCTATGCATAGAGGCATGTATTTATTTGTATAATAGCATATATATTATGTATATTGTATTACTAACATGATGCAAGGTTGAAAATCAAATTGAGAAAAGGTGAGGGGCTGATTGAAGTTTACCATCTCTATAAAATCCCAAGTAGCCCAACTTCTTCCCCAAATCACCCAAACCCTAGCTGCCTCCTCTCCCCACAAATCCTCCTTTGCTATCTTGATTTTTTTCTTTGCAGGCCAATGTAGAATCATCAATCTCTGCTCCAGCCAGTGGTAACCAGAGATCTAGGCTCACCAAGAACTCCATCCTCCACAAAGTCGTGCCCTTGAGGAGCCATTTCTATCGCCAAATAGCATCATAGTGCTGCCAAACCGCAGCCAAAATTGGGAATTTCCCCCTGAAACTTCATGGGAGGTGATATTTCTCTATTCTCTATTTATAGTTTTATTAGAATAATTTTGTGATATCACTGTTAAAATATCATGGCACGTTTTGTTTGTGAAAATTTTTTCGGTGAAATTTTTACTACATTCACTGTATATTTCTTAGCCACGATCGAAACTCTAGGATGAAATAATCTTATTTACACACCTAATTCATTCTATATCCCAGAATTAGTAGAGGAATTTTATGCAAGTTTTGCGAAATATGATATTTCAGAAAATTGCAAAAACATAAAACTCCATTGGCATGGAGAAATACACGAAGTGCATGCAGCGACCATCTCGGCATCCACCGGTATCCTCCTTCAACCTGGGAATCAAAACCAGGCGTGATTGAGGATTTTCTTCCATGGATGGGCCCGAATTGCAGAATAACACGAGATATAGGGATCAACAGCAAGACACTATATTGCAAAATATACGCCCACATATGTCAACACGAATGTGATGGGAATTACACATATGTCATCTTTTACACACCCATACTACATGTTGTTGATTGTATTATGCGTCAAGATAATCACTTTTGTATGTGCACACAACTAATGACACTTTTATTGATGCTAAGATGCGGTCGAGAACTAGTTTGTCTCTGCCATGTCTAATCACACAATTGTGTTGCGAGTTTATGTCTAGTGCCGAATTTGATGTATATACACCCTCACGAGTATTTATAGCTGCAGAACACACTTCAGTGACATATCACGCTGCGTTACAGAGGATTGGAATAGAAACACAGATGAAGAAAATATATATGCTACTGAATTAACACAAGAGGTGGAGGATGATGCTTTTTTTAACCAAAATTTGCCAGCTGATTCCAGCGGACAAATCAACGTTGTTTGGCAAGGTCTTGGAAAAATTTGGCGTCGACTGAAACAAATCGATCGAGGAGAGTTTTTGACTGCCGGTGCACATTGTGCACCAAGAGAGTCCAGTAGGAGGCAAAGAGGACGACACCGATGATTTGCGTATGAAGGCATACAAAAGTTTAGGTGTGGGGGCGTGGATTAGGAGATTTTTATTTTCTAGGATTTTTATTTTATTTTTAGGATTTTTATTTTATTTTTTTAGATTTTTAGGTTTCTTTATTTAGCACTTTGGGTAGTTTTTTAGGGTAACTAACTAAAAAAAAATAAAAAAAAGAGAAAAAAATTAAAAATTTTATTTATTTTCATCAATAGATCAATCTAATTACAGATAAAGGGACAAATTTAGATTTGAAATTGATATGATAGTAGTTGGACTATACACTTTGAATTTTATGAAAAAAATTAAAATTCAAAAAATAAATACCGCTAACAGTAGTTTTGAGGCAAGTATACATCCATTTTTTACTTTATAATAATCTATTAGGTTAAGGATATAAATGATAACGATTGAGTAAGTATTCTCTCTCTAAAAAAATAAAATAATTATAATAAAAAAATAGGGTGCGCCTGGTATTAAGGCAATAGCCTCGAGAGTGATAAAATAATAGGGTGCGCCTGGTATTAAGGCAATAGTCTCAAGAGTAAAAAAGAGTATAATTTGAGTAATCGGGTACTTTGCGCCTAAGCAAGCGTGAATATTCGCATGAAAAGTGAAATATTCTTAAAAAAAAAGAAAAAATTTGTTATGAGAGTGAAGATGAATCATGTGTTGGAGTTGGAGTTGGAGTTCAAGGCCGAAATAGACTATCATACATGCACGTAGATATATAGGAGCCAATGAATTATCTATTATTTGGTATTGAAAGATAAGATTTAAATTTTTTATTAGAATGATAAGTGTATCTGATATGATGCTTGATTTGAAAATTGATAATCTAAATGCGTTCTTGAGTTTGTATATTAGTGAGATTAATTGATGAAAATATCATTAAAAAAAGTTTTTTCTTTCTTTTGTATAAATTTTTTATTTTTCTTGATTTTCAGTTGTCCTTATTTCTCTTTTCTTTATTTCTTAATCTATTTTCTTCACGAATTTTGTGGGTATATTCACTACAAATCCTTACGAGACACAACTCGTCCATTAGGGTAACCTAAGGGTTTAAAGGCTTGTTACACGTACTAAGTGCAATCGCAATTACTGCGAAAAATGAGTTAGAATTTTTCTTTTTCTTTTTAGTTTTAGGTTTTGCTCGAGAACTAGCAAAAGATAGGTGTGGGGGTGTGATGAGTGCCATATGTTGCATATTTATAGCCTTCATACTATCTATTTTTGTATTTAAATAATGCTACTCAAGTATTTTTAGTGTCTTTTCCAGGTAATCTGATTCATATAAGAAGATGGCATGAAATCAGAACCCGATTAGGAAATCAAGCCCGGAAAAGAGTTTAAAGAGAGCAAAACTACAAGATTGAAATATTTTAGAGAGTCAAAATCCAATACAGTCAGGAGAATCAAAAGATTAAGACAAAAAGACTCGTGTAGAAGAAAAACCAGAGATTTTCTCCAAGGTTCTGCCACTATTTGGCGGCATTTTGCCGCCAATTGACGGCAGAGTGGGCCTACCTCTTGGTAAAATTTCTGTGAGGGCTTCAATATAATTTTGTAGTTTGGCAGTTGTATAAAAATTAGGGCTTGAGTTCCTAAACCTATATATTGGCCATAATCTTATATTCTAGGGTTTCAGATAAAAATTAGTCATAGAGGAAATAGGAGAGAGTTTGTACTCGGATTTTATTAATAAAAATTAGGGTTTGCTGAAGGGGTGACAGCCGCAATACTGACTCCAGAGGTAACCTTTGCTGTATATTAATTGTTCTAAGGTAATCTTCTTCTAATTACTTTCAAGATAGATTTATCCTACTTTCTAGTATAATCTTTAATTGCTTTCTAGAAAAAATATGATATTTCTAACTAGAACTATGAGTAGCTAATTTAGTTTAGTTGTAGGATGTAGATGAAACTATAATCCACCATTTAGTTGCTCTATAATATTTTCTTCTTAAAATAAAATAATAAATATATGATTTTTCTATGAAAAGATTAAAATATAATAACTCATAGATTAATGCTTTGATAGGTTATACTTGAATTAAATTTCTTGATAGCCTATACTTAGGATTTGGGGTTGTTACTTTTCATCTTTGTCATAAATTTATCCAATTATTTAGTGTATTTTTATAAGAAGTAGTTTTTTGATAGATTATAGTTACACACTACTTGATAGTCCATACTTAGGATACTTTAAGTAGAAACTAAACTAAAAGATCAAAATTTTAATATGAAGAAGATAATAGAAGTAATTCATGGTTGAAAACTAGTGGATTGTATATCCTAGGCTAATTAGAACAACCAAAATCCCACTTAGAACTCGTAGTTAACCCGCTAGAATAGTAAAATTAGTAGGAATAGCAAAACACCTTAGATCTCTATGGGATGACCTGTAAAATACTACAACCGACATTGTACGCTTACAATAAATTATCACATCAGAAAATATCGAGAGAATTGGAGGTTGCGAATGAGCAGCCCTTATCGAGCCCTCCTTGAGGCCTTGGAAGAGCAAGTACAGACACTAGACACTCTCCGCCAAGCGGATGTGGAAGCGATTACTGAAATTGAGGTGGCGCAGGTTCGAGTGGACTTAATGGCTCGACAGGAAGAACTGAGACGCCAAGAGGAGAACTGGTCTCGGGAGTTGGTCGAACTCCGAGCTAGCCAAGAGACAGTTTGAGGAGGTTGGAGAAGGCCGATTTCGAAATTAAAGGGAGCCAGGCAGCGATCCTCAGACCTCGAAAAACTATTGCCAAGGTTCAGGCCATCTTAAAGGCCAACCAATTCAGACTAGACGAGTCGTCGAAGAGAAGGGAGGAGTTGGTCTTGCAACAAGGACAACTCAAAAAAGAAGGCATAGTGAGGAGTCGAGCAATTGAAGAAATCCATATACAACTCACCCAACAGCTTGCTATCAATGACGACGATTTGCATCGCTGGGCTCTACATTCCGTGGAAGAGACCCGACGCCAAGTTATCGACCAGACAGAGAATATGCTGAAACTCTTGGGAGAATTTTGACCTCCTTGTATCTTTTTTCTTTTTACTTTTTGTTGTAATTATGAAGAAATTCAAATTTGTTTGAATTCTTTAGCTTTTCGTTGCTTTGTTTTCATTCCTACAATTATGAATAAAGAAAATTATTTGATTCTTCTATCCTTTAACTCCAATATTATTTCAAGCAACAAGTGATGATGCGCTCGGTCTGAAATTTTGGCGAAGGCAGTTCAAAACTCTCTCGCGTAATTTGAATTGCTGATGCCAGGATGATTGGGTTGAAATCATCAATCTTTGGCAGAGGTGCCAAATTGCATATGCCTGTAGTTTGGCGGAGGCGCCTAATTACACACGTCAAGATGATTAGGTCTGGATCATCTGATTCAGCATATGTGCTTAATTGCACATGCCTGCTGACTTAGTGGGGTCAGTTCAAGTACTCTCGCGCGTATCTTGAACTTACTGTCAAAGTTAAGAGTTTAACATGACAGGTTTATGGGATTTTTTTTATATATAGTATTTCTTTAAAAGTTTGCCATTAATAGGCATCATCATCCTATCGCCATCTTGATTCATTAGGCAGTAGGCTCCACTTGAATATACCATTTACACCACAAACGGCCCTTCCCATTTAGATTCGAACTTGCCTTTGGTTTTATGGATCATAATCATTGGCCTCCTAATAGCCAGAGCCAAATTCCCTTTTTTCAAAGTTCTTTGTTTGACCTTCTTATAGAACGCCTGTGAGATTCGTGCTTGATAAAGCTCAATTTGTTGTTGGGCTTGGATATGTTTCTCATCCAGCGCTTCGAGCTCATGAAGTCTCTACTGGTGCTTTTCCTCTATCGTCATTCTTTTAGGTAAAGCTACTCTCAATAAGGGTATCTAGATTTCCAAGGGCAAAACGGCCTCACTTCTGTATACCAGGGAGAAAAGTGTAGCTTTAGTCGGAGTAAGGATTGTGTTGCGATAGGCCCACAAATATTCTATTAACTTCTCGTCCTAGTCTCACCGATTGGAGGAGATGAACTTTCGAAGAAGCTTGATGATGGTTTTGTTAAAAGCTTCAGCTAGCCCGTTAGCCATTGGGTTATATGGTGTTGATGCAATATCTTTGATTCCGAATTTATCACAGAATTGTGAAAACCCCTGGCTGATGAACTGTGACCTGTTATCATGAATAATTCTTCGAAGGACAAAAAAGCCATAGATCACATATGTTTAATGAATTTGATTACGTTTGCAGTTTTCACCTTCCTCATGGGTAAGGCTTCAGCCCATTTCGAAAAATAATCGGTTATTGCAAGTACAAACCGATGTCGTTTAGACGATGGTGGAGTGATTGGCCCTACTATATAAATTCACCATGCTTCAAAGGGCCAGCTAGCAATAGTAATATACAAATATTTCGGAGGTTGATGTATGAAGTTGGCATGTACTTGGCATGCATGACAACATTTTGCATATGCCATCGTATCAGTAATCATTTTTGGCCAATAATATCCCAGCCTTCTTATGTGATCTTTGAGTTTCGGACCGGGTTGGTGAGCCTCGTATGTCCCATTGTGCGTTTCTTTAAGCACTTTACTGGCCTCCTCTTTTGAAATGCATCGTAGTAAGAGACCGTCGCGTGACTTTCTATACAAAGTCTAAAGTGCAGCATCGTAATATAACTTTTGAGCCTTCTTCTTGATCGAAGTGACTTCTTTAAGACTTTCTGAAAGTATACCATGCAAGGCGTAATCCACGAATGGAATCGCCAGTCTCGTGGTTCGAGAGTTATGCCTACTTGGAATACTTCCTTAGCTTGTAGGATCATATCGGAATGGAAAAATTCTTTGCTTCCAATAGTGACACTCTTAGTGGAACTTCCTGGAAGTGCTAATGTCGCAGCTAAAGCCGCGAGGGCATCCACATAGATGTTATCGTGTCGAGGTATATGGTCGATGTAGAACTGCTCAAAATAATTTGCTAATTCAATGGCCATTTGATGGTAGGGGATGAGGGTGATGTGAAATATCTACTGCAAGTGCACAATATCAGTTGTAGCGCTGTACAGGTCGTTCTCATAGAGATTTAAGGTAATTTTATTATTCTCACTAATTCTTTAGTCCTAGCGGATTAACTACGGATTCAAAGTTGGATTTGAGTTATACTGATTAGCTTAAGATATAGAATCCATTAGTTTTCAACCATAAATTACTTCTATTATCTTCTTCCTAACATAAAAATTTGATCTTTTAGTTTTAATCTTTATTTAAAATGTCCTAAGTATGATCTATCAAGTAGTTTGCAAGTATAACTCATCAAAAATACTATTTTTTATAAAAACAAACTAAATCATTAGCTAACTCTATGAAAAAGATGAAAATCAACAGCCCCAAACCCTAATTAAGTATAAGCTATCAAGAAATTTAACTTAAGTATAACCTATCAAAGTATTAATCTCGAATTGTTGTATTTTAATCATTTCATTAAAAATTATGTCTTTATTATTTTATTTTAGAAAGAAAATAATAATAAATAATTACATGGTTGATTCCTGATTTCATCTACATTCTAGAGCTAAACTAATTTAGCTCCTATTTTTATTATGAAAGCAATTAAAAATCCTATTTTTCTTGAAAGTAAGATAAATCTATACTACAAAGTAAATAAATCTATACTAGAAAGCAAGATAAATCTATACTATAGAGTAAATAAATCTATACTAGAAAACAATTAGAAGAGAATTACCTGAGAAAAATTGATGAACAACAAAGGATACCTCTGGAGTTTGGTATGGCGGCCGTCACCTCTTCAGCAAAATCCTAATTTTATTTATTAAAAAGAGTACAAAATTACATCTAAAAAGTTCTCCCAATTTATAAGGATTCGTGGGATATTTATAACCCAAACACAATCCTACTCCTATTCAAACTCAATACAAAAGATATAATCCTAACTAATACAAAGATATATAATCTTAATCCAATCCATAGGTATTAGAAACCAATGGTTGAAATTAGATGGCATAAAATACTAATTTTCAAGTCCAAAACCCGAAATTAAGTTCAGCAGACCCGTAACCCGCTGGATCGGATTTTTCACTCTGCAGTGCTTCAGTAAAATAGCCATAACCTTTACATCCGAACTTGGATTAATCTATTCTTAGACTCCTTTCGAAGATAATTCTGAGATATACAAATTTCTCCTACATAAAAGTTTCCATTTTAAGCTTTATCTTGATCAAAAATACTTTTGAAGTTGCTACTGCTGCACTAGAGTTTCTGTCTTCACCAAAATTGACTTTCTATGCTCATATTTTTGACAAATTTGCATCTTCTTCTTCTTTTCCTTGCAAATCCTTTATTACCTATAAAACACACTAAATATACCTGAGTAACAATTATTTATATACAAAAATAGATAAAATATGGGAGAAAAAAATACAAAATATGATATTAATCACACCCCCACACCTATCTTTTGCTAGTCCTCGAGAAAAACCTAAAATTGAAAAGAAAAATCCTAATTCCATTTCGCAGGATTCACGATTACACTTAGCATGTGAAACAAGCTGTTAAACTCTTAGTTTACCCTAGTGGACGAATTGTGTTTTATGAGAGTTTGCAGTGAATATACCTACAAAATTCGTGAAGAAGTTAGAATAAGGAATAAATTAAAGAAAAATAAGGATAACTATAAATCAAGAAATATAAAAATTTTATAGAAAGGAAAAAAATCTTTTTTTAATGATATTTTCTTCTATTAATCTCACTAATATACAAACTCAAAAACGCATTTAGATTATCAATTTTCAAGCCAAGCGCCCTATCAAATACACTTTAACATTTTAATCAAAAATTCAAATCCTATATTTTAATACCCACTAATAGATAGTTCATTGGCATCTATATATCTACGTGCACATGTGATAGTCTACTCAACCTTGGACTCCAGCCTAACCATGATTCATCTTCTCTCTCATAACAATTTTTTTCTTTTTCTAAAGAATATTTTACCTTTCATGCGAATATTTCCGCTTGCTTAGGCGTAAAGTATCGGATTACTCGGATCATAATCTTTTTTTCCTCTCCAAGGCTAGACTCACCCCATTTTCTTTCTCTATGAGACTATTGCCTTAATAT
Organism: Dracaena cambodiana; assembly: GCA_036321105.1. Classification (NCBI taxonomy): domain Eukaryota; kingdom Viridiplantae; phylum Streptophyta; class Magnoliopsida; order Asparagales; family Asparagaceae; genus Dracaena; species Dracaena cambodiana. The sequence continues at coordinate 13,153,935 of JAYEPQ010000020.1, read as the reverse complement.
CAGACTCACCCTTTTTTTGTTCTCACTTTTTTTTTTAATTTCTGAGGCTATTGCCTTAATACAAGGCTCACCCATTTTTCTTTTTTCTTGTTTAGAGAGACAATACTACTCAATCGTTATTATATTTATCCTTAAACTAATAAACTATTGTGAAGTGAAAATTAGATGTATATTTACCTCAAAATTATTATTAGCGGTATTTATTTTTCGGATTTTAATATTTTTCATAAAATTCTGAGTGTATCATCCAATCTACTCTCCTATCAAATTTCAAATCTAAATTTATTTTTTTATCTGTAATTTGGTTGATTTATTAAAAAAATATATAATAAATTTTTTTATTTTTTTACTTTTTTTTTAGTTTGTTACCCTAAAAACTACCCGAAGTGTAAAATAAAGAAACAAAAAAAAACAAAAATCTAAAAATAAAATAAAAGTCCTAGAATAAAAACCAAAAATCCTAGAAAATAAAAATTTACTAATCCACTACCCAACACCTAAACTTGTGTATGCCCTCAAACACAAACAAAGGGTGATAGAATAAATAAGAAAACTATTATATAAATATTATGCACTTACTAGAAAATTTAAACTGATTACGACCTCTTGATCACTTTTCACTCTCATAGTGTATCCTTTTTTGTTTTGATATGAATGAACTTACTCTTTTTGTCAATTTTGTATTTAATCTCTCCATCTTGTTTTTAGTTTTTCTCAATTTATTCCTACCCTTATTTCTTTTATTCAATAGTAAAATTTTGAAGTTGGAAATCGTATTTTTATCGTCCATATTTGACCCACAAGCATCTTTCATGGCAGTAAGTATTTTGGTCTTATCAACATGTAAAATAATATACTTAGTTTGATGTGGCTGAATCATGAGCTTGATTTTGGATCGCACTTTCAAATCATTAGGTACTATGACCTCTTCCTTTTGTAGTTCTTTCCATCTTTCTTTAAGTATTATGGGCTCACCATGCAAATTTTCTTCAATCCTGTCATCAAAATTCTCAAAAGAAAATACTATGCTAGTAGACTTTCATTAGTAAAATCATTGTGAAGGAATAAAAATTCTTCATCACAAATTTCTTCATAATTTTCATCAAAAGAATAAAAAGATAATATGTCACTAGTAAGTTCATCATGAGGTAAATCACCAAGCAAAATTTTATCTTTATTATAAGTTTCTTCATAATTAGTTTCATAATAGTCTAAAGTAACTTGATCGTAATGTCGATGTATGGACTCATCACACACAAACTTATTTGTCTCCTTTTGAATCATATCTACTTCAAAAAATGACTGAAGTGGTTTCTCGTTGGAGTTAGATATGTTCAAACAATTAGATGGTTGATTTTCAAAAAGTTCAGTATGAGAAATCATTTTTAGAAAATCTTCCATATAAGATGTAGTTTGAGAGAATGATTTTAGAAAATATTCTATACCTTCCTCTATTGTGCATTCTCGCTCCTCAGTCTCATGATTATAAGCTTCCTTATTATTTTTGAATGATTTCATCTCGAGTTCATGAGTGAAATTTGAAGGTGGATATGATGAATCTGTATACAAATTTAATGATAGATATGAAGTAGTTGTAGGTAAATTCTCATGACATGTATACCTCGTTTCTAATCTTTTTAATTTTTCATCTAACATGTTCAATTGAATATCTTGTTCATGATTGAATTTAGAACATGAAGATGAGTAGTTTATAAAGAAAGGATCAGATGGAGGACTTTCTTGATATGGCTCTTGATTATATGTAAAATTAAAATAATTCATCCATTTACAATTGTAATTTTGTGTATAGGAAGCACTCGTAGGTTCATTATATGTAGTGTGAATTTGATCATAACCTACTCCTAGCAAACTTCTATCCATGGACACTGATAATAATTATAATATGGATCATGACAATGATGACAACTAGTTTGATTTTCAAATATTTTTATAAATTTTTTTTGAAAAAGGTGGAGAGGGAAAGAGATGGAAAAGAAAAAATTTAAAAAAATATATAAAATTAGAGAGAAAATGGGGGAGAAAATCACTAAAAGTGCCACAAAATGGCGGTAATTGCCGCTACTTAGTAGCAAAACCAGAGAGTTTTGCTCTCTGGTTTTTGCAGTGTACTTTATAGACTTTTCTCATACCTTTCTTCTTCCTGTATCTGAACTTTTAGGTCCCTGCACACTCAACACATACACTGTTAACCCGTAAAATGTTAGAAAAAGTAAGAAAATACCGTCGATCCCCGACAACGGCACCAAAAATTTGATGTGAAATATCTACTGCAAGAGCACAGTGTCAATTATAGCGCTGCATAGGTTATTCCTGCAGGAATCTAAGGTGTTTTCGATATTCTTACTAATTCTTTAGTCCTAACGGTTTAATTAAGGGTTCTAAGTTGGATTTGAATTATATTAAATAGCCTAGAATATAGAATCTACTAGTTTCCAATCATGAATTACTTCTATTATCTTCTTCCTATCATAAAAATTTGATCTTTTAATTTTAATCTTTATTTAAAGTATTCTAAGCATGAGCTATCAAGTGGTGTGCAAGCACAACTAATCAAATATACTACAAATATACTACTTTTTATAAAAACAAACTAAATCATTAGATAACTCTATGAAAAAAATGAAAATCAATAATCCCAAATCCTAACTAACTATAGGCTATTAAGAAATTTAACTTGAGTATAACCTATCAAAATATTAATCTACGAATTGTTGTATTTTAATCTTTTCATGGAAAAATCATATCTTTATTATTTTATTTTAGAAAGAAAAATAATAATAAGCAATTATATGGTTCATTCTAAGTTTCATCTACATCCTAGAGCTAAACTAATTTAGCTACTCATGGTTCTAATTAACAAGATCCTATTTTTATTTATGAAAGCAATTAAAAATCCTATTTTTCTTGAAAGCAAGATAAATCTATACTTTAAACCAAATAAATCTATACTAGAAAGCAAGATAAATCTATACTACAAAACAAATAAATATATACTAGAAAGCAATTAGAAGAGAATTACCTAAGAAACATTGATGAATAGCAAAGGATACCTCTAGAGTTTGGTATGGCGGCCATCACCCCTTCGGCAAAACCCTAATATTTATTAATTAAAAAGAGTATGAAATTACATCTAAAAATCTCTCCTCAATTTACAAGGATTCGTGGGGTATTTATAGCCCAAACACAATTCTACTCCTACTCAAACTCAATACAAAAGATATAATTCTAATCCAAAACAAACTAATCTCATGATATATAATCTTAATCCAATCCATAGGTATTAAAAACCAATGGTTGAGATTAGATGACATAAAATACTAATTTTCAGCTCCAAAACCCGAAATTAAGTTCAACAGACCCGCTGGATCGGATTTTCTACTATGAAGTGCTTCAGTAAAATGGCCATAAATTTTGCATCTGAACTCGGATTGATCTGTTCTTAAACTAGTTTCGAAGATAATTCCGAGATCCACAAATGTTCGCCACACAATATTTTCCAGTTTAAGCTTTATTTTAGCCGAAAATACTCTTGAAATTACTACTGCTGCACTTGAGTTTCTGTCTTCATCAAAATTGACTTTCTATACTCCTATTCTTGATACATTTGTATCTTCTTCTTCTCTTCCTTGCAAATCTTTAATTACCTATAAAAACACAATAAATATACCTGAGTATCAATTATTTATATACAAAAATAGATAAAATATGGGTGAAAAAAATGTAAAATATGATATTAATCAGAGGGCCTCATATTTGACTTCGTACTCGCCTGTCATTTGATTGATGATGAGTTTAGAGTCTCCATATGCCTTTAAACAGTTCACCCCCAGATGCAAGACCATTTTTAGGCTAATAATGAGCGCATTGTATTCTGCCACGTTATTTGTACATGGCTCCGTGAGCAAATAACCATTGGGAATTATATGCTTGTGTGGTGATATGAGTACCACCCTCACTCATGCGGCAGACTTCCTTGCGGCACCATCAAAGAATAACTGTCATGTTTGTTCCTTGCTAACTACATTAACCTCCGCCGGTTGGTCAGGAATGTCCCCAAGTAGTTTAGAGTTTCTCGACACCAGATGCTCTGCGAGAAAGTCGGTGATTGCCTATCCTTTCATGGGCTTTTGAGAAACGAAGTGGATATCGTACGACGATAGTAGCAATGCACATTTTGCTAATCTACTAAGAAACATGGTTTTGTCATCAGGATCTTCAGTGGGTTAACCCGGGATATGACGTGGATTATCTGCCCGGCGAGATAGTGGCGCATCTTCTAAATAGAGAACACTAGGGCTAGACACTCCTTTTCAATCGGAGTATACCGATACTCCACGCCCATCATTGTACAACTCAAATAATAAAGAGCGTGCTGATGGCCATGCTCATTATGTTGAGCAAGTAATGCCCCTAGTGCATGATCCATAGCCCTTACATAAATAAGGGTCTCTCCTGTAGGGGAGCCATAAGGACAGGAGGTTTTGTAAGATACTCTTTGAGGTCATCAAATGCTTGCTGGCATGCCTCGTCTCATATAAAGGAAACTCCCTTTTTCATGAGCCTAGAGAATGGCTGACATCGCCCTGATAAGTTAGAGATGAAGTAATGGATGAAGGCTAATTTACCTTGTAACCCCTTCAGTTCCTTGAGATTTCGGGGTGGCGGCATTTTTTTGATCGCTTTCACTTTGTCGGGATCAAGGAAAATCCCTTTTGAGGTAACCATGAATCCAAGAAACTTGCCACTGGATACCTTCAAAAAAGATTTGGCGGGATTCATCTTTAAGTGATATCTTCGCATGAGATTGAAGACCGTTCTTAAGTCTTGATGATAATCCTCTTTATTCTTACTTTTGACTGCAAGATCGTCCATGTAACACTCCATAGTTTTGTACAGGTGTTTGTTAAATATAATGCTCATTGCGCGCTGATAAGTGGCTCCGGCATTCTTAAGTCCAAAGGGCATCACTGAAGAACAGTACACCCCTTTGAAAGTCGTGTGCTTCTCATCGCCTGGGTGCATCTTAATCTGGTTATGACCAGAGAAGCCACACATATTATCGATCATCACGTCAGTGACCAGCGAAGGAAACTCGTCCTTAGGACATGTAGCATTTAAATCTCGAAAACCGATGCATATTCGGATCTTACCGTTCTTTTTGTGAACTGGAACTATATTCGCCACCTAATCAGGATGCTGTTATTCTCTAACAAATTCAGAAGTTATCAACTTGTTAACGTCAGCTTCTATAGCTTCCATTAACTCTGGTCGGAAGCGCCTTTGATGCAGTTTGACTGGCTTGGCATCTTTTCTGATATTCAAACGATGCATAGCAATGTTGGGGTCTACCCCAGGCATGTCTTCATAACTCTAAGCGAACACATCTATGTACTCCCTAATGAGAGCTATAAGCTCTTCTTTTTCTGTAGGAGTTAGTACTTCGCTTATGAAAATAGGCTTTGGATTTTCCTCAGTCCCATTGTTAACTTGTGTTACTTTATCTTTTGTGGGTGGATCACATTGTTCAAAACGGACATCCTAGAAGGTATCCATATGTTTAGCCCAGGACTCCTCTTGAATATAAATAGGTTCTTCATCGCTTTTAAATGCGGCTGAAACCATATTTGTTGCTAAAGACTGGAATAGAGAACCGGTACTTTGATTGAAATTTTAGTCTGGCGGACTAATCTCACTGTCGATTGGTGTCGTCTCTTCGAGTTCGTTTAGTGATGTGGAAGGAGTGGATACGTATCCTAACCCTCTTCACATCTTATGATAGTAGTCGGGGCTTTTACCCTTTAGCCTAAAAGAGGGCAAGAGATTTCGCCGTCCCTTTCTAAAAATTAATCCCGGCTTCTGGACTAAATTATAACTCATCGTTTTTATCATTTATTAGGATTTTTGTTCATAATGGTAGAATTACGGTGATGTTTGCTCATCACTCTCACTACTTTGTTTTTGAGTAGGTAGCGTCATCACTTTGCCAAACACAATAGGCTTCTAATGCGTTTGTCGAGAAGGTATTTTGAAAACAATAGTTTGGTCATTAATTATTTTGGACCGAGAAAGGAGGGATGATCTGATTGGCATATGATATGCTGCTAAAACTTCAAGTTCGGACAAGCCATCTGCCTCTGTGGTAGTGCTGAAGGGTTCCGAATTAGTAGCAACAACAGGCTCATAACTAACTTTATGTTTTCATTAATAACCCATTCGTCTTCGTCACTAGCAGTATTGGTTACATTAACTTTGTTGAAATCTACATTAGGATTTATTTCATAGTCTCCATCGTCTTCTTCTGAAGACACGCGCTCAGTATCTGCCTCATTGCCACTGTCACAGGATTCTTCATATTCCTCAAGGATTTCATGAGCAGCCTTGTACAACATGGCATTAGAAAAATAGTTCTCTAACACTTTGAAAGGTTGTTTATCTATAATTTGAGTCCGGACTTTTCCTTACTCATTGCAATATTTCATGCATTGGTGGAGAGTCGACGGGACTATCATGTAGGCGTGGATCCATGGCCGTCCCAACAGAATATTACATGATGTGTCTGCATCGATGATATAACACGTGACCTCTATTTTCAAGTCTCCAATCTGGCATCAGGGTCTAATCTTGCCGAGGGGACAACTATCATTGGCGTTGAACCCGAACATCGTAACATTCGTCGGTGTAAGACGATACGATGAGATTCCCAATAATTGCATCAGCCTTCTTGGGATGACGCTTAGTACAGACCTATAATCAATTTGTATGCAGTCCACTTTGGTGGATCCAACATATCCAGTGTAATATAAAGACCTGTTATGTTTTATGTTTCTCACCTGCATGTCCTCTGGTGAGAATGTTATTTGTGGAATTTGCCTCCCTACTTGGTAATAGTGAGGGCAAAAATCTCTTTCTACGTTAGACGGTTGAATGATTTGTGCCAGAAAAGATTCAGAGTCTGCTAAACCCTCTCTTAGTGCTTCTCTAGTTGACTTGGACAATCGTAACAGCTCGTAAAGTGTGACATTAGCTAGGATATTAGCCAACTGAGCTATGATGTCGAATTGGAATGGGGCATCTTTCGCTTCATCATTCTTCTTTGCTCCTTTTGAAAACGAAGCCCCCTCTGTTTTGCAGGCACCTCGTATACTTCCTTGCTAGGGCCTACCCTTGAGTAATATTTCAGATAAGCCTTGCCGGATCTAGTACCAGATGGACCTGCTTCATCCTGGTGAGTGGCCATAGCTATGGCCACCTCTTCTGAATCTGTTAGTGCATTGACAGTTATGTATTCTTCTTTAAGATTCGCAGAGATAGTATTACTAGTCCTCTTCCTTTTTTCCGTGCTAAACGAGGTCCACTATTCATCTTGCAGAAGATCCGTGTGAACCCACATAACCTCTCCCTTTTTGTGGTTATCGGAGTCAGTCCTTTCTGTGCCATTTTATGGGGATCATGATTTACTATTATTAGTTTTCCTGATGGTATTGGCGTTACCCACGCGGGGAACTCATTGGTACCAACCATCAAGGTTGACATATTTGTGAAAACTTTATCTATTAACGCTTGAATCCAGTTCTTGAGAGGATAGCAATCCTTAGTAGGATGCCTGATATTCTGATGGTACAAGTAATAGTTAGGGTCATTGGTTTTTCTAGCGTCTTTCAATTTTCGATTCTCTAGAAGGTACAACATGCCTTTTCTGAAGAGGAGATGGAACAGAGTGCCTGTCTGCTTCGTCTTAAATGTATAAGTCCTATCCTGTCACGGCTTGTTCTAACCTGCACCAGGAGGATTTTGAGGTCATGGCTTTACCGGACTTGTTGGTTTTTGAGTAGCATCTGATGTCATTATAATCTTTCCTTTATTTTTAGGATTCTGTGAATATGGTCTATTATTTATAGAGTTTTTCATACCACGAGATTCCTCAATGCCATAAATTATATCTTCCGCCTGCTCTCCTTACTTTAGCAAGTCCTTCTAAGTTTTGGATCCACAACTCCCATTTTTATCAGCACGCTAGTCCTAAAATTATATTTACAAGTCTCCACTAGTGTTTCCTAAGTCATACTGTATCGACATTGCACGGATTTCTCTCGGAAGTATTCTATGAAGTTTTTGACCGTTTCTTCTTCCCCTTGTTTCATTGCAAGGAAGGAATGAATCGATATCTCGGTATCATCCTCAAAGAAACGTGCCAAGAACTGCTTCTTCACATCATACTAAGTATTAATGGTCCCTTGGGGTAACTGTATAAAGCTTGTAAATGCAAACCCTCGCAAGGTACTCACGAATATCTTGGTCATTATGGGATCATTTCCCATTAGATGACCAGCCTGCAACAAGAAATAATACATATGCTTACTTGGGGACCCCTTCCCATTATATGATTCTAATTTAAGAGCTTTGTATTTTTTGGGATAAGGGACAAAGTCCCACTCAAGCAGGTATGGGCTTGAAACTCCCGATTCTTTCAGCTCCTTTTTCTGTATTAATGCATCAAGTTGTCTCTGCAGTTTCTCCATATTCTCTTCATGAGGATCATAGAAGAAAAACTTATCATCTTCTTCATGCACTGAGTAAGCTTTCTTTTCTCTATTTTCCTTTTCTTCATTTGTCTTGGGTGGTAGTTCGTCATTTGTTTTGGATGGTGGTTCCGAGGAGGAGGTTTTAGCTTTATCTTCGACTATTTTCTGAGTATTTTTTGACCACTTTCAAGAGCATTATCTTGAGATCATCAATAGTTTTTTGCTGATTTTGAATCATTTGCTCCTGAGCTTCAAACCTCTTATCGATGTCATTGGACCTGTCCACTGCGTGCGATGCCAATTTTCTTGGTCGGGAAGAAGTATATGACTGTGGAGAAACTATGGCTGAATTGTCGCTATCATCATTGTAGGAACCTTTTGCAAGTTTTTTATAATTTCGAGGAGCGACAACACCTGACTTGAGACAGGTGAAATGGTAAGGTTGCTAGTCATCTGCATCCGACTCATTTTCTTTTTCTACGACCTTTTCGCCTTTACCGATCATATTTGAGGTTACCACCCTCAATTCTTTTTACTTGATTCTATATTTCAGATTATTCATTCTCCTTTTTGGAGTATTTTGATGAGACTCATTTATTCTGTCAAATATAGAAACTCTTCTCTTGTCACAACAACAGTTACTTAATATAGTTGATATTAGTTGCTCGTAATGGCATGTTGAGTGTGACTGAGTTTGAGTTACTTTTCTTTTATTTGTCATGTATTCTATGAGATCGAGAACTTTAGGAGATGAAGAATTTTTAGTTATATTTTGGGCATGGGGCCTACTTGGCTGTTAGAGAAGTCCAAATGCCTGCTGAAACATTTTAGTATTGATGGCGTTGAACTGTTGATCTGTCAGATATTCAACATTTTGGTTATCATCCTTAATTTTGTATAGTGGCTATTTTGCACGGAGCTGAGAGTTAGCTTCACGTTTTAGAGCACTTAGGCGAGGCTGGGATGTAACTTCTCATTTTACGCTAGCTCCACATTTTATGCTGGCTTGGTGTTCTGAAGGTGTTTAACTTCTGTTGATCGTTTAGCCTCGCGTGGGGAAGTATCCTCATATGTAACCACGCGACTTGCACAAGAATTCTTGGCTTCGTGTTTAACGCTAAATTCAAGTTTTCATCCAAGTTTAATAGCCTTGCGTGGATAATTTTCATCGCACGCTGGCTTATTTTCAATTACTTCATGATTAACGCGATTCTGGTACTCTTCCAAGTTTCATACTCAAGTTCAATAGTCTCGCGTGGAGAGACTTCTGCACATGCTAGCTTGCCTCTGAAATTAACCTCACGTTTTGTGCGAGTATTGTCAATTTTCCTGGTTTCATGTCCAGGATCTTTAGCATCGCGTGGAGAGACTTCATCACATGCTGGCTTATAGTCAGCTTCACATTTTATGCAATTTTCACTAGTCTTGCAATTAATGCAAGCTAGTTCATGAGGTATAGCCTCGTGTTCTGATTCTGTTTTAGTCTCGCATTTTACGCGGGTTTTGAGGGCTCTTCGTCTTGCTCGACGATTTCGATTACGGAGTTGCATTCTAGTGAGGCTAGTCTCCTGGCCCTCTTCAGCAGTAGGAACGACATCCTCCCTTAGGTTTTTCCACTCAAACGATGGCTCTATAACTGCAAACTCAAAGGATCCCCGATTAACGAAGATATCCGATTTACGGGTTTTAGAGATCACATGACAATAGTGTTGCATTTCAGCCAGATCACCCAATCTAGAGAAGAGATATTCTTTATACCTTTACTGGTCGATCTCAACGATGAGCACGTTCACGACTGATCCAGTTTTCTTCACGTCGTATTGCGCTACAATCTCTTATTCAGTAAAAGAGACGTCTCCCACTATGGTCGCCAGTTTGTTCTCCTCAAAATTCTTGTTTTCTTCCATTGATTACAATAATTACAATGAAAGAAAAATAATAGAAAAACAAATGAGAGGATTTATATTTTTTATCGCTCTCTTTTACAACAAAAGTGGGTTCTAAAGTGGCGATGGGATCTAACTAGTAGAACCTGTTGATGATCAAACGTAAAGATCTCTCTTTGAAGAAGATGATGGTCGGCCCTAACTCTCTCTCTGCTAATCTCAGTAAATTCAAGGCTCTTGCATGTAATTTGAATTGCCAAAACCCCCCAAAGTCTCCTCAAAAAGACTATTCATAGAGTTTAATTGGTTATGAGAGTTTCTATAGGGATAGGAATAGAAAGACTTTGTATTCATCAAGAATTCTAATCAAATATTTGATTTGAGTTAAATCTCTTAAATTTCTATTCTGATTGGACTCAATTCGGGTATTAGATAATCCCGAATATCAATCACAATTAATTTAGGATTATGAAAATCTACCTACGCAGAGTTAAAGAATCTGGACGCAGAGCTAATGTTTTAGCATCGCATTTTACTTCCAACGCGAGGCTAAACTTCTGGTTGACACGAGGCTATGGACCTACCTTCGTGTTCTACGAAACTACTTGTCATCTTTTCTTTATTTTGAAATTTTTTCCTCCAACAGACCTGCGCTTCCGGCTGAAGATCCTTGCATCCCCATATCAACTAGGTTTCTAAAATCATTATCACCAACATTAAAATCTTTCCCTTGATATTTTGTGTCCTATGTGATATATATAATTGGAAGAATAAATAAGATGACTCATTACAGTAAGTTTTCTTAAGCCTCCCTACGCAAAGAGAATGTCGCTCCTTGCTCCTAGTGCTCAATTTCTTGCTCCCTAAACCTTTGAAATTCTGAAGGTGCTCTATTTTTCATTCCATCAGCTAAAGGTGCTCGATTTATCAAATAACAGAATCTTCAATGCGAATCGTTATGGATTCCCCAATCTGACGAATCTCATGCTGGTAAGTGTAATGTCCCATCTCCGCGTAGGAATAGTGTTCGACGATGTATCGAAATTGAATTCGTCAAGCCTAAAAGTATTATAGTTCAATAAAATGTTATTGCCACATCATTATATATACACATAAATTGAAAAGTCAACATGGTATTAAAAGTATAATTTAATCAAAAAAGACAGTTGCCAGCACATGAATGTAAGAGGATCCAAAAAAATAATCTTTATTATAATATTGAGACTTAAAAATCTAAAAAGAAATAACAAGACTGAATTAAAATGCATCTGTCTATCTTTATTGAATAATAGAATAGTGAGTAGAGAGATTGAGTCCTTGCATATACTGTTATAACAGAACTTCCTACTATTTATCTTCTAAATCCTCGTGGTACGATTCCAAACCTTGAAGTTCTTTCTCTGATACCTACATTTTAATATTTCTAGACGTGCCAAAACATGATCATTAGAAAGACCTACCAACCGCATAAGAAAAGAGGTAGTACACAGACACATTGTATATGATATATAAATACATAGAAAATAAAATGTAAACAATGAAGCTGAATAAGGTAAAGGAGTCATGATTAATAATATACATTGCACTTACATTTATATGAATTATGGATATTAATGAAACAGTTGAATCATGTATATACAATTTACATTGCACAAGTTATTAATTATTAACATCCAATGCATGATTTTGAACATTTAGGTGAAAAAGACCATATGTTTTAGGAGTGTCCCATATATGCCTTGACCACAACCCCATGACTTTTGGTGCTCCTGCAGAATGTACCTTTAGGTACTCACGAATGATGGACGAGCATAGGCTCGGAGCTCAAAACCATAAATAGTATGACGATGATCAAGTAATTACCTAGAACTTCCTTGATTAGGTCTATTGGTGGTAAAAATTTCTAAATAAAGAAAAGATGGCAAAATACTTCGCAGAACACGGAACTAAGTCCATAACTCCGCGTCTGACTAGAAGGCTAGCTTCGCGTTGGAGTATAACGAGAAGCTAAATCCATAGTTCTGCATCCAGAATACTTAACTCTGCGTGAGCAGATTCTTAAAATCCTAAATTGATTGTGATTAAAACTTGGGCTTATCTAATACCCAAATTGAGTCCAATCAGAATTCAAATTTAAGAGATTTAAATCAAAATCAAATATTTGATTAGAATCCTAAATGAATATAAGCACCTTCTATTCCTATCCCTATAAAAACTCTCATATCCAACTAAAGTCTATAAATAGCCTCTTTTAGGAGACTTTAGGATCCTTTTGATCTTTTGGCAATTCAAGTTACGCGCGAGAGCCTTGAAGCCTTGAGACTAGAGAGAGAGAGAGAAGGTAGGACCGACCATCATTTTCTTCGAGTAGAAGATCTTCACGTCAGATCGTTAACATATTCTACTAGTTAGATCCCATTGCTACATTAGAACCCACTTTTATTGTAAAAGAGAGTGATAAAATATAAATCCTCTCGTTTGTTTTTCTATTGTTCCTCTTTCGTTGTAATCAAAATAATCAATGGAAGAAAGCAAGAATTTTACAGAGAACAAACTAGCGACCACAGTGGGAGACGTCTCTTTTACTGAACAAGAGATCGTAGCGTAATCTGACGTAAAGAAAATTGGATCGGTCATGGACGTGCTCGTTGTTGAGATCGACCAAGAAAGGTTTGAAGAATATCTTTTCTCTGGATTGGGTGATCTGATTGAAATTCAGCGCTATCGTCCCGTGATCTCTAAAACCCATAAATCAGGTAATAATAAATTCTCCGTTAATCGGGGATCTTTTGAGTCCGCGGCTATAGAGCTGTTGTTTGAACAGAAAACCCTAAAGGAGGATGCTGTTCATACTAGCAAACAGGATAAAGAGACTGGCTTTATTAGATCTCAGTTCTGAAATCGGAATTGTCGAGCAAGACGAAGAGCCCTCAAAGCCCGCGTTAAATGCGAAACTAATGCAGAAACAAAATGCGAGGCTATGACTTTACCTCGCGAACTGGCTTGCGTTAATCGCAAGACCAGTGAGAATGGCATAGAACGCGAAGCTGATTTTAAGCCAGCGTGTGAAGAAATCTCTCCACGCGAGGCTGCAAAGCCTAGATATGAACCTAGAAAAATTCACAACACTCGCATAAAACGCAAGGCTAAATTTAGATACAAGCCAGCGTGTGATGAAATTTCTCTACGCGAGGCTACTGAAACTGGCAAAAGTCCCAAAACTTGCGTAAAACGTGAAGTTAATTTTGAAGTTAAGCCAGCGTGTGATGAAATTTCTCCATGCAAGGCTTCTGAACTGGGCTATAAAACTGACAAAGGAGCCAAAACTCGCATAAAACGCGAAGTTAATTCTAAAGATAAGCTAGCGTGTGAAGAAATTTCTCCATGCGAGGCTACAAAACTTGAGTATGAAACTGGAAAGAGTGGCAAAGTTCGTGTAATCCCGAAGTAATTAAAAATAAACCAACGTGTGATGAAAATTCTCCACGCGAGGCTATTAAAAAACTTGAGTTAAGCGTTAAACGCGAAGACAAGAATCCTTGCATAAATTGTAAGATTATGCCAGCATCCAAGGATACTCCCCCACGTGAGGCTAAACATTCAATAGAAGTTAAATTCCTTCAAAAATACTAAGTCAGCGTAAAATGCAAGGCTAGCGTACGCGAAACTATGGTTCAGCCTTGCGTGGAAACTCTGAAATGCGAAACTAACACCCAGCTTTGCGTAAAAAGGCCAGTATACGGAATTAAGATGGATAAGCAATCTGTCGAATAGCAGTACTACACCACTGGCATTGGAGAGTTTTAGCAGACAGTACTGAGTAAGAAGTTACAGCTAGAGGTGTAACTTCCACAGTAATTGAGGAGGAAGGAGCTCGTCCTTGTACCAAGCTCATTATATGCGGGGCCAGTAATGACAACAATGAATTAGCTGAACTTGAAACCCGAGGAAAGGTCTCGCCAGCACTGGTCGTTTGAGCGATATGGCCAATAGGAGAAGATTTTGAAGGAACAACGACACCTGAAACTTCTCCAGCTACAGAGGTGGCCTCGAATGAGAATTTTAAAGAATCTTCTCCGCTAACTGGTAAATTGGCCAGTGCAGGCGGAAGAGTAATTGAAGCACTAGCAGCCACATTCACCGAGGGCATTGCTATAGCAGGCTGGGAGGTTGATGACACACCAACGACGACCGGGAAACTATCTTCGGAGCAAATGGCCAGTGTCGGAGACGACAAGCTTGGCTCAGGAGAGTTGGGAGCTTCTCGGGCTTCGGAAGTAGCAATTTTTGTCCTATCATCGCTCCCTAGTTCGCCAGCTGGAGGAGTTGAAGCAGAAGCAGAACATGGGATAGGCGTGAAATAGTCTGCGTCAAACTCCTTTGCAGAACTGCCCAATCTGCCCACTGACCCAATGGTACCAGAATAATCCACCAACTTCTCTAATTCTACTCTGGTAATTGAATGCATCGGCGAGTGAAGATGACTACCTGGATCTCAAAAGCAAAACAAGGATGTCAAGTATATATATATATATATATATATATATATATATATATATATATATATATATATATATATATATATATATATATATGTATATATATATATATATATATATATATATATATATATATAAGAAAAATAAGACATAAAAAAGAAATGATCAGAATCATACCAAGAGAAACAAGCCCTGTAGTTGGACTGGATGGAGGAGCTGTAGAAGTCTCCAAAAGCGCACCCGTCTCGCTACTTAGGGGTTGCATCGTAATATGCTATGGAGACCCAGGACCAGGAAGATCTTGAATATCGCCAGCACTTGGGGGTTCTGCTAGAACATCTTCTTCAGCCAGTTCTGTTGGTAGAGTTGAGGCCAAAAGATCAGCTACAAACCGGACCACCGCTTCCATAGAAATTACCATTGTTGGGGGAGTCTGGTCGGCTAATTTGTTCTTCTTACAAGTTGTCTCGCCTCTCAATATCCAACGACACTTAGGGGATGGACTTTGGATGCGAGTATCATCAACTCTGATGATCGGGGGAGCATCTCCGGTGCCAGTGTCATCATCGCCGCCAGCGTCATCATTATCTGACTCATCACCATCGGAGGACTCGACCTCCACATCTAGGAATTCATCCATTCCTTTTATCCTAATTCACTTGGCCCCCTTTCGTTGAGAATAGAATGCTTCTATCTCCTTACAACAACTATGGTTGATGGAGAAGTTGGACACGACAGCATTGGCAACACTGTACCATGTACATAAGCTAAGTGCCATGCTGAGAATTGGTGACTTTTGTAGCAGTATAAACTCAACTCCAGTTCCCCCAACGACGAAGTGGAGCTAGCCTCGAGCTCCTTCATACAGATTTTCTTCATACGCCAGCTGCTTGTTTGGGTTCTCTACATATAGTTGCGCATAGCCAAATTGTCGAGCGAAGCGGCTAGGAGTGTATGACTCAATGTAGCATATGGTATCTTGCTAATACAACAAATGCCCAGGACGGATGCTTAATAGCTATCAAAAAGACCCTGAATATATAATTGAATAATTATTCGGTCCTAGAGCATCCTTGAACTTCGACCCGTACTCTCCGTTTGGAAAATCTGGGAAGCAAGATCTCGTAATTTTGATGATACTGGAGCGTCTTACGGATCACCGACATATAGTGACTCTTCCAAGTGGAGCGTTCATACATCTCCATAAAGAATGGCTAGTTAATTGGACAATAGTCTGCGGCCCTCATTAATGATGGGCAGTGCATGACAAGCCAAGCCATCAGATATGTATAGGGTATCCCTACCCTAGGATTCAGTGTTTTCACCATAGCAGTTTCTTGTACTACTTTCCCTTTGGCAGTTTTCCCCTTTGCGGCCTTGTCCTTGTCTGTAGGGATGAAACCATTGCAGAGTGCCCGAAGCCCACTCTGATGGTTGCTCACCATTGCTGGAAGGAGTCCAAGTGGTCTCCGTATGATAATAAAACTGCTGGGTAGACTACATTCATTGCGATGGTGTCTTTAGGCAACGAAAGGACGACACATCTCTTTAGCCACAATATTAGAAACCTAGCAACCAAACCCCTATCAGATACTGAGAACTAAGCTTGGTAATGGAAGCTCTTGAAGACGGTGCCAGTTGAATCCTCCCTCGTTCGATTCAGTTGTGTAAAAGACTGCGCCTGTTTTGCAACACATTGATCAATCTCCTCGATGTCGACAGGCTTACATCCGCGGATACACGGCAGACTCTCCTTCAAATTTATAAAGAGATAATCGGTCCATTTCTTGTAACCGATGCCTTGGTTTCGCACACCCGCCACGTTGGCACAGATGTAGTAGTAGCACATCATCTCCCAATACGTCTTATAGACGCGTTCATACTTTGCCCTTAGCATATTTAGCTCTTCCATGGTTGGAACATACTCCTTGTAGGGAACATCGCCCATTGATAATGCTGACACTTCATACATCTCGTGGAGAGCGAGTTCCCGCTCACCCACTAGCGTGAACAAAGTGCCGGCCTGAGGGTTATACATCTCCAGGAGGTTGAATAAATGATATGAACTCTAGAGAAGGCCATACTGGACATTTCAAATAGTTTTATACAAGCCAATCTCCTTCAGAATTTGTTCATGAGAATCCATCATATACTTGACGAGGCGGAACCACCACATATTGCCTAAAGAATGGACCCAGCTAGGCATCCTGAAGCCATGGGCTGGGTAGTGTCCACCCTTTACCACAAACTCACTTAGGAAGGTCTTCGCGCTAGTAGTGATATCCCCCACTGGATGCTCATTGGTAATTCTACCCGTAAAGAGTCCAGTGACGCACCAGGTGGGACCATCTTGATAGGCCCCATGTGCGCCAAACTTTCTCGTGGCAACTCCATCATATTCCCGAGTTACGTCCCACTCCAACTCGCAATGAGCTGACAACCTCTGAATATATACCAGAGGGTAGTTTGGCTCCATATCGGGCATAAACATCAGTAAGTCTCTAGTATGGTGAAGCCACTTGCTTTCTTTTTCAAAAAGAATTTCATCTAAATTCTTGACCTCATTACCAAAGAGGAAGACTGGCTTCTCCAGAACTTCCTGATTCATGGCTTCAAAGGGAGCATCGGTGATAAATTCCCTTGCGGTGGCGGGGCTGTATCTTAACATTTTCTCCCGCCGTTCCCTAAGCCCGAGCTTGTATGCGGGGATTTTGGTAGTAATTCGGAACTGGGTAGCTTGGTCTGTGCCTCCAGGAAACCCAAAATGATGCCTGTGGGAGAGAGGATCCACTAAATAGCCAACTGCAAAATAAAGATTCAAAGTTAGAAAATATTCTGAAATAGTTGAAAAAGGCTAAGTACTGAAATGCGGAGTTAATAATAACTTCGCACGAAACTAATCAATAACTTCACGTGAAATCATACGCGAAGCTAAAGGAATAACTCCGCGGTTGAAGAAAATGCGCGAAGCTAATAAATAATTTTGCATCATAAGCTCAAACACAAAGCTAATCCATAATTTCGCGCAGGAAATGTTATAGTCAAAGATAATCTCGCGTAATAAGTGTTTGATGCGAAACTAACAAGGTAGCTTCGCGCAGAAGAAACAAGAAGTTTCTTCTTCTCCAAGTCATCAAGACCGGAGTACGGCGATGGTTTCGCCGGTAAAAATAGCGTTTGGCTAGTTAAAACCGAGCCAAATCACCTTTAAACTACCTTTAAAGGTCCAAGAGAGGAGATTTTACCTCTGATCAGCGCAGTGTAAACTGGGCCGCTGCCACGGCCGTTGTCGCCGCTGCTCGTGCCGGGCGGCAATGAGGATTGCCCTCGTAAAGTGGAGCTCTTTTTGGGTGCCATTGATCGAGAAATGGATGAAAATAGGGAAGAGAATCTGTTTGCTCAAAAAATCAAATTTTCCTTTCATTGCAATTTTTTGATTTTACAGCAATAAAAGATTGAAATTACAAAATTTTTGAGATCACAAGAATAGGGAAAATTGATGTATTTCCCTTTTAATTTGTGGGTTGTTAGTGATAGAGCCTCGCTAATGCGCTCCGTTGACCGTCCGACTAAGAAGAAGAGTATCAGCTCTCCTTTCTGCAAACTCTAGAAGAAAACTGCCCCAGATATTTTCTGGATTCTCCAAACTCTGCCCCAAAAGTCCCTTCTCAATTCAGCTCCCGTTATTTTATAGATTGAGGAGCTTTTTCTCCGGCTCAAATTCTTCCCTCAAATTCCGAATCACGTAATCTCAGCAAAATAGACAAACGGGAGTAGACAGGATACAACCCGCGGGTTGGCACCCGCGGGAGCCCTCCCGTGGGTGTCAACTTGTGGGAGCCCTCCCACAGGTTGGCACCCGCAGGAGGTCTCCCGCGGGTGGCACCCGTAGTGAACATTTATTTTTAGTGTCTACATAACTCCCTCCAAAATTTTTAAAATTTCGTCAATGATTTGTAACGAATTTTGAAATACTTTGGACTCTCCTTTTTTTTATTTCCTTTTGGATTTCAACTGGGATTACCTGGATATCCGAATTTTAATTTGGATATGAATAAGGATCGAAAAAGGAAAAAGAATTTAAATAAATACCCAAATCCTATTTGGATCCTGATAAATATTTTAACCAACCTTTAATTTTGGTCAGTTATGAATTCTGAATCCTTTTTCTATTTGAACTCCAGGTAATTCATTATAAATACCCATATATCTCCACCCCTTCTTCTCATGCTCATAAAATCTCTTGTTCTCATACTAAAAGAAATTATTTTCTTCTTACTCAATCTAATGGCTTCCTCAAGCACTTTGCACCTACAGGATCTAAATCCTGAGTTGATCCCTCTTTCCTGATATCAGGTAAACAAATGGTCATCCGTTTATTTTAAAATCGCTTTTGCGATTATTATGAAAGAGATTTCATTTTTAATTTAAACATAAATTTGCACATGGCGCTATGTTGTCCATCACGATAACAGACGTTGCGTAGATTTACACGGGGGCGTACTGCGGCAGAAACCCCTGGTGGCACCCGCGGGTGCCCTCACGGCTGCTACTCCGTGATTTTTTTAATACTGAAATTATTTGATTTGCGAAGATTTGGACTAAAATTTTACTTTCTCTTCTGCAATTCCCTATTCAACAGATCCTTTACCCAAAAATCATTATTTCGGATTTTGTGGCGGCCCCAATAACCAATCTCATTTCGGATTTGATGGTCACATCGCTTTGGTGGAGGAACGGAGTAGTGCAGATCGATAGCAAAAAATTAGTAACTGCAACCCACTCACAGCTTGTTAGTTGATCATTGATTTCGTCTTTGAGGGTGCAAATAGGCAGATTTTGAAGAAACCATAATTTCTTTTGGGGATATCGTCAACCAATCAGACGAAGACTTATGGGACACCACTAAGTGGCTGAACAAGGTGGGAGATCGATACATGTTCATTTCAGACTTGGAGCGTAGCTATTCTTTAGCATATCTGCAGCAGATTTCGTGTCTGCGTGTGATGTCTTGGCCAACGACTCGCAGTCATCATGGTATTGCGATAGAAAGATTTAGCAAAAGCGACCCATTTGTAGATGGCCAGCAAAACATGTTATAGGTCTATTACCTGGTAGAGTCAGCAAAGACCTACCTGTTGAAGAGCATTCGAAGTGAGCGGATACATTTATTAATCAATTTGCGGATGCTAATGGTCAATTCCCAGCTCATGATTTCTGCACTCCTGGATGGGTTCACTCAACTCTGCGATCATGGTGGTCTCGGATGACCCACTTCATTCTAGTGAATTTTAAAACACGTCTAAAGAGACTTGGCCTCTACCGCACGGTGCGGAATGTATAGTTCGGTCTTCCATATAGCTCTCTTCACTTCTTTTGTATACTAGAGACGTATTATCCGGAAACCAATACTTTCTTCACCCCTGTTGGAGAATTGGGATTCACACTTCATGAGATGCATGAGATTTCAGTATTATCCATAGGCGAAACCCCTTATAAGGAGTATGTTCTGAATACGAAAGAACTACTCCATCTCAAGGCTATTCCCAATAAATACTCAACTTACTGGGAGCTGATGTGTCACTATAATATCTATGCCGACATCTCTAAGACACGAAATCAAGGGGCGCGCCAAGCACGAAATCAAGGGGTGCGACATAAGGTATGGGCAAAGTATCTCTTACAAAATTTGGAAGAAAATGAGCACAATATCCAAATACGGGCTTCTTGCGATATGGATACTATCAATGAAAGAATTGGTGCCTGTTTCGCAACCACATATACAGCAGAATCCGATGAAGATGGGTTTAAAGCTCAGACTGTTTTCGAAAGTTACGACTACCAGGCAGCTTCCCCTATATTGGACAATGCTATTTTTACTGGATATCTCATGTTATGGTTGAAGCGCTGTGTAGTGCCTACCTTATGTCGCAAAACTGTCACCATTGAAGTCATTTACCCAGCAGTCTTACTAGCGTTCGGCTAACCTCTAGGATTATTGCCAGGTATGGTTTGTAGTCTGCAACGTGGCTTGAGAGATATAGTTACACAATTTTGTAAAGTCCAGTAGGTGGAAGATAGAGATGGTAAAAACATCTTCAAAATACCTAATCCGCGTATTGATTTGCCATTCATTTATCTGATGACATGGTTCGTCTTGCACTGTCCTGGACTAATGACTCCCCCTTCATGACTCATTGATCATGCCACTTCTCATGTGTAGTGCTTTGAGAATTGCTCCTGGAATGGAAGGTATATGGCTAAGATCTGACAAATCCTTGGGCGACACCAAAATTATCATATTTACAGCTATTTTCCAAAGTTTCTCGGAGGAGGTTATAACAGTCAGCTTGAAGATAGTCTTGAGAATGATGGCTATACAACCTTGCTATATGGTTGCTTCTGGTGGCTTATTAATATCCTATCAGGTCATTTGATTTTTCGACAAGGTCGAATTTGTTTCATGGAGCCCTATACGCCAAGTCGTTTCGTGTGCCAGTTCGGGTATGATCAGTTATATGTTGGCAACCCAAATTCTTATCTCCGTCATGATGGAAATCTTTTTGAGGGTGCACGAGGATGGTATCATTTTGCTGCGGGAGGTACAAAAACATTATTTATTCTTCCAAGCCAATCACCATCTCTTTTTGCATCAATGAGATTCTGCAGTTGGTATCATCTTGCAGATATTATCCCTGGTTACTATCAGATGAATCATTCATTTTTAAAGAATATTGAGGCATCAAATAGATCCTCGAAAAAGGGCTAGACACGTGAATTCCAGTCCATAAGCACCCCCCTTAGTTCTGATAACAACGATGGGGATGGGCAAGATGATACTTCTACTCCAGCCTCTCCTCTTGGAGGAAAATCCGGGTCGAAACGTTCAAACCCTAGAGGGGTCAGGGTCCCGCAAAAGAAGAGCAAGAAATTTCAGGCTCGCGTTGACAATTCGGTCTTTGGATAAACTGCGAGTTATTCAGATCCGCTGACCACGAGTCATTTAGGTCCACCGACCATAGCTTCTATAGCCTCACCAATCATCATATCTAGAAATGACTTTCCTGTTATCACTTCGGCATTTGGGTCAGAAGGATTTCTGCCTACCACGACTTCTCCGATCTTTTCCAACGTAACACCATCAATGGCTTCGTCTAAAAAGACTGTTAGGATGTATGGCTTTGCGGCTTTCTCTACACTTAAGATACCTTATACTGCAAGTCCAATCCCTGAAATTGCAAATTTTGACAGGGGCGAGCCAACCATCAGGGATACAGGAGTCATAGAGCCGACGGGTACTGCATTAGGAGATACTGCATTAGATGACTTTCCATCATCTCCTAGTGAAACCGCTTTGTCTAGCCCGACACCAAGACTTGTCCCTTCAGGTGAGCATTTCTCTTAAAGGATTGGCTTTTACTCCTCCTTTACCATCCCCCCTTCTTTTTAGTACATATTCGTTTATATTTCAGATGGCAGAGATCCAATGACCCACGCCTCCCCGACAGCTAAATCGGATTCTTTGGAACTAGTAGATTATTCTGGTGTAAGTGGGGCAATTTGTGACTTTGACGGTTTAGGCTCCGACGGAGAGTTCGACAGTGATTACTTTCCTCAACCAAACATGGACATAATCTCTCACTTACTCCCATATGTTTTAGAAGCGGATAAATCTGAGGGATCTGGTTCTGCTCTCATAACTGCCAATGATGCAACTTTTCCAGCAGGTATTTGGATACTTTCCTCATATTTTAAAAATCTTTGATGATAATACCTGACCATTCTATTTGTCAGGGTCCCGCAAAAGAAGAGCAAGAAATTTCAGGCTCATGTTGACAATTCAGTCTTTGGATGAACTGCGAGTCATTTAGATCTGCCGACCACGAGTCATTCAGGTCCGCCGACCACAACTTCTATAGCTTCACCAATCATCCCATTTAGAAATGACTTTCCTTTTATCACTTCGGCATTTGGGTCAGAAGAATTTCTGCCTACCATGACTTCTCCGGTCTTTTCCAATGTAACACCATCAATGGCTTCGTCTAAAGAGACTGTTAGGATGTATGCTTTGCAGATTTCTCTACACTTAAGATATCTTCTACTGCAAGTCCAATCCTTGAAATTACAAATTTTGACAGGGGCGGGCCAACCATCAGGCATACAAGAGTCATAGAGCCGATGGGTACTGCATTAGGAGATACTGCATTAGATGACTTTCCATCATCTCCCAGTGAAACCGCTTTGTCTAGCCCGACACCAGGACTTGTCCCTTCAGGTGAGCATTTCTCATTAAGGATTGGCTTTTACTCCTCCTTTTCCATCCCCCTTTTTTTAGTACATATTAGTTTATATTTCAGGTGGCGGAGATCCAATGACTCACGCCTCCCTGACTGCTAAATCAGATTCTTTGGAGCTAATAGATTATTCTGGTGTAAGTGGGTCAATTTGTGACTTTGACAGTTTAGGCTCCGAAGGAGAGTTCGACAGTGATTACTTTCCTCAACCAAACATGGAAAAAATCTCCCACTTACCCCTAGATATTTTAGAAGCGGATAAACCTGAGGGATCTGGTTCTGCTCCCATAACCGCCAATGATGCAACTCTTCCTGCAGGTATTTGGATACTTTCCTCATATTGCAAATATCTTTGATGATAATACCGGACCATTCTATTTATGTCAGATGCAGGTGATATTAATGCATCGTTAGTATCCTCTTTGGAAGCTTTAGTGGAGCCTGTACGCACAGAAAGCTTTTCTTTACCAACACGCATGGTTTTACCATGTTCCGTTGCAATAGGGTCGATGTTTGGCACAGCAACCATGCCGCTAGCGTCAGCGGTCTCGACAATAGAGGTAATGAAAACTCCAGCAAGAGTTGTGACTAATTCATTGGATGCGGTGGCTATTCCATTATCAGTATCACATATGGCATCAGTACCTCCTACTGTCATTCCAGCACCCATACGTCCTTTTCTTGCAGCTTCAACAAGTTCGAAACAGACTTTGGTTTCTAGCTTCAGTGAAAGACTTATTGATCGCAACATCGAATTCTTTCTCGAACTCTTTCATGGATGCATCGAGGAGATCCTCAACGGAGAGGATTCTCTGGAGAGGGTCCATCCTGTCATGGTGAGTCACTTAGACCATATCACCAGGATTGGAGGATCGCAGTGGGCGGCTCCTTATAGGGCTCGATGGGACGAGCTGGAGGTCCAATTGTCATTGCTCAATAGTCTGCGCCGGGCCAACCTTGCCGAGATGACAAACCAAGAAGTGGCTCGCTTACAAGCCCAAAACTTGGCTTTCCATGCCGAACTGTAGCGGAATATAGAGTATCAGGCCCAACTAGTTGCGGGACTTCAAGGTTCTTTAGAGAAGTTAACTTGGGACTTGGTCTAGATTGAGAACAATATCGAACATCGCCGTAACTTAATAAGCCATGAACAGGAGATCGTTGCTAAAGCTCAAGCTTCGATTGCTAATTTTGAACTTGAAATTCGAACTTTATCTGACAAAGCATCCAAGATCTCATGGCAAAAGGAACAAACCGAGCATGACATCGTCGTCGGCATCAAGGAGTTGGAAGAATTAATGATTAAGGCTGCACAACAACCCCCCATGGATGAAATGGACTTGCAGAGGAGAGCTCTAGAAACAACAAGGGAGAACCTCCACCGTAGGCTGCAGGATGTAGAAGATGCTTTAAAAGTTTTCTCCCAGAAGTAATTATTATTACTTATTGGTTATTTGTAATAATAAAGAAAAAGACTTTGCTGTGTGTCACTGTATCATTATTATTATTATCTCTTTAATAAAATTACCATCATTTATCTATTTACTCTTATTTTATTACATACATATACATATATGTATTTTATACATTTCATGGATAGTGACCCAAACTATTCAGAGGCTCAGGATGTGGTAGTAAGAGTTTTCACATGAATTTAATCCTAACTGTTCAACGACATATAGTGCGACCTATTAGAATTTATGAACGATAGGCAAATGTATGATGTTAACGTGCCTATTGATGACAAGCAGAGGTATATTATTAACATGCTTAGAAGATGACAAGCAGAGGCATGATGTTAATATGCTTATAGGATGACAAGCAGAGGTATAATATTAACGTGCTTATAAGATCCTAACCGTTCAGTGATATCTAGTATAACAGATTAGGAAGAAACAGAGGTATCATTAAACATGTCTCGGAGCTCGACCTATTCAAAGGATCTGGTAGTGATAGGAATGAGTTGACTAAATAGAGGTGATTATTAACGTGTTTGGCCTCAAAATCTGACCATCAGAGGTAACTGTTAACTTGATAGGAAAATGATTGTCATCAGAGGTGACTTTTAACTTAATGATATTAAAAACAGATTCATCAGAGGTTGTAATATTGAACTTGATGAAGTGTGAGTTTTGTCTTTTTGTCAGAGGTGAAATTTTAACTTGACAAGAAATCGATCTGATTAAGGTTTTTAGTAAACCCCCAGCTATTAACGGATTTGATTAGCCTTTACCAACTACCGTTTGAGTTGGGCTAGCCATGCTATACCCCTCAGTATGGTGAGTTATCGAAGGTTTTGTTTGGGCTTAGATGCCAAATGTTCCTTCTTCCCTTTGCCTTAGCAGCTTTGGGCATTGATGTACACTTATATTCAGATAAGGATACTATCGTGACAGATTTGTCACAGGATTTTTTACAAACTCCTAACTATCAATGGATTTAATATGCCTTTACCAACTACCGTTTGAGTTGGGCTAGCAATGCTATTCCCCTCAGCATGGTGAGTTATCGAAGGTTTTGTTTGGGCTTAGATGTCAAACGTTCCTTCTCCCCTTTACCTTAGCAGCTTTGGGCAATTCATGCTTTTATCCCCAGCATGATGGGTTTACGAGAATTTTAGTCTCCTTCCGTTACCTTGACGGTATCGGGCAGTTCATGCTCTTACCCCCAGCATGATGGGCTTGGCGAGGATTTTGTTTCGGCTTACATGTCAAACGTTTCCTCTATCCTTAGTCATAGAGACGTAGGATCTATTTCCACTTTATGCCCCCGAGTTGGGATGTGAAACTTTGTGCTAGCAGTGAGTGAAAATTTCTTCTCTTACTGTAATGAAAGAGAGGTCGGATGAATTTATTTCTTTAAGAATAATATTTTTTTAGGAATTTTCTATTAATTGGCATCATCATCCGATCACCATATTGATTAATCAACCGGTATGCTCCATTTGAGTAAACCATCTCTACTACAAACGGGCGCTCCCACTTTGGCTGAAACTTGCCCTTAGTCTTGTGCGTCAGAATCATAGGATGCCTGACTGCTAGGACCAAGTCACCCACTTTGAAAGTTCGTTCCTTCACTTTCTTATTGAAGGCATGGGATATTCACGCTTGATAGAGCTCTATTTGTTGTTGAGCCTTTAAGTGCTTCTCGTCCAATGCTTCTAACTCTCGGAGTCGTTGGTTATGCTTTTCTTCAGTGGTCATTCTTGTAGCTAATGCCACCCGAAGAGAAGGGATTTGAATTTCCAGAGGTAGTACGACTTCGCAACCATACACCAGAGAAAATGGTGTCGGTGTCCTAACCGTTGTGCAATAAGCCCATAGACAAGCTTCTAATTTCTCATCCCAATCACGCTGACTTGTAGTGATGAATTTCTGCAAAAGTTTCACAATGGTCTTGTTGAACGCTTCAGCTTGACCATTTGCAGCAGGGTTATATGGAGACGAAAATATATTCTATATTCTGAACTTATCACAGAATTTAGTATAGGTCTTGCTAGTGAATTGAGGGCCGCTGTCGCTGATGATCCGTCTAGGAACACCAAAGTGATAGATGATGAGGTGTTTAATGAAGTTGACCAAATCGTTTGTTTTTACTTTTCTCAAAGAGATAGTTTCTGCCCATTTTGAAAAGTAATCAGTTATAACTAGTATAAACCGATGTCCACGAGAAGATGGTGGAGTGATGGGACCAATGATATCCATTCCCCACGTCTTGAATGGCCACGTAATCGTGGTTGGATGTAGATACTCTGCAACCTGATGTATGTAGTTTGCATGCACCTGACACGCATGATATTTCTTTGCATATGCCATGGCATCTAACATCATTGTTGGCTAGTAGTAACCCATTCTTTTTATCCGATCTCCTATTTAGGTCCCGGCTGGTGAGCACCACCGGCTCCGTCATGTGCTTCTTTAAGCACTTTTTGTGCCTCTTGTTGTGATAAGAACCGAAGTAAAATTCTACCTGGCATTTTCCGATACAAGGTACTAAGCTCAGGATTATAATAGAATTTTTCTGCCTCTTTCTTCACTTTGGCGGCTTCTTTAGGATCTTCGGGTAATATCCCATAAAGCACAAAGTCAACGTATACAAACCGCCAATCTTTGGGCTCTAAATTCATCCATGATGCATGGACTTCATTCACCTCAAGTATTTCTTCAGGGAAAAGAAGTTCACGACTTCCAATCTCAATGTTTTTGCTCGACCTAACAGGGAGTGCTAATGTAGATGCGAGGGAAGCCAAGACATCAGCATATGCATTCTCATGTCGTGGCACGTAGTCAATATAAAACTCTTTGAATGAATTGGCAAGTTTGATTGCCGCCTTATTGTAAGGTACGAGATGCTCATGTTTAACCTCGTAGTCTTCTCTTACTTGATTCACTATGGGTTTGGAATCCCCATAGGCCTCTAAACGCCGGATTCCCAGCTGTTGGGCAAATCGCAGTCCTGTTAATAATGCATTGTACTCAGACACATTATTAGAACATGGCCGAGTTAGCGAGTATCCTCGAGGGATTACATGATTCTGCGGGGATATTAAAATCACCCCCACTCCGGCAGAGTTCTTTCTAGCCGCTCCATCAAAGAATAGTCGCCAAACCGGTTCTTTAGAAATAATGTTGGCTTCTGCCATTTCATCTGGAATATCCTCATAAAGTTTAGAGGATTCCGGGACAGGATGTTCCGCTAAGAAATCAGCAATTGCTTGTCCCTTGATCACCTTTTGTGGTATAAATTGCATGTCATATTGCGATAGGTGGATCGACCAATTAGCTAACCTGCAATTGAGTGATCCAGGCTTGGTCATGAGCACTCTTAGGGGATTTACCAGAGAAATTACATGAATTGTTTGGCCTACTAAGTAATGTCGCATCTTCTGAACTGTGAATACCAGGGCCAGACATGCTTTCTCTGCTGGAGTGTACCAATATTTGGCGCCTACCATAATTCTACTAAGGTAGTAACTGGCTTGTTCGTGGGCTGAGTCATTAGTTTGGGCCAACAGGGCGTCACGTGAATGATCCATCGCCCGAACATATATCAAGAATGGTTTTCCTAATACAGGGACTACCAGCACCGTAGGCATTGTGAGGTACTTCTTGAGATCCTCAAAGGCTTGTTGACAAGATTCATCCCAAACGAATGACACCCCTTTCTTTGTTAACTTAGTGAAGTGTTGGCATCGCCCTAAAAGATTAGCAATAAATCTCCGAATATATGCCGGTCTCTCTTGTAATCCATGAAGCTCTTTAAGGTTCTTTGGTGGCTGCATCTTTTGAATTGCTTTTACCTTTTCTGGGTCTAAATAAATACTCTTGGATGTAACAACGAAATCAAGGAATTTGCCACTAGAGACACCAAGAAAGGATTTAGTCAGATTCATTTTTAATTGGTGTTTTCTCATAATGTCAAACACCGCTTTTAAATCTTGGAGATGATCGTCTTTATTGCGACTCTTGACGACCAGGTCATTCACGTAGCACTCTACCGTTTTACAGAGATGCTCACGGAAAATTGTGCTCATAGCACGCTAATATGTTGCACCTGCACTCTTCAAACCGAATGGCATAATCGTATAACAGTACACGCCTAACGGTGTCATGATGGCGGTGTGTTTCTCATCTTCTGGGCACATTTTGATTTGATTGTACCCGGAGAATCCATCCATGAAAGACATCCTTTCGAACCCGCAGGTATTGTCAATCATGACATCCATTATCGGAAGTGGAAATTCATCTTTAGGACATGCTGCATTGAGATCTCGAAAATCAATGCAGATTTGGATTTTTCCATTCTTCTTAAAAACTGGAATGATGTTTGCTACACAATCAGGATGTTGTTCTTTTTGGATAAAGCCAGATTGTATAAACTTCTTAACTTCATTCTCGATCGATTGCATTAGTTCTGGACGGAACCTTCTTTGCCAATGCTTCACTGGTTTTGCATCTGCCTTAATATTAAGCCGATGCATAGCAACTTGAGGATCTAAGCCTGGTATGTCTTCATAATTCTAGACAAAGACTTCTATGTATTCTCGAACGAGAGTTACAAGGTCGTCTCTTTCATCAGGAGGCAAACTCTTGCTTATAAATATGGGCTTAGGATTGGTTTCATCACTCATATTTACTTGAATCACTTTATCCTCAGTAGGAAGTTCACGTTGCTCAAAGCGCATGTTCCATTGGGCATCAGTATGCTTAACCAACGCTTCATCTTGTATAAGGGTCAGTTCATCATTTTCATCTGGGGTCAGGCTGATTGATGTCATGTTTACAATCAGCTCCTTAAATAATACTCCCAAACTGATATCTGAATCCCAATCGGAATCTTCTATATTTTGGCAAATCATATCTTCAATATCCGAAGGATCGGGTGTTGTTACATATCCCAACCCCCTGTCGGTTTTATGATAATAACCTGGCTCTTTTCCTTCGGGCACGAATGAGGGAAGCAAATTTTGACATCCCTTACCGAAATTTAATCCGGGTTTATGGATTAAATCATATCCCATCTTTGCCATCATTCGGAATGACTTTAGTCCATAGTGATAGAATTGAGGGGCGTCCGGAGCTTCATCCTCACTATTACCTGATGAGGCTACATGTGGTCGAACCCTTCCAAAAAGAATAGGTTTTTGATCCGGTCGATGGGCCAGTACTTCGAACACCAGCCCATCTACATTTTCGATATTCGATTATAACATCATTGATGATCTAATTGGCATGTGCATGGTTACTAAAGTCTCAAATTTTGAGAGACTATCTATATCCGTACTAGTAGCTGAAGGTATAGAATCAGTAGCAACACCAGATAAATAAGCAAATTGTAGATTTTCATTTATTTCCCACTCGCCTTCATCACTGGCGGTGTCATTTACATCTAAGTCCTCGAGACTGATTACAAGAGGTTCAAATCCTTCTTTAGCAATAAACACCTCTGACTCAGTATGAGCTTTGTTCCCACTATCATATTCATCATGTAGTGGCGGATCGACTTCGGCACTCTCAGTATATAAAAGGGCGTCTACAAAATAATTTTCAACACCCTTAAATGGTTGCTTATCAGTTATTAGAGTACACACTTCTCTATCTTCATCCACATACTTCATGCACTGGTGTAGAGTGGATGGAATGATCATGTTGGTATGAATCCATGGTCGTCCTAGGAGAAGGTTGTAGGAAGTGTCTGCTTCAATTACATAACAGGTCACTTCGCTTTTAAGATCTTCGATCTGGCATCTGAGCCTGATCTTATCCAGAGGATGACTGCCATTGGTGTTGAAACCAAAAATAGTAGTATTAGTTGAAGTCAATCTGTGAGGAGGGATCCCGAGAAACCGCATAAGCCTTTGCGGCATAATGCTCAAGGCAGAGCCTGGATCAATCTGAATCCGACTGACTTCTGTTGAGCCAAGGTACCTTGTGTAGTACAGAGGTCTATTGTGCTTGACATCTTTCAACTGCATGTCCTCTGGCGTAAAAGTGATATAAGGGAAATGCCTCAACACCGAGTTGCAGTGCGGTCATGCCTCCTCAACCTCTTCTGGGAGATGGGCTAGGAAAGCTTCAGACTCCGCTAAGGCTTCCCTTAGTGCGTCTCTTGTAGACTTAGACAAGTGCAATAACTCATCTAGAGTTATTCTTGCCAGTATATTCGCCAGTTGTGCCATAACATCAAATTGAAAAGAGGAGCTCTATTCTCCAGGAGCATCTTTCCGTAGAGCCTGATTGTATCTGAGCTCCTTTTGTTTTCCTTTTTCGGAGATCTGCTTAGTGGTCCTCTCATTGGCCCTTTCTGTTGATTTAGAGGAGCTAGCTTCTTTGTTTGTATGGTCCTTCAAATATTGTCTCCCGGATCTGGTTCCCAAAAGTGGCGCGGGTTCATTCTCCACTGCTAGAGCGGTCATCTCTGATTCAGAATCTGTTAATAGAGGTATGCCATCTGCATCCTTCTCAATTGTTGCTGAGACAGCATTGCACGTGTGCTGTCTTCCTCTTGTTTTGGTTTTCTTCTTGGGCCCCACAGTTATCCATTGTTCATCTTCGAGAATGTCTGGATGCACCCAAAGGACCTCTTGTTTCTCTATTGTGAAAGGAATTAACCCTTTCTTTTGCTGGCTATGGGGGACTAAATTAACCACCCTGAGCTCACCTTTTTGAATAGGTGTAAGCCCAAGTGGTACCTCTAGATCACCCACCGTAAATATAGACAAGTTAGCTGTAACCTTTTTTTGTTCAGCTTTTAGTTGAACTGCTCCAGCATCGATCAACGCCTGAATTTTGTCTTTCAGAATAAAACAATTTTTAGTAGGGTGACCTACGATCTGGTGGTATAAGCAGTAATTCGGATCGTTAGTCTTCCCAACCTCTTCAAGCCTCTTGTTCTCTGGCAACTTGAGCATGTTGCGCTTGGTGAGCAAATTAAATATGGTAACAGTATGCTCATCCTTAAATGAATACTGTTTCTGTGACCTGGGTGGCCTCGCTGTGTTGCTTTTAGCTAGCCCTTCTTTTGGCTTGGATGTGTTTTCCACTGCCATTATGTCTTTCCCTCTGGAACGAGAGAAATGAGATGGAGGTTTATTTGAGGTGATCCTTCTTGTAGATTGCTGCTCCTCAAGGCGTTGAAGTATGTCCTCGGCCTGTTCACCCTGCTTGAGTAAGTCCTTCCAAGACTTGGATTCAACCGAACCCATTTTGACCAAAACATCGGTCAGTAAGTTGTGTCTGCAAGTTTCTACGAGAGTCTCCTGCGCCATGCCATGTGGACACCACATGGAATGTTCTTGGAACCGCTCGACAAAGGCTTTCACTATTTTGCCCTCTCCTTGCTTTGCTGCTAGCAAGGATGGCACCGAGACCTCAGTATCATCTTCAAAGAATCGGGCTAAGAACTCACGTTCTACATCAACCCATGATTTAATTGTCCCCTAGAGTAATTGCATGAACCAGGTAAATGCGGGTCCTTGTAAGGTGCTTGCAAATATCTTGGTCAAAGTTGGATCGTTCCCCATTAGGTGTCCTGTCTGTGACAGGAAGTAGAAAATGTGTTGTTGTGGTGAGCCTTTTCCGTCAAACGACTGAAGGTTTAACGGTTTGTAGTTTGCAGGGTAGGGTGTAGTTTCCCACTCTATGGGGTAGGGACGCATTATCCCCACTTCCTGTAACTTTTTGCAGTGAAGAAGAGCTTGCAGCTGGTTCTCCATCTTTTCCATCTTCTCTACATGAGAGTTGATAACTACCTTCACTTTTTCTTTCTCTCCTGAATGAGGAGGTAGTTCTTCATTGTCGTCTTCGCTATCTTCATCTATGTGGACATGTTGTTTCCTTTCCTGCTGCTTAGAAGTGGCCGACGAGGATTGGCCTTTCTTTGTTTGAGCCAATAACTCAGTTAAGAGTTGCTTCATTTCTTCAATGGTCTCTTTTTGCTGTTTGAGACGTTGTTCTTATCTCTCAAGCCTTCTAGAGACTTCTTTTGGAAGGTTGGTCACGTGTACTGCAGCCTCTGAATCTTTGTTTGAATCAGAATAAGATGAAGACACAACGACAGAACATTTGTCTTCCTCCTCATTAGATCCTCCAGCTAACTTTTTATAATTCAATGGTATGGCAGCTCCTCTCATAGCCCGAGTGTGCCGATACACACCTCTACCTCGATAGACACTCCTTTTGACCTTGGAGTGAACTCTTTATCTGAAGAGTCACTTTCGGCAACCTTTTTGCCCTTACTAACCATATGGGATGAAGCAGCGGGTAAATCAGTCTCGAAATATACCTTTTTCACCATCCGTCTTCTTTTTGGCTTGGTAATCCGCTCGAAAATGGACGGTCTTGATTTGCATTTGCAATTTGATAGAACGGCCGAGATCAACCATTCACATTGGCAGTGAGGAGTGGATTGGGAGGTGCTCCTCTTCTGAGTGAGATACTCCCTCAAATCCTGAGACTTATTCTCATTTAATTTGCAATCTGATGCCTCTTGCGTCGCAAGTTTTGTTCATAGTACTGGTTAGTTTGCAGTATTTCAGGGCTAAGTACTTTTCCAATATCAGAACAATCTCTTTTGTGGAGTCTTCCAAAGTGCGTGCTAGCCTGCGCAGTTGCGCAAGCCCCGCATGCATTTAAATTACATTTTAGAATATGTTGGAGAATTTTATCAGAAATATGTTCATTATCCGAAGAGAAATTTAAAGATATGCATTCAGGTGAGTGCATGAGCACATCTTTGTATTTATTTGCAGAGGAACATGATGGAACACCTGAGAGGGTAACCAAAAAATTAGGTGTGCGCTGTGTGCTCACTACACGTGTGCCCGCAGTGAACTTTGTTTTTTTTTAGTGTCTACAGAATCGTTGGAGAAATCGGTTGCGAGGATCTCTTAGAGATCTGGAGTTCTTGAAAAATTCATAAATTTCTTGAAAGAGTGAAGAAGAAAAGAAGAGACTCTATTTAAATTAGAAAACCTGCCCCTTAGTATTCGGTGCGGAGATCAGAGCCGTTATGGTGGTGTAGCTTCGCGTAAACATGAAGATAAGGCATGAGCTAACTTCGCGTTCAGATGCAATAGAATGGAGGTCCAAAGTGTTTCAAAATTTGCTAAGTCATAAGTCATTTTGAAAACTTTGGAGGGGGTCCTATTGGTGGTAAAAATTTCCAAATAAAGAAAAGATGGCAAAATATCTCACAGAATGCGGAGTTAAGTTCGTAACTCCACGTCTGACTAGAAGGCTAGCTTTGCGTTGGAGTAAAATGCGGAGCTAAATCCATAACTCCATGTCTAGAATACTTAACTCCACGTAAGTAGATTCTCAAAATCCTAAATTGATTGTGCTTAAGATTTGGACTTATCTAATACCTGAATTGAGTCCAATCAGAATTCAAATTCAAGAGATTTAAATCAAAATCAAATATTTGATTAGAATCCTTGATGAATACAAATACCTTCTATTCCTATCCATATGGAAACTCTCATATCCAACTAAAAGTCTATAAATAGACTCTTTTAGGAGACTTTAGGATCCTTTTAATCTTTTGGCAATTCAAGTTACGTGCGAGAGTCTTGAAGCCTTAAGACCAGAGAGAGAGAAGGTAAGGCCGGCCATCATCTTCTTCGAGAAGAAGATCTTCAAGTTGGATCGTCGACAGGTTCTACTAATTAAATTCCATCGCCACACTAGAATCCACTGTTATTATAAAAGAGAGTGATAAAATATAAATTCTCTCGTTTGTTTTTCTATTGTTCCTCTTTTGATGTAATCAAAATAATTAATGGAAGAAAGTAAGAATTTTGCGGAGAACGAGGTCATTGAAATTCAACTGTGTATTTATATCATATCTAAGCATAAGAGGAAATCATGATACGGTTAGTTATGTATATTTGCTCATACTCAATTTCAATCACAAATCCATCGATTTCATGAAAAATAAAATTTAAATATCAAATCTTTAATTTGATTGGTCATTTATGCCTTTAGATATCCTTTACATGGTTACTCATTAACTGGAATCAAATAGATAAAGAAATGATAAGGGAAAAAAAAAAATCCATGTATCAGTCTCTAAGGCCCCGTAGTAGAGGAAATAAGAAAGAAAACTAGAGGTAGCTTCCAAAATAGAAACTAAAAAAAAACCTTTTCAATATAACTCTAGTGTTTGTGTATGGATTTTTTTAAGGAGGAAGTAAAATAGGAAGTAGAAATATTATTGTTAATTAAAATATTGTCATAGTAATATTCTAGTTGTTTCATGTATTAGATTTGTAAAGTAATAATTAGATTTAAATAAAATATAATATTATACCTAGTTTTTTGAGGTTCAAGAGCTCTTTCAATAAAAAATGAGGGGAAGTAAAAGAGGAAGTAGAGTTGCCATATAGGATCCATATTATTCTAGTGGAAGTAACTTTCAATTTTCTTTTTGTCCAAACAAACACATGAAGTAGTGGAAGTAGTTTTATTTTTACTTTACTTCCATGCAAGCAAACACCCTAACATGCGCAATGCCATAACCCATTGATGGCGGATTTCCCACCATCGATGGCATCCTGTTCAATAGGGTGCGTATGATGCAGCCTTTGGATGGCGCATCGATGGCTATACAACAATCGATGGTAAGTTTTCCTGCATTGGATGGCTGCGTGAGACAAAGGAAAAGAACAAGACTACATTGAAATTATTTAGCGTTTCTTTTGAAGCATAAGTATATGCAACAATATTTTCCGCTTAAATCTAACTTATCATGAATCACAATATCTATTCTCATAAGGAGAGGAAGATTTATGTATACAAGATTCTTCCGATAGTAAACATGTACCAAATTCATCTCTGGGAGCATAAAAACCAGTGACAATAAAATTAAAAAAGAGAAGATCATTATCACAAGGGAAAGAACAATTATAAATATAATATCTTTAAGGATTAAATACACTAGTTTAATCTATTTCCAATCACATAAATTCTAAAATAAACGAGATTTTCTAGACAAAATTTTGGTGCAAGTAAATAAGTTGGGACTGCATTTCGGTTTAGAGTAATCCTCTAAGAGTTGGGATGGCCGAATCCCCCCTACTCCAATGGGACAAGATCGACGACAAATTATGAAGTACTTCTCTCTCTTAATTTTCCTCCCTTTCTTTCTCTTTCTTCCCTCTTTTTATTTCATCTCTTTTTATCTCCTCTTTTTCTTTTCCCTTATCTTATTTTTTTTTTTTTCAATGTACAATAGATTTGATTAGGGCCTAAGCTGTTAGGAGGGATGTTGGATGTCATGTAGTTAAGTTTATTATAGGATTCAATCCCCTCAAATCAAATTCAATTAATCTATAATAATTTAATTAACTTTTTGGGTCTATAACAAAATTAATTAATTAGTATTAATGAAATGACAGATAAAATAATATGCATGAAAATAAATTTCAAATTCCAAACATAAAATGAAAGCAAAAGGTATTTGCGTTACATTATAATAAGTCTTATGAACAACAGAATTCGTAGCAAAATACCAAGACAAGCTTTGAGATCTTGAAGTTCTGCTCCTCCGGATCGACGACTCACACACTGAAATTTTACTACCAAATTAGGTATCTCAAAATTGGAGAAATAAGACGTACGGGTCATGGACTTCCGTCTATTACCGATGAATTAATTCCTCTGTCAAATTCTAACTATAACCAATGAATCTCTTTGGTTCCAGCTTTATTTCTTATTTCCTTTTTTTTTTTTTTTTTTGAACCACATACTTCACATATTTGAATTGAGAGTAGGTTGGCCTTTGGTGTCACATTCACTGCATTTGCAGTCGAACTAGGTCGTGCTTTAACTCCGGTTACGTTTTGTAGGGCTTAACTGTGAAAAATATTTCTAAAGAGGACATTAGTGATACAACTCCCATAATGCTAAAATAATTATTGCAATTAACCATTAATTTATTTAATCCTTAGTCACATTAGTTCCACTCTCCATCATTATACGTTACTTTTAATATTTAATCCTTTTAACGTTCTACGTAGTCACTTTTCTTTTTTGGAGCAAATGATGTGGAAAGCAATTACGGAAATCATAAGAAAAATGATGATTATACAACTATACCTAGTTGTGAGCATTGAGAATAATATGACAACCTATTTAACTTTTATTTTTAATTTTAATTTCTATAAGAACTATTACGTGTTCCCCACGGAGGAACTACTTTGTTTTGATAAAGACAAAAACTATACTGTGTTTAGGCTAAATAAAGAGGATTAATCCGCTCTGGTACCGTATGCATTTGGATACTTTCAACTTTTTGCTGTAATATTTACAGATTCATAGCATTTCCAGCATGTTGCTAATTAAGAATTGAGAATAATAGTTTTTTTTTTTTGCTAGTCAAACTCATATACACATATTAAATTGAGTTTCCGCCAAGAGTCCAAGTTAGAACCTCCAAATTAGAAAGTAATAATGTTAACTGAGCTAAGACTCATTAGCACTTGAGAATAATAGTTATTCATGAATGATCTTTATATAATTAGGGGCTATCAGGTTTGTTAAAAATGGATTTCTGGCGGTACAATTTACAGCAGGATGTCCATTTTTCGTTTTTAGTTTGTTACTAATTATGGCAAATGCTACAATTTGCTGCTTTTATTACAAAAAGAATTGCATCATTGTTGCCATCTTGCCGCTATTATTACAAAAGAGTTGCATAAATGTTGCCATCAAATCGATGATAATGAATTTGTTTTCAAGTTTCTTGCAGCTGTCACTTTATAATTATTTATAATAACTACTGCATCATGTCAACTAACTAATGCTAGTTATTTGCTATAAGAAAAGTAGTTTACAGTAACAAGTGTTCAGTGACGAGGGTTAAATTAGTCGCTACAAGGGGGTTTTTGTGACAAAATAATAAAAATTCTATTTACGCATGCCAATTTACTCTACATGCTCATTGCTTTCTATACCTGTCTTTTATTTTGAATCATCACCAATTTATTCTATATGTCCAATTTTTTTTTTTTTTTTTTTCCGATCTAACCCTCCTTCCCTCTCTTATTTTTCATCTATTGCAACCTCATCCCTCAAATTTTCCAAACTTGCCTCCTTTAAGCTCTACTCCACAATCCGTCCCGCCTCCATCATCACCCCCAACTCCGTCGCCAACCGCGCCTCTATTGCCATCCCCGATTTCACCGCCAACCCCCAACTCTAAACTAAAATGTTATTTATCACATGAATCCAAAGGATTTAGAATTTTTTTTAACTTTTTAAGGAACGCGAATGTAAAAATTTTAGAGAGAAAATCAATGAGTTTATAAAAGATGCATTTATTTTGAAAATTTTAAAAACACAAAAAAATATTTGGTTTTACTGAGAGGAGGGGAAAAAGACGATAACAATGTTTTTAATTTTTGAGAAGTTGAGATTTGGAACTTGAAAGCGCAACTTGTTAGATACCATACGAAAATTATATAATACATTTTTATGTCAAATCACCAAGAAATTATATATAAAATATGCGGAAGCGTACCTAAATCCATAACAAATGATCATGTTATAGGGCCATACGATTGGCCTTCCAGATCTACACGTTTTTCTAAGAAAATCCTTTTAATTTTTCTCTCTACTTTCTCTCTGTCGATGGGAAACAGAAAAGAATCAAAGTCACGTGTGATCTGGGGACCATAACCAATGTTTTATAGGCAAATCTGTCTATTAGTATTTCTAATTTAGCCCATCATAAAATCAGAAATTATCCATTAGGTTTCTACACATAAAACGCCAACACCCTATTGGATATATTAAAACCCAACTTAATTGGATCATTTTTAATTGGGTCTAACCATATTACATAGTTTACAATACATGATTATTTCACATATGGGCCATTGTTTGATAATGATCCAACAATCTCCCACTTGGACCATATATGTAACTTTATAATCATATTTGCATAATTACCGAATATGCTCAATTTTACTGTCATTTCCGAAATGTATCTGTAACCAATCCGGTCCATCAATCATACTAACATAGGATCAAAGCGTCTTTTGTTACAGTAATCGTAACTCAACCCATCAATGGTCACGTATATCAATATAACTGAATGACATGGATCATGATGTAGATGTGTAGCATGAAAATTTTATGTAATGTGATCTTAACATGCCTATTTCCAATTTGTTCACTCTTAAACCTTATTAAGATCAAACAACATAATAATTCAGAGTGTGAATAAAACAAAACCTTATTTCTGTAGAAAATAACCTTAATACTAAAAACTAAAATAACTGAAATATGTCTATATCATAAGAGTATCTTATAATACAAACTCCCACTAAAAGTGAATATCATCAATAGACACGATACCCATACAAGCAGTATGCTCATGAAACACTTTGGGTGGCAGTCCCTTAGTAAGCGGATCCGTAATCATGGAGTTTGTTCATATGTGCTCTATAGACAACTGTCTATTCTGAACTCTTTCTTTCACAACCAGGAACTTGATATCTATATGCTTCGATTTCGTTGAGCTCCTATTGTTGTTGGAATATAGAACTGCTGACTTATTATCACAAAGTAACTTGAGTGGCATATCAATAGAGTCCATTATGCGCAGCCCCGTGACAAAATTTCGCAGTCATATCGCATGATTTGATGCCTCATAACACGTTATAAATTCAGCTGCTATAGTAGAAAAGGCTATAAGAGACTGTTTAATACTCTTCCAAGAGACTGCTCCTCCAGCTAGAAGATAGATGTAATCCGATGTAGATTTCATACTATCTTGGCATCCAGTAAAATCAAAGTCAGTATACCCATTGATCTCAATCTGATCTGACCTCCGATACGTGAGCATATAATCTTTTGTTCTCTGTAAGTATCGCAAAACCCTTTTGGCTACTTTTTAATAGTCTGCTCCTGAATTGCTTAAATACCTGTCCAATATCCCTGTAAAGTACGCGATATCTGGACGCGTACAGACCTGAGCATACATCAGACTCCCCATTGCTGAGGCATAGGGAATCTTCTGCATTTTTTTCCTCAAAATCATTCTTAGGGCACTGATTGAGACTAAACCTGTCTCTCTTAGCCACAGGGGTATCACCTGGTTTACAATCTTGTATGCCATATCTTT
Organism: Dracaena cambodiana; assembly: GCA_036321105.1. Lineage (NCBI taxonomy): Eukaryota > Viridiplantae > Streptophyta > Magnoliopsida > Asparagales > Asparagaceae > Dracaena > Dracaena cambodiana. Next base: position 13,114,087 of record JAYEPQ010000020.1, on the reverse strand, counting down.
TAAGAACCTTTTCGATATAGCTCGTTTGTGATAATCCAAGAATGCATGAGCGATCTCGGTGTATCTGAATCCCTAATATAAAAGAGGCATCACCAAGATCCTTCATTTCAAAATGCTTAGCTAGAAATCTCTTGGTTTCGTGTAATATACCTATATCATTGCTGGCAAGTAAGATGTATCAATATATAATACTAAAAAAATATGTTTACTCCCACAGAACTTATGATATACATAGTCATCGACCAAGTTCACCTCAAAACTGAATGAGATGATCACTTGATAAAACTTGAAATACCATTGTCGAGATGCTTGCATGAGCCCATAGATGGATTTCTTAAGTTTGCAAACCATATGCTTTGAGTCCCCGTCACAAAGTTTTCTGGCTGAACCATATATATCGTCTCGTCAATGTCACCATTGAGAAATACTGTTTTGATATCCATCTGATGTAACTTAAGATTGAAATGCGCCACCAATGTCATTATAATCCTGAAAGAGTCCTTTGAAGAAACCGGAGGAAATGTCTCTTTATAGTCGATACCTTCTTTCCGCGTAAAGCCCTTTACAATAAGACGAGCTTTATACCTTTCCACATCGTCTTTCGAATCCCTTTTGGTCTTAAATATCCATTTGCAACCAATAGGTTTCACTCCTTCTAGAAATGGGATAAGATCCCACACGTCATTGTCTTTCATGGACTTTATCTCCTCATTCATAGCATCTATCCATTTTTGAGAGTTAGAACTTGTGATGGCTTAACGGAAGTTGATCGGGTCATCTTCCATCACTCCAACATCTATCTCATGTTCTTGGAAAAAAACAATGTAATCATCTGGCAATGCACTTCTCCTCTCTTGAGTGGATCTCCTTAATGGCATAGGTTCTTGAGGTGCTAGAGTTTGTTCTTCTGGAACAATCTCTTGAACAGGAGGTTGTTTGACATTGTCTTGATCTTTGTATCTTGAACAAGGTTAGGAATGGAATCTTGATCAATGCCAATAACACCTGTGGGAATATCAACACATTCCTTTTCAAAGACAAAGTCCCTGCCTGTATCTCCTCCCTCAAACTCGACATCCTCAAAGAACCGGGCATTTCCCATCTTGAAAATCGACCTAGTCATGGGATCATAAAACTTGTACCCCCTAGGTCTTTCAGAGTATCCAACGAAGTAGCAACTAACCGTTCTTGAGTCCAGTTTCCTTTCATTTGGCCTATAAGGCCTTACCTTAGCTGGATATCCCCAATCGTGTAAGTGCTTAAGACTAGGCTTCTTGCCTGTCCATAGCTCATAAGGGGTTTTGGCAGTCGCTTTAGTTGGTACTCTGTTAAAAATATATGCTGCAGTCTTAAGTGTTTCTCCCTAGAGTGATTTAGGTAAGGTAGAATTACTAATCATACTCCTCATCATGTCCTTGAGCGTTATGTTTCGTCTTTCAGCAACACCATTCATAGTGGGTGAACCCGGCATAGTGTACTGTGGGACGATACCGCATTCCTCTAGGAATTTAGCAAAAGGTCCTGGACGTTGTTCACCTGAACCATCATATCTGTCATAGTATTCAACACCACGGTCAGACCTGACGCTTTTGATCCTTTTGCTGAGTTGGTTCTCAACTTCAGCCTTATAATTTTTGAACACTTCCAGCGAGTATACCTTTTCATGAATGAGATATAGATAGCCATATCTAGAGAAATCGTCTATAAATTAGATAAAGTATTGTTGACCATTCCATGCAACAGTAGGAAATGGCCCACAAATATCCGTATGAATAAGTTCTAAGACGTCCAAAGTCCTATTGGTTTCAAATCTCTTTTTGTCTGTTTGTTTTCCCTTTATACAGTTAACACAAATATCAAAGTCTGTGAAATCTAAGAGATCAAGATTTTGTCTGACACAAATCTCTCAATTCTCCGTCTAGAGATGTGACATAATCTCTTATGACGTAGCCGAATTCTCATTGGTTAATTTTCTCTTTACATCTCGAGTACTTAAATGCAGAGATTCATTAAATGAAGCTATTGTGTTAATTGAATATAGATTATTGTAACTTGATAAAGAACTGGATCCAACCAAATTTGAATCATGAAACAAACTAAATTTTCCATTTCCAAACGAACAAGAAAAACCAGATTTGTCTAAGGCGGAAACAGAAATCAAATTCCGTCTAAAAGACAGTACAACAAATGTCTCATTAAGATCCAAATAAAATCCAGTCTTTAACAACAATCTAAACTTTCCAATTGTCTCAACTTGAACCTTCTTGCCATCACCCACATCGATGTATTTTTCAACATCATTTGGTTTTCGACAACTCAGGCAATCCTGCATAGACACACTGATGTGAGTGGTTGCATAGAATCTATCCACCATGTAATTAAATTAATCTCAGAACAAACCAGATTATGAAGCATATCTTTCTTAGCACGCCAAGCGTAATAGTCACTGCAATACTTCTTTATATGCCCTTCAACTCCACAGAAGAAACAACCAGTATTTTCCGATTGAATTGGTTTCTTTTGTTGTTTCTTCTGAGGTGCTGTATCTGTAGCTTCCTTATACTTTTTTCTCTTTTGTTTTCCCTTGTCCTTAGAGGTTGAGACTAAGTGAGCACTCTCTGTCTTTTCCAGCTTCAGCCTATCCTCCTCTTGAACACAGTGTGAGACGAGCTCATTCAGAGACCAAGTCTCTTTCTGACAATTGTAGCTCACATTAAACTGGTTGAACTGAGTGGGGAGGAATATCAGAATCAGATGCACTAGCAAGTCCTCAAAGAGTTCAAGCTTAAGTACTTTTAGCTTTGAAGCCAGATGAGACATCTCCATGATGTGCTCCCTAATATTATCTTTGCCTTTATATCTCATTGAAATAAAATTTGTCAAGAGCGTACCAATTTCAGCCTTTTCATTCTTGACAAAGCTCTTTTCAATATCCGCAAGGAACTCCTTAGCCGTAGTAATCTCTTCAGATATTGTGCCCCTGAATGCTTCTGGAATGCTTTCTTTATGATCATTAGACATATGCGATTTGACTTCTCCCACCTCTCAATGTTCCTCTTTTGTTCAGAGCAACTTTCAGCAGTGAGAGGTGTAAGAGGAGGAGATCTTAACGCAAGATCGAGATCCATGACTCCTAGAACAATCAAAAGATTCTCTTGCCATAACTTGAAGTTAGAGCCATTTAGCATAGGAATTGAATTGATGTTGGCACTAATATTAGCAGGACTTTGTAAAGCTGAATCCAGGGAATAATAAACAAAAATAACAAGCTCACATTAGTTCATTAACCAAATAATAATAATAATTTCAAATAAATGTAAACCCCATCTCAAAATATCGGGATTCCATTAATATTTTATATTTGGACAACAATATTAATTTCTGAGTGATATCTTGGTGTAGTAATCAAATACATATGATAAATAACATATCAAATAATAAATTTTCCTTTGGGTCGATTCATTGTTTACATGTAAAGCAAATAATCACCACATATTTATTACTATAGGTACACAAGCAATTCTATTAAATATTAACCTTCCTTTAAGCTGATTTATATTCATATAAGTTACATGCACACAATCTTTTATATTTCAAGATAAAATTAATTTCAACAAGAGATGTCACTTTGGCGACATGTTGCTTCAATCAATCTATCTCAAAATATGTATCCAAAATACATATATTTGAAATTAAAATTATACCGAATCGATCCTCAAAAATTGTCAAAAAATTGTCCTTAAGAGAAAATTCTTTATGTGTATACATATTTATAAAACAAGCCCAAATCCAAAATAAAACCTTAATAGCCTTTAAAAAAAATAACTTTTTTATGGTTTTCTTAGGTTGAGAGGCGGCTGATATAACCACTTCTCTCTCTATATCCAAGATGATGCATAACAAGAATTAAACTAAAAACAAAAATCCAAGAACAAAGCAATGGCCAGATTAACAGAATACTATATCAAAAAAAAAAAATTTTTTTTGAACAGTAATCCGATGAATAGTAATCTATATTTTTTTTGATGACTCAACATAAAGGGGCTCTGATACCAATTGTTAGATATCATACGACAATTACATAATAGATCTTTATGTCAAATCACCAAGAAATTATATATAAAATATACGGAAGCGTACCTGAATCCATATCGAATGATCACGTTGTAGAGTCGTGCGATTGCCTTCCAGATCTACATGTTTTCCTAAGAGAACCTTTTTAATTTTTCTCTCTAATTTCTCTCTGTCGATAGTAAATAGAAAAGAATCAAAGTCATGTGTGATCTGGGGACCATAACTGTCTTTTTATAGACAAATCTGTCTATTGGTATTTCTAATTTAGCCCATCATAAAATCAGAAATTACACATTAGATTTCTACACATAAAATGCCCACACCCTATTAGATACATTAAAACCCAACTTAATTAGATCACTTTTAATTCGGTCCAACCATATTAGACAGTTTACAATATATGATTATTTCAGATATGGGCCAATGTTGGATAATGATCCAACACAACTTAGTCATAAAAAAAGATGGTGAACTAGTAATTATTTGCAAGTTTTAAATATATGCATCAAAAGTAAATTGGTGTACATGAATAGAATTTCCAAAAAGTAATAATTGTCTCAGAATATGAGTTTTTAGTAACAACCATAAAAGCTCATCACTAAAAAATAGTTATTGGTGACAATGTACGAATACTATTCACTAAATCTTCGTTTTCAGTAACATATTTAAATAATTATCACTCAAATACAAATTTATTTATGACAATAGTTAAAAATTGTCACTGAAAGTGACATGTCCTTAATGATGAAGGGTAAATTAGATGCAAAAAGGGGATAATTTGTGACAAAAGATGATTGCTGTCACATAATCAAAGTCTTTACTAAAAACTATAAATATTCGTCATTGAAAAATACTTATCATTGATAATGGATGAAAATTTGTCACTGAATTGTAATTTTCAGTGATATATTTAAAATAACGTCAACAGAACATAATATTTTATGTGGCATTGATTAAAATTTGTCTCTAAAATGTGGGTTTCAATAGTAAGTTTAACGAATTTAATTGTCATAAAAAACTAGTATTTATCTTTCTAACTAATATTAATCACCGTAGGATTTCCAAGTTATATAAAAGTATAAATCCTACCCTTAAAAAACTGAACAAACCCTTGGTCTACCATGATTTTACCCCTCCCCCCGGTATGATCTCTAAATTGTGGGAAATTCTATTTACGCACGATAATTTACTCTTGACGCACAGATTTGAAACTTTCAAATAATTACAAGTTTGCCTTTTTTTATTAACTAAGTTACCATTTTCAATTCCAAACCTCTAAAAATTCTTAAAAATTTAAAATATTGTCATTGTCTTCCTCCTCTGTTCTCTCACTAAAATCCAAAAAAAAAAAATTGTGTTATTTAAATCATAAAAAAACACATCTCCCACAAACTCATCGATTCCTAACTCTCTAAAATTTTTACATTTGCGTTATTCCAAAAGTTAGAAAGAAATTTAAATTCTTCGAATTCACTGTGACAAGTGAAATTAGGGTTTAGAGTTTGAGTTTTTTGAAGCAAATGAAAAAATCCAACTTGTAATTGGTGTCGGAGAACAAATCTTATATACGGATTAAAATTATTCTTAATTTTTGATACGTTTTTGCAAATTTTTTTATTATTGTGATGGTCGGTCACTGGATGGATATTAACACCCAACAACATTTAATTTAAGTTGGATATTAGTATTTGACTACAAATTTTTATCTCGAATATAAATATCCTACTCAGACAAGTTCGACGTTGGGGTGGGAGAAGTACGTTGGGCGAGCGAGCAAGGCAATTGATTTTGACTGGTTTGTGGTGAGTGCTCCTGCTGGTAAGATTCATTAGAAGCTTGGCTTGACATTGGAAAATATCGTCTTGATTGCAATGGCTCTATAGATTCAATTTAGGAACGAGTTCTTGGAAATCATAAGATATTTAGAGTTTCAGGAGATTGAGTTCTTGATTGTGGACTGCAATAAGAAAAGTATTTTAAATCTTGCTAAGTTCAAGATCTCTATTTGAATGAGCTATGGTTTTGGCATTTGTTTTTTTTTTGTTCACTTCTGATGAAGCAAAATTCGAAACATATGCCCTCACTTCTCAATTTAGTATTCACATTTTTGTTAAAACATTTTCAAGTATCTACCTACTTTTGTTCTAATGAAGGAGGGAGGGTTAAATTTGGAAAAAGTATTTGGATATAGAGAGTAAATTGGTGATGTTTCAAAATGGGAGGTTGGTGTAAAGAGTAACCTGGATATCAAAAGTAATTTGTCATAAGTAAATAAAATTTTTCTTAAATTGCGAGAGATCTAATCTCATTTGGGAGACCCTCTTGTACGTGATCTATTCCACTCCATGCATCCCTAAACCACCCTCGACTGCGAAACCTTTGCGATCGCCTGCCCCGTCATTTGCCTTTCCTCAATTTTTCCTCTGCTGCCATCCTCCATGATTGCTCACCCAGCACACTGCGTGCTAGTATCCATTTCTAAGATCCTTTCACTGGAGAAGTTATAATGGCCATGAGCAGGTGGGCTAGGCTAGAGTGAGAGAGACTAGGTTTCTCCTTTAGAAAACCAGTGAAAGAAGCCCATGAGAAGGCCTAGGAGGGAATTAGCTAGTTTAAGCCCAGAATGCATCATCCTGGGTGTGCTGTTACATTCTTAGATATGTGGACATGTGGATATCCTTTCTGACCATTGATGGAAAATCTCTGAAATGGAGGGGAATGGGTGAGAATGGTAATTTGGTTGTAGGAGCAGTATATAAGCTATCATTCCCTCATTTGTAAACCCTAAGCTAAAAATGTTTAAAATCTTATCCCCTCCCTAAATCTCTTCTTTCCTTCTTCTTCCTCTTCTTTTTCCCAAAATTTGTTATCTGGACTAACCATTTTGCAGGAAAAATGTCAAAGGGACACGGTGGAGCAAGTTCCTCCCAGCGACCACCTGAGGGGAAATTTGATACTGGTATCAAAGCACCAGGTAGCCTACTTCCGATCATCCATGAAGTGTCTACAGGAACCCCATCTACGATCGTATCACTGGTGGGAGATGTGGAGTTTATCAAAGCTGTAGTCCATCACCAAATCGGTCAATAACCGATGTCCTTGGTCATCTCAGATCTCTCAGTGTCGAGTTGAAGGGATCCAAATCGATCGGAACAATGATCAGATCGAACGATTAAATGACAAGGATGAGTTGAAATCTCTCATTATCAACCTGAGTATTCGATCAGGATCAAGCCCAGAATCAGTTCAGAGGCCATCTTCGTCTCTTCCCCCCATATCAAGCTAGATCCAGGGATGGACAATGGTGGAAGTTCAGCTCACGATGGCCCAATTCTCCATACACCACCACTGTTGATGCAACAACCAACCTCTCGGACTCAACATCCTCCTTACAAGCCACGTCCCCTTCGAAATGGTTAGCCAACTCCACCACCACTGATTCCTCCGCATATTACACCCCACCTCCGCTGCTCTATGACTCACCACATTTCCAACCACCTATGTTGAATGCCCTTGTTCCCTACAACTATAATCAAGAGACAGGGTATGTTCCAAGCCTAAACTTGAATTTCCCATTTTCTCTGGTGTAAATGTTGGGAGATAAAAGGCTTAATTTTTGTTGTTGTTGTTGGATGTGGGGAGATGGTTGTATAGAATGGAGAAAATATTGGAGTATTACAACATAACTTCTGTGTAGAGGGTTAGAATGGTGGCAATGCATCTCCAAGGATCTCCACTACAATGGTATTGGTGGTTGTTGGAAACAAATCATGGGGTGCCACTCTATTGGGAATTTGAGAAAAAGATAGCATCCATATATGGGGATGCACTGTAGCAGGGTACTCTGGTGAGCTCTCCAAGCTCAAGCAAGAGGAACATATGTATGGATTCTATCAAGAGGTGTTTATGAGACTCTCTCATCAAATTGAAGGATTATCTGAGGAGTTCCTTGTGGGCTGTTTTGTAAGTGGACTTCGGAATGCAATTAAATATGATATCACAATGAAGAAATCCACTACAAGGATGGAAACCATGCAGATAGCTCGGATAGAGTAGGAGAGGATACTGAATCAGAGAAGAGGAGTGAGGGCTCCCTTCCAGAAGGCGAAGAAAAACACCAACACTCAAGGGAGAGGTTTAGTAATGAGAATTAACCCCGCCACTGGGAATCGGGCACACCCTTCACATGTAAGGCATCTCTTTCCTCAAGAATTGCGAGAAAAACGAGACAAGGGCCTCTACTTCTATTGTGACGAGAAATACATGGGGCACAAGTGCTAGCACAAAAAGATCCTCCGCTTGGACATCACTCCAGAAGAAGATAGTGAAGAACCATAATGGGGACCAAAAGAGGAGGAGGTGAGGGAACCACAGCCTCCTATTTAACTTTCAGCTAGCTCTATGGTGGGAGTACTGGGAATCAGTTCCATAAGACTAGTTGGAAAGATTCTCAGGAAGGAAGTCAGCTTTCTAGTGGACTCGGGAGCTACCCACAACTTCAAAGATCTGTTGGGTTACTCCTATAGAGCATGAATACTTTTGAGGTGGAAGTTGTTGATGGTGAGAAAATGGCAGAAATATCATGTTGTAGAATTGCTAAATTGAGCATAATCTTATACCGATCTTTTGGTGGTACCATTAGGGGATGCGCAAGTCATATTAGGCATGGTGTGGCTCAAAAGTTTGGGATCTACTCTATGGGATTTTTTGCACAAGATTTTGCGATTATGGAAGGAGGGGAAAACCATCACCTTACAAGGAGTTGCACACAAGGAGATGGACATTGTGGAGGGTAAGCTCCTAATGAAATTACTCCAATCCAAAGGAGTGGCTTACATGCTGCATCATGGAGACAATGAAGAAGAGTTTGTCACTAAGCACTACCTAGAGGCCCTGCAGGAGGTGTTAGCTAAATTTGCTGAAGTATTTGAACCCCCCCTTATGGCTTGCCACGTTCATGGACTTGTGATCATCGAATTCCCCTAATCAATCCAGAGCTCTCTGTTAATTCCAGACCATATCGATACCCATTTTACTAGAATAAGAAGATCAAAAAATAAATTTATGAGATGCTAGACACCGACATCATACAACACAGTTCAAGCTCATTTACTTCTATAGTCATCTTGGTCTGCAAGGCTGATGGAAGTTGGCGCCTATGCATCAACTATTGAGCTCTTAATCGGAATACGGTGAAGGACAAATTTCTAATTCCATTAATCAATGATCTACTTGATGAATTGAATGGAGCAAATATCTTCTCCAAATTGGATCTTTGATCGGGGTATCATCAAATAAGGGTGGTAAAGGAAGATATCTATAAGACGGCTTTCAAAACTCATGATGGGCATTATGAGTTCCTAGTGATGCCCTTCGGTCTCACCAATGCACCCTCAACATTTCAAAGGCTTATGAATCAAATATTGCGTCTCTATTTGTGGATGTATGTTCTTATTTTTTTTTAATGACATGTGGATTTATAGCAACACTGTTGAAGATCATAGGAAGCATCTAAGAGAGGTATTGAGAGTGCTTGAGGAGAATCACTTATTCACCAAGCACTCCAATTGCAAATTTGGGTGCTTGAAGATAAACTATCTGGGCCACATTATCACGAAGAATGGTATCTCCGTAGACTCTGGGAAGCTACAAGCAGTTAAAGAATGGCCACTACCTAAAAATCCAGAGGCATTGGGAGGCTTTCTTGGCCTCATGGGCTACTAGTGCAAGTTCATTAAAGCATATGGAAGCAATGCGGCTCCTCTCAATAAAATGTTGCGAAAGGGGGAGTTTAAATGGATGAGTGAGTCGGAGCAAGCCTTTGAGCAACTAAAGAACGCCTTGATGTCACCTCCCATATTAGCCATGCCCAACCTCGAAGAGAAGTTCATTATTGAGTGTGATGCATCTAAGGTGGGAATAGGGGCTGTCTTGATGCAAAAAGGACACCCCTAGCATATATCAACCAAGAATTGAAAGGGCGTGTATTGACCCTATCCACTTATGAGAAAGAGATACTTGCCATCTTGTTAGCTGTCCAGAAGTGGCAACAAAACCTCTTGGGACGACGGTTCACCATTGGAACTGACCAAAGGAGTTTGAAATTATTATTAGACCAAAGGTTTCGATAAGAATCCCAACACCCTAGGCTCTTCAAACTTGCTAGTTACAATAACATCATGGAGTACAAAAAAGGGAGCGGAGAATGAAGTGGTTGATGCACTCTCAAGGAGAAATGAAATAGTGGATGATGACCTAGTTGGATCACAGTGTCAGGCCACTTCTGTCATTGAACTGAGTCATGGCTTAATTTTTTGCGCGGGCCATCAATGGATATATGAATTGCATGTAGCAACTGCCAATTGTAGTGGATGGCTATTGATGGGCCTAGTAACGACCTACACCAACAGGGCTACATAGGTAGACTTGCCATGATGGGATGACACCATCAATGGCAGACACGATGATACGTGTGTTTCGGTATTTCTCAAATTCATGAGTAATGGAAGCTAACTTTATTAGAGTTAGGTCGTGCTTGGATGTGAAAAGCAAAATATTTTGGTTGTTTTTAAAGTGTGTTTTGGTGGTATAGGTTTTAGAGTTTTCTAATTATGAGATTTGGAGTGTTCAATTTTGTATTTGGGAGTTCAGTTTTCTTATGAGTTTTCGTGGGTTTCATAAATATGTGATGACAAATGTGTCCAATTATGAAAAAGAAATGTACGTGATGGAGAGGGGGAACAAAGAAAAAAAGAGAATATTAGCAGATAAATAATTTAGAATACTCCAAAACTCCCTGATTTGGAGTGTTATACAAAACACTCAGTATTCTAAGAACACTTTAAAATATATATTCGAAAACTCACAAGTATTCTTTTCAACCCTTCATAACACATCCCTCCAAAATACCTTAAAATACTTCAAAACTATACTCCCAAGCATAGCCTTAGGATTTGTGCCAAACACCTTTAAACCATATAAAACTGTTCGATAGGGCTTTTGAGAGTACTGGGAGACTTCTAAGAACTCTTTTGAAACTTTAAGAATTTCTAGCATCTGCTAAATTCGAGATTGATTTCTTTGTAATTTTTAAATATTTGAGATATCTAAGATTGTATTTCTAAACATCATCAATAGTAAAGTTTGATTTAGTTTGTGGATATAGGACTAGCTCTGAATTACGTAAAATCCTTAATGTTTTTTTTTTTAATTTGATCTTCTAATTTGCTTTCTCTATTAAAGTTTTAATTTTATCGATTTATCTTTTAATTTCAATAATTCTTAGATCTCTATTTGTTTACTTCTACTTCAACAGCAAGTGGTATCAGAGCGTGCACCTCTGATTTGTAACACTTTATGCATTACATACATTACATGTTCATTTTTTTTTTTCTTCTTATGATGCACTTGATAAGTCGCTTCTGACAATTATGATATAGTATGCCTTGACTCTATTGACTTGCAGGTCGATAAAGGAGGTGGATCCACCACAGTGGAACACTTATTTCAAGGACCATATAGAAGTATAATAGATGCTTCCAAGTTTGATGTCCATTAGAATACCAATTAATTTTAGTTGTTTCCTTTGAAAGTTGAGTATAGTAGTGTCTTTTCTTTTCAGTCATCCAAATTTATTTCCCACATTGTAGTTGTTTCTTTTATTTGATTTTGATCAAGTCCTCGACATTGTTTTCAATATTCCGATTGAATAAATTATGTCCATTGTTTTATGTTGAGTAATCTTTGTATGGATATGTATATGTGAATGTGACAACGTAATCGTATAGTTCATGATATTTTAGCCTTGGCACATTTGTTTTGAATATGTTGACGAACTCTATCCTACCTCAGGATATGAGGCAGTACACTCCACAAAAATTAAAAAAAAAAAATCATCTTGCAATATAATGAATACTTGTTCTTGATTCTAAACCAAGATACAAAGGCCACACTCAGATACAATTTTACATCAATACAGTACTCTAGTATCTCCATGTTATATTACTGACATTTTGGTGCTCAATTACAATATTCACGTCTTACATTGATACCTCTACGCCTCTAAGACGCATAATTAAATAAACATACCTAGGTTTTAGCAGTTGGAGTCGCTCTGCTAAAATCTCACACTCCCATCATTCAGAGAGCGCCAACAACTAGAAATACTTCGACCATTGTATTCCGTTTTGCCTTACTCTCGACCTCAAGGGCCAATAAAGATTGCTCATTGGCCAACTCCCGGGCTCTTGGGATCATGTTTGGTGTTAGCACCTGATCCAGGATAATCATTCACCTCGATATCCATCCTTCCAAAGTATTTCAGCATCAGTTGCACATCTCTATTTGCCACCTATAGAAACAAAACCATATATGTTTACAAAGACATATGCAAGGACCAATTTAATTTGGAAAAAGATGAACAATAATCTCCTCAATTTCCTAATATTTTTTAATGGCATTAACAGTAGACAAAATAAATAGACCGTCTTGATAGCCGCAACAAGCAAAATATTAATCATTGGATCACGAGTAGGAAATAGGAAACTTCCATGATTTTAATTAGGTCAATCAGGCAGTCCCTAGCTAGAACTAGAACTGCATATACAATTATCATACAGTACAAGTTTTGGCATGTAAGCATGCATTTTTGTATCTGATTACTAGCGTAATATCTTAAATACTTTTCACATAACATAAACTCTCTTGTATGAAAATAGGCTTTCTATGAGCACAATAATTAGAAGTAAGATTTAATTTTTATTTTTATTTTTCATTTTATATGGGATTGTTAAGCTATATATCCAACATGATGGTTCATCAAATACATGAGACACCTTTAGACTCTCTCTCTCTCTCTCTCTCTCTCTCTCTCTCTCTCGCGCTCACACACACACTCACACACGTAAATATATATTTCTTGTCCATATTTCGGGTACAAAGGCTTTAGGCGAACTTGGACGTGGATATTTATGAACCTTATACAACCTCTTTTACCACTGTAATACGAGTCAGAGACGACACACAAATATATTGTACAAGCTACGGTCAGTATATTGAGAGCTACCTTAGAGCATAAAGCGAATATACTGGGATCTTCGAAGGAAATTGTTTTCTTAAGAACAATTGTTTTCTTTGTGGGAGTTTAGTAGTATTGACTTGAAATAAATAAGGAGATTTGGTAGTTTGGTAGTTCGGATCAAGATCCACTGGCTTATCTTCTTTTTTTAAAAAATAATGAGGAAAAAGCAGAAATAAAACTGATATACTAGCACAAGTTTTTGAGTCAATATAATCTTTATATTCAAGAAAATTTCTTAAAATAACTTGAAGAAATTTCTCATGTTGGTCACCATCTGTATTCAATTTCAGCATTTTTTATGAAAGAAATTATTTCCTCGTCTCCTTTACATCTATCAATGAGAGAGTATCCATACCAAGTTGTGTTTTTCTTTCCTCTACTCTATGCTTTCTTTCATTAGTAAAGCACTTATGGTTGAAGTTGGGTCTCTTATCATCTACTAAGCTAATATACAATTGCATTATCATGCCTAATCCACCCTCCAAGTTCCAGAGGGTCTCCCATCTTCTGCCAGCTTTCTTAAATCACGTGTTTTACATGCTCACAAGTATATGCAAGAAGAAACTAGATGAGTTTGTATTCGAGTGAACAGTGTGAGAGACTAATGGTTTATCATTCTCCCCTCTAGCTCGAAGAATAAAGAAGTATGATTATCATTGCTGAAGACAATATCCAAGCCTCTTACAACACCTGCCTAATCTGCTTCACATGGGCTTCTTTATATGATATTTCTGGGAAAAAAGAAAAAAAATCTCTGCGCAGACGGTAGGAATCAAACACGAGATCAAGTCCTTAAACAACAGTGTTAAGAGGGGAAGGGATAACAATTTTTTGTTTTTTTTGGTGGCGTAGGGTGGAGAACTTCCATCTTGTTCCATTCATGAGAAAAGAAAGGAAGTTCCAAGAATAAATCATAATAAAAAGAGCTATAAATTTACAGTGCCAACGCCAGGGCTGCAACCTTGTAAATTATCATCTAAAGACTTGTGTACATTGTGAGAGAGAGTGAAACATACCTGTTCATGGCCAAGTTGAACTGGTATCTCCTCCTCTGATGCCGAGCTTCCTGCCGAAAAAAAACAAAAAAATAAAAGAAAGAAAGAAAGAACCAATTATAGCTCATGGCCACAATAAGATGAAGACCTCTGAAAATAAGATGAAAATCAAAGACATACTAGATAGAGGAAGAATGCATGACATAAGCAGAAGCAGCAGCACCAGATAGAGCAAAGGGTTCTTCCTCTCCAACTCCATAACAAAAGCCTGAAAAAGCCTTCACCTTGCTCTACTCTTCGATATCACTCTCTTGTTTCTTTAAATAAAGAGGAGGAACAAGCTAGAGTTGCTTAATATGCCAAGATAATGGACGGTGGGTGGTGGGGTTGTACATAATGCAAGAGATAGAAGGGTATGTACACTTCTTAAAGTCAACTTCCCTCTTTAATTATTAGATATTTTTGAAGTGTGCGCTGCTCTCATGCTCTTCTTCGGCTTTCCCCACTTGGAACTTTCCTCCTCTTTCCTTGTTCATGGCTTGACGTTGACTCCTACATCCTCATCTTCAATTGTATGTGATGTGAGACCTAACACATTATTGATGATGATGACGACGATCACATCCTGCATTTTTTTTTTTTTTTTTTGACTGGCTGGCAAGCGTCGGTTGCGTCCGACTGGAGGAAAAAAGAGAGACCATATAGATGAGGTTTCTATCGTCTTTACTCTTTCACTTCTTCGGCCGATAATGATTTGTACCTTTGATTTTAATTAGCATTTGAGCTCCCTTTCCAATGAATGTTGGTCGACTATTAGACCTATTGGTTTATGGACTACCATTTGAATTTTCATTGCTCCACCTCCTTATTTAATGCTGGTCAAATGTCAATAAATTTCTCTTGGCGTATCTTTATTGCTAATAGTATAAACTTAACTCAAGACCACCTTTGAGAGGTGGAAGACTCGAAAATCTCGCCTACCCACTATTGGAAAGTAATTTCTTTGAAGTTCAAACTTAATGTTTCTAGGTGGATTCTGGAGTGCATTATTGAAAATGATTATAGTACAGTTCGATATATAAATGTAATTACAGATGATAGAATTGGTTCATAAATTAACCAGTCTATGCCAACACAAGATAAGTCCCAATAAGTGAGGATCCATGAATCTTGCAAAGTCCAAATAACTCAAAAATCTTCACCAACTATAGTCTTCGAGGAAAGAAAACTGAGTTTGATTACAATAAGGAAACTGTCCTCTACAAGGAAATATAATCTCTCATATGAGGAGAAAGTATTGGACTTTATGTACGATTCTACTAGCCAATAACTACAAATGTATCCCTCCTCCTTGAGGAAGGGTGCATGACATGCATGAGCATCATCTTGGCATCCTCTGTCAACCCTAGACTCGATAGTGTCTGAGGTTCTCCTCTACATCTTCTTACTGAACTTCTTGTTCCACTCTATATATTTCCTACAATCAAGAGACGAGAAAGAGAGATTGTACCTCAATTCCACTATAAAAAAATGCCAGAATGATTATCTTCCTCTAGGACGTAGACTCGAGATCCCATGTAATTTTAATATATCTTTATGTACGCACTTTGTCTGTGTTCTTTACTTTTATTATCAAACAAGCTAATTACGGGTTATAATATCACCCTGCAAATCTAACTTAACTAAGAACCCGAAACTTAGCCCATTTCCCTATTTGATTTTTTAGTTTGGCTTGGTAATCTTAGTTGACTAAATTACGTTAATAATTGGCATCATTATGGGATAAGGACACAGTCTGTGATGAATATATACTCCAAATATATGAACTCTCCTCAAAATTAGTGCAAATGACAAACGTTACATCAGGGATGAATTAAGATGCGTGGATGCCGAAGCGCAACTTCAAATCTTGATGGACTGGATATCGTGTTCGCACGAGCTCTCTAGGAAATCCAATGCACTCAAGAGGAGCCACACCAAGAAGATCTCGAGAGGATACCTTATGGATGACAAGATCAACTCCTTCTCCTCCTTTTACCTGAATAGCTAAACTTCACCACGATGGCAAACTCTTTGAACTGTGAGCCTCTCTGTTGCTCCATAGTCTAGAAGGAGTTTAAGTTCATGACTCCCAATCTGGGCAAAAAATACAAATGCTCCATTGAATCCTTCACCACATCGCCAACTACTAGACCATCATATATCTACAAGGATAAAGAGGCACTCACTTGGTATCACAATCTTTCCTCAGGCTTAATCGAGAAATTCGATAAACTTCGATGGGTATTCACTCAACAGTTCTTAGTGAGTTAGAATGAGAGAAGAACCATGATATCCCCTTTTAGTATTGAATAGAAATATGACGAATTCCTTAGAAACTTCTTAAAGCAATTCAATAAAGCAAGACTCCATATAGTGAATCACTCATCCAACATAGTATTGGCAAGCTTAGTCGATGGCTTTCACCATATTCACTTGAGGCTTTCCATTAGGAAACACGAGCTAACCTCTCCAAATGAACTACCATTAATATATATACATCGCTCCTAAGGAATCCAAGATAACTTATAGAGAGCGCAACTCTTGAAGGACATTTTTTTTTACCATTATAGGATGGAACGAGAAAGAAGATGGAACCCACTAAAGGCGCATCAAGATGACAACCATTAGAAGGATAAGTACACTCTCCATAGCTCTTTCTGAACTCATTTCCTAATATGATCCGAAAGGAAGACTGCCTTCCAGAGGGCCCATGTTCTGTCAGGACGTCTATTGAAATAAGTGATTCCTAAAGATTCTATGAGTATCACAAAGATGTCACCAACCTGACTTAAGAATGAATCCAACTCTATAGTAAATTGAGAAGCTCATCCGTTAAGAACATTTTAAGGAATTTATCTAAAAAATACTAGGACCCTAATAGAACATCCTGACAGCAGCCAAGTTAGAGATGATCTTTGCAACAACTAAGGTGATCTGTTAGTCAATAATCCATTCTAAGCGATTAGATTTCAAGTCAACTTTCATATAGACAGCTATGATAAGTCCAACTATAGGCAAAACTCCATACCAAAGGTTCAACAATAATATATAATAAATTCTTTTTTTGAGTAATAATTTCGGTATTTAGCTATATTACGCACTAGGCAATATACCCTATGGTGCACTAATCTACTATTACATTGAGTCTATAACATTAATTTTTGTTAGATTATGAGCTTTTACTCTCGTTGGCCGTAATCGACAATTTTACCCTAAGAGTACTCGCTCAGACGATCTCTTACCCTCATTGGTAGTACTTGGCAAGTTTACCTAAATAGTAATCGCTCAGGCAATTTTATGTACTCACTTGTAAAACTTGGCAGTTTTATCTATATGGTAGTCACCTAGGCAATCCCTTATCCTCTCTGGTAGTACACGGCTATTTTGCCCTAATAGTACTCGTCCAGACAATCTCTTACACTTGCTAGCAGAACTATATAGTTTTTCCTTAATGGTAATCATCCAAGCAGTCTCATACGCTCACTAGCAGTACTCGATAGTTTTGCCAGGATGGTACAACCCAAGCAATCTTTGATCCTGACTGGCAGTACATAGCAATTTGTTCCTAATGATAGCATTCTAAGCTGAATTCTACCTACTTAATAGTGTTTAAGAACTTTTGTCCCAATAGCACTAGCTTGGACAATATGAAATCTCTCAAATCTATAGACAATATCCGGTAATTTTGCCCTAATAATACTCACCCTAGCAATAAAGGAAGTATTGTGGTGACTCTATCATTATAAGGCTCCAATGCAAAACACCACAATGGTCATATCATGACGAAACAATTCGCTTTCCAGCAGGCTAGTACCTAACGTTAGATACAGCCACGATGATCTCCGTTGCTTCAAGTGAGCTAATACCCAACCCTAATGGTTGAGAGTCAAAAGACGTCACCCTCCCAGTGTATTTCAGGTACCAGGGCGCCACATCTAGGCGGGTGAATGGTTCACCACTCTAAACTCAATGAACTTAAAATGAATGAGGATCCATCAAAGGCAACTAGCTATACAGATGACCTAATAGGTCCAAAAAAGACTCCTAAAGAATTAGCACTTTGACTAAGTGTTTCGATCTTGAGAGTTCGTCTTTTCTGCTAAACAAGTTTTAATTTTTCCTATACTTAAAAAGACACAAGATAAATTATAAACATGAAGATTAGCAGACATTCATACAAGCAAGTAGAGCAAAGGCAGAACAATATCCGACTTTGCACACATGAAAATACTTGACAATTCCATAGATAAGTTGACATTGTACCACTTAACAGCTCAACAAAATCAAACAACAGTTTCAACAAAAGAAAGCAATGATCAAGTAAACTAACTTTTTTATTCGTTCAAGAATAAATACAAAATAATTTTCTATTAAAGTTTAAGAAAGAGTATAATTGCTCTCATAAGACTACTTCAGCCAATTGAAGACTTACTTCCAATGCTCACTTTGTTGACCCATACATGGATGTTGAATATCCAATGTAAGAGTTCCTTTACTTCATATCACAGACTTTTATGTAAAACACCTGAAGCGTCCAAGACTCTCAGCCTTCTACAGTCGATTCCCAAGCATGATGATCAAGAGACTTTCAGACCTTGGAAACTCTCATTGCATAGTCTGATTATTATGAAGCAATATTGTCTAGAAGATGAAGAACCACAAGGCCACTTACCTAATATATATCATCTTCCACAACACTACTCTATTAAAATCTCTATTACCGATGAAGAAATGAGAAATAGTTAACAATCAAGATACTTTATAATGTCCCATACTCGAAGTGTGATTAGCTACATGTTTGCCACTGTGTAATAATACGATCAGCCACAATAAATGTTACAGTCTCAAAACAATAGAGAATGGGTAATCAATAAATCCACAGATAACAATAATTCAATTAAATTAATATAAGTTTGCATCAAATACTATTCAAATAAATGTAACAAGAGAACTGAAAATAAGTTTACTCATGTTCTAACTCTAGTAGGTCCATCTCTAAAATATAGTTTGTGTCTGGTCATGCACAACTAAGATCATTATTAGAATGACCAATTATAAATATAGTAAAATAATATAATGAAATCAGTGTTAGAATGACAAACAAAATCATGTATATGTAAGATAGTGAAAAAGTCTCATGCAATTATCTATTTACATGCCTTAATTATTACATGTCTTAACTATAATTGCTCGGTTTATTGTATTTTATTTATGATATGTGAAAATTCAGAATAATGTAAAGTTGATTGGTCTAAATGTATCCCCTTCGACTCTGAGAAAATGGTACAGTATTTGTTCAGAGCATATTCTGATCTTTCATATAGGAAATAGTGGTAGTTTGAATGGAGCCTCTTCTGATCATACCAAAAAAAGAAAATAATGGCACAATTATATTCAGTAATCAATTTATAAAAATCCCTTATTTTTTCCAAAACATCATATATATTCAGTTCTCAATAATTTAGTCGATTTTAGTACAGTAATGTAAATTGGTAATCATCATTAAGATCAGTAGCAGTAATAGTATTAATAACGATAGAAATTAGTAGTATTAGTATGGTATTTCAATGACCAATCATAATTATATAAATTTTGATATTCATTCTTATCAATTGTTCTAGTGGATCAAAAAATTGACATTTTGATGATCAATCACCAATCACATAGTATATTAGTTTTTACATTAAACGTTATCTCTTTTCAATGGATCAATAATTTAACACATACCATCAGTCAAACATACTAATTCTGTCATTTATTAGTAGTTAAATCATTAAATATTTATTTAAAATGTTTACTATAATTTAACAAGTCAAATTCATTTTGTAGACCTTAGATGTCAAGCCAGCAATGCGGTCATCTATGGGGTCACTAGTGCGTCTACCCGTTGGTAAACTCTGGACACTTAGTAAATAAAGCTATCTATGGATCATGTGGTGGTCAGATTATGCCTGCCTCATTCATTCAGTCACCAGTGAGGTCACTAGTGAACTCATGAGCGGGCTTATGGGTAAGCCTGGGTTGATTCTAGATCCGAATTCCTATATAGTCAATATAATTTAATAATGATTTGATCTGTAACTAATTTCTCTACATTAAAATCATACGGCATTAATATAAATGTGATATCAAACTTTAAAATAATTAAGAATTATATATAATCTTACATTTGAGAATTATATATCAAATCACTGTCTTATCCATCTCTTTTTGGCAAAAATTATATTTGCATAATTTAGCACACGATAGAAAAGATAGATCACATAAATCAATAAATAACAAGTATATAAACATGTCATTTCACTTGCATAAAGTGAATCGAAACTTTTTTTTTATCAATAAGGCTCTTAACTTTATCCACGAATCATGCGAAAACTATACTTTTATTCTTTTTTTTTTGCAAGAACTTCTTATAAATCAATTGCATGTAATCCATTAATCAACTCAGAAATAAAAAGCAACATAATACATAGATTAACATGTTCTATTATGGAATAAACACACCTTGGTTTGGTCAAGAGATAAAAGAAATATAATGTATATATCAACATGTTATAATGTGAGTAAGCTCACCATGATTTTGTTAAAGGGTAGATCTTTGTGTTGTACTTGAAAAAGGGTGTCGAAATCTTCACTAACGACTAAAATTTCCTAACAAAGCTCCTCTTCTTTTTCCTTATTCCTTTTTTTCTTCTTCTTATTTTCTATATTATCGGGGGGGGGAGGGGACTATGGTCGAGGGATTCTTTTTAAAGGGATTGGGATTCTAATTAAATTTAGTATCCTAATTAAAAATTAAATCCTATAAGGCAAGTCTAATGATAACCTAATAATTAGATAGCAGTCATGTCTAATTTAACTGGTCCAACTTACTTTACAAACCACAAGTATATGGCAAACTTAGTTGGTTTTTGTGTGGGTTAAGTTCCATATGATTATGGATTCAAGTATTTATCTTCACTATTTATTAATTTAATTAATTTTATAATCTTTTTTTGTTTATTTTATCTTTTCTATTTTAAATTTATTTCTAAAACATAATTTTTAATTTTAATAAAATTGAAAGTCATAGCAGAGTAGGCATTATATATGACTGCAATCTAAATCGTACACTTCCAAGTGCAAAATATTGACAATTAGGTGTAGTAACCCAAGATCATTCTCTCGAGGATCATTTGTTAATTGTGTGACACTAGAGTAAATTACAAAACTAAAAATAAAAGTAAAGATTCCTTTTTTATTAACTAAACTAAAATTAAAAGATAAAAATTTACTTATATTAAAATTGTAAGTCATATGGATGTAACTCCCTCACATGATAATTTACTGGATATATTCATACTTTTTATCTTAGTTGCATAGATCACGTGGTCGTCATATAATCAAAAAATAATTCACTTAAGCACAAAATATATAAAGTTGTGAACTTGATAATTTGACTAATTTCTTTCAATTAATTCTATATGAATTTTGCATTTATCTAAGCATGCAATATGACTAATAAAAATAAACATTCAAAGTCTAAGTATACATCGTGCCTAAAAAGTTTACGGTATATAAAAAACTAAGAAACGAATACATCGTCAAACTATAAAACATCAAAAACTCAAAATCATACTTAATCATTTCAAAGATAATAGAAAATATAAATATAAATTCTATATAAAACAATTAAATCCATAAGCATATAAGAGTACATACCAGTAAATTAGTTAGGGTTTGTTATTACATCTAATCCAACTCAAGAATTTAGCCACTCATGCTCATCATAGCCAAGAATAAAGAGAAAAAGAATTTTTTATTGATTTCTATAAATGAGTACAAAAACTAAATCTTGAATCTAAAACTCTGTATTATTCTCTCTCAAACATTTTTAAGCATTACAAAATCTGAGTTGCATTGGCTATTTATAGCCCTATAAAATCCTAATAGGAATTCTATCTACAAGAAAACTTTTAATTCCTTTCAAACTCCACAGAAATCAAGTCTATAGGGCCGCTCTTTTCGACGGACCTGTTAATGGTGCTTTTCGGTCATGACTTTCAGTCGATGGCAGTCGACGGCAAGCTTCTGGCTGTCGATAGTCATTCCTGAAAATGCACTATTCTGAGCTAATATTTGAGATATGCTTTGATACTTCGATTTTCTTGCGTACAAAATCCTGCAAGAATATTGGAAAATACAAAAAAAACCATTATAGTGAGGAATTTGATGAATAAAAATAATTTTTTTATTAATTTCTTGTATTAATTAACAAAATTAGATTACGTTTGTACAAAATAAACTAAAATATTGCACTTTTCAAACGTAATTGCACCCCCCAAGTTGAGTTTTGCTAGTTCCTAGCAAATCTATAAACTAAAGACCTAAAAAAATAAATCCTAATTTACTTTTGTAGGAATCACGATTGTGTGAGCCATAAAATTGTAAATGACTCTTTATTGAGCTTTTTCAATGAAATATTACAATTATGAATGGTTTTCCATTTACAGAAGATAAGAAAAATCTAACTCTCTATTTATTTAAAGTTGGGTTCTAGTGTATATATGGACGATCCTACTTTCTGTTGACATTCTGTATAAAATTTTGAGTTGGCAAGAAATTAGAGCTCTTGATAGTATCATCACTTAGCTAGAAAATGACTCTTTTTTTTAATCTTGATATCCCGATGCCTTTTCTGCCTAAACTTCTACTATTTATAGAGTTTTGGAGACTTTTGAGTTGATATAACTGTCCAACTGTTGGCCTCCACGATCTGAGAATTAATTTCTCGCCTTTTAGTCTGCTAGATTTGTGTTAAATCTCAAGAATTTATAACCGACGTTTTTAATTCTCAGGATCATAACTGAAATACAAATAGCAAATCTCAATTTCGGGATTCGCATTTCCTTTAAACTGCAATCGGAATGCAAATTTCAAACTTTAAATTGACGGTTCTTTCAGACTGCAACTGGATGTGAATCTCAAACTTTAGGTTCACAGTTTTGGTATGATTGTAACTGAAATGCAGATCTCAAACTTTAGATTATAACTAGAACTCAAATCTCAGATTTTAGATTCGCAGTTCCTTTGGATTGCAACTGGGATGCGAATCTTCAATCTTTAGATTCGCGGCTATGTTGGACTGCGAATCTCAAACTTTAAATACACAATTTTATTTTGATAGCATGTTTGCTATTTGCATAATATGCTTGGGCATGATGAAGGGACCCTACAGATCCCACTCTTTATTAAATATGCAAATTTAGAGAAAGAAATTTACACTTCATCTTCATTCATGAATCAAAATTCGCACCTAATCTTTTGTGAAAAATAAAGCATAACTTTGTGAAAACCACATCTTATTTCTTTTATAATTTATATACGCGGATCTCTCTATGATAGATGATCCATATGTAAACCATTTTAGGCTTGAAATATGGATCTCTCTTTAATGAACCATGTGTTAGTTATTTTAGACTTGAAATATAAACTCTCTTTAGTTGATGATCTACATATTATCCATATTAGGCTAAACTTCTCCAATGTAGCTGTGGGAGATGTGTGGAAAAACAATAGAAATAGAAGAAGATTTTTTTTTTTAGAAGAGGGCTTGGTCCTTCCTCTTGATTATTTCATCTATATATAGGGAGTACAAAACTCACGCCTCTAACCGTATAAAGCGGATCACTAATTCAAATAACAAACTGAACTAATCTTCTTATCTTGACTAATTCAAAACAAACTGAACTAATCTTCTTATCTAACAAACTGAACTAATCTTCTTATCTTGACTAATTCAAAACCAAACTGAACTAATCTTCTTATCTAAAAACGCTGAGGCAATGCAACAAGATTATCCAACAATCACTCCCTAATCTTGTTGCACTTTATTGACTTCAATCAACCCAATCTTCTTGCGCATCTCCAGGAACTTGATGCGCCCGAGAGGCTTCGTTAGGATGTCGGCAAGCTGATCATCCGAGCTAATGTACTCAACCGCAATCTTCCCTCCTTCAACACACTCCCTAATGAAATGATAGCGGGTATCGATGTGCTTGCTTCGATCATGGAAAACAGGGTTCTTACACAAGGATATAGCTGATTTGTTGTCCACTCTGAGTGTGACGCTGCTAGGCTCCTTCTTTGTTAAATCACCGAATAGGCGCCCTAGCCAAATTTCTTGGCATGCCGCCGTTGTGGTAGCAATGTACTCCGCCTCGCAGGACGACAGTGCCACCACCTTCTGCTTCTAAGATTGCCAGCAGATAAGGCTCTTCCCGAGCAGATACAGCACACCCGTTCTGCTTTTGCGGTCATCTACATCTCCTGCCATGTCGCTGTCGCTATACCCGATCAAGTGTGGCCCTTCTTCTCTCCTCCTTTCATAGTAGTAGCCCATATTGTGAGTACCACAGATATACCGCAGAATATGTTTCACGGCTGCTAGGTGCTCAGTGGTTGGAGCCTCCATAAAACGACTTACGTACCCTACCGAGTAGGCAATGTCCGGTCGTGTATGCACCAGGTGTCTCAGGCTCCCCATGACACTTCTATAGAACGTGGCATCAGTAGGAGGACTGGTGCTCTCCTTGTTCAACTTGAGCCTTGCTTCCATGGGAACTTGGCACGGGTTGCAGCCGTCCATTCCACACTTCTCCAGAATCTTTAGTGCATAGGCCGACTAGTTCAGAGTGATACCATCGCCGGTCTGTTGCACCTCTATGCCCAGGTAGTAGCTCAACAAACCCAGGTCGCTCATGCTGAACAATTTCTTCATCTCCTTCTTGAACTTGCTGCTTTCTTGCGGATGTGGTCCTGTGATAATAAGATCATCAACGTACACACCCACAAGCAAACTTGATGAGCCAATACCTCTTTTATACACAGCATGCTCCGATGGACACCTCTCAAACCCGAGTGACATAAGACTGCTGTCAAACTTCAAGTTCCATGCTCTAGGTGCTTGGCGCAGGCCATAGAGCGCTTTCTTGAGCTTCAACACCTTCTGCTCATTGTCCTCGTCCACGAAACCGGGCTGCTGGGTTACGTAGACCTCCTCTTCAAGATCACCGTTGAGAAATGCTGATTTGACATCCATGTGATGTACTTCCCAACCTTCATGTGCTGCCAATGCTATGAGCAGCCGCACCGTTTCGAGACGAGCAACCGGAGCAAACACTTCCTCAAAATCCACGCCCTGCCGTTGCACGTACCCTTTGGCGACGAGCCGTGCCTTGTGCTTCACCACAGCACCATGAGAGTCCTTCTTGATCTCGTAGACCCATTTCAGGCCTATGGGTCGACACCCGCTTGGCAGATCGGTGAGATGCCAAGTCTCATTTTCCTCGATGGATTTTATCTCCTCTTACATCGCCTGCCGCCAGCACTTGTGCTTTGCGGCTTCTACAAAATTCCCAGGTTCTTCGGCCGCCATGAGACATAGCCCGCTGTACTCGTGCTCATCCTCGGATGTGTTCCGGTAGATGTTCGTCAATGTGCGGTACCGCGGCACTGCACCGTCCGAGGTGGGCGAAGTATTGCTTGGCGGGGTTGCAAATTCCACGCCACCGGGTGCAGCTGGGGTTGCCATCGGTGTGGGCACGCTTGGAGAAAACGTCAGCGGCCCGTTGTCAGGTGCGCGACTCGGCGAAGCAGGTACCGACACTTCGCCACTCCCATGTGCCGGCATGTCGTCACGACCATCATCTGTGACAGAACGGAAAGTATACTCTACGGTGAATATCTCACCAGGAGCAGTCCTCTCCTCGTCACCCCCTGATGCACCCCACTCCCATTTCGCCTCCTCGTCGAACACGACGTCCCGGGTCACATGTACCCTTCTGCCGACCGTATCATACATCTGATAGGCTTTGGAGCCGGACTCGTAGCCAATGAGCACCATGGGCGTGCTTCTTGTCATCCAGCTTCTTTACGTTTGGCTTCACCACCTTCACGTGTCCAACACACCCAAATGTACGAAAGTAGTGTACGTTCGGACGTCTTCCGTACCATGCCTCGTAAGGCGTCTTGCCGTCGACGCTGCAGGTTGGTGCGCGGTTGAGGATATGTACTGCCGTTGTGACAGCCTCACCCCAAAACCTTCCTGGCATCCCCTTGGACTTGAGCAGGCTCCTGGCCATTGCGACCACCGTCTGGTTTCGCCGCTCAACGACACCGTTCTGCTGCGGCGAGTATGGCGCTGTGAGGAAGCACTTGATGCCACGGTCTGCGCAGTAATTGCCGAACTCCGCGGACGTGAACTCGCCGTCGCGATCGGTGCAGAGGACCCTCAACTTGCGGCCAGCTTCCAGCTCAACTCCCGCCTGGAACTGCTTGATGGCTGCCGCTGCCTTGTCCTTGGACTCCAAGAGTGTCAGCCACATATAGCGGCTGAGATCATCCACCAAGAGCAGGAAATACTTCTTGCCTCCTGGTGTGGCCGGCGTGATAGGCCCGCACAAGTCGCCGTGTACCAGGTCCAGCACGTTCTCCACGTGATAGTTCGCCTCCTGCGGGAACGGGGTCCGCCGTTGCTTGCCCACAAGGCAGCCGTCACAGATTTGGTCCACCTGATCAATCTGTGGCAGCCCACGAACCATGCCATGTTGCGCCAGCCTACGGAGGGCCTGAAAATTCAGGTGTCCATAGCGCGCGTGCCACCGCCACGCATCTTCACTGCACCTTGCCGCCAAGCACACAGGCTGTGATAAAACAAGGTTAAGCACATACAAGTGGTTCTTGGTCCTTTTTACCTTGGCAAGCAGTTGTCGTTGCTAGTCGCGGATCCACAGCATACCGTCCTCGATGAGCGTCTAGTAGCCGTGTTCGTCGAGCTGCCCAAGACTCACTATGTTGCTGCGGAGCCTTGGGATGTAGTAGACGTCCGTCAGCGCACGGTGCTTGCCGTTGTGACAAGCGAAAAGCACCGTTCCGCATCCACAAATGTCGATGACGGAGCCGTCTCTAAACTTCACCGAGCCCTTTATGTTGGAGTCCAGCTCGGCAAAGCTCGCCTTGCACCCGGACATGTGGTTGCTAGCCCCGGTGTCCAAGTAGATGTCGTCATGGTACTCTTTCTCCCGGCCACGGTGCACTCGCGCGTGAACCTCGTTGAGCATGATGTCAACGGTCGGGGCTTCCGTGAGTGCGTAGACCTGCGTCATCAGCAGCGTGGGCTCATCGTCCTGAGCCTGCATAAGATTCACCTGCTCCTTGCGCTCTTGCCGCGGCTTGCGGCACTCTCTTGCGTAATGCCCGAGAATGCCGCAGTTGAAGCACTTGACCTTCATCCGGTCGAACTTCTTCTTCTCCTCACCTTGCTCTTCATTACGGTTCTCCTCTCCAGGCCCAGTGCCGCGGCTGCGTCCAGAACCGCGCCCCTGGCCGCGCCCGGCTCCTTTGCCGCGCCCCTTTGACGCGTTCGATGATGAACTCTCACCGGACTGCTTCCACCGAGCCTTCCACTCCGCCTTCGTGAGTAGAAGATGTTCATCGTCCTTGTCATCGGCACCACGAATCCTTTCCTCGAAAGTCTTGAGGCGACCAATCGCCTCCTCCAATGTCATCGTCGTCAGATCGGCAAACTGCTCGATCGACGTGACAATGGGTAGGAATTTGTTGGGGACGACGACCAAGAACTTCCTGACGGCGGTGCTTTCTTCGATCTTGCTGCCGAGGCTGGCGGACTTGCTGATTATGGCTGTCAACCTCCCGGCGAAGTCATCTATCGTCTCCGCTTCTTTCATGCGGAGGGTTTCAAACTCACTCTTTAGAGTTTGGAGCTTCGCCTGCTTCACTCGATCAGCACCCACGTATTTTATCTTGAGCGTCTCCCAAGCCTCCTTTGCCGTCTCCTTCTCCGCTATGAGAAGAAGGTTTTCCGCGGGGATAGCTTCATAGATGGCGGCGAGTGCCATCTTGTCCTTCCTTGTCTCCACATCGGTCCCGGGCTGGATAGCGTCCCACACACCTTGTGCTTGTAGGTACACGCGCATCTTGATAGCCCAGGTTGCGTAGTTCGTATTCGTCAGCATCGGGTAGTGGAGGGAGACGCCGGTGCTTTTCTTCGCCAGCACACCCGAGCCAGCCCCGTCATTTCCGCTGGAGATGATGCTTCGAGTACAAAACTTACGCCTCTAACCGTATAAAGCGGATCACTAATTCAAATAACAAACTGAACTAATCTTCTTATCTTGACTAATTCAAAACAAACTGAACTAATCTTCTTATCTAATAAACTGAACTAATCTTCTTATCTTGACTAATTCAAAACCAAACTGAACTAATCTTCTTATCTAAAAATGCTGAGGCAATGCAACAAGATTATCCAACAAGATGATCATATTCCCCATTGATAATTTTAACACCGAACTCTTGGAGTTGAAATAGTTTTACCTGGCTTTGGAGATGAAAAAGTAGAACTTTTTAAGAGATAAAAATTTTAGTATTAAGAAAGAGTTGAAACTCTTTAAGAGATAAAAATCTCTGGATTAAGAAAGAGAATAATTCTTTATAAGATGAGAATCTTCATTCTTCTTATACTAGAGGTATATCATCTCATAGAGGTATGTGGATCACCTCATGAGGATTATTTTTTAGCATTCTTGGCTTTTATAGGAGTTTTGGAGATTTAAACCCTCATTAATTTAGAGATAATGGAGGTGTAACTCCCATTTTAATTTTCAATTGAATAGGGTGTAACCCCATTTTGAACCACTCATAAATGGGATGTAACTTTCATTTTAATTGGTATTAATGCATGATGATTTTGATTGATTTGTTTGTCAACAAAACCCCCTCCAAAATTTTTAAAAAGTCTTTGACTTTTTGAAGATATTTTTGAATACTTTGGATTTCTTTGTGGTTTGATAAAACTTATCATCCAGTCAGAGATAGTTGTTAACTTGATAAATTTTGGAGGAATGGAATTTGAATTTGTCAGAGGTAATTTTTAGTTTAACAAATTTTGGAAGAATAGAATTTGGTTTTCTCAAAGGTAATTTTTAACTTGACAAATTTGGAGAAATTAAATATTGAATTTGTCAGAGATAATTTTTAACTTGACAAATTTTGGAGAAATTAAAATTTAGATTTGTCAGAGATAATTTTTAACTTGACAAATTTCGAAGGAAATAGAATTTGGATTTGTTAGATGTAATTTTTACCTTGACAAATTTTGGAGGAAATGGAACTTGGATTTGTCAGAGATAATTTTTAACTTGACAAATTTTGGAGAAATTAAAATTTAGATTTGTCAGAGATAGTTTTAACCTGACAAATTTTGAAGGAAATGGAACTTGGATTTGTCAGAGATAATTTTTAACTTGACAAATTTTGGAGGAAATGGAATTTGGATTTGTTAGAGATAATTTTTAACTTGGAAAATTTTGAAGGAATTAAAACAAATTTTGGAGGAATTAAAATTTGGATTTGTCAGAGGTAATTTTTAACTTGACAAATTTTGAAGGAAATGAAATTTGGATTTATCAGAGGTAATTTTTAACTTAACAAATTTTAGAGAAATAAAAAATTGTATTTGCCAGAGGTAATTTTTAACTTGACAAATTTTGAAGGAAGTAAAATTTGGATTTGTTGTCATTCATTCAGAAGTAACCGTTAACTTGATGAATATACTTAGTGTTGATAATCAGAGGTAACTGTTAACTTAATGATCATTGACTCTTCAAAATATTGTTTAGAATTAATCATTAACTTGACAATATAGAGTCATTATTCAGGCGCTCAAAATGGATTTTGTCGCGAATGAATAAATTTCTTGAACATGATAGAAATATTCATTAACTTTTCTGTCAAATTGTATTTTCAGCTATTCATTGACTTATAATATTACAGCTCTTTGAATTGCCAGAGCTAATTTTTAACTTAGCAACTTTTGGAGGAAGAAAATTTTGTTTTGCCAGAGATAATTTTTAACTTAACAAATTTTGGTAGAAGGAAATTTGGTTATGCTAGAGATAATTTTTTTAACTTAGCATAATTTTGGTGAAATAAAATATATTTTGCTAGAGGTAATTTTTAACTTAGCAAATTTTGGTGGAAAAAATTTTTGTTTGCCAGAGGTAATTTTAACTTAGCAAAATTTTGGTGAAATGAAATTTGTTTTCCAGAGGTAATTTTTAACTTAGAAAATTTTAGTAAAATAAAATTTGTTTTGCAAGAGGTAATTTTTAACTTAACAAATTTTGGTGAAATGAAATTTATTTTGGTAGCGGTAATTTTTAACTTAACAAATTTTGGTGAAATAAAATTTTGTTTGCCAGAGGTAATTTTTAACTTAGAAAAATTTTGGTGAAATGAAATTTGTTTTGCCAAAGGTAATTTTTAACTTAGCAAATTTTGGTGAAAGTAAATTTTGTTTGCCAGAGGTAATTTTTAACTTAGCAAAATCTGGAGGAAAAATAGCAGAGTGCGATTTTATGAAAATTCGCGCTTTTAAAATTCAAGACTACGTTTCTAAACTTCTTTTAGTATTAAAACGCAGCTTTATGAAATTCGCATTTTAGGATCCTTTTATTCGAAATTTGTGAATCTCAAATCTGCAAAAACAGGAACCTGTCATGATAAGTTCATGGAATTTTTAGCAAACTCTTAGCTATAAACGGATTTGATTAGGCTTTAACAACTGCCGTTATTATTGGGTTAGCCCTACTATTACCCTAATCATGATGAGTTATCGAGGATTTTATTTAGATTTTAAATGCTAAACTTTCCTCTTCTCTAAACCTTAATGGATTAGAGTTATTCGTTCTTTTTACCCCCAGCACGGTAGGGTTGTTAAGGACGTTATTTGAACTTTAAATGCCAAACTTTGCTCTATCCTTAGTCATAGAGACATAGGATTTATTCGATATTTCATGCTGAAACTCATTAAGAATAGATTTTTTCTTGTAGATAAGCTCTATTTGATTGGTGGATAAATTGGTCCAATCAGTTAGAAATACTATTTCTTCAGAAATTTTCCACTAATTGGTATTATTATTTTGTCAACATTCTATTTTGCCAACCGATATGCGCTATTAGAATAGACTATATCAATAGGAAATGGTCCCTTCTATTTTGGCTAGAACTTTCCTTTGGATTTTGATTAATTATGATCGGTCTTCTAATTGAAAGGGCCAGATCACCTTTCTTGAAAGTTCTCGGCTTAATCTTTTTATTAAAGGTCTTGGAAATTTGTGCTTGGTAGAGTTCA
The DNA here is from genome assembly GCA_036321105.1 of Dracaena cambodiana. Classification (NCBI taxonomy): domain Eukaryota; kingdom Viridiplantae; phylum Streptophyta; class Magnoliopsida; order Asparagales; family Asparagaceae; genus Dracaena; species Dracaena cambodiana. The sequence continues at coordinate 13,082,703 of JAYEPQ010000020.1, read as the reverse complement.
ATACTTTCTTGAGCTTCCAGATTCTTATCATCAATCCTCCTCATGAAGGAGTATTTTATGCCATATACACAGATACAGAGTCTTCAAAAAATGAGTCTGATGTCTGAGATTCGCCCACAACTGAATTTATTGTGTCTTCTTCATCGAAAGAGACTTTAGCCATTTGTCTATAATCTACTAGTGCTGTCACTCCTTTCTTGAGCCGAGTATTCTGAAAAGCACCCCATATCTTGCTGAATATACTCTTCAAGTCTGAAGAATGTTCAGAATCAGAAAAATCTTTTCTAGAGAAATTCTTTGTTTTCTTCTTTTTTTTTCTTTCCGAAACTTATCATATTAGATGATACTTCGAAGTATTCCGATTCAGAAAATTCCTACTTGTTATGTCATCTCCTTTTTTATGGTTAAGACAAAGACATTGTAAGTCGATTAAAAACCGACTATTTGGCGGGAGCAGCCACATAGTGACAACGTGATAACATTATATTGATTAATCGTTCGCAATGGCACTGAGATACTCGGGATTCTTCTCTCTTTTTGTTGAGAAGTTCCCTGAGATCTTTTATATTGGAACTCATTATTTGATTAGTGGCGGTGACATTGCTTCCAAAAGATATCTTTGGAATAAGAGTATATATTCCTTTAACGATTCTAGGAGTGAATTTTACTTTAACTGAAGTAGCAGATGGATGAGCTTCTGCCTTAGAAGTTGATTCTTCTTTAGAAGGGCGCCTTTGAAAACCGCATTTTTCTATTGGCATGCGAATTTGTAGTTCTCGTCTATTTGTATAAACGCGATCATGAAAATCACGCTTATCTCCCAAGGCATGAGGTTGAGGCCCTCGTCTAGTTTGTAGAACGCGAATGCAAACACCACGTTTGTAATTATAAATAATTTTGGTGGGTGTATAATATTTTTTGTAAGAAACACAAGTAAACCCATCTGCATCTCGATTTTTCTTTTTATTGTCTGGAACCACTACTTTGCTCTTTGGTCTCCATACTTGAACTGTACGTCCTTGCGACTGTGGTTCAACAGCCTCTTGTTGCTTCATGGTTCCGCGGAAAGCACGAGCCCTGCTTTTTCGTAAGTTCCTTCTCATCGTGCGAGTGAGAGAAACTTTATTTTCTGAGTCATCTTTTTGGTAATCAGAAAATGGTCATTTTCCCTTGTTATTATGGAGATCCTGATCCATCTTCTCGAAGAGATCCTCATGGGTCTTGGTTGGAACGAACCCTGAGTCTCGTGCTGGTAAAGGAGATGGTTCTCCTTTGGGACCAGATTGGTCTAAGGAGTCCTTTGATTGGTCTGAGGTTGAGTTGTCAGAAATCTAACGACATTTCCGTAAGGAATTAGGGCTTTTGGATCCAAAAGAGAGCAATTCTTCATATTTCTCCTGATCAAACTTGATGATGTGTGATTCAACCATGTTGCCAACTAGAATATTATCAGATTGAGCTACAGCCTTATCATCAGTAATGATAGATTTTCCTAGCGGAGTCGCCAATATTTTGTGAGCCATAAAATTATACATGATTCTTTATTAATTTTTTTCAATGAAAGATTACAAATATGAACGGTTTTCCGTTTACAGAAGATGCGGAAAATCTAAATCTCTCTTTATTTAAAACTGGGTTCTAGAGTAGTTATGGAGGACAATCCTGCTCTCTTTTGACACTCTGTATAAAATTTTGAGTTGATAAGAAATTAGAGCTCTTGATAACACTAGCACTTATTTAGAAAATGACTCTTTTTTTTTTATCTTGATCTCCCGATGCCTTTCTGCGTAAACTTCTGCTATTTATAGAGCTTTCGAGACTTTTGAGTTGATGTAACTATCCAACTGTTGGCCTCCATCATTTGAGAGTTAATTTCTCGCTTTTTGGTCTAGTAAATTTGTATTAAATCTAAAGAATTTGTAACCGACATGTTTAGTCCTCTGGATTGTAACTGAAATGCAAAACGCAAATCTCATTTTTTAGATTCGCGTTTCCTTTAAACCGCAATCGAAATGTGAATTTCAAACTTTAAATTCACGGTTCTTTCGGACTGCAACTGGGATGTGAATCTAAAACTTTAGATTCGTAACTTGGTATGATTACATCTAGGACGGGTTCTCAAATTTTAGATTCGCGGCTCCTTTGGATTATAACTGGAAAGTAGATCTCAGACTTTAGATTTGCAGTTCCTTCGGACTGAAACTGGAATACGAATCTTCAAACTTTAGATTCGTAGTTTTGTTGGACTTCGAATTTCAAACTTTGAATTTGCAGTTTTGTTGTGATGGCATGTTCGCTGTTTGCATAATATATTTGGGCACGATGATGAGACCCTACAGGACCTACTCTTTATTAAATCTACGAATCTAGAGAAAGAAATTCATATTTCAGCTTCATTCGCGAATTAAAAATCGCGTCTCATCTTTTATGGAAAATAAAGCGTAACTCTGTGAAGACCAAATCTTATTTCTTTTATAGTTTATATACACGGATATCTTTATGACAAATGATCCACGTATTAGCCATTTTAAGCTTGAAATATGGATCTCTCTTTGATGATCTATGTGTTAGCCATTTTAGACTTAAAATATGGATCTCTCTTTAGTTAATGATCCATATATTATCCATATTAGGTTAAGGTTCTTCAATGTACCAGGGGAGATGATCATATTCCCCATTGGAAATTTTAACACTGAACTCTTGGAGTTAAAATAGTTTTGCAAGGTTTTGGAGATGAAAGAGTAGAACTCTTAGAACTCATTAAGAGATAAGATTATCTGGATTAAGAAAGAGTTGAAACTCTTTAAGAGATAAAAATCTCTAGATTAAGAAAGAGAAGAACTCTTTATAAAATGAGAAGCTTCATTCTTCTTATACTAGAGGTGGATCCTCTCATAGAGATATGTAGATCATTTCATGTGGGTTTTTTTAAGCCTTCTTGGATTTTATAGGAGTTTTGGGGATTTAAACCCTGATTAATTTAGAGATAATGGAGGTGTAACTCCCATTCCAAAGGTGTAACCTCCATTTTAAATTTCAATTGAATGGGGTGTAACGCCCTTTTTAAACCCATATTAATGAGATGTAACTCCCATTTTAATTGGTGTTAATGCATGATGATTTTGATTGAATTTTTTTTGTCAACAGATTGCACTTATCATGTGCAACAAGCCGTTGAATCTCTAGGTTGCAATAGTGGATAAGTTTTGTCTTGTGAGGGTTTTGAGTGATATTACCCACAAACATAAAGAAATATTTGAGATGAAGAAATAAATAAAAAAATAAGGATAAGTGTAAAATAAAGAAAATGAAAAATTTTAAAATCCTATTAACTATCTATACTATTACTATACTTATATTTTTTTTAGCTTTCACTTCTTTTCCATATTAAACTTAATTAGAGATACATAAACAAATATTTATGAAAATATCAGTAATAATAACTCACTTATAATCTAATACTTTTATGTATCTATCTTGATTATTTAAATCATATCTTAGATATAATTTTACTTTATATTATTCTCTCCTATGCACTCTTGTGAGCGTGTAAATAAGCCTTGTCAAGTCTCAAGCTCCAATCAAAATTATAGGAACCCATTTCATATATATATGTATATTTTTTTTTCGTTTTTTACAGACACTTATTTTCATGTAAACATTCATACTTATTGAGGCACAAATGCCTAGTTACTAAGCTCATGACTATAATAAAAGTCCATAAGTATTGTTTGTGTGAATACACACGCTTGTCGAGGTGCACGAACGAACTACTTAACACTTATTTTCTCTTATTTATTATACATATTTTATATATCCGAAGTATATTGCCTTAAGTACCAGGCTCACTTTATTTTTTTCCTCAATTTTTTTTATACATACATGATAGGTCTCTCTTTTAAGTTTTCTCTTTGTCATCAACTTTTAATGACTTATTGTGCAAGTGCGTAGAGTGCATACTCGATTATAATTTTAAGTATCCATATATCTTATTGTCAGATTTAAAATCTCAATTAAGACTGCATAAAAACTATTATTATATAAGTATCAAAAATAAGATATCCATCTCATAAATATGTAATGTAAAATACTTCTAATCTTACTTTTTATTTCACAGAAATGAAAATTTGATTTTTTAAGTATATGTTAGTTAACTATGATATTATAAAGTATAGTGTATCTATCCTACCCTTCAACTTAAATTGTGCAATGTCCTAAGTGCATCAAAAATATAACAATGAAAGTAATACACTAAGAAATAATGTAAAAGATTGAGGTTAGAATACACCAGGTTTTGCTGGTTCTCAAAAAATTTATTCCCTTTGATATCAATGATATTTCTGATGAAGACCTTCTTGTCACTTGTGTCTATGATACCGACGAAACCCTATGGTCCCCGAGCTCGTCCCTTTGTTCTCATCTGCAGAAACATGGGCATCCTCACCAGCCATTTGTCTGAATACTTTGGCGAGTAGCTGATAATGACATTGACAATGTTCTGCCTGTCTTCCAAAATGCTCATTCTCATAGTGAAGGTGTTCATTACCTTTATGATCGACTCGCTTATAGTGTGGAGTGTTACTTCAGCTAGTTGGATTGCTATATCTGCTGCATCTCCTTGTTGTTTCTCTTGTTCGACACGTTCCTAATCTTATTCTCTGTGACTGACAGGTTAGGCAGCAAGTTGTTATTGCTCTTGTTGCACCTGTTGTTCATACGGGTGTGTTGGGCACTCATGCTTCTTTGCATAGTGGCATCCGTAAATGGTTGTTTAGAAGGTTCAAATGTATCATCTCGTGATGGATGAACTCCATAATTCATGCAAATCTTTGTAATTAGAGAAGGCAAGACTAAGTGAGGCTTTACCGTTCTCGGATACTGGATACACTCATGAGCTTGACCCATGCATTGAACTATCACAAAGTACATGATGGATGCGACATCGAATGCAGGCCTTTCCAAATCATTTTTATCAATAGTATATCCCTCGAATATAGTTTCGTTGTTGCAAAGGACGGTAGTATGTTATATTTAATTAAAAAACTTACCAAGATGTACTTCTTTCTGACATATATAACCTTCAAAAGCTCTCATTGAATACAACATCGCTTAAATTCTCACAGACCTCTTTGAATCAGTGAGAGTCGCTTGGTATCTCATTTACAATATCTACAAAAAGAAGGGTGCTCTTTAAGCATATTGGGTTTAGGAATTGTCCTTACGATTTCTTCTCTCGTGAACAATATCTCCCTACCCCCAACAATGGAGTATCCATGTTGATCTCCTATTGTTGGTTGCAAGTTAGCATAAAACTCACACAATCTCATTACATGTCGCTGTGTGTTCATATCTTGTGTATGCTTCTAACTCTAAGACTATCATTTGTGTTCTGAAGGCCAAATTTTTATTTAATTTTGAATAATCTATTGCACGTTCAGGCCAAAACTTGAAATCATCATACTTCTCTAAGATTTTCTTATTTGCTTTTGCAATTCTAGTGCTCTGTGGAGAAGATGGGCCAGAGGATTCTACTCTTGGCCTCTTCGAAATTACTTGTTTTTTTGGTGCCATTCTGCAAAGATTAACCAAAAATATATAACTGAGAATAATTATTATTTCAAAAATCTATGCATGAATTTATCACATAATTATTCTATTTATAATTTTTCATTTGGTTAATTTATCTCTTTTTTTAGTATATTATATTTTTTATAATTAAATTCATCCACATAATCTCTTATTTCTCCAATATCTTCTTCAAAAATTATCAAGTTCTATTTTAATGTGATTATTATTGCATGAATTTGATATATCATAACTATACAAGTAACTAATTAAATATACTACAAAAAAGGTGAGATTTTTACTTTTTTTATCCTTGACTTTAGCATATCATGACAATAAATCCATAAAATTCATCAAAAATCCACATATTTTTTCTAAACTCTACCAAATCTACTATAAAGTAAGGATCTAATTTTGATTCACTCAAATTCATCCATATAAATTGTAGATATAGGTTTAAGAAAAAAATCTACTTTTTACTAAGAACAAATACAGAGAAATCAAAGAGGAGAGAACCTACTTGCTTGAAGATTAATGAAAATTCAAAGAGAATTGTGCAGGAAGAGTTTTGGCTGTTGAAAGGGGGAATTTTTTGTTTCGGGTGCAGTTTTGTTTGTGGGGGAAAAAGAAATCTAAAATCTATTTATAACTATCCCTCTCTGTTGATGGCTATTGACATGCGCATCAACGGTGCCTTCACTAGCCGGTCTTAACCATGTAATTTTTTTTGCCTTTACAAGAGCCTCCGTCGATAGCGTCTTTGACCGCAGCTTCAATGGCGACTCTCTGTTGAGAACATCGTTAAGCCATTTATTTTTTTTATTTTTTCTTGTTTAGTTAGTTATTATTAGTCCCTAAACTAAGGTTATTCCTAATATCTAGTTGTTAGTTCCTAATTCTAAAATTAAATTTAAACTAAAAATTAGTTCCTAACTCTGAAGTTGATATCAATTAAAGATTTTTTTTGTATGTTTTCTTAAATTTTTTTAAAAGAAAAAAAAAGAAAGAAAAGAAAATTTTTGAAAATCATTAAAATCATAATAAGTATCAAAACTAATTTATCTTAATAAGACATGTCCCCAACTTAAAATGCACATTATCCTCAATAAATCGATATACCCGTTTAATTGATCAAGAACAAGTAGAAATTTAAGAGAAAAGATTTTAGAAATTATCTCGGTTTGGTACTCATGATGTAACAATTTGGAAAACAAAATTGTTAGTATAAAATATGCCATAATATACATAGTGCCTTCATTTAGTGCATATCAATGAGATGTTGGAGAATCCACTAGATCCTTAGATTCCTCCAATCGCTATGGAAATTCCAAATAGTGCTTCAATCGTTTCCTATATACTTCGAACGTATGACCAATTTTTGGATTTTCAATACTAATTGCACCGTATGGTTACACAGTTTTGACTATGAATGGTCATGTCCACCGTGAATGTAATTTTCATAGAAATAGATGAAGGCGTAAATTATATAGATGCAATTTGTCTGAAGGATTAAAAAACATGACACATCATATGATGATTGTGTCATATTTTCATTTTCTCCTTTGAAATGCATGATCATCGTATGCATGATGTCTTATCTCTTCCAACTCATTTATTTCTAGCTTTCATAATAGGCCAACTGAATTGAGATCAAGATTTACTGATTTAATTGCCCAGTATGCTTTATGCTCTATCTCTATAGGCAAATAACAAGCCTTTTCCTAGACTAATCTATACAAAGACATGCCTAAGGGCATTTTGTATGCTGCATGGTAAGCCCATACAACATCAGTCAGTCAAAATGACCAATCTTTGTGAGATAGATTAACTGTCTTCTTAAGTATTTGTTTGATTTTCCTACTAGCTAGCTCAACTTGTCCATTTGACTGTAAATGATACGGTATAGAAATCTTGTGTGTGATATGATATTTCATCATTAAATTTTCAAAAGGTTTGTTACAGAAATGAGAGCCCCCATAACTTATTATCGCTTTAGGTACTCCAAATCTAGACAATATATGTTCCTTTAGAAATTTAATAACAGTTTGTTGATCATTATTTCTATATACTGTAACTTCTACCCATTTAGAGAGATAATCGATTGATACAAGAATATAAGCATATCCATTAGAAATAGGAAATAGTTCCATGAAGTTAATGCCTAATAATTGAATATCTCAATTTTAAGTATGTGTGTTAGAGGCATATCATTCTTCCTAATTAATGCTCCTAATTTCTGGCATGACTCACATCTTTTACAAAATTCATATGCTTCTCTAAACATCGTAGGCCAATAAAAACCATATTTAAGTATTTTGACTACCATCTTTTTAAATGAAAAGTAACCCCCCACATGCTTCTGTATGATAGAAAGCAATTATGCTTCGAATCTCATCGTCAATGCCTAATAATTTAATTTGAGTAATATTTAATTAAGTAAGGGTCATTGAAAAACAAACGGTGCACCTCATATAAGAATCTTTGTTTGTTTTGTACACTCCAATGATTCACATTTCTCTTGCAAGAAGAAAATTTATGATATCAGTATACTAGGGAGTTATTATGATAGAAAATAGTTGCTTATCAGAGATCGAGTCCCTAATTTATAACTTATCATTTTCAAAAGTTAGTCTAGTGAGGTGTCTGTAACCACGTTCTCTACTCCCTTTTTGTCTTTGATTTCAAGATCAAATTCTTGGAGCAATAAGATCTATCTAATCTGTCGTGGCTTTGCATCTTTCTTAGATAAAAGATATTTGAGTCCTGAATGATCTGTAAAACTAATTACATCTGAGCCCAAAATATATAATTAAAATTTATCAAGAGCAAAAAACTACAAGTGGAAGCTCCTACTCTATGGTGGTATAATTTGTCTAAGCCTAATTGAGAGTCTTGCTAGAGTAGTAGACTGCATAGGGATTTTTATCTCTTTATTGTCATAGTAGAGCTCCAATTGCATAATCGCTTGCATCAAACATGATTTTGAATGGAAGTGTCCAATCAAAAGGTTGCATTATTAGTGCGGTGATGAGCATCTCCTTGAGGGCTTCAAAAACTGTCTAACATGCCTGCGTCCATTCAAACTGTATATCTTGCGCAAGAAGGTGAGAAAGGGGTTGGCAATAGTATCACAGTCCTTTATAAACTTTCTATAGAAACCTACATGTCCTAAGAATGAACGTATGCCTTTTATGGTCTTATGTATTGGTATTTTGGAAATAGAATTAATCTTAGCCTTATCTACTTATATCGTTTTAGATGAAACTATATGGTCTAACACAATACCTTTTGTAATCATGAAATGATATTTTTTTTTCCAATTTAGGAGTAGATTTTTCTATTGATATCTTTTAAGCAAAGATCATAAATTAGTCAAACAAGATTCGAAATTATATCCAAATACAGAGAAATCATCTACAAATATCTGAAGATAATCTTCCACTATATCACTGAAAATGCTTATCATATACCTTTAAAATGTTCCGGGTGCATTATATAATCCAAATAACATTCTTATAAAAGCAAAAGTACCAACGGGATAGGTAAAAGTTGTCTTTTACTGGTCCTCTAAAAAATTTCAATTTGATAATAACCAGAATAACCATCAACAAAACAATAAACTTCATGCCCAGCAACTCTTTTAAGTACTTGGTCAAGAAATGGTAGTGGAAAGTAATCTTTACGTGTTACTTAGTTTAACTTTTGATAATCGATGCATATATGCCAATTTGAAGTAGTACGAATAGGTATCTTACCATCCTCATTTCTCATTACTATTACCCCACTCTTTTTCGGAACAAGTTGGATTTGACTTATCCACTTATTATCTGTTATTGGATATATGATGCCAATATCAAGTAATTTTAACACTTCGGCTTTAATGACGTCCTTCATGGCAGGGTTAAGCCTTAATTGCATTTGCCTAATAGGCTTGGCTCCATCTACTAAAGTAATACGGTGTGTACAAATAAGGGGGTTCTATACCTTGATGTCTGCCATATTCATATAAAAGCTCTTTTATACTTTCATAGTGTCGATAACAGTCGCTCTTTCTGATTCTCATCAAGATTTGATGAGATGACCACCAGAAAAGTTTTCTTAGATCCTAAAAATGCATACTTGAGATCTTCAGATAGTGGTTTTAGCTCAAGTATCACTACTCGGATGTTAGATGGTATCAATTTTTTCGGATGTTAGAATCCATCCCACAATATTCGAATATTGAGCACCAGTTAGATATTTAATAATTTCATTGATATATTTAGATTTGAGATCTTAAGAAAGTCATCGTTCATTGTTAATGCTATCTCCAAAGAATCAGACATACACCATGATACGATATCTCTTCATCACTGGTTTGTTTAGTGTAATTAATATCTTGCAATTCATCATTATCCATATTTGGTTGTTTGCAAACATGAAAAATATTAAGTTTTAGAGTCATATTTTCGAATGAAAATTTTACTACACCGTTCCTGCAATTTATAACTGCATAACCTTAATGAAAAATGGATGTCCGAGCACAACTGGAATATGAAGAAGTGAATTTTTTACAGGTGCAGTATCGATAAGTATAAAATTCATAGGGAAATAAAAGTTTTCACTTTGTACTATAACATCTTCCACAATGTCCTTACGAAGCTTTTCTGACCTGTTAGATATTTGTAATATGACGGGCGTAGGTTTAAGTTCTCCTAGACCTATGTGCTTGTAAACTAAAAATGGTAAAAGATTTATAATAGCTCCCAAATCTAGCAAAACTTTCTCTATATTGTGTTGCCCTATCACATAAGAAATAGTGGGATATCCAGGATCCTTATATTTGAGAGGTATTTCAGAGCGAAATAATGCACTAATATGCTATGTGACAAATGTCTTCTATAGTATGTTGTGACGTCTTTTTATGGTGAACAAGTTCTTCAAGAATTTTGCATACGACAGGACTTACTTAATTTCTTCCAGCAGAGGTATGTTAATCTGTATTTGTTTAAGATCTCCAAAATATTAGCATAAGATGCATTAATATTCTTAAATTTTTTGAGAAAATGGTACAGGTGGTTTACAATCATTAGAAGTGGGTTCTTTATAATTATCTTCTTAAGATTATTATGTTGAATCATTGCCCTACTTCTGCTTAGCATTTTTATTGTAATGGGCTCATCAAACACTTTACCACTTTTTAAATTTATCATAGTAGTTAATCTTAGGTATATCATTATTAATAGAAGAAGTAATAATATTTATATCTTCAACTTTACTTGAAGAACTAGCCTTCGGTTGAAATAGTAGCTTACCTTTTTCCTTCGCTTGTAATGCAGAATTGTGGTGGCTTATTTGTGAGCAAATATCATTGAAGACCGTCGCATTCTGACTATTGATCGTTTGCTGTGACTGAATAATCTACTATTGCGCTTGGATCATCTGATCCATTTTTTGCCGTATCTATAAGAAATTATCCTCAAAATTTCTCTTTGATAGTGGTTGGTACACCAAAGGTTGATTAGTAAGTTGGAAGTATTGCTGAAGTGGATAAATGGGTGGTTTGTTTTGATTATTGAATTGTTGAGGATTCTAGTTCCATTGAAAATTTGTATGATTCCTCCAACTAGAATTATATGTTTATAAATATGGGTTATTTGCTAGTTGAAGAACAGTGTTAAAGGCAATAGTTTGTTCATTTAATACTTCTTTAGAAATAGAAAGTGTTAGACATTTGTGAGTCACATGTCCTTACAATTCATAAATATTACAAACTTTCGAAACTTCTTCTATTGCCTTAACTATTTCAGTTTTCTTTCCAAGAAAATCTTCAAATTTCTTAGTAATGGTAATTAATCGTGCAGCTATATCTTCAGTTTCTCCCAATTTAAGAAGTCCATCTCTATTCTGAGATTTATTCTTTAATTAGTATCTATCCGAAATATCTTCAGTTTTCCAGCCTTGTGAATTTTTGACTAGTGAATCCAGATAGTCCCATGCCTCCTTAGTATCCTTATTTAAGAATTCACCATTGCACAGTCTTTAAAATTTTTTTGGTTATAGTATTTAACTATTGATAGAGGGTATTTATAGTCCTCCATATTTCAAAATCGCAATGTGAGATGAGAGAAGTAAATCTTTAAATCTATCCCAACACTCGAACAATGATTCATCTTCTTTCTGTCAAAAGTTCAGAATTTTCTTTTGTATAAAATTTATTCGATGTGAAGGAAAAAATTTATTTGAGAATTCTCTTTGCATTCCATTCCATCTTCCTATTGAATTAGGACATAAAGAATGTAGCCATATCTTTACTATATCCTTTAGAGAGAATAGAAAGAGCTTAAGTTTAAGTTGCTCCGTAGTAATATTTTAAAAATTAATAGTAGAGAAAACTTCTTCGAATTCTTGAAAGTGCAAATATGGGCTCTCTGAATCTATCCCATAGAATTTAGGAAAAAAACTAGACTACTCAAGATTTCATCTTGAAGTGTTATATATTCAATGGAAATGCAACACATGAAGGTTGCGTTATCCTATCACGCTGTAAATAATCTTGTAAAGTCCTCCCATTAGCTCCATGATAGCTATGATTATCACTTGTATCTCCAAATCTATCATTATTATTTGTTGTTGTTATATTTATGTTATTATTATTATTATTAGTGCTCATGTCATGAAGTGTTTGATGGATTGGAAGTGGTTGTGGATCTGAGTACGATCGAATTACTCTACCATTTGAAGTTCTCCTCCAACTGGTTATGCAAATTCAGAATTGCAAAATTAATAATATAGGAACCATAATCTATACTAAAGTGCAACACAATAATATGATCCCGATAATTGCGCCAAAAACTTGACTATGATCTAAATCGTACACTCCTAAATATAAGAGATCGACAAGTAATATAAGGATAGTAACTCAAAATCGTTCTCTCGAGAATTGTTTATTAATTGTGTGAGTGACACTAGAATAAATTACGAACTAAAAATAAAAGTAAAGATTGGATTTTTGTTAACTAAACTAAAATTAAAAGATAGAAAACTTATTTATAATAAAATTGTTAGACAGCTGAATGTAACTCCCAATGGATAATTTACTAGATATATTCATTCTTTTTTCCCAGTTGTATAGATCACACGGTCTTCATATAATAAAAAAATAATTCAATTCAGCACAAAATATATAAAGTTGTGAACTTGAGAATTTGATTAATTTTTTCCAATTAATCCTATATGAATTTTGCATTGATAAAAAACATGCAATATGAATAACAAAAATAAACGTTCAAAGTTTAAGCATACACCGTGCCTAAAAAGCCTACGGTATATCAAAAACAAATCAATGAATATATTGTCAAACTATAAAACATTAAAGACTCAAAATCATGTTTAATCATTTCAAAGATAATAGAAAATAAACATATCAGTTTCACATAAAATAATTAAAATCCATAAGCATATAAGAATATATACCAGTAAATCAGATAAGGATTGTTATTCAATTTGATCCGACTCAAGAATTTAGCCACTCATACTCATTATAGTCATGAGTAAAGAGAAAGAGAATTCTTTTATTCATTTCTATGAACGAGTATAAAAACTAAATCTTGAATCTAAATTATTCTCTCTCAAACATTGTTAAGCATTACAAAATCTTAGTTACATTGGCTATTTATACCCCTAAAAAACCCTAATAGGAATTTTATTTATAAGGAAACTTTTAATTCTTTTAAAAATTTCCCAGAAATCAAGTCTGCGGCTGCTCTCTTCGACGGACCTATCGATGATGCTTCTCAGGCATGACTTTCAGTCGATAGCTGTTGACCGTAAGCTTCTGACTGTCAACATTCATTCCTGAAAATGCACAGTTCTGAATTGATACTTGAGATATAGTTCGATACTTCAATTTTCTTATATATAAAACCTACAAAAACATTTAAAAACACTAGAAAACATTATAGTAAGGAATTTAATTAATAAAAATAATTTTTCTTTAATATCTTGTATTAATCAACAAAATTGGATTACGCTTTTACAAAATAAACTAAAAATATTACACTTTTCAAGCGTATTTAATATACTTATTATAAATACTTTTAGTGAACCCAATAGAGAGTTTGTTGGGTAACCCATCCCATGGCGAGAGCTAATATCCACTAATCAACATCACTGTTGTCTCCGGAAGTAGATGTAATGAAACTCACACCTACTTGACTCAAGATCAAAGTTTCACAATATAACTAAGGATTTAGAGCCTCATTCCATCAGTTTATAAAGCTCCCACAGGAGGACTGATCCTATAAGGAGCGGGCAAAAGTGATGCAATAGTTCATCTCTTCAAATTGGATGCAGCGAATTTGAAACTGACTCGGCAAGAGATCATGATCATCCATATAATCCAAGTGGGTTCCAAGGCAAAGCTCAAGGCAATTTTTGTGCTCCAGATACATGATGTTCTACAACCATCACTATAATGTGCCCACACTTACAGAGGCAATGATTAATGAGGCCATTCAATGAATTAAAATGAGCCAAAAAAACAGGTTTGACTCATCCTGAAGCACAACTTGGGAAAAAGTACTCCAAGAACTTATTAGAATAGCTCCAGAATAGGGAGTTGTTGTTGGTTCATAAATTAACCTATCCAGACCCGCATAAGAGAAAACCCATTAAGAAAGGATCCAGGACACTTACAAAGTCCATATAACTCAAGAATCCTTCGCAGCTCAGGATCAGGATCCCATTGAGAAAACAAAAATTGAGTTATACTACAACAAGAAAACCACCTTCTACAAAGAAACAGAACCACTCTTATATTTGGAAATGATATTGGACTTCAACTGCGACTATACCAGCCAATAACTATAAATACACTCCTTCTCTATAGGAAGAGAGTGCATGATGGGCATGAGCATTATCTTGGCATCTGTAGCTGACTCCATATCTCGATAGCATATGAGATTCTCCATCTTCTTAATCCCCTTCTTCTTACTCTCTACACATTTTCTATAATTAAGAGAGAAGAGAGAGATTGTGAGATTGTACCCTCAATTTTACTCTAAAGCATACGATGGAACGACTGCCTCCTCGAAGGACATACGCCCAATTCCTTCTCGACCAAACCTCATTATATCTCTATATGAATTTTGCTTATATTCTTTTTCTTTATTATCTAACAACTTCCTCACAGGTTATTTGATAATGGATGTTGCTCTGTGAACCTAACTTAGCTCAACATCTGATTCTGAGCTAAGTTCCTATTTGATATTCGAGCTTGGCTCAGCAATCTTAGATGACTGAAATTAACGTCAATTGGTAGGAATTGAACTCAAAGCAATAACTTGTTCATCTAGCTACCTGCCCACTGTGGAAGACAATTGCACTGGACCTTGCAACTCTGACATCAAGTCATGATAGTTTATCTTCCATTTCATAGAAATTTATCGAAGGGATGATTTGTGGGAGAATTTCCAATATTGTGGATCTCACTGTTGATAGCTGAAACTGATGACAGCCCACCCATCTAGGCAGGTGAGAAAGTAGAGAAAGTTGGGAGGCATTGATAAATAGCTTGGCCCACCCACTACAAGAATGTTGCCTACCAAAACAAACTATCTAAATTGACGTCTAATCTTTTTGGAGTTTGATAAGTGGCCATAGTTCTCACTTCCCCACCTTTTGACAAGTGGGTTTCCATTGATGATAACTAATTCTCCCATTTGGTCTTCATGGTGTCTTCGTCAGCTTTATATAATTATAATGTGCATATCCTTCTCCATTGTAATGGGTCAGCTACGAGAGCACAATTCTAAAACAAGTCAGATTTAACACTCTACCACGTGATCATTCAAGCAATTAACAATTGATCAGACGCATTCTTGACTACGGAAAAGAAATAAAAAATTAAATAGAGGCAACTTATGTAAACTAGTCAACCAGTTGCAAGTAATTAGCCAGCACCTGCACCGGTGACTTGATTCAATCTTTTCATAATCAAATTAGATGAGACCCTAGCAAGTAAGGATCAGGTGAAACCAGTACCCTAATTATCCAACGACATGCAAACAAAAAAATATTGTTGGTATTGGTGCCACCAACAAGCGTTACTGTTTGACTCTCAGCTCACCATTTTGAATGCTACAAGGGAAGACGTAATTGTAGGAATCTTACAAGGCAGTACTCTTATCTTCATGCCCATGAAGCGCACATGGACATTAGGTGCACTTCTTTCTTCTGCTAGTGGGCAAGGTTCTATATGTCGCATATTGGAGCCATACTTGATGATGATTTTAATATCGGATAGTGAATATCAAACAGTATATAGTGAATACAAGTTCATATCGAACGTTCATAAACATTATATATACATGTAAAAAAATATAGCTTTGATATCTTAGATGTCGTTTAATGTCATTTGTCTATCAAGTATGCCATAACATGTTTGTAGGTACATACATGCACAAACACAATAAAATAAACCATAGAATATATACAATCTAAACTTGAAAAAATGGATTATGTACATAATAGAGTTTAAGGAGTGATAGAATATACAATCCAAACTTGAAAACATCAATTATGTACGAGTTTAAAGAGTCATAATGATAATATTTGAAGCAGATTAACAATGATGATAGAACTAAATGACCTTAGGTGCAACACCAAATATATGTAAAAAGGGAAGTAGAAAGAGAAGAGAATCTTTAAAAGGGTTTGTAAAATTAATTAATTATTATGCAAGGATGCTATGCAATGAAGATATCTAGCATTCTTATTTCTCAACATGTGTGAGAGATTCTTTTCTTATGTTTTCATGACAGTAATTTGAAAAATCTAGTCATATTTATAAGTGAAAGCATTTGGATTTTTTTTCCTTATGTAGGAACATGATTGGGTACGAAAATTAAAACCATTTCTAAATTAAAAATTGTAATGTCCCATTTTTCAGCTTTCAAAAACATATATAACGCTCGACCCAGAATCTCAGTAATGGAATACTGATAATATACTCTCGCAAGAATATGCTACACCTTTGAAATAGTACCAATAACTGGAATAGTTGATAATTACCACAAATTCCTTCCTTACAAAAAAAACTAGCAGGATTACTTTATGGACTCATGTGATCATTATAAACTGCATTAAATCTTATCTAGCATTTGATGAGTTACTTTCCAGTTAGGAGTATTAAATTTTCCCCTTTTAGGATTTGACGAATTTGTCAAAGGGGTATAATAACACATTAACACTTCAGTAGACGATATGAGATTTTAGAGGTGACCCTATCGATTACCGTAGTAGTTTCCATAAATTCATGAACTATAAATTCATGAACTAGCAGTAAGTTTATAATGACATTTCGTTCCTTGTAACACTTAGTTTTATGTGAAACTCATTTTTGCAAACTTCCAGTTAGTACCTGACTCTAATACAACTTGCAATGTCCTCTACCCGAAATCTGATAGCGGAACACTGATAAGCTTTCATAGGAATATGATAAATCTAGTTATACATAATGCTCTAAACATTCAGTTGCATGGATCTGATAGGTGAATAATTGGGCTCGAAACCCTAATTCGCTCTTATCTATAATATTTCTAACTTCTACCTTATTTTTTTATTCTATAAATCAGAATGGCATTCCAACTTTGGAATCACTAAGTTTCTATTTTTTAAGATTTATAATAAATTTCTCAGAATTTTTAGAGAATGTCTAAAAATTGATGAACATCGAGGATTCAATTTATAATCGGTTAACTTTCAGTAGAGATAATCTAAATTTTATAACTCCTGATAAGTGTCATATGTTGCATATTTATAGCCTCCATATTATCTATTTTTGTATATAAATATTTGCTACTCGGGTATATTTAGTGTGTTTTTATATGTAACAAAGGCTTTGCAAGTAATAGAAGAAGAAGATGCAAATTTCTCAAGAATATGAGTATAGAAAGTTAATTTTGGTGAAGACAGAAACTCAAGTGTAGTAGTAGCAAATTCAAGAGCATATTCGGCCAAGATAAAGCTTAAACTGAAAATATTGTATTTTGAAAGTTGTAGATGTCAGAATTATTTTTGAAACGAGTCTAAGAACAGATCAATCTGAGTTCGGATGCAAAACTTATGGGTATTTTACTGAAGCACTGTAGAGTGGAAAATCTGATCCAGCAGACTACAGGTGTGCTGAACTTAATTTCGAATTATGGACCCGAAAATTAGTATTTTATGCCATCTAATTTCAACAATTGGTTTCTAATACCTATGGATTGGATTAAGATTATGTATTTTGAGATTAGTTTGTTTTGTTTTAGGATTATATCTTTTGTATTGAGTTTGAGTAGAAGTAGGATTGTGTTTGGGTTATAAATACCCCATGAATTCTTGTAAATTGAGGAGAAATTTTTAGATATAACTTTAGATATATTTTTAACCAATAATTATTAGGGTTTTGCCGAAGTGATGACGACCATCATACCGGGCTCCAAAGGTAATTCAATTACTCTTTATTACTTTTTAGATAAATTTAATTACTTTCTAGTTTAGATCTCTAATTGCTTTCTAGGAAAAATAGGATTTTTAATTGCTTTATAAATAAAAATAGGATCTTGTTAATTATAACCATGAGTAGCTAAATTAGTTTAGCTCTAGAATGTAGATGAAACTAAGAATCAACCATGTAATTGCTTATTATTATTTTCTTTCTAAAATAAAATAATAAAGACAAGATTTTTCCATGAAAATATTAAAATATAATAGCTCGTAGATTAATGTTTTGATATGTTATACTTGAATTAGATTTCTTGATAGCCTATACTTAGTTAGGGTTGGGGTTGTTACTTTTCATTTTTGACATAGAGTTATCTAACGATTTAGTTTATTTTTATGAAAAGTTGTATATTTGATACGTTATGCTTGCACACCACTTGATAACACATGCCTAGAACAGTTAAAAATTAAAACTAAAAGATCAAATTTTTATGATAGGAAGAAGATAATAAAAGTAATTCATGGTTAGAAACTAGTGGATTCTATATTTTAGGCTAATTAGATTAATTCAAATCCAACTTAGAAACCGTATTTAATCTGCTAGGACTAAAGAATTAGTGAGAATAATAAAACACTTTAGATCCGTATGGAAACGACTTGTACAGTGCTACACCGACACTGTGCGCTTGCAGTAGATATTTCACATCAAGTTTTTGGCACTGTTGCTGGAGATCAATGGTGTTTCTTACTTTTTCTAACGTTTTACGGGTTAATAATGTGTGTTGAGTGTGCAAAGATATGAAAGTTCAGTTACAGGAAGAAAAAATGTACAAAAAAAGTCCAAAAAGTACATTGCAAAAACCAAAGAGTTTTGCTCTCTGGTTTTGCTGCTAAATAGCGGCAATTGCCGCCATGTAGCGGCACTTTTAGTGAGTCTCTCCCCGACTTTCTCTCTAATTCTGTATTTTGGGTCTCTGGTTCTGTAAAAAATTAAAATATAAATAAAAATAAAATTGTAATTTTTTTCTTTTCCATCTCTTTCCCTCTCCCCCTTTTTCAAAAAAAATTAAAAAAATATTTCAAAATCAAGCTGGTTGTCATCATTATCATGATCCATATCATAATTATTATCAGTGTCCATAAATAGAAAGTTCGCTAAGAGTAGGTCATGATCAAATTCACACCACATATAATGAATCTACGAGTGCTTTCTATACACAAAATTACAATTATAAATGGAGGAATCATTCTAATTTTACATACAATCAAGAGCTGTATCAAGAGAGTTCTCAATCTGAACCTTTCTTTATAGGCTATTCATCATAATGTTCTAAATTCAATCATGAATAAGATATTCAATTGAACATGTTAGATGAAAGATTAAATATATTAGAAACGAGGTATGCATGTCATGAGAATTTACCTGCAACCACTTCATATCTGTCATCAAATTTGTATATAGATCCATCATATCCACCTTCAAATTTCACTCATGAACTCGAGGAGAAATCATTTGAAGATAATAAGGAAGCTTATAATCATGAGACTGAGGAGCGAGAATGTACAATAGAAAAAGGTATAAAAGTTTTGGTAAAATCATTCTCTCAAAGTACATCTTATATGGAATATTTTCTCAAAATAATTTCTGATACTAAACTTTTTGAAGATCAACCATCTAATTGTTTGAACATATTTAATTCCAACGAGCAACCACTTCAGTCATCTTTTGAAGAAAATATGATTCAAAATGAGTCAAATAAGTTTCTGTGTGATGAGTCCATACATCGACATTACAATCAAGTTACTTTGGACCATTATAAAAATAATTATGAAGAAATTTTTGCTTGGTGATTTACCATATGTTGAACTTCCTAGTGACATATTATGTTTTGATTCTTTTGATGAAAATTGTGAAGAAATTTGTGAATAAGAATTTTTATTCTTTCACAATGATTTGACTAATGATAAGTCCACTAGCATAATATTTTCTTTTGAGAATTTTGATGATAGGATTGAAGAAAATTTACATGGCGAGCCCAGAACAATAGAAGAAAGATGGAAGGAACTGCAAAAGAAAAATGTCATAGTACCTAATGATTTGAAAGAGTGATCCAAAATCAAGCTCATGATTCAACCACATCAAAGTGAGTATAATATTTTACATGTTGATAAGATCAAAATACTTACTGCCATGAAAGATACTTATGGGTCAAATATGGACAATAAAGGTACAATTTTCAACTTTAAAATTTTACTATTGAATAAAAGAAAGAAGGGTAGAAATAAATTGAGAAAAATAAAAAACCAAGATGGAGAGATTAAATGCAAAATTGATAAAAAGGCTAAGTTCGTCAATATCAAAATATAAAATGACACACAATGAGAGTGGGAAGCGATCAAGAGGTCGTAACCGGCTTGAATTTTCTAGTAAGTGTATAATATTTATATTATAGTTTTCTTATTTATTTTACCACCCTTTATTTGTGCACGAGGGCATATACGAGTTTAGGTGTGGTGGAGTGGGTTAGGAGGTTTTATTTTTTAGAATTTTTAGTTTTTATTCTAGGATTTTTAGTTTATTTTTAGATTTTTTTGGGTTTCTTTAATTTTCACTTCGGGTACTTTTTAAGGTAACTGACTAAAAAAAGAAAAAAAGAAAAAACAAAAGTAAAAAAAATATATATTACATATTTTCATCAATAGATCAATCTAATTACAGATAAAGGAACAAATTTAGATTTAAAATTTGATAGAAAAGTAGATTTGTTGATACACTCAGAATTTTATGAAAAAAATTAAAATCTAAAATTAAATATCGCTAATAATAATTTTGAGGTAAGAATACATCTATTTTTCACTTAAAAATAGTTTACTAGGTTAAGGATAAATATGATAACGATTGAGTAGTTGTCTCTCTCTAAAAAAAAAAAGAAAAAGAAAAAAAAAGGGTGTGAGCCTGGTATTAAGGCAATAGCCTCATAAATAAAAAAAAGTGAGAAGAAAAAAAGAGGGTGAGCCTGGTATTAAGGCAATAGTCTAAGAGAGAAAAAATGGGTGAGCCTGGTATTAAGGCAATAGGCTCAGAGAGTAAAAAAGAGTATGATCTGAGTAATCGGGTACTTTGCGCCTAAGCAAGCGTGATTATTCGCAAGAAAGGTGAAATATTCTTAAAAAAATTATTATGAGAGAGAAGATAAATCATGAGTTAGAGTTGGAGTCCAAAACCGGAATAGACTATCACACGTACACATAGATGTATAGGAGTCAATGAATTATCTATTAGTGGGTATTGAAAGATAGGATTTGAATTTTTGATTAAAATGATAAGTGTATTTGATATGACACTTGACTTGAAAATTGATAATCTAAATGCATTCTTGAGTTTGTATATTAGTGAAATTAATTGAATAAAATATCATTAAAAAAAGATTTTTCTTTCTTTTATATAAAAATTTTATTTTTCTTGATTTTTGATTATCCTTATTTTTCTTTTCTTTATTTCTTAATCTAACTTCTTCAATAATTTTGTGGGTATATTCACTACAAACCCTCACGAGACACAACTTGTCCACTAGGATAACGTTGGGGTTTAAAGGCTTATTGCACATTCTAAGTGCAATTGCGATTCCTGCGAAAGTGAATTAAGATTTTTCTTTTTAGGTTTAGATTTTGCTCGAGAACTAGTAAAAGATAGGTGTGGGGGTATAATGAATGCCATATATCGCATATTTATAGCCTCCATATTATCTATTTTTGTATATAAATAATTGCTACTTGAGTATATTTAGTATGTTTTCATAGGTAACAAAGGTTTCGTAAGTAATAGAAGAAGAAGATGCAAATTTGTCAAGAATATGAGTATAGAAAGTTAATTTTGGTGAAGACAGAAACTCAAGTGTAGCAATAGCAAATTCAAGAGTATATTCGGCCAAGATAAAACTTATACTGAAAACATTTATGTAGGAGAAAGTTGTAGATCTCATAATTAATTTCGAAACGAATCCAAGAACCGATCAATCTGAGTTCGGATGCAAAAGTTATAACCATTTTACTGAAACACTACAGAGTGAAAAATCTGATCCAGCGGGCTACGGATGTGCTGAACTTAATTTTGGATTTTGGACCTGAAAATTAGTATTTTATACCATCTAATCTCAACCATTGGTTTCTAATACCTATGGATTGGATTAAGATTACGTATCTCGGGATTAGTTTGTGTTAGATTATGATTATATTTTTTGTATTGAGTTTGAATAGGAGTAGGATCGTTTTGGGGTTATAAATACTCCATTATTCTTGTAAATTGAGGAGAAATTTTTAGATGTAACTTTAGATGTACTTTTAGTTAATAAATATTAGGGTTTTGCCGAAGGGATGACATCCACCATACCGAACTTCGAAGGTAATTCCATTGCTCTTCTTTACTTTATAAATATATTTAATTGCTTTCTAGTTTAGATCTCTAATTACTTTCTAGGAAAAATAAGATTTTTAATTGTTTTATAAATAAAGATAGGATCTTGTTAATTATAACCATGAATAGCTAAATTAGTTTAGTTCTAGAATGTAGATGAAACTAAAAATCAACCATGTAATTTCTTATTATTATTTTCTTTCTAAAATAAAATAATAAAGACATGATTTTTCCATGAAAAGATTAAAATATAACAACTTGTAGATTAATGATTTGATAGGTTATATTTGAATTAGATTTCTTAATAGTCTATACTTAATTAGAGTTTGGGGTTGCTACTTTTTATCTTTGTCATAAAGTTATCTAACAATTTAGTTTATTTTTATGAAAAGTTGTATATTTGATGCATCACACCACTTGATAACACATGCTTAGAACACTTTAAGTAAAAATTAAAATTAAAAGATCAAATTTTTATGATAGGAGGAAAATAATAAAAGTAATTCATGATTGGAAACTAGTGGATTCTATAATCTAGGCTAATTAGATTAATTCAAATCCAACTTAGAAACTGTACTCAATTCGCTAGGACTAAAGAATTAGTGAGAATAGCAAAATATTTTAGATCCCCGTAGGAACGACCTGTACAACACTACACCGACATTGTGCATTTGCAGTAGATATTTCACATCAACTCCAAATGATATTCAATATTTAAACTTATTAGTTTTCTAATATTTATAATTTTTATAATTTTTTCAGAATTTTCAAAATGCTCTCCAAGATTGACTATAATATATGATGGATGTAGGGAAATATATAATAGATAAGAACAATGCCATATCAGAGATTTAATTGCTCATTTCTAGTTTGGTTTTAAGGACTTATGCTACAATACCACTGTTGGGGAAAGCAAATATCTTACCCGAACAAATATGCATCCAAAATAGTGTCACACAAGAACTAATGACAGAAAATAAAGAAACTAATGCAAATAAAAGAAGACACAAAATTTAACGAGTTTCGGTAAATATTACCTACGTTCTCAGGTGCCAGCGATCAATCCACTACCACCAAAGTTTTAAATTATAAAGATCTTTAACAAATTAAAAAGTCCCCCAAAAATAGGAGAAATTTTCCAAAATCCAAAATTACAACTTGAAAATTTTCAAATTTGAAAACTTTCCAAAATAAAATCTATTTTCTCAAAGCAGTTTTATAAAATAACTAATTGTTTTTTGGGATACTAAAAACTAAAAACACAAAGCCTTATTTATAGGACTCATGAATGGTGTCTTCTTAGCTCCCAACCGATGGGGCCTAAAAGAACCACATCCAAATTTAACAATCTTCACCTTGGTGACCAAGGCCCACATCGTTAGTGCCTCTAAACTAAAATTTTTAAACTGGCGAAATAATGACCAAATCTAAACAATGCTTGAATTTGGTCGAAATCACCACCTTGGTCATCACAACATACATTAAACTACCAACTATATTTGAATAACGAACCATCGATATATACTCACGTTCCTCATCAATACTAGGAGATAAACCTGCACTTAATTTGAAATGAGAAGCCAGTGGAATACTCACAGGTTTTGATTGTTCTGCATGCCAAAACGCTATAGTATCTTCTTCAGATATTTTTCTGAGACAACTAAACCTTATCTCTCTTTCGATCTCTACTTATATCCATGCCGAGAATCTTTTTAGTTTCACCCAAATCTTTCATTTCAATCTCTTGATTCAACTGAGCTTTCAACTTTTCAATCTCTTCTTGGCTCATTATAGCTATCAGCATGTCATCCACATACCAGAGTAGATAAATGAAAGACTCATCATATAGCTTGCGAAAATACACATAGTGATCAAATTTGTTTCTAGTGTACTTTAACCCTATCATAGACCGATCGAATTGCTTGTACCACTGACTTGAAGATTGCTTCAATTCGTAACGATTTCTTCAATTTACTAACCCAATTTTTTTTTGTCCAGCAACCTTGAATCCATCTGGCTGAGTCATATAAATTTTCTCTTCCAAATCACCATGTAAAAGTATGATTTTCACATTAAATTGAACTAGTTCCAAATCAAACTGTGCTACTAAGACTAATGAATCCGAATGGAAGAATGTTTAACAACTGGAGAAAATACCTCATTATAATCAACTCCTTTCTCCTGAGTGTAGTCTTTCGCCACTAATCTTGCCTTGTAGCGAACATTATTCTTATCAGGAAATCCTTCTTTATTTACAAATACTCATTTGCACCCAATTGCCTTCTTACCTTTAGGTACTTGAGCTAACTCCCAAATTTGAATTTTCTGAAAAGACTGGATCTCTTCATTCATTGCTCTCTTCCACTCCTCATCTTCTGAACTTCTAATTACTTCTCTATAGGTGGAAGTAACATCATCTATAATTGAAAGTACATAGGTCACCACTGTATCAAGGAAACAAGCAGGTTTCTTAATTTATCGACGTGGCCTACCATGTGCAATTGAGCTTGGTGTTATGGACGTTCTTGGGTTGAAACCTTTTCCTCTTTTTCTTCAGCATCCTCCTCTGCCACTGGACAGTCAACATAAACTGTGTCAATTTTGGCTTTTCAAACTCCACTTATTACAGAGCACTCTCCACTTAGTACTGAACATTACTGGTCTTCTTCTCTTTTCCATAATTGCTAAGTGTCACATTTTTCGACATGACAGACTCATCAATGGTAACATTTCTGCTAAAAATGATTTTCATCGAATTTGGACACCAAAGGCAATATCTTTTCACACCCGAGCTTATTCCCATGAACAATGCTTTCTTGGCTCTTGGATCCAACTTAGACTTCTTTACATGATAATAAGTAGTGGAACCAAACATATGAAAAGAATCATAATCATAAGCAGGTTTTTCAGACCATATCTCAATCGGTGTCTTGCCTAAAATCGCAGCTGATCGTAATTGATTAATGAGATGACACGCATAAGTCACTGTCTCAACCTAAAATCTCTTGCTTAACCTAGCATTAAGAAATATACACCGAACCTTCTCCAGTAAAGTCCGGTTCATGCGTTCTGCCACCCCATTTTGCTGTGGTGAATCTGTATTGGTGAAGTGTCGAACAATACCTTCATCTTGGCAAACTTTTAGAAACGGATCACTTTTATACTTAGCACCATTGTCTGATCTGAGCTTCTTTATCTTCCTACCCATCTGAGTCACAATCATCTTTTTTCATTTCAAAAAAATTTCCAACACTTCATCTTTAGTCTTCATCTGATACACCTAAACTCTTCTAAAGTAATCATCAATAAAAGTAACAAACTAATGCACAAATAAGGTATTCTAGTAGAACCCCAAACATTAGAGTGAACATAGTCTAAAATACCTTTAGTATTATGGATAGTGATGAGTATCATATATTGTATTTTTCCTCCCATACTTTATCTATTTTTGTATATAAATAAATGCTACTCGGGTATTTTTAGTATTTTTTGCAGATAATCCGATTTATACAAGGAGATGGCATGAAATCAGATTTGGAGTAGGAAATCAAAGTCAAAAGTTTCTAAAGTGGGCGAGACTACAAGATTAAATTACTGCAGAGGGTTAAAGTCAAATACAGTCAAGCAAATAAAGAATAAAAGACAAGATACTTCTGTAGAAGAAACTTCAGGCCAATTGGGCTTTGTTTAGCCGCCAATTGGCGGTTTCTACCGCTGAATAGAGGCCAAACAGTGGCCGTTCCAGAGGGATTTTCTTCGAGAACTTAATTGTAAATTTGTAGTTTTTTTGGTTCTGCTAGAGTTAGGGTTTGATTTCCGAGATCTATATATTGGCCGATCCTTGTATTTTGACCAGATGCTAGAATTTTGTACTCGTTTTTCTGATTAATAAAACTAGGGTTTTTGATAAAGGTTGACGGCCACAACACCGTGTTCCAGAGATAAACCATTGTTCTTGAGATTTTTACTTGCTGTCTAGATAGATTTAATCGCTTTCTAATTTAGGTTTTACTGCTTTCTAGATTAGGGTTTATCATATTCATGAATAAAAATTTGATCTTGCTTAGTAAAATTATGAGTAGCTAATTAGTTTAGCTTTAGGATGTAGATGAAGCTGAGATCCGCTATGTAATTGCTCTATAGTACTTTCTTCTTAAATAAAATTAATAAAGACATGATTTTTCAATAAAAAAATTAAAATACAAGAACTCGAAGATTAGGACTTTGATAGGTTATACTTGAATTAGAGTTCTTGATAACCTATGCTTAGTTAGGATTTGGGGTTGCTGGTTTTATCTTTTTCTTTGAATTATCTAAAAGATTTATTTTGTTTTTATAAGAAGTAGCATTTTTGATGAGTTATACTTGCACAACACTTGATAGCTCATGCTTAGGGCACTTTAAGTAAAAAGTAAACTAAAAAGATCGAATTTTTATGATAGAAGAAAATAATAGAAGTAAGAACATGGTTAGAAATTAGTGGATTCTAGATCTTAGGCTATTTAGATTAATTCAAGTTCAAACTAGAATTTTTGGTTAGTCCGTTAGACTGAGGAAAGAGTAAGGAACGTAAAAATACCTTAGATCCCTGTGAGACGACATGTACAGTGCTACAACGATACTGTGCGCTTACAGTAAATATATCACATCAAGTTTTTGGCGCCGTTGCCGGGAATCGACGGTGTTTTTCTTGCTTTTTCTAGCGTTTTTACGGGTTAACAGTGTGTGTGAGTGTGCAGAAAACAGAAATTGCAGATACAGGAAGATTTAAAGGATTGGAAGAGCCTCTGGACCAAGTGGAAAAAATAGCAGAAATCAAATTCACTAGTTTAGCCGCTATTCAGCAGCTAAAACCGCTATTTGGCGGCCCAAAAGGTACTTTCTGAATCCATATTTTCTCAGATTCTGTAGTTTTGTTTCCTAGTTCTATAGAAAAAAAAAAAAAAAAAATTTAGGAACAGTAGAAATCACATTTTTATTTGATCATATCTATTCCACCGTTTTATCGCTCCACCACACCCCACTTCTTGCATTAGTTTAGGAAGTTCAGGCATACACTCACGTCGCTGGTTCATGCCACATTGGACCCGTGATCAATTTGGTCGACTTGTGAGATCAGATTTGTTCATGAGAGACAAGATGGACCAGCCGATCCCGATCCTTCAGGATCGATGTTACCCGTTGCATACATCATTACCATCATGCATCAAACTTCAACACGTAGCAGGTAATCACTATAAATTGAAACCGCAGTACATTAGTATGCTTCCTATATTCACTGGTTCTGATTCAGAAGATGCATATCACTTTATCAGTGAATTTCAAGAAGTATGCGTAATGATTAAACTGTAAAATTTATCGGAGGACGCAATTAAGCTCCGCTTTATCCCTTTTGCACTTAAGGATAATACCAAGAAGTGGTTGTACAATATGCCTACTGATTCAATCACTACTTGGGTTGAATTCGTTATAGTGTTTCTCAAGAAGTATTATCCTACGCACAAGATTGTAAGAATCATTAAATTAATCAATTCAGTCAAGTGCCAGGAGAACCCTTCTGGAAATACTTAGAACGGTTTAAGGATTTATTAGCTCAGTGCCCCCACCATGCGATAGAAAAGTGGCGGTTGTGTCAAATCATATACGAAGGACTTAATTACACATCCAAAACTTTTCTGGAATCCATGTGTCAAGGGGAGTTTATGAGGAAAAACGAGGATGAAACATGAGACTTTCTTGAGGACCTATCATGGAAGACCATGCAGTGGGAGAGTCCTGCTAAGAAGTCTAGTGTATCAACTTCTTCACATAAGGGTGGGATTCATAGCGTCGACAGCTCTATAGCTGCTGAAGCAAAGATCACAGCCCTTATGAGAAGAATTGAGGCACTGGATACTCCTAGTGCTCCACCAGTGGGTCAAGTGAATCAACTCCAAAGTCCCACATGCTTTAATTGCGGAACTCCCAGTCACGTTATGGAGGAGTGTCCATTGTTAGTAAATCCTATGGGTCCCACACTTGAGCAAGCTAACGCCATGTATCAAAGACCCGTTAATAATCCATATGCTTCGATATACAATCCTGGCTGGAGGAGCCATCCAAATCTCTCATGGGGTCAAGGGCAATATCAGGGAGCCCCGAACTCTAACATGCAGCCTCCAGCTACTGGTCAGTTCCCAAGACCAAATATGGGTGCTTATTAACACCAAATGCTTCAAACTATGGGAACAACCAGAATAGACCACATGTACAAAACCACTCATATCCACAACAAGGGTCTAATAATGATCAAGAAAAGCGACTTCAATCACTTGAGAAGAATGTTGAAAATCTTCTCAAGTCTCAGTCCAACCTTGACACATACATGCAAAATCTTATGAAAGTGTCAACTGATTTTATTCAAAGAACATATCAGCACCTGCTCTGAACTCTCAATCTATTAAGAATGTAGAGTAGCAGGTTGGACAACTAGCAAATCAAATGAGTGAACGTGGAAAGGGCACTTTTCCAAGTCAACCCATAAAAAATCCTAATGCCAGTTCCTCAAATTTGAATCAGTCGCATGACAACCAAATTAATGCCATTCACACCTTCGATCTGGCAAACTGGTTGACAATTACGTAGCCATGCCACCTGATTCCACTCCTATTGCACGGCAAGCTACACTCCCTGATACCACGATTCCATCATCACCTCATGATTCATCATCATCATCATCATCCCACGATCTACCAACTAGCACGACAGAAGAATCTGATCCTTCTAAATTTGATCCTCCTATTGACCATACTTATAAGCCAAAGGCTCCCTATCCAAATCGATTGAAGAAAAATTCTCCTCAGGTGGAGCACATTCTTGAGTTATTCAAGCAAGTTAAGATCAATGTTCCTCTTCTTGATGCGATCCAACAAGTACATGCTTATGCAAAATTCTTAAAGTATTCATGCACAAAGAAGAGAACAACCAATGTTCCAAAGAAAGACTTCCTAGCTGCTAACATATCTAGCATCCTCTCTCAGTCAGCACACGTAAAGTATAAAGACCCTGGAAGTCCTACTGTCTCCTGCACTATAGGGACTACAGTGATTGACAGGGCTTTACTAGATTTAGGAGCAAGTGTCAACTTGCTTTCTTATTCAGTGTACCAGCAGTTAGGACTGGGAGAGTTGAGACCTACAAGGATTACGTTACAGCTAGCTGATAGATCTGTGAAGACACCTATGGGAGAGATTGAGGATGTCTTGATTAAGATTGGAGAGTTTATGTTCCCAGTTGATTTCATAGTTCTCGAGACTCAACCTGTGGTGAATCCACACCATTGTATCCTAGTTATTTTGGGACGTCCATTCTTGGCCACTTGTAATGCTGCTATTAATTGCCGGAGTAGATCGATGAGACTTTCCTTTGGAAATATGACACTTGACTTGAATATATTCAATCTAGGGCGCCAACCAAGTGATCCACATAATGAGCTCCTAGAAGTGAATATGATCCAAGGGTTGTCCAGTGAACACCAAGAGGATAAATTCTTTGATGAGCTGAATGGTTTAGTTAATGAGAATGTATTCTTGGAGACGCTCGATGAATCATCTAATTATATGTCTTCCACTCAATGGAAACCTCCACCTGAGCCATTGATGACTGAACCACGAGTTCAGTTATGGACATCTATTGAGTGTCCACCTGAGCTTGAGATGAAGACCCTTCCGAGTCATCTCAAGTACGCTTTCTTGGGAGAACACGACACATTACAAGTCATTATCTCTGCAGAATTGACTGACGCTCAGGAGGAAAAACTCATATCAGTGTTGAATGCACATAGGAAGCCATAGGCTGGAGTATGGCCGATATTAAGGGGATAAGTCCTTCTATAGTGCAGCATAGAATTCATTTACTAGATAATGCATGACCTACAAGAGATCCTCAGCATAGGTTGAATCCGGTAATGAAAGAAACTGTGAGAAGGATATTCTTAAGAGTCTTGACAATGGGATCATCTATCCTATCTCTGATAGTGCATAGGTAAGCCCAGTTCAAGTAGTGCCTAAGAAGTCCGGAATCACTGTAGTGAAGAACGATGAAAATGAGCTTATCCCGATGCGTTTGCAGACAGAATGACGAGTCTGCATTGATTATAGAAAGCTTAATGCTGCAACTAGGAAGGACCACTTCCCCTTACCATTTATTGATCAGATGTTAGAACGGTTGGCCGGACATGAGTTCTATTATTTTTTAGATGGATACTCTGGCTACAACCAAATTCCCATCGCTCCGAAGGATCAAGAAAAGACCACGTTCACATGTCCATTTGGCACCTTTGCATATAGACGCATGCCTTTTGGGTTATGCAATGCACCTGCCACGTTCTAAAGATGCATGGTAAGTATTTTCTCTGATATGGTTGAACGATTTCTTGAAATTTTCATGAATGATTTTTCTAGCTTCGGAGATTCATTCCAAGAGTGTCTAGATCATTTAGAGTTAGTTCTCACGCATTGTCATGAGAAGCATTTGACACTCAATTGGGAAAAATGCTATTTTATGGTCAAAAATGGCATAGTGCTAGGGCATGTCATCTCGAAGAATGGTATCGAGGTTGACAAAGCCAAGATAGACCTCATCAATAATCTGCCACCTCCGCGATCAGTGAAAGATATACGATCCTTCCTTGGTCATGCTGGTTTTTATTGAAGATTTATCAAAGACTTTAGCAAAATTGCTAGGCCTTTGACACATCTACTAGCCAAAGAAGTACCATTCAATTTCACACCTGATTGTCTAAGAGCATTTGAGTAGCTCAAGAAGGCGCTGACCACCACTCCTATTATTCATGCGTCAGACTGGAGCTTACCCTTCGAGCTCATGTGTGATGCATCTGATTACGCTATTGGTGCCGTCCTTGGTCAACGTATTAATAAGCAGTCACATGTGATTTACTATGCAAGTAGGACACTCAATGACGCCCAGTTGAATTACTCTACCACAGAGAAAGAGCTTCTGGCAGTCATCTTTACACTTGAGAAGTTTCGTTCCTACTTGATTGGATCACGAATTATAGTGTACACTGATCATGCTGCTTTAAAATACTTGTTAACCAAGAAAGATGCAAAAGCAAGGCTTATTCGATGGATCCTCTTGCTACAAGAGTTTGATCTTGAGATATTAGACAAGAAAGGTGTTGATAATTCAGTAGCTGATCACTTGTCTCGTCTGCCCAACGCTCCAACTAATTCGTGCCCCATAAACGAATCATTTCCTGACGAGCAACTGTTTGCATTGATGCATGAACCATGGTTTGTTGACATTGTGAACTATCTTGTGACTAAGGAGATTCCGTCCCATTGGTCCAAGTAAGATCGATATAGATTCTTGCCCCAAGTAAAATTCTTTTACTGGGATGAACCATATCTCTTCAAATGTTGTCCAGACCAGATCATACGTCGATACATACCTAACGATGAGATACAAAGTGTCCTCTCTTTTTGTCATGATTTAGCTTGTGGAGGACACTTTGGTCCCAGGCAAACGGCTGAAAAGGTATTGTAGAGTGGTTTCTATTGGCCAACTCTTTTCAAAGACGCCGTGCAATATTGTAAAGCATGCATACGATGCCAATTCGTAGGCAAAATTTCATGGCGCAATATGATGCCTCTGCAACCCATCCTTGAGGTCGAAATCTTTGATGTATGGGGTATAGATTTTATGGGACCGTTACCCAACTCGTTTGGAAACCAATACATATTAGTCACTGTCGATTATATTTCCAAATGGGTAGAGGCAATAGCCGCAAAATCGAATGACAACAAAGTCGTTGTCAAGTTCTTGAAAGAGAATATCTTTTCTCGATTTGGCGTTCCTCGAGCTATTATTAGTGATAACGGTACTCATTTTACCAACCGGTCATTTGAGGCGCTTATGCGGAAATATTCCATTACCAACAAATTAGCTACACCGTATCATCCGCAAACTAGTGGGCAAGTGAAAGTTTCCAATCGCCAAATCAAACTGATTTTGGAGAAGACAGTAAATCATAAAAGAAAAGATTGGTCTTGTAAACTAGCGGATGCATTATGGGCCTACCGTACCGCTTACAAGACTAATCTAGGCAGGTCTCCATATCATTTGATATTTGAAAAAGCGTGTCATTTACCGGTGGAGTTTTAGCATAAGGTTTTATGGGCAATCAAATTTCTAAATTTTGAGCTCGAAAAAGCTGGCGAGCAACGGAAACTACAACTGAATGAGCTTGATGAGATTAGATGGGATGCATATGATAGTGCTAAGATTTATAAAGAGAAAACTAAAGTATTTCATGACAAAGCGATCATTTGCAAGTCATTTGCACCTGGACAAAAGGTTCTCTTATATAATTCGAGGTTACATTTATTTTCCGGAAAATTGAGGTCGAGATGGAGTTGACCGTACATAGTATGGACGGTGCACCATCACGGTGCAATTGATCTCGAGGATCCTAAAAATGGTAGTTTATTCAAAGTAAACAGTCACCGATTAAAACCATTTTTAGAACCTCGAGTAAGCGATAACGTGGAGGTCGTGACACTTCACGATCCAATTTATGCGTAAAGGCATGTAGTCATTTGTATAATAGCATGTATATTATGTTACTAATATGATACAGGGTTTTAAATCAAAATTAGGGAAAGATGAGGAGCTGACTATAATTTTCCATCCCTATATAAACCCAAGCAGCCTTCTTCTTCCCCAAATCCATTCTTCCAAAACCCTAGCTGCCCCCCTCCCTTCCCCACTTCCTCCTTTGGTTTTTACTTCTCTCTTTGCAGGACAGTGTAGGATCTTCAATATTTTCTCTGATCAATAGTACTCCAAAGATCCATCTCACTAGAATAAATACTCTTCCCGAAGCTCTCGGCCAACTGTGAAGACCAAGCCGCGAAATAGAGGCTTTCACCGCCATTCAGCGGCCATTTTTTGGATTTTTCCCTGAAACTTCAGGGCAGGTACTCTTCTTCTCTTCTCTGTTTACTGGTTTGATCAGATTTCAAATTTGTATTTACAGTATGATATAATGGGTAGATTTGCTTGTGAGAAGTTTTTCGGCGAAATTTTTGCGGCATTTAGTGTTTATTTTGCCGCTGCGATCGAAACTCTGGGTTGGAATTACCTCATATATTCACCTAATGCATTCTACATCTCAGAGTTGGTGGAGGAATTTTATGCGAGTTTTGCAAAATCCGATATTTCGGACGATCGTAAAACCATAAACCTCCATTGGCGCGGCCAATTATATGAAATGCACGCAGTGGCCATCTCGGCTTCTACGGGTATCCTCCTTCACACCGGGAATCACACTCCCGGTAGGATTGAGAATTATCTTATACGGATGGGCCCAAACTGCAAAATAACACATGATAAAGGGATCAGCAGCAAGACACTCTATCACAATATTCATGCAACTTGCCACGGGTCAACACTAATATTATGGGCATTACACATATGTCATCTTTTTACACGCCCACACTGTATGTTGTTGATTGTATTATGCGTCAAGATACTCACTTCTGTATGTGCACACAGCTACTCGACACTATTATTGATGCTAAGATACGGTCGAGGACTAGTTTGCCTCTGCCATGTTTAATTACACAGATGTGTCGCAAGTTTATTTCTAGTGCCGAATTTGACGCATACGCACCCTCACGCGTGTTTATCGCTACCGAATATATTTCAGTGACATATCATGCTGCTGTTCCAGAAGATTGGAACAGACATGCTAATAACGAGAATATATATGCCACTGACTTGACACAAGAGGAGGCAGATGATGCCTTCTTTGACCAAGACATGCCAGCTGATCCCACTAAGCAAATCAATATTGTCTGGCAAGTTCTTGGACAAATTTGGCGCCGGTTGAAACAAATTGATAGGGGTGAGTTTTCTACGACACGAGCACGTCCTGCACCCGGTGAGTCTAGTAGAAGGCAAAGAGGACGACACCAATGATTTGTGTATGAGGGCATACACAAATTTAGGTGTGGGGGAGTGTATTAGGAGATTTTTATTTTTTTAGGATTTTTAGGATTTTATTTTTATTTTTATTTTTAGGTTTTTGGGTTTCTTTATTTTACACTTTGGGTAGTTTTTAGGGTGACCAGCAAAAAAATGAATGAAAAAAAAACTAAAAAAATGAAAAGAAAAATAAAACTAAAAAAAACACAAAAAAAATATGAAAAAAAAATTTGTTTTCATCAATAGATCAAACTAATTACTGATAAAGGAACAAATTTAGATTAGAAATTGGATATGAGAGTAGATTGGACGATACACTTTGAATTTTATGAAAAAAGATTAAAATCCAAAAAATAAATATCGCTAACAGTAGTTTTGAGGCAAGTATACATCGATTTTTCACTTCACAATAGTTTCTAGGTTAAGGACAAAGATGATAACGATTGAGTAAGTCTTCTCTCTCTAAAAAAAAAAAAAAAGAGTGATAATATAATGTGGTGCGCTTGGTATTAAGGCAATAGCCACGAGAGTGAATAAAGAGTATGATCCAAGTAATCGGGTATTTTGCGCCTAAGTAAGCGTGAATATTCGCATGAAAGGTGAAATATTCTCAAAAAAAGAAAAAGAAAAGAGTATGAACTAAGTAATCGGGTTACGCCTAAGTAAGCGTAAATATTCGCATGAAAGGTGAAATATTCTTAAAATAAATAAATAAATAAATAAAATAACAAAAAAAGAAAGAAAAAAAGAGAGAAGAAAAAATTTTTTTTGAGAGAGGAGATGAATCATGAGTTAGAGTTGGAGTCCAAGGCTGAAATAAACTATCACAAGTGCACGTAGTTGTATAGGAGCCAATGAATTATCTGTTAGTAGTTATTGAAGGATATGATTTAAATTTTTTATTAAAGTGATTAGTGTATCTGATATGATACTCAATTTGAAAATTGATAATCTAAATGCGCTCTTGAGTTTGTATATTAATGAGATTAATTGATGAAATATTATAAAAAAAAATTTCGTTCTTTCTTTTATATAAAATTTTTATTTTTCTTGATTTTTGGTTATCCTTATTTTTCTTTTCTTTATTCCTTAATCTATTTTCTTCTTGAATTTTGTGGGTATATTCACTGCAAACCCTCACGAGACACAACTCATCTATTAGGGCAACCTAGGGGTTTAAAGGCTTGTTGCACGTGCTAAGTGCAATCACGATTCCTGCGAAAGTGAGTTAGGATTTTTATTTTTCTTTTTAGGTTTAGGTTTTGCTCGAGAACTAGCAAAAGATAGGTGTGGGGTTATGATGAGTATCATATATTGTATTTTTCCTCCCATACTTTATCTATTTTTGTATATAAATATATGCTACTCGGGTATTTTTAGTGTCTTTTGCAGGTAATCCTATTTATACAAGGAGATGGTATGAAATCAGATTTGGAGTAGGAAATCAAAGTAAAAAGTTTCTAAAGTGGGCGAGACTACAAGATTAAATTACTTCAGAGGGTAAAAGTCAAATACAGTTAAGCAAATAAAGAGTACAAGACAAGATACTTCTGTAGAAGAAACTTCAGGCCAATTGGGCTTTGTTTAGCCGCCAATTGGCTGTTTCTACCGCGAAATAGCGGCCAAACAGTGGCTGTTCCAGAGGGATTTTCTTTGAGGCTTAATTGTAAATTTGTAGTTTTTTTGGTTCTGCTAGAATTAGGGTTTTATTTTCGAGACCTATATATTGGCCGATCCTTGTATTTTGACTAGATGCTGGAATTTTGTGCTCGCTTTTCTGATTAATAAAGCTAGGGTTTTTGCTGAAGGTTGACGGCCACAACACCGTGTTCCAGAGGTAAACCATTGTTCCTGAGATTTTTACTTGCTTTCTAGATGGATTTAATCGCTTTCTAGTTTAAGTTTTACTGCTTTCTAGATTAGGATTTATCATATTAATGAATAAAAATTTGATCTTGCTTAGTAAAATTATGAGTAGCTAATTAGTTTAGCTCTAGAATATAGATGAAGCTAAGATCCGCCATGTAATTGCTCTCTAGTACTTTCTTAAATAAAATTAATAAAAACATGATTTTTCAATAAAAAGATTAAAATACAAGAACTAGAAGATTAGGACTTTGATAGTTTATACTTGAATTAGAGTTCTTGATAACCTATGCTTAGTTAGGGTTTGGGGTTGCTGGTTTTATCTTTTTCTTTGAATTATATAAAAGATTTAGTTTGTTTTTATAAGAAGTAGCATTTTTGATGAGTTATACTTGCACAACACTTGATAGCTCATACTTAGGGCACTTTAAGTAAAAAGTAAACTAAAAAGATCAAATTTTTATGATAAAATAAAATAATAGAAGTAAGAACATGGTTGGAAATTAGTGGATTCTAGATCCTGGGCTATTTAGATTAATTCAAGTTCAAACTAGAATTTTTGGTTAGTCCGTTAACTAAGGAAAGAGTAAGGAATGCAAAAACACCTTAGATCCCTGTAAGACGACCTGTACAGCGCTATAACGATATTGTGCGATTGCAGTAAATATATCACATCAGATAGCAGTGTCAAACTTTACTCTTATCTTCTTTTCCATGACACAATATTCACAGAAATCCAATTTAGAGTTTTTTGCACCTTTTAGTAACCCTTTCTTTACTAAATTTTTCAAAGCTTCCATACCTGCATGACCAAGTCGCATGTGCTATAACATAATTGTTTTTGCATCTTCATTATCTTTAGAGACTGTAGTTGCAAATCAAATAACTGTACTATCCTGAAAGTAGTATAAGTTATTCTTCCTCATACCTTTCATCACCACAAGTGCGCCTGAAGTGACTTTGAGAACTCTTTTTTGGATAGATATAGCAAAATCTATTGCTTCCATTTCTCCCAAAGAGATGAGATTCTTCTTCAAATCCGATACATATCAAACATCTATCAAAACTCTGGTTGATCCATCATGATTTTTTAAATGGATTGAACCTATTCCAATTGTCTTGCAAGAGTTGTCGTTACCCATAAAAATAACTCCTCCATCAAACTATTCAAAATTGAAAAACCACTCCTTGTGAGCATATATATGATAGGTATATTCAGAATCCAAAATCCTCTCATCAGAATGAGAAACAAAAAGTAGACTAACCAATGCAAAATCTGAGTCATCATCTTCACACTTGTCTATATATGCATCAAAATAAGCTTTGCCCTTATTTTTTATTTTCAACTTTAGACAATCTTTCTTCCAATGCTCTTTCTTATGACAAAAAACACATTCGTTTTTATCAAGTCTGCCTCTTGATTGGGATCTATCTTTTTTATTGGATTTACGACTTTGAGATCGGCCTCTGGTATCATAAGTCTCAGTTGTATTATACCCATACTCTTTATGATTTTTCTTCTTGATTTCAGAATTGTACAATGCATTGTATATTTCATTAAAAGTCAGCTTATCCTTACCACGAAAGAGAGTAGTGATAAGGTGATCATACTCATCAAGAAGAGAGGCCAATAAGAATAAAGCCTTATCTTTTTTCAACTGTCTCATCTAAATTTAACAAATCTACTATTAATTTATTAAAAGTAGCAATGTGATCATTGATGGACATACTAGTTGATGCTGGAATCGGAACAATTTCTTCTTCAAATAGAGCTGATTCTCACTGCTCTTCTTCATAAATTTATTCTCCAGCTCATTCCACATCTTACTTGCAGACGTTTCTTTCATGAACGGATACTTCTATTCGATCTTGTGAGACAAGATCGAATGGTACCATATACTTGGCGATTGATTCTTTTCCATTCTTTATCAGTCATCTTCTCTGGCTTCTCGTCTTCCAGAGCACCATCTAACTCTTAATGATAAAGAATATCCAAAATCTCGCACTACCACATACCGAAGTTGTTATGGCCATCAAACTTTTCAGCTTCGAACTTTACATTAGTCACAGTAACCTTAGCCAGTGTAGACGAAAAAACTTTTGCCATTTTTCAATAATTTGTCAAGGTCGAGCCTTTGGCTTTGATACCACTTGTTGCGGAAAGTAGATATCTTATCTACACAAATAGGCACCTAAAATAGTACCAAACCAGAACTAATGATAGAGAATAAAAAAACTAATACAAATAAGAGAATACATAAATTTAACGAGATTCGGTAAATATTACTTATGTTCTCGGGCGCCAACGATTAATCCACTATCACCAAACTTTCAAATTATAAAGATTTCTAACAAATTGGAAAGTCCCCCAAATATAAGAGAATTTTTCAAAACCCAATGTTACAACTTGAAATTTTTCAAATTTGAAAACTTATCAAAATAAAACTTGTTTTTTCACGACAGTTTTATAAAACAACTAATTGTTTTTTGGGATACTAAAATCCAAAAACCTAAGGCCCTATTTATAGGACTCATGAGTGGTGTCGCCTTGGCTCCCAACCGATGTGAGACTAAAAGAGCCGCACCCAAATTCAACAAACACTACATGATACTTAGCCACATTTCAATATTAAGTTCCACAAATAGGTTATATCTGTTAATTATTTATAATTTAGGGTTCGTCTAGCAACACTTAGTAGTGCAACATTGTTCAGCGCCAAAAGTTCAGGCTGGGTCCTGAACATACATGGGTACTTTACGATATCGGAAATTAAGATGCCATCTTATCAATTATTTAGTTTCAAATGCTAACATAAACGTAAATGAGACTTGTTTATTATACATATTACTTATATATTGTTGTACATGAATATACATGGTTTATATTTATATTAGTATCCATGTGACATGACTAATACCCAAATAAGCACGTTTACGGATACTTATGCAATATTGGGACCTACAATTGTCAAGTTGTAGAACTATTCTTTACATATTCCATGGGTATGTATTTGCATTTATTGTTATGCAGGGTCAAATCCCCTATAGACAAATCTTGAAGACCATTTTTCTAATCTATATGGAAGATAATTAAAGTATAGATAGAACATCAGTCAGATTTTCTATAATATGTGTCACCCTAGATTTGAATGTTTGACATGCACATTAGAGTATTACTATGATTAAAATAACTATTAATAAATACTTAATTAATAAACTAATCTACATTCTTATATGAAATAATTTGCATCATTCTCCCTCATAATACTTAAGTATGTCTATTTGAGTATGTCTATTTGTGTTACTTCGTACTCTTTATTTTTTGCATTGTTTTTATTTTAGCTACTATCTGATGATCTGGATGTGTCTGTCCATTTTTTGAGATGGAACCATAGATCAGACTTACGATGATAATGTATACCTTTTAGTGATAGCTGAGGACCCACAGATGTTTTCTCTTATTCTTCCTTTTAATGAATTATCATGTAATTAAAGGACCCCTTTTGATTAGGTACAAGGTTACTTAAATTTATTTCTCTACTTCCACAGTAATGATGTAATAAGTTTTATAGAGCAATAATTTTTTTGTTAATTTAATTGTTTTTACTATTTTTTGATTGTGATAACTATGACTAATATATTACTAGGCTCAGTATGTTTCTAGGGAAGACGTTATCGATCAGCATTTCTGATTCAGATTCTGAATAGGAAGTATTACAACAGAGTACATTACCAACCGAATGCTTTAAGAAATAGAGTTGGCATGAGGGAGGTCAAAATTTTAATTATAATTTGAAACAAGAGTCGAGCTGACAAAAATAAATAATATGAATATTTGCTACACATATATGAAAAACTACATTATCCATTAAGACGAACTTTAAATAAACTAACAGATCCACTAGTAAAGAAAAAAAAAATGTGATCTAGAAGATGGAGTAGAGAACAATACTAACTAACATCGGGAAACATAACAAGCATAGGATAAATCTGGACTAATGCCCTGACACACTAATGTGTTGCTCCCAAGATCTGCACTCTAACCCTCCTCCTCAAACTACTGTTGGTCGATCCTAGTCCTCGCCATGTGATCACGTAATGATTGTGCCTGCCGAGGTCCAAGGTACTAGAAAGTGGCAGAATGAATCGGATCAAGTGGCAGCTCCAGATGGCTACAATCAACTCTAGGATGCTCTTGACAGTTTGATCAGCCTCAATCCCATCTCTAGGAGGCTGGCCTATTCCATAAAGTTTGCATTACTCTTTGGTGTGGCTAGTTTTTGTACCTACTGGGCATCTGTCTCTATAAGTTGTATCGTAGGACCTTGTAGTAAATGCTAGAGTAGCCATCTACTCCTGCAATCTAGAGTTTGGAATCTAAGTGATTAAACCAAATAAGTAGCACTTATAAAAGAAATGGTTGTACCATCATAGTACATTAGATTCGTGCAAGTGGCCATGTCATTTTTAGTCTCAATACAAATCATGTTCTTCCCGAAATATTCATGTCACTATCAGTCATGTATATATAACAGATATTGGTCCATGTTATATTCATATAAATAATGAAAGTAGAATGAAGAAAGAGATGCTTACCATTACCAATAAGTGCACATGCATACTCAGGATCCGATCACACTCACAATTGGTGCTAAACCATATCACCTCTTTAAGAGATTCCTTTCACTTTCTCTAGTATAATACAATAGTGGATAATACTATATTAGGATTATAATCATCACTCGGTAATCCAGTATCATCTACATCGTTGCAATAAGAGATTCATGCTCTTAACAGTTACATAATGCTCATACGGTATGGTTGTTATCTATTGTATAGTTTTCCTTAATTCCCGTATTAATAATACTTAATATCCATGACTAGCCAAGAACATTATGACATTATAATATTCACACTATGTACATGATTATTTACCACGATAATCATTAATCAATAACTAAATCATTTTCAGGCTATTTACATGCATATCCTGAGGATTCTCCACATTAATATTACTGAAGTATCCCTTGATCAAGCATGACATTATGTTTCTAAAATAATCATGTCCCTAACGTTTCAAGTATTCATGTTATCACACAATCGTCATATTACATCTCACGTACAAGTGTTAAATATCATGTTTGGTGTCATTAATAAAGTCATATATTGTGTCCCACGTACCATGTCTATCTTATATAATACCTTTGATTATCATGTTACAATTTTGTTCCATGTGTTATGTAATTAGGTCAATCTTGCAAGCGTTACATGTCACATATAATCAAAACTATGTACATTGTGAATCATATTTAACCAAACATATGCCCATGTTTTACAATTGCACACAGATATCGTTTAATAGATTCCATGATACCACAGTAATCTTATTATCATTCAATTTTTGTATTCCAAACTTTTGACTCACCTGAGCTAATTCCATCGCTCGCTGGCGGTTCCTATCACCAACTGGCAGTGTCTGGTCCATTTTAGCTAGTAGATTTCTACATCAGGTTCCATCCTTCTACAAGATTAACATTTGCCTAAATACTTATGTGTAAGATCTTTGGTAATTTCTAGCATTATTTCCTAATATATATTGTAAAACTGTTACACCGTAATTTTCTATTTAATTAATTTATTTTATATTCATTTTTTTACAGGCAACTAACTATGCAAGAACGATCTAAATATTTAATTAAAATATGGAGAAAATTTCTCACTAACACCTAACACAGGAGAATTATTAGCTGGCTGTTCCCTTACTATGATGGATTTTCCACTTACATTCATTAGTATTTTTCAAAATCTAGGTCCATTTTGTGCAATCAAATTATTAACGTGGAATATAGTAAATTTAGAATATAAATTCACTGTAATATTTTAAATTTGATTTCAAAAATCGGATCACTAAATCGTAGAAAATTCCAGTTTCTAGGTTGAACCCGTGATAATTAACATTATGTAAGAATATTTCTCGACTATACT
This sequence comes from Dracaena cambodiana, assembly GCA_036321105.1. Taxonomy (NCBI): domain Eukaryota; kingdom Viridiplantae; phylum Streptophyta; class Magnoliopsida; order Asparagales; family Asparagaceae; genus Dracaena; species Dracaena cambodiana. The sequence goes on along the minus strand of JAYEPQ010000020.1, from coordinate 13,040,417 downwards.
TATTTATAAAAAATATCGTGATCAACAGAGCTCAGGGGTCCCCCAGCCTCTAATGGTCCCCAGTTTTTTTTTTTTTTTTTTTTTTTCTTTCTAGCATCTATACAAAATTATAGGTCTCTATTTCACTTTAAAAAACATCGATCAGTTCTGTAAACAAGTTTGACAATAAAACTTAATGTCTTCATTCAAAATCCGATACTGAATTTATCTCTTTTACTTATCACCTCAATTTATCATACAATATAATAGTCAATAAATTTAACTAAAAACGTTTTAGGGATCACAAAGTTAAGGAGAGAATACTGAATAAATTCTAGGATGCTCGATCAAGATTGGACGGCGAACTGGCATTTCTGGTCAGCTGTTATCGGTCGAATCACGTTTTTACCGTTGAAAATTTTACTGGAAAGTAAATGTCATGCGTAGTTCCCAGTTCCAAAATCAGATGATCACCTATTCCATCATTTTATCTCATTTAATTAATTAAACAAAGAAGAAGAATAATCAAAATTGGAAAAGGGTAAAATTAAGCTACTTGCTTTCGAAAGGAAATTTTGTTAAAGCCCTTGATCTGAAACCCTTCTAGCCTCGGCAGCACTTTGCTTCTTGAGATGAAAGGGATATGGAGTGGACTATCTTGAAGAAGAGAATGAAGGTTTGGTTTTATAATTTTATTTAACATTTAACTAATTCTCTACTTGCCTCATAATCCTCTACAATCCAATTTGCCACACAAACTCTGGTGCAAACAACTCACGTCCCACATATGAGGAGGAGTGCGCTTAAAAGAAAAATGGGAGGGTTGCCCTTTCTTCATTATATATTAAGGACTTTTGAAGACTAGCAAAAAAAAAAAAAAAAGGACTTTTGAAACATTAATATTTTGCCAATTTCAGTTCGGTCAATATTCTTTAAAAAATATATCCAAAAATAGGTATGAATGAGAAAAATGTTAGGAACTTAGACGTATATCTTTCAGACATCTAAAATGAAAAGTAGAAAATATCAAAGACGAAACCATTAAATGATTGGTATTTAGTATTTTCGCTATTTTTTGAACTTTCTTAGAATTTCTTGAGAAAATTCTAAAAATTAGGAATATTATAAAAATGATAACCTTGAAGACATAATTATATTTGGAGTTATACAATTTAAAATAGTTCGACCAAAATTCTTATCGATCCTGGTAACCATAAGTTGGCATAAGATATATATAGAAATATAAAAATTCACTACGCCCCCGTATCAAACCACCATCAATCTGTGTTAAGCATTGGTCAGTCTTGGTCCGATTTTTCTCAGTGTTCACAAAATTGAACCAAACCGAACCGAACCGATTAAGATGGGAACCGAAACCAAATTGAATTAATTTGGTTCAATTTGTTTGGTTAGGCTATTAAGTTCCAACTTTTCGAATAAAACTTGTTTAAATATTATAATTTTAATTATTTTGGTAAGGATATCTCTTCGACATATCCAATGGCTATTAATTTATTATCTATAAATATATATGTATATATGCAGGGACCTATACATACATATTTATATGAATATATAGGTATATATGAATATATGTGTATATATGATTTTTAAATAATTCGTTCGGTTCGGTTCGATTTGGTTTCGGATTTTAAAGCTTGAAACTAAAAACCAACTGAATATTTCGGTTCGGTTCGGTTTTGCTTATTTGGGTCGGTTTCAATCGAATTAATCGAACTTTGCTCATCCCTATACTATCAATACTTGGGTTCCTTGGATTGATACAATCAGTATGGAGTGTACTGACTCGGGAAGTTGCCTGGTTTGGGGTGCTACAAAACCTCAATTGGGAAAATAAACCATGTCAGGTGATATAGGCAGATGATATATTGGGGTTATATAAAGTGATATTGCAAATATAAGTGGATATGTGTACAAAATAAATGCCCCTTGTTAATGTATTGTCATGGCTGATCCAAAAAATAATGTCATGGAGGGATATATCTGCTATATTGGGTATATTTAGTACGATGCTAGCTAATGGGGAACTGAAAGAATGAGATAATACTGGCTGCAAATTAAGTACACAACTCTCATCATCTGCGCCCTTTATCCACGATACGGAGTGAATTCAAGTCGAAGAGCGTATCTCAAGACAATCATGTCCAACAATTAGTTTATGAATGTGATGCTAGCTATCTGTAGTCTTCGTACTGGCTAAGTGCTCATTCATTTTCTTTTGTAGTGGAAGCCAAAGGTCTGCACGGGATACTCCTTCATGGAATCTTTGTCAGACAGGCGCTTATCTAGGTTTTGTTTGCAGTGAAGTGGTGGCTCAAAAGTTTAGATGTCAAAGGAGTGGATTTTGGGATTCTTGTGGATCTCATGTTCCTTGTCTGCATTTGTCGAACTGGAGCTGTCATAGCTTGTTCTGAATCTTTAATTGTTTAACTTCGCACTCAACATGCTGGAGTCCTAGTAGGACTCATCCTCTTGGGCAGAAAGGATGAAATGAGCTTTACGAATGGTTGGCAAATCGTGATATAATATTAAGCTTAACCATACAGAAAGTAAGTCTTGAAGTTGTGATCGCCCTGTGTCTAATGTATGCGTGGTTACCAACTCTCCAATTTCCTCAAGAGTGTCTTTGGTTTTCCCTGTAAAAAAGACATCCGCCGACAAAATAATTTACTTCCACTGTATATAATTTTAAAACTCATGCAAGAGGTCACCAAACAAACTAACGTCATGCATTTCTTCCCTGTTTATCATATGCTTACAAAATAAATTATATTTTAACTGTGTATCTTTATTAAACCAATAACTATGCTTTGTATGCAACCTCTCTAGTATCTAGGGATGGGAATAGGTAGGTCCAAAGGTCAGTTTTTGGCATGTTCTACTCAAAATTTTAATTTTAAAAACAAAAAATTATTTTTCTAATTTAAAATTTTGAAGAGAGTGCACAAAAAATTAGCCCATTGACACACCCATTATCCTCCCTACCTATACTGTACCTATAATGTTTCATGTGACGCTCGGTGTTCTACGTGATTTCTAAGTTCTTACCTCATCTATTTCTTATAGTTCATAATCAATAATCATCTGGCTATTGAGGTAGAATTAGATAAGAGTGTTGAAATAGGATTATTTATATTCAGTACCATGGTTATATCTGTGTGTGGATTGTGCTTATTCTTGTGTTTAGTATTGTATTTTGAAGTCTACATATGTTGACCCTTGGGTAATTAGTTTATTGAGCAATATATTTAAGTTTTCTCTAATCTTAGCATGGTATCAAGTTAAATCATAACTCAAAAGTTAATCTTACGGCTGCATCTTTACACCAATGCTGGGCCACCTCTATGCTTGTCTTGGTAATTGTTCCTCCTCAATCTGTGCCTCTTCTATATTTATTAGATCTGCACCTTCTGCCTCTTCAGATTTGCATCCTTAACGGCATTATCCTGTGCCTACATGATGTCAAACACGAGTATCTTCGTGCTTGCTCCATGTCTCTATTGTTAATCATGAGTCCCCTTGCGTTTCTCTCATGCCACTATCATTAGCCGAGTTGGGTCCATGTCTCAGTTATTGCATCAGATATCACCTTCTCATCATGTCTCCTGTTTTTTTATACATTGTGATATACTTTTATCTACAAACTCAAGTCTTCTTTTTGAATTTTTGATTCGCCTTAAGTTTGTGGGCGAAGGGAATGTTGAGATAGTATTGAACTTTTGATTCACCTTAGGTTTGTGAAAAAAAACAGGGATCCTGTGACAACAAAACTCATCACTTAAAATACAAATTTCACCGCAAAAACTCTTTAGTGATAACATTCGATATGACTTTTAGTCTTTGCGTATGTGACCGTCACAAATATCAGTCGTACAACTTTATGATCTCATCATGAAAAAAAAACTTTATTTAGTGACGATATTAACTTGTCACCAAAAATTATCTATTTGTGACAATATCCGTAGTCATTGAAATTCTATCTTTAGTAACATTAGTTACTTCACCATAACTGATTTGTGACCATATTCTCTTATTATAAAACATACTTGTTGCTATGGAGTACCTATTTTTGCAATGATATTTGTTGTCACAAAACATATATATTAGTGACATGTATTATATATTGTTACTGAAAATAAATTTAGTGACAACAATGGTTGTCACTAAATCTCCTTTTAGTGACAATGTCAGTTGTTACTAAATTTAATTTCAGTGACAATACTAAACAGTTGTCACTAAAAAAGATATGCAGTGACAATTGATATTGTTGTCACTAAATTTATTTTTATTGACAATTGTCTAGTCACTAAATATTAATTATAAATAATTAAATAATAATCACATGCAGGTAATAATCAAAATTAATATAAAAATAATTACAAATAATTTAATAGTAATCACACGCAAGTGATAATACATAAGTACAATTTTATTAATAATATATTTAAATCATCAAGAAATAATGAGTATTAAATATACATATGATGTAATATGTGCAAGTACCTTACATATATTCACTAATTATATCAAAATAATAAATAAAATGCCTTGCGCAACCTTTCCTTTGCCCTATGCTTTTGTAACCTTTTGTTATCATTAGGTGAACCAGCCCTGTCCTTTTGTTATAGTTTTGCGCTTCAGTAGCGAATCTTTGCGGTTAGCTTCTATTTGGGTGTACTGAAGGTTCACATGCAAGTAATGCTTTCTCATGTCTTTCAATTCTGCCTTCAGCTATCTTGTTGGCAATGCTATACAACTTTTAACTGTATCTCCAAGGAAAATATCTTGCTCTAAATGCAACTTGATATCATCTACGCTCGCTCTCTCTCATGACAACTTCATCATTACTGTTTTGCTTTTAGCCATTATTTAGAACAAATAGGAAAAATTTGTGATGTGCACTCGATAAAAAGAAGTTAGAAAATAATTCAATCAATACCCATAAAAAAAAAAAAAAAAGGACTTATGAGTTGAGATATGCCTGCACGAAAGGGAAAATGCTGGTGGTGGCAACCTCATCTTGATGTCTGATTCCTGGAATATACAAGCAAGCAATATAAGTAGGCAGAGTGAATATAATTTATTTATCATCAAAGGCACAGTTTCAACTAGCATAGTTTTGACTCTCGCAAAAAACCTCAAAGGTACAGTTCCATTTAATAGAGGAAATATACCAATACTAAAGGCGCAAATTGGTGTTTTTGTTGGTAGCAATCAGTTTTCTAAAGGTGCATGTAGACATAGCAAAGCAATATATTTGATAATTATGAATTAATGGTCATCTACTTGCCTAAAGAAACTGAAAATATCCAAGTCCATCATCTGAAGTCCAATTCATCCAGACATCACAAAGTGTCCAGGTCTCTCCTCCCATGGACATATTGATTCTCTCCATTTGAATGCATTTCTCAACCATTGATCACCTTCAACAAATTAAAGCATCCACCTAATAGGAAGAAAGATATTCCAAAACTATAAGATGATATAATATGAAATATATGAATACTATTCATTCCCTTTTGAAGCCTAGTTAAAAAAATTGAATGCATCTCTTTTACGAGAGTGTGAGTGTATCTTTTTACGAGAACATAATCTTTACATTCTAGCGTTTGGCTGATCGATCGGTAATATCAATATTTATTTTCAATATTTGAAATTTCTTATACCCTCTTTTCTTATTTCTATTACATAAAATGTAAAGAAAACAACCCTACTAAGGCTTGCATCGAGTATAAACCTTATAGGTGTCAGTAAGCATCCTAAAAAATTGACCTAACCAAATATCACCTTTTTGGTTGGCTGTCAGTTAAAAGTCTAGAATTATGATTTGGGTTAATTACACTCACACCTCCTGTAGTATGAATGTGTATAACTTATCACTCATAAAGTTTTAAACTCTCACTTAGACCCCCTGAACCGTGAAAAAAATATCTTCATCTAAGCTTCTCTGTCAGTTTTTTTCTCCGGTTCAGGGGGTCTAAGTGAGAGTTTTAAACTTTAGGGGTGATAAGTTATACACCCCTCATACTATAGAGAGTTTGAGTGCAATTAACCCTTATGATTTGCACCTATGGATTCCAATATGAGTGCACTTTTGTCCAATTTGATACTTGTGAAACTGAAGCTCTGCAAGAAGAGAAAAATTTATGCATAAAATAAAATTAAAAAAATTATTTTTTTTTATGCCATACCCTTCAAATCTACGCTATTTAGAAAATTAAAAATAGTATTGATAGCAAGGAAAAGTATAAAATAGCTAAACCAGAAAAAAGATGCTCACATGATATTCGTTTAAATGGCAATTTTCCTTGCACAGGCAGTCGCTATAGTCAGTAGAAACTGCCATCTATTTCCCATAGGCCTGTTGATTGCCCAAGGCTGAAATTTAGTATAGGTTACTGTTCCTACGTCATTGACAACTACGATTATGAAGTTGTACGACCAGAGCATCAAACAATAATCAAAACCAATATGAAGGTAATGGGAGATCTCTATATGATTATTTATAAACAGACATGACAACCTGACATTCCTGCATTATTTTTCCTTTGAATATAGGGCACTATGAGATAAAATTTGGAGTCAGACAAATTTACCTAAGTTCCATGGGATGGATAAAGAGAGCTAATATTTACATATTCATAAATTCGAAGAAGTCTGCACTATATTAATCTACAAAATGTTAGTGTGGAGCAATTAAATCTTAAACTTTTTCCATTCTTCCTGAAAGATGAGGTTAAAAGGCGATTACACTCCTTACGGAAAAACTCAATTTGAACTAGGGATGAGATGCAAAATGAATTTCTAAAGAAATTTTCCCTTCACATCGGACTAATTATTTGCGAAAGCAAATCGTTACCTTTTATCAAAAGGATTACGAGACTTTATCATTTGTTGAAATAGATTTAAAGATTTGCTACTCTCATACCCACATCATAGCTTTGAGATATGGAGGTCTGTAAGTACCTTAAATTAAGGACTTAATACTGCAACTAGGCAATTCATTGAAATTGTGTGTAATAGTATGTTTTTACGCAAGGATGCTGAAGAAGTATGGGATTATCTTAATTCTCTTAACGAAAATGTTGGAGGTAAAAAAATTCCAAAATAAAGAAAAGAGGCACAAAGCTTCCTAGAACGCAGAGCTAAACCCATAGTTTCGCATCGGCAGAAGCTTAGCTCTGCATCAAATTAAAACGAGAAGATAAGAAAGTTATAGCTCCGCGTTCAGAGTACTTATCTCCGTGTGAGCAGATTCTCAGAATCTTTAAGTGATTGTTATTGAAATTTAAAATTATCTAATACCCGAATTGAGTCCAATCAGAATTCAAATTCAAGAGATTTAAATAAAAAACAAATATTTTACTAGAATTTTTGATATATACAAAGACCTTCTATCCCTATTTCTATATAAACTCTCATAACCAACTAAAATCTATAAATAGCCTCTTTGAGGTGACTTTAGAGGTCGTTTGGCAATCCAAGTTACGCGAGAGAGGCTTGAAGTTTTGGAGATCTTTTTGGCAATTCAAGTTATGCGTGAGAGCCTTGAATTCATTGAGATCAGCAGAGAGAGGAGTTAGGGCCGACCATCAACTTCTTCAAAGAGAAATCTTCACGTCGGATCGTTAACAAGTTCTACTAGATAGATCTCATCTCCACATTAGAACCCACTTTTATTGTAAAAAAGAGCGATAAAAATATAAATCCTCTAATTTATTTTTTCTATTGTTTTGCTTTTGTTATAATCATTGTAATCAATGGAAGAAAAAAAGAATTTTGAGGAGAACAAACTGACGACTACAGTGGGAAACATCTCTTTTACTGAACAAGAGATTGTGGCACAATCCGATGGGGAAAAAATTGGATTGGTTGTGGACGTGCTTGTCGTTGAGATCTATCAGTAAAGGTATAAAAAATATCTCTCCTCTAGATCGGGTAATCTGCCTGAAACGCAGCGCTATCATCGCGTGATCCCCAAAACCCATAAATCAGGTAATAAGGAATTCTCCATTAATCGGGGATATTTTGAGTCCACAACTATAGAGTTGTCGTTTAAGCAGAAAATCCTAAGGGAGAATGTTGTTCCTACTCTCGAGCAGGGTCAAGAGACTGGTTTTACCAGATCTCAACTACGAAATCGGAATCGTTGAGTAAGACGAAGAGTTCTCAAAGCTGGCGTAAATCGCGAGGCTGAGGCAGAATGTGAGACTATAACTTGCGAACTGGATTGCGTTAATCGCAAGACCAGTAAAATTCACGTAAAATGCGAAACTGACTGTAAGCCAGTTGTTGGCAGTCAAAATTTCTAAGTAAATAGAGTTTTCCACAAAAAAACGCGGAGCTAACTCAGTAGCTCCGCGTTTGGCTATATTAGCCTTGCGTTTGAGAAAAACGCGGAGCTATTCAATTACTCCGCGTTCTGGTTCTTTAGCTCCGCGTTTGGATGCGATTAGCTCTGCGTGAGCAGATAACCAGAATCTCAAATTGATTGAGATTATGATTTGGGCTTATCCAAATACCCAAATTAAGTCCGATCAGAACTCTAAATCAAGAGATTTAAATCAAAACTAAGATATTTGATTGGAATCCTTGATGAGTACAAATTCTATTTTGATAGAAACTCTCATATGATCCTAAGGCTATAAATATACTCTTGGGGAAGCCCTAGGGGTCATTTTTTTTGGCATCTGAGATCCTTTTCTGGAGTTTTTGAGAAGTTCGAGTTACGCATAGAGCCTTGAACGAATCAAGACCAGAGGAGATCAGTTCTACAGTCGACCGCCATCTTCAAGAGAAGAATTCGACGTCAGATCGTCCAAAGGAGCTGCTTGACAAATCCCATCGCTACACAGATCCCACATTATATTGTAAAAGAGAGCGATTGTGATTTAAAATCCTCTCGTTTGTTTTTTCTTTTTGTTGTTCACTTTCGTTGTAAATCAAGTTATTTCAATGGAAGGAAGGCAATGAATTTCTGCTGCGAACAAATTGGCGACCACAGTGGGAGACGTCTCTTTCACTAAAGAAGAGATCGTGGCGCAATCGGACGTCGATAGTTTCGGATCCGACGTAGATATGCTCGTCGTTGATATCGACCAGCAGAAGTACGAGGAGTACCTCTCCTCTAAATCAGGTAATTTGAACGAGACACGACACTATCGTCGCATGCGCTCCAATACCCGAGGAACGGATAAAAAGGTATCCACCGATAAACGGGGATGCTTGGAGACCATAGCCATAGAGCCGGTGTTTGGACAGGAAATCCTAACAGAGGATGGCCTCTCTACTGCCGAAGAAGGCCTGGGAACTGGATTGACCAGAACCCAACTCCGAAATAGAAATCAGAGAGCAAGGCGAAAAGCCCTCAAAGCCCGCCTTTGACGCGAGGCTAATGTCATAGAACACGAGGCTATGGTCCCTCGCAAACTGGTTCGCGCTAATCGCGAGATCAGTCATTATCGCGTTAAACGCGAAGTTACAACTTGCGTTGATCGCAAGGAAAAGCCAGCGTGTAATTCTCCACGCGAGGCTATTACTGAGCTTAGCGAGAAATGTGAAGCTAGTAAAATTTATGTTAATCGCAATATCTCTGACACTCGTGATAAACGCGAGTATAAAATCTCCTTAAAGCCAGCATGTGATTTTCCATGCGACGCTACTACTGGGCTTGGCGATAAACGCGAAGCCAATAACACTTGCGATAAATGCAAGATTTCTTACACTAGTGAGGAACGCGAGGATAAAGATTCATTAAAACCAGCATGTGATTCTCCATGCGAGGCTACTACTGGGCTTAGCGATAAATGCGAAACCAGTAGCACTTGCAATAAACGCAAGATTTCTTACACTCGCAAGAAACGCGAGGATAAAAATACCTTACAGCCAGCGTGTAATTTTCCACGCGAGGCTAAAACTAAGCTTAGCGAGAAACGCGAAGCCAGTAATACTTGTGAGAAATGCAAGATGCCTCTCCTCCGCGTAGTTCGCGAAGATGACTGGCAGATTGTCGTTAATCGTAAAAATCGCGTTAGACGCGAAGTTGTGACTTGCGTTAATCGCAACAATAAGCCAGCGTGCAGAAATTTTCTTCCACGCGGGGCTAAGATTCCAGAAGATGAACTTCTGAAGAAACGCCAAGCCAGCGTAAAACGCGAGGCTAGCGTAGCAAAACGCGGAGCTATTCTTCAGGCCTGCGACACAAAACGTGGAGCTATTCTTCAGGCCCACGACACAAAACGTGGAGCTATTCTTCAGGCCCGCGACACAAAACGCGAAGCTAACTTTCAGCCCCTCGCTCCAAAATGCGAAGCTATTTCTCAGCTCCTCATAGATCAAACCGATTACAAAATCAGGGCTAATCGTCGCATCACTGGACCAGAACTGAACTCTAGTGATTCCAAGAAGCTTCAACAGGCTCCTGGACCCTCTCAACAGTTGAATGGGCCCCACAACTCCATGACTAAAGTCACCGACCTTAGGGAGTATCTAATCAAGAAGAGAGGTATAGAACAAGTTCAAGCCGAACATGTCTGTCATTGCCAGCAACTCATGACGGCGGTATCCGTTGTAATAGATAATTGTTGCTGCAACAATAACAGGGTATCGGTGTTCGACCGGTTAACCAAGTCGTACAAAAACCCTGCTAAGAAAACAAAGGCTACTCCCCGAGCAGAATGGAGAATTGTAACTTCCAACATGGTCGGTAAGGGTAAGAAAGTCATTGAAAGAGATGATAACTCAGAGTCAAGTGATGAAGAAGAACCTCATCACTTCACCCGACTAAAATCAGGAGTTGTCCCACCTCGAAACTATAAGAAACTTGTAAAAGGTTCTTATGATGATGACAACGATAACTCGGCTATAGCTTCACCTCATTGCTCTGCATCATCTCGACTACAAAGATCAGCATTACATATGGCGGATAAATCGGATGACATCGATCAAAGATTTGAAGCCCAAGAAAAGATGATTCGGGAGCAACAAAAGACAATTGAAGATCTTAAAATGATGCTCTCAAAAGTGGTCGAGAATACCCAAAAAATCGTCGAGGATAACGTTAAAAAGGGAAAAGAAACTCCGTTCAATAAAATGAACGAAGAAGATAAAGAAGAGAAAGCCCATTTGACGCATGAGGACGATGATAGGTATTCTTTTCATGACCCACATGGAGAGAAAATAGAGAAGTTACAAAATCAACTTGAAGCACTAATACACAAAAAGGAGTTGAAAGAATCAGGGGTATCAAGACCATATCCACCTGAAGGGGATTTGGCACCATACCCGGAGAAATACAAGCCGCTCAAATTAGAGCCATATGATGGGAAAGGATCTCCCAGTCAACACATTTATTACTTCTTATCCCAAGCAGGACATTTGATGGGTAATGACCCGGTTATGACCAAGGTATTCGTAAGTACTTTGTGAGAGCATGCCTTTACTTGGTTTATGCAGCTGCCCCCAGGTACTATTAATACCTGGTTTGATGTTGAGAGACTATTTCTCGCACGTTTCTTTAAGGATGACACCGAAATTACGGTTCATTCCCTCCTTGCAACTAAACAAGGGGAACAAGAAACAGTAAAAGACTTCATAGAAAGGTTCCGGGAGAAGTCCGTGCACTGCAAACACGGAATGGTCCAGGAAACTCTAGTCGAGACATGTCGACATAATCTTAAGACTAATGTGCTCCTAAAAATGAGGGCCATAGAGTCTAAGACGTGGAGAGATTTGCTCAAGTAAGGAGAGCAAGCCGAGGACTTGATCCGTCGAGTTGAAGAGTCTCGTGGGTCAAGAAACACTGGGAATAATAGGCCGTACACCCAAAATAATAATAATAAAAATAAGGGAAAAGCGGTGATGGCATCAGAAGTCGCTCCACAAAAGACAAATCCTCCGAATTCGAAGCCCCAAGATCAGAAGGTGATGAATATCATATATTGTATTTTTCCTCTCATACTTTATCTATTTTTGTATATAAATAAATGCTACTCGGGTATTTTTAGTTCCTTTTTCAGGTAATTCGATTCGTACAAGGAGATGGCAAGAAATCAATGTTGGAGTAGGAAATCAGAGTCCGAAAAGTTTCTAAAGTGAGAAAACTACGAGACTACGATGTTACAAAGATGAAAAGTCAAATACAGTCAAGGAAATATAATTAACAAGACACGAGACGCACGTGGAAGAAATTTCAATTGATTTACTCGAAATAAAACCGCTATTTAGCGGTTTTGGCCGCCATTTAGCGGTCAACTGTGGGTCCGACATGTTGAATTTTCTTCCCTGGCTTCGATGTAATTTCTTGGTTTTCTAGTTCGGCTAGAATTAGGGTTTGATTTCCGAAGCCTATATATTGGCCGTATCCTTGTATTCTAGGTTTTATGCAGCAGTTAATGTAGATTAGGATTTAGTTTGTACTCGTATTTCATTAATAAAATTAAGGTTTTACTGAAGGGGTGGCGGCCACAATACCGTGCTCCAGAGGTAAGCCATTGTTTTGAGATCTTTATTTGCTTTCTAGATAGATTTAATTGCTTTCTAGTATAGATTTATTTGCTTTCTAGATTAGATTTTATTGCTTTCTAAAATCATGAGTAGCTAATTAGTCTAGCTCTAGGACGTAGATGAAACTAAGATCCACCATGTAATTGCTTTCTAATATCTTTCTTCTTGAATAAAAATAAATAAAGACATGATTTTTCTCTAAAAGGATTAAAATACAAGAACTCGAAGATTAAGACTTTGATAGGTTATACTTGAATTAGGTTTCTTGATAGCCTATGCTTAGTTAGGGTTTGGGGTTGTTGATTTTATCTTTTTCATTGAATTATCTAAAGATTTAGTTTGTTTTTATGAGAAGTAGTATCTTTGATGAGTTATGCTTGCACACCACTTGATAGCTCATACTTAGGGCACTTTAAATAAAGATTAAACTAAAAAGATCAAATTTTTATGAAAGAAGAAGATAGTAGAAGTAAATACATGGTTGGAAACTAGTGGATTCTAGATCCTAGGCTATTTAGATTAATCCAAGTTCAACCTAGAATCCTTTGTTAATCCGCTAGACTAAGGAAAGAGTAAGAATCGCAAAAACACCCTAGATCCCTGTGGGACGACCTGTACAGCGCTACACCGACACTGTGCGCTTGCAGTAATTTATCACATCAAGTTTTTGGCGCCGTTGCCGGGGATCGACGGTATTTTTCTTGCTTTTTCTAACGTTTTACGGCTTAACAGTGTGTGTTGAGTGTGTATAGATCTGGAACTTTAGATACAGGATATACAAAGTGAAGGAAAGCGTTGTGTAAGTGCACTGCAAAAATCCGAGAGGTAACCTCCCAGATTTGGCATCTACATAGCGGTAAATACCGCTATTTAGCGGTAATATCTTTCCGTTTCTCCCTCAAATTTTGTGTATTTTTGTATTTATCGTTCTTGATTCTACAAAAAAAACAATAAAAAATTATAAAAATCATATTTCAATTGTTTTTATTTTTTCTTTTCCATCTCTTTCCCTCTCCGCCTTCTTCAAAACAAACAAAAAAAATTAAAAAAAAAAATGTTTCAAAATCAAACTGGTTGCAATCATTGTCGCGATCCATACCATAATTATTATCAGTGTCCATGGATAGGAAGTTCGCTAGGACTAGGTCATAATCAAATTCACAATACATATAATGAACCTACGAGCGCTTCTTATACACAAAATTACAATTATGAATGGATGAATAATTCTAATTTTGCATATAATCAAGAGCCATATCAAGAGAATCCTCCATCTGATCCTTTCTTTATGGGCTATTTATCTTCATGTTCTACATTCAATCATGAACAAGATATTCAATTGAACATGTTAGATGAAAAATTAAAAAGATTAGAAGCGAGATATGTATGTCATGAGAATCTACCTCCAACCACTTCATATCTGTCATCAAATATGTACATGGATCCATCATATCATTCTTCAAATTTCACTCATGATCTCGAGATGCAATCATTTGAGAAAAATAAGGAAAATTACGATCATGAGTCTGAGGAACGAAAATGTAGAATAGAGGAAGATATGGAAGTTTTGCTGAAATCATCATCTCAAAAATCATCCTCTAAAATTGAATCTTGTATGGAAGATCTTCTCAAAGCGATTTCTCAAGCTAAACTTTTTATAGATCAACCATCTAATAGTTTGAACGTATCTGACTCAAACGAGCAATCACTCCAGTCATCTTTTGAAGTAGATATGATTCAAAATGAATTAAATAGTTTTGTGCATGATGAGTCTATAATTCAACATTGTGATCAACCTATTTTAGACCATTGTGGCAATAATTATGAAGAAACCAGTGATAAAGAAAATATTTTGCTTGCTAGTGACACATTATCATTTGATTCTTTTGATGGAAATTGTGAAGAAATTTGTGAAGAAGAATTTTTATCCATTCATAATAACTTGACTAATGATAAGTCTACTAGTATGGCATTTTCTTTTGAGAATTTTGATGACAGATTTGAAGAAAATTTGCATGACGAGCCCAAAACATTAGAAGAATGGAAAGAAGCTAAAAAAGAAGAGGTCATGGTACCTGATGATTTGAAAGAGCCCTCAAAAATCGAGCTCATGATTCCACAACACCAAAGTGAGTATGTTATTTCACAAGTTGATAAAACCAAAATACTTACTGCTATGAAAGATGCTCGTGGGTCAAGTATCGACGATAAAGGTACGATTTCCAACTTCAAAATTTTCTTATTGAATAAAAAAAAGAAAGGTAGAAATAAATTGAAAAAAATAAAAAACAAGATGGAGAGATTAAATGCAAAATTAACAAAAAAGCTAAGTTCATCCATATCAAAACATAAGAGGACACATTATGAGAGTGGAAAGCGATCAAGAGGTCGTAACCGTTTGAATTTTCTAATAAGTGTATAATATTTGTATAATAGTTTTCTTTTCTTTTTTATTTTGCCACCCTTGGTTTGTGTGTGAGGGCATACATAAGTTTAGGTGTGGGGGAGTAGTTTTTAGGAGATTTTTATTTTTTTTAGGATTTTTAGGATTTTATTTTTATTTGTAGGATTTTTTTTTTTTTTTAAGATTTTTGGATTTTTTTTTTTTAGATTTTTGGGTTTCTTTATTTTACACTTTGGGTAGTTTTTAGAGTAACTAACTGAAAAAAAATAAAAAACTGAAAAAAATTAAAAAAAACTGAAAAGAAAAATAAATTAAAAAAAAACTTATGTATTTTTATCAATAGATAAACTACTTACAGATAAATGAACAAATTTAGATTTGAAATTGGATAGGAGAGTAGATTGGATGATACACTTTGAATTTTATGAAAAAGATCAAAATCCAAAAAATAAATATTGCTAACAGTAGTTTTGAGGCAAATATACATCTATTTTTCACTTCACAATAGTTTATTAGATTAAGGACAAAGATGATAACGATTAAGTAAGTTTTCTCTCTCTAAACCAAAAAAAAGAGAAAAAAAAGAAAAAAAAAGAAAAAAAAAGTGAGAATAAAATAATGGGGTGAGCCTAAGGCAATAGCCTCGAGAGTGATAAAATAATGGGGTGCGCCTGGTATTAAGGCAATAGCCTCAAGAGTGAAAAAAAGAGTATGATCTGAGTAATCGGGTACTTTGCGCCTAAGTAAGCGTAAATATTCGCATGAAAGGTGAAATATTCTAGAAAAAAAAAGAAAAAGAAAAAAGAAAAGAGTATGAACCAAGTAATCGGGTATGTTGCGCCTAAGTAAGCTTGAATATTCGCATGAAAGGTGAAATATTCTTAAAAAAAGAAAAAAAGAAAAAAAAAGAAAAAAATTTGTTATGAGAGAGGAGATGAATCATGAGTTAGAGTTTGAGTCTAAGGCCGAAATAAACTATCACACGTGCACGTAGTTGTATAGGAGCCAATGAATTATCTGTTAGTAGGTATTGAAAGATAGGATTTAAATTTTTGATTAAAATGATAAGTGTATCTGATATGACGCTCGATTTGAAAATTGATAATCTAAATGCGTTCTTGAGTTTGTATATTAGTGAGATTAATTGATGAAAGTATCATAAAAAAAAAAGATTTTTCTTTCCTTTGTATAAAATTTCTATTTTTCTTGATTTTCGGTTATCCTTATTTTTCTTTTCTTTATTTCTCAATCTATTTTCTTCTTGAATTTTGTGGGTATATTCACTGCAAACCCTCACGAGACAACACTCGTCCACTAGGGTAACCTAGGGGTTTAAAGGCTTATTGCACGTGCTAAGTGCAATCGCGATTCCTGCGAAAGTGAGTTAGGATTTTTATTTTTCTTTTTAGATTTAGGTTTTGCTCGAGGACTAGCAAAAGATAGGTGTGGGGGTGTGATGAATATCATATATTGTATTTTTCCTCTCATACTTTATCTATTTTTGTATATAAATAAATGCTACTCGGGTATTTTTAGTGCCTTTTTCAGGTAATTCGATTCGTACAAGGAGATGGCAAGAAATCAATGTTGGAGTAGGAAATCAGAGTCCGAAAAGTTTCTAAAGTGAGAAAACTACGAGACTACGATGTTACAAAGATGAAAAGTCAAATACAGTCAAGGAAATATAATTAACAAGACACGAGACGCACGTGGAAGAAATTTCAATTGATTTACTCGAAATAAAACCGCTATTTAGCGGTTTTGGCCGCCATTTAGCGGTCAACTGTGGGTCCGACATGTTGAATTTTCTTCCCTGGCTTCGATGTAATTTCTTGGTTTTCTAGTTCGGCTAGAATTAGGGTTTGATTTCCGAAGCCTATATATTGGCCGTATCCTTGTATTCTAGGTTTTATGCAGCAGTTAATGTAGATTAGGATTTAGTTTGTACTCGTATTTCATTAATAAAATTAAGGTTTTGCTGAAGGGGTGGCGGCCACAATACCGTGCTCCAGAGGTAAGCCATTGTTTTGAGATCTTTATTTGCTTTCTAGATAGATTTAATTGCTTTCTAGTATAGATTTATTTGCTTTCTAGATTAGATTTTATTGCTTTCTAAAATCATGAGTAGCTAATTAGTCTAGCTCTAGGATGTAGATGAAACTAAGATCCACCATGTAATTGCTTTCTAATATCTTTCTTCTTGAATAAAAATAAATAAAGACATGATTTTTCTCTAAAAGGATTAAAATACAAGAACTCGAAGATTAAGATTTTGATAGGTTATACTTGAATTAGGTTTCTTGATAGCCTATGCTTAGTTAGGGTTTGGAGTTGTTGATTTTATCTTTTTCATTGAATTATCTAAAGATTTAGTTTGTTTTTATGAGAAGTAGTATCTTTGATGAGTTATGCTTGCACACCACTTGATAGCTCATACTTAGGGCACTTTAAATAAAGATTAAACTAAAAAGATCAAATTTTTATGAAAGAAGAAGATAGTAGAAGTAAATACATGGTTGGAAACTAGTGGATTCTAGATCCTAGGCTATTTAGATTAATCCAACTTCAACCTAGAATCCTTTGTTAATCCGCTAGACTAAGGAAAGAGTAAGCATCGCAAAAACACCCTAGATCCCTGTGGGACGACCTGTACAGCGCTACACCGACACTGTGCGCTTGCAGTAATTTATCACATCAGAAGGGCACGAGACAAAATAGGCCTCAGCAAGAGAGGACCTATACCTTCAAAGCAAAGCAAACGCCTACACTCTTCCACCTGCTCCTGAGGAAGGGAATGTTGAAACTTCCGGAGAATAGGAAACCGGAGGACGCTGGTAAGACCAACGACCCCAACTATTGTCTCTACCACCGGAATGTTGGGCACCCTACTAGGGATTGTTACCCGCTAAAGAACAGAATCCAAGCACTGATAGAAGCTGGAGTTCTGACACTTAAAGAGGAACAAAAGAAGGTCACTGCCAATATGGCAACCATAGTGGTTGGAATCCATGAGTTCCCCGTACGGGTGACCCCAATTCCAAAGGGGAAGCTGGTTACGAAAAACCATGACCCGCATAAAAAGGCTCAAGAAGGACTTGTCCCCATAACAACTCAAAAAGGGGAAATAATGTGGGTCCATCCTGATTTACTACATGATGAACAGTGGACTTCTGCAGGGGGTCAAAAGAAAAAGCGGACCAGCAATGCTATTTTCGCGAAGATAAAAGATAAATACATAATTGCAGGGGCATTAACAGACTCTGAAGAGGAGCCCGAAGCTATGGCCACTCATCAGGATGGGGCAGGCCCTTCCAGCACTCGATCCGAAAAAGCATATCTCAAGGAGTACACCAGAGTTGACCCGAAAGATATATATGTGGAACTCGCAAAACTTGCAAAACAGAAAAGACTTCGCTTCCAGAAAAATCCTGGAAAAGATGAAGGAGTCAAAGATGCTACCTTCAAATTTGATATAATAGCTCAGCTGGCAAATATTCCAGCTTGAGTCACCCTGTACGAGTTGTTACGATTGTCGAAATCAACTCACGATGCGTTGAGAGAAGCCCTGGCAGACTCTGAGTCATTCCTATCTCAGATTGTCGAGCCGGCCGACGAAGAACAGGACTCTTGGCCCCGCTGTTATCAAGTGAGGAGGCAGGTCCCACAAATTATTTTCTCTCCAGAAGATATACAGGTAAGAAATATAAAGCACAACAGGCCTTTATATTTTACCGGGTATGTCGGATCCACGAAAGTGGATCGCATCCAAATTGATTCAGGGTCTGCACTAAGCGTCATTCCCAGAAAGTTGATGCAGCTATTGGGAATTTCTCCCCATCGCCTGACGCCAACCAATACTACAATATATGGGTTCAATTCCAATGATAGCTGTCCTCTTGGAAAGATCCGACTCCAGTGTCAAATCGGAGATTTGAGGACGGAGGTCACCTACTATGTTATTGACGCAGACACTTCCTATAACATCTTACTTGGACGGCCTTGGATCCACGCCTATATGATAGTCCCGTCGACTCTCTACCAGTGTATGAAATACTGTGATGAACAAGGAGAAGTCCGGACTCTAGTTGCAGATAGGCAACCATTTAAAGGGCTGGAGAACTACTTCACGGATGCTTTACTCTACAAGCCAGCCCATGAAGTCTCCAACGACAATAAGCCTCAAAAGTTTGATGAGAGCGGCAACGAGGCGGATACGGAGTACGAGCCTCCCGAAGAAAACGATGGGGGTGATTATGAAATCAATCCTCACATAGATTTTAATTTGAATTTTGATAATAATGTAGCTGATGTAGTAGAGGATGAGTGGGTTATCAATGAAAACATAAAGTTAGTCTACGAGCCTGCTGTAGCTACTGAATCTGAACCTTCCTGTACTTCCACCGAAGTGGATTGCCTATCCGAACTTGAAGTTCTGGCGGCATACCATTTGCCTCTCAGGTTATCCCTCCTCTCTCAATTAAAAATAGCTAAGGGACAAGGTCATTTCTTTGAGGTGCCTCCTCGACAGGGGTCCCAAAAGCCGATCATGTTCGGCAAAGTAATTACGTCACCTCGACAAAGACAAAGCAGTGAAAGTGATGAACAAACATCACCTCAATTTCACTTATATGAATAGAAATCCCAGCAAATGATGGAGAAGATGGGTTATAATTTCACCCAGAAACCGGGGTTAAACTTTGGAAAAGGGCGACGAAATCTCATACCCTCATTTAGACCGAGAGGAAAGAGCCCAGACTATTATCAAAAGACTCGCAGGGGGTTGGGCTATGTATATACTCCTCCCTCACCACCATGCCAATATGAGGAAAGATCTTCATCCGATGAGTATTTAAACCCGATTGATCAGGACTCGGATCTAAGTACTGGTGCTTGGTTTCAATCTTTGACAGCCAATATGGTTTCAGCCGCACCAGAAAGCGACGAGGAACCAGTTGATATTCAAGATGATTCCTGGGCTAAGCATATGGACACTCTCTGGGATGTCCGCTTTGAACAGTGTGACCCGCCCACAGAAGACAAATTGGTACAAGTTAATATGGGAACGGAAGAAAACCCGAAACCCATCTTCATAAGCGACACGCTAACTCCCTTGGAAAAGGAGGAACTTATATCTCTTATCAAAGAGTATATAGACGTGTTCGCATGGAGCTATGAAGACATCCTCGGGCTTGATCCTCAAATTGCCACGCACCGGTTAAATATTAAAGAAAACGCCAAACCAGTTAAACAACAACAAAAGCATTTTCGACCGGATTGATGGAGGCAATAGTTGCCGAGGTCAATAAGCTTATAAAGTCCGGATTCATCCGTAAAGAGCAACATCCTGATTGGGTGGCTAACATAGTGCCGGTTCGTAAGAAGAACGGCAAAATCCGGATATGCATCGTTTTTTCAGATCTGAACGCTGCATGTACTAAGGATAAATTTCCACTCCCCATCACCGATGTGATGATTGATAATACTTGCGGCTATGAGAGAATGTCTTTTATGGATGGTTTCTCAGGCTATAACCAGATTAAAATGCACCCAGATGATGAAAAGCATACGGCTTTCAGAACGCCGCTGGGGGTATACTGTTATATGGTGATGCCTTTCGGATTGAAGAATGCCGGTGCCACCTACCAACGAGCGATGAGCGTTATATTCAAAGAACACCTGTGCAAAACGGTAGAGTGTTATGTGGATGACTTAGCGGTCAAAAGCAGAAACAAAGAAGATCATCTGCATGACTTAAAGACAGTTTTCGATCTTATGCGAAAACACCATATGAAGATGAATCCACTAAGTCTTTTATGGGGGTGTCTACCGGGAAATTCCTTGGGTTCATAATAACCTCAAAAGGAATTTTTCTTGACCCCGAAAAGGTGAAAGCGATTAGTGAAATGCCACCGCCCCGCAATTTTAAGGAATTAAGGGGGTTACAAGGAAAGTTAGCCTATATCCGGTGCTTCATCTCCAATTTATCAGGGCGATGCCAGCCGTTCTCTAGACTCATGAAAAAGGGGGTTTCTTTCGTATGGGATGAGGCATGTAAATAGGCGTTTGACGATCTCAAAGAATACCTCACTAAACCTCCTGTTCTTATGGCACCGGTCCCTGGGCAGCCATTCTTTATATATGTAAGGGCCATGGATGACGCTTTAGGAGCGTTACTTGCTCAATATAATGAGCATGGCCATGAACATGCTCTTTATTACTTAAGCAGGACAATGATCAGAGCCGAGTGTCGGTATACCCCGATTGAAAAAGAATGTTTAGCACTAGTGTTCGCTGTTCAGAAAATGCGACACTATCTTTCAGGGCAAACGATTCATGTCATATCACGGGTTAACCCTTTGAAAATCCTGATGACAAAACCAGGATCCTTAAATGGCCGATTGGCGAAGTGGGCACTGCTACTATCGCCATATGATATACACTTCGTCCCTCAAAAAGCCATAAAGGGACAGGCGATCGCCGATTTCCTAGCAGATCATCTAATCTGGTCCAATTCCAAACAGACGTCAGAGGTCAACACAGTTAGCAAAGAACAACCATGGCAAATGTTCTTTGATGGTGCTGCCAGACGATCTACTGCTGGAGTTGGGGCTGTGCTAATATCCCCACATAAACATATATTGCCTAACGGTTACTCATTAACAGAACCATGCACGAATAATGTGGCGGAATACAACGCGCTCATTATCGGCTTAAAAATGGCTCTACAACTGGGGGTGAACCATCTAGAGGCATATAGAGACTCTAAACTCATTGTCAACCAGATGACGAGTGAGTATGAAGTCAGACATGAAGCTCTCATCCCCTATCATCAGCTAGCCATCGAGCTAGCATGATATTTTGAACAGTTTTATATCTATCATATATCTCGAAATGAAAATGTCTATGTAGATGCCCTTGCCGCACTAGCTGCAACATTGGCGATCCCGCCAGGTGAAGCTAAAAGCGTCACTGTTGGTAGCAGAGAACTCCTCCACCCAGATATGGTATTCCAAAACAAAGAGGCGTCCAGACATGCTTAATACTAGAACCCCGTGATTGGCAATTTCCATTTATATATTACGCCCTATATGGAATACTACCAGAAGATCCAAAGGAAGCCGTCTCGATAAAAAGGAAGGCCCCGAGATTTTATTATGATCGAGCACTTCAAACTTTGTATAGAAAATCAAGTGATGGTCTCTTGCTACGCTGCATATCAAAAGCAGAAGCAGATGAAGTACTGAAGGAAACACATGATAGAGTGTGTGGAGCTCATCAGCCCGGTCCAAAACTCGGAGACCGCATAAGAAGGTTGGGATACTACTGGTCGAAGATGATTACAGAGACAATGGCATACGCTAAACGGTGCCATGCATGCCAAGTATATGCCTATTTTATTCATCAACCCCCAGAATACTTGCACTATACCGTTGCTAGTTGGCCATTTGAGGCATGGGGAATGGATATTGTGGGGCCAATAACTCCCTAGTCATCCAGAGGACATCGGTTTATTCTTGCAATAACCGATTATTTTTCAAGATGGGCCGAAGCCGTGCCCATGAGAGAGGTGAAAACGACAGATGTGATTAAGTTCATCAAGCATCATGTCATTTACCGTTTTGGCGTCCCCCGAAAGATCATTCATGATAATGGACCGCAATTCATCAGCCAGGGATTCTCAAGATTCTGTGATAAGTTCAGAATCAAACATATTACTTCAACGCCATATAACCCCGCGACAAATGGATTGGCCGAAGCTTTCAATAAGACGATCATTAAACTCTTTCGAAAGTTTGTCTCTTTCAACAAATGAGACTGGGATGAAAAGCTAGGAGAGTGCTTGTGGGCTTATCGCACCACCGTTCTTACCCCAACAAAAGCTACCCCGTTCTCCTTGGTTTATGGAAGTGAGGCCGTCTTGCCTCTTGAAATCCAGATACCATCATTAAGAGTGGCCTTAGCCACAAAGATGACGATAGAAGAGTGCCATCAACAAAGATTGCAAGAACTAGAGGCGTTAGATGAAAAACGTCTCAGGGCTCAGCAACAAATTGAGTTGTATCAAGCCCGAATCTCGCAAACGTTCAATAAGAACGTTAAACCAAGGACCTTTAAATAAGGAGACTTGGTTCTGGCTATTAAAAGGCCAATGATTCTAACCCACAAGACTAAGGGTAAATTTGAACCCGAGTGGGAAGGACCGTTTGTTGTAGAGATGGTATACTCTAGTGGAGCCTATCGCTTAATGAATCAGAACGGCGATAGAATGATGATGCCGATCAACGGCAAATTTTTGAAGAAATAATATGCCTAAAATAAACCAGAATGATGACAGAGTAACTGTCACATCTGGTTCAGATCACTAGGAGTATAACCATCCACTTGTTCAAGTTACGCAGATGAGCACTTGAACTTCTTACTTAAAACTAGGCATGCACAATTAGGCGCCTCTGCCGAAATCTGGTGATCCTAGCCCGATCATCTTGGCATGTGCAGTTCAAGTTACACATGAGAGTCTTGAACCGTCTCCAGTTGTTAAAGTTACGCAGATGAGCACTTGAATTTCTTGCTTAAAACTAGGCATGCGCAATTAGGCGCCTCTGCCGAAATCTGGTGATCCTAACCCGATCATCTTGGTATGTGCAGTTCAAGTACACATGAGAGTCTTGAACCGCCTCCACTTGTTCAAGTTACGCAGATGAGCACTTGAACTTCTTGCTTAAAACTAGGCATGCGCAATTAGGCGCCTCTGCCGAAATCTGGTGATCCTAACCCGATCATCTTGGTATGTGCAATTCAAGTTACACATGAGAGTCTTGAACCGCCTCCACTTGTTCAAGTTACACAGATGAGCACTTGAACTTCTTGCTTAAAACTAGGCATGCGCAATTAGGCGCCTCTGCCGAAATTTGGTGATCCTAACCCGATCATCTTGGTATGTGCAGTTCAAGTTACGCATGAGAGATTTGAACCGCCTCCACTTGTTCAAGTTATTTAGATGAGCACTTGAACTTCTTGCTTAAAACTAGGCATGCGCAATTAGGCGCCTCTGCTGAAATCTGGTGATCCTGACCCGATCATCTTGGTATGTGCAGTTCAAGTTATGCATGAGAGCCTTGAACCGCCTCCACTTGTTCAAGTTACGCAGATGAGCACTTGAACTTCCTGCTTAAAACTAGGCATGCGCAATTAGGCGCCTCTATCGAAATCTGGTGATCCTAACCCGATCATCTTGGTATGTGCAATTCAAGTTATGTATGAGAGCCTTGAACCGCCTCCACTTGTTCAAGTTAAGCATATGAGCACTTGAATTTCATGCTTAAAACTCGGCATGTGTAATTAGGCGCCTCTATCGAAATCTGGTGATCCTAACCCGATCATCTTGGTATGTGCTGTTCAAGTTACGCATGAGAGTCTTGAACCGCCTCCACTTGTTCAAGTTACGCAGATGAGCACTTGAACTTTTTTGCTTAAAACTAGGCATGCGCAATTAGGCGCCTCTGCTGAAATCTTGTGATCCTGACCCAATCACCTCTGTATTAGCAGTCTAAGTTACGCAGATGAGCCTTGGACTGTTTTACCTAAACAACTAAATCATTTTAATTACAAGTTATTTGTTGTGCAAACAAATTTTGTAGCCAACAGGTAAAAGAATCAAAAGATTATCTTTATTCGAAAGAGAATTAAGTCACAAAGAAACAGTAAAGTTCTCTCTTCTATTATAAGTTCTTATTATAAAAAGAATAAAGAAATAGAAAGAAAGAAAGTTATGGATCTCCTAGAAGCCTCAATTTATTTGTCGTCTCGTCAATCACTCGATGACGAGTTTCCTCTACGGAGCGTTGGGCCTGCCGGCGTAAATCATCGTCATTTATTGCCAGTTGTTGGGCCAACCACTGACGAGATTCTTCAATAGCACGGCTCCTCATTATGCCTTCTTGTTCGAGCTGTCCTTGTTAGAGTATCAGCTCTTCCCGTTTCTTAACGGATTCCCCTAGCCGAGACTCGCTGACTACTAGAATAGCCCGAGCCTTAGCTATAGTCTCTCTGGCTCTAAGAATGGCGGTCTGGCTCCCCTCAATTTCGAAGTCCACCATCTCCAACTCCCTGAGAATGGACTCCTGATTGGCTTGTAGCTCGTCCAACTCCCTGTCACCTCAACTCCTCCTGGCGAGCTGTTAACTCTGCCCATAGCCGCGACAACTCTATTTCAGTGATCGCTTCCACATCTGCTTGACGAATTGTGTTTAGCGTATTCACTTGTTATTCTAAAGCTTCAAGGCGGTCCCGATAGGGAGCTGCTCGGTCACGTCCACCAATCCTTTCAATATTATCCAGAAAGCTGGACAACATTGGACGCCAAGATTAAAGAAATCTCTTCCGTCCAGGATCATTCTGATACACCTCCTTAGTAACCGCAAAAAGTCATTTACACTGTGGTTGAAGAATTCTTCGAGAGGGTCCACAGTGTCTGTGTTTAAAGCAGGCAGCACTAAGGAAGATGTCGCTGGGGGAGGAGTAGCGTCCGTTGGGGTCGAGGAAGAAGAAGCCCGTCCCTGTACCAGATTCATGACATGAGGGGCCAGTAAAGCCAATGTGGACTTGGCAGAACTAGGAACCCAAGGAGAAGTATCACTGGTACAGATCATTCGAGTAGCACCATCAGCAGGAGTAGACGGTGGAGTGTTTTCACCCGAAGCTCCCCCCATGGCGGAAGTGGCTTCGAATGAGAACTTCAAATCTTCTTCATCTCCCGTTCATGGAGGACTTGGGGCTGGAGGAGTCACCAACATCTCAACAGCCATAATGGTGGATGACATTAATATTGCTGGTTGAGGAGTAGAGGACACACCAACAACCACCGGAAAGGTTTCTTCGACGCAGACCCCGGGTGTCGGAGATGGCAGACTTGGAGATGGGGGAGCCTCTCTAGCTGCGGCCGCAATGACGACTTCTGTTCTGTCATCACTCCCTAATTCATCAATGGGAGGAATCACTGAAGGAACTGAGCATGTGGCCGGCGTGAAGTAGTCTGCATCGAACTCGTTTGCAGAACTACCCAAACCACCCACCGAGCCAGTTGTGCCAGAATAATCCACCTTTTCCTCAGACTCCCCTCTGGTAGTCGAACGCATCGTCGAATGAGGTTGACTACCTACAACTCAGAGAAGCAAGTAGAAAGTGTTACACAAGATATAGAAACAGAAGATAAAAATATAAAACCTAAGAGGACCATACCAGAAGACACAAGTCAAGTAGTTGGACTTAAAGGAGGAGCTGTTGCTGTTTCCAGAAGTACACCCGTTTCGCTACCCAGAGGTTGCGTTGCGGTGTGTTCTACGGATTCTGAGGATAGAGGAGTCGGGACCTCAGTATCACTTGAGACTTCAACAAGTCTGCTCTCCTCTCGTGAAATTGTTGGCAGGGACGAAGCCAGCAAGTCCGAAGCAAATTTGACCGCCGCCTCTTGAGGGACTACTGATGACCCTGGGGCCAATTTCTTCTTCTTCTGGACAGGCCCCTCTTTCGGGGCCCCACGACGTTTTACGGTCGGACTCCGGGGACGGGGAACCAAGTCTTGAGGAGCACCGCCAGCATCAGCATCATCCTCATCACCATCATTGTCATCATCATCAGAGTCGTCAACATCTGATGGATCGACCGCTGCGCCAAGAAATTCGTCCATTCCTTTCACCCTTATTCTTTTAGCTCCCTTGCGGCTGAAATAAAAGGCCTCTATTTCCTTACAACTCCGCTTGATGGAAAAGTTAGGAACGTCAGCATTTGCGACACTATACCACGTGCAGAAGCTAAGAGTCATGGCTAACTCTGGCGACTTCTGAGGCAGGAGGAATTCAGCTCCGATTCCACCAGCTACAAAGTGGAACTAGCCGCAGGCACCCTCGTTCAAATTTCCTTCATAAGCCAGATTCTTGTTCGGGTTACCCACAGAAAGTTGGGAATATCCAAACTGGCGAGCGAAGCGGCTCGGGGTGTACGGTTCAATATGACACTTGGTGTCTTGATGATATGCCAAGTGCCCGGGTCGGATATTAAGGAGCCACCGGAACACTCCTTAATAAGATGGTAAAATTGTCCGCTTCCAAAATATCCTTGAACTTCGACCCGTATTCCCCACCAGGAAAATCTGGGAAACATCGGAAGATCTCGTAATTTTGATGATGGCAGAGCGTCTTCCGAATTTGCGACATATAATGACTTTTCCTATAAAGCGTTCATATAGCTCCACAAGGAGAGACTTTCAGCAGAGGGGTGTTCGGCCGCACTCATTAAAGAGGGGCAATGCATGACGAGCCACGCTATCAGGTAAGTGTAAGGCATCTCCACCCTGGGGTTTGGAGCCTTCGCCTTGGCGGTCTCCTTTGACTTATCTTTTCCTTGCCCTTTTCCCTCGTTGGTAGAACTAAAACCATAACAGAGCTCTCGTAGTCCCCTCTATAGGTTGCACACCATCGCGGGAAGGAGTCTGAAGGGTCGGCCGTATGCAAAAAGAACTGCGGGATATACCACGTTCATTGCAATTGCCTCCTTCGGCAAAGACGGCACGACGCATCTTTTTAACTATAGCATCAAGAACCCAGCAATGAGATCTCTGTTGGATATGGGGAACTGAGCTTGGTAGTGGAAGCTCTTGAAGACAGTGCCAGGGTTGAATCCGCCTTCGTTGGATTCAGCTGTATAAAATATAACACGAGTCTTAGCAATACGGCGATCGATCTCCTTGACGTCAACAGGGGCATAGCCATGAACTATTGCCGAACTATCTTTGGAGTTTAAGTTGGCAAAAAGGTAATCGGCCCATTTCTTGTGACCAATAGCCTGATTACGCACACATGCCATGTCGGCACAGATGTGGTAATGACACATCATCTCCCAGTAAGTGGTGTAGATGCGCTCGTCCCTCAACTTCAGCATATTCAGCTCTTCGGTGGTAGGGATATACTCTTCATACGGGACTTCGCCCATTGACAACCCGGACACTTCAAACATCTCATGGAGAGCAAGTCCCAACTCACCCACTGGTGTAAAGAAAGTGCCAGTTTCAGGGTTGTACATCTCCAGGAGACCGAAAAGTGATAGGCACTCTGAGGAATCCCGAATTGAACGTTTCTGATAGCTTTGTATAAGCCAATTTCTCTCAGAACTGGTTCATGGGAATCTAGCATGTATTGGACAAGGCGAGCCCACCACATATTGCCAGAAGTGTTGACCCAGCCAGGCATCCTAAAATCATTAGCTGGGTATTGACCTCCTTGCGCCATGAACTCGCTTAGGAAAGTTCGTGAGCGAATTGGGACTTCTCCTACTGGGTGCTCCTTAGTGATTCTCCCAGGAAGCAACCCAATGATACATCTTGTGGGACCATCTTGGTAAGCCCCATGTATGCCCAATTTGCCCGTAGGGATTTAATCGTATTCCTGGCTCAGCCCCCACTCCAATTCACGGTGCATGGCTAGCCTTTGAAGATAGACTAGAGGGTAGCTACGCTCCATGCTGGGCAGAAACATTAGCAAATCACCAGATTGGTAAAGCCACATACACTCCTACTCAAAGAGGATCTGGTCTGATTGCCCCATTGCATCTCCAAAAAGGAACGCTAGTTTCTCCAACACTTCCCGGTTCATAGCTTCAAAGGGAGCATCCGTTATGATTTCCCGTGCGGTAGCAGGGCTGTATCTGATCAGCTTTTCCCTGCGCTCTCTCAAACCAGGCTTGTAGGTAGCAAGAACAGTGGTGAAACGAAACTGGGTAACTGAGTCTGCACCCCCGCCATGGACGAAGTGATGTCCTTGGGAGAGTGCATCCACTGAATAGCCAACTGCAAAAGAGGAATTAAGAATTAGGAAAATTTCTACAAATCAGAAAATTTTTCTAAGTATGAAAACGCGGAGCTAGAGGTAACTCCGCGCGAAGTTAAGTGAAATAACTTCGCTTTTACGAACGCGAAGCTAAGGAGAATAACTTCGCGTTTACAAACGCAAAGCTAAAATTCTAACCTCGCGTCAGAACGCGATAGTTAGTAAAAATAACTTTGCGTTTAAAACGAGGAGATAACGCGATAGCTTCGCGTGGAAAAAGATCAGAGATCTTTTCCTTATTCTCCAAGCCATTTGGCCGGAGTACGGCGATCTCGCCGGTAAAAGAAATGATTAGGCCGGTTAAAACCGAGCCAAATCACTCTAAAATGTTCTAAAAAGCCCCAAAAGTGAGGTTCTTACCTCCGATAGGTG
Source organism: Dracaena cambodiana (assembly GCA_036321105.1). Taxonomy (NCBI): domain Eukaryota; kingdom Viridiplantae; phylum Streptophyta; class Magnoliopsida; order Asparagales; family Asparagaceae; genus Dracaena; species Dracaena cambodiana. The sequence goes on along the minus strand of JAYEPQ010000020.1, from coordinate 13,011,257 downwards.
AGGCGTGGACTGGGTCGCCGCTGCCACGACCGCTGCCACCGCTGCTTGCGCCAGTCGCCAAAGGCGAGGCTGCGCGTGAAGAAGCACGGGTCTTGGGTGCCATTGCTTGCGAGATCTTGAAGAAAATCGACGGAAATCGGGACGAAAATTGCTCGGTTGCCTGAGTCGCCTGGATCGCTCGAGTTATGGAGCTCTAATTTCTTGAAAATCCTTCAAATGAAGTAAGGAGGAAAAAGAAGAGACTCCATTTAAATGAAGAAAACCGCCTCTTGGTATTCAGCGCGAGAATCGGAGCAATTACTGATCAGTTGCTCCCCAAAATGCGAAGCTATTAGCTTCGCGTGGTGATGGGAAACGTGAAGTTATTAGCTTCGTGCAACTATGCAAAACGCAGAGCTAACTTGGTATTTTAGCTACGCGTTTCTATGAAGCTTGGACTTGGCAAGCGTGATCAGGCGCCTCTGCCGAAATCTGATGATTATAACAACAATCATCTTGGTATGTGCAGTTCAAGTTACGCATGAGAGCCTTGAACCGCCTCAATCAAACTAAGACATGTGCAATTAAGCGCCTCTGTCTAAATATTCCTTATCCGATCATTTCAGGTGCTAACAGTCTAAGTTACTCAAATGAGCCTTGGATTGTTTTACCAAAACTATGAACCATCTATTTGTTGAGCAAGCAAAATTCTTGAAGCCAATAGATAAAGAGAAGAAGAATTATCTTTATTCATGAAGCAAAATGTTACAGAAAAAGAGGGAGTTATAGCTCTCTCAAAAGCTTCAACCTATTCATCGACTCATCAATAACCCGACAACGAGTCTCCTCCATGGAGTGTTAAAATTCCCTGGTCACATGCAAAAGATCTCCTCTGCAAATGTCAACTATGATCTGTTTAAAGTTTTTAGTGGATCATCTGAAGATACAGCTACAAGAATCCTAATGAAGATGCACAAGTTGAATTCAACATGCTACAAGCCCTTAGATGATCATCTCTATCACTTTGGAAAGCGACAGAGTTTGTCATCTAACATAAATGGTCCTCATAAAAACTTAATGAGCTGCCGTAGAGTTCTTGTAACTCCTTCAAAAGTTTATCTTTTGGAGCCAGAACTTGAAACCTGCAACTATTTTGTAAAGCATATGCCTCTGACTTCCTTAGAGTTACTTTTGCTGATGAAGACTGATAGAGCCACATGCACTACTTTTCAAAAGGATATGGTCCGAATACCCCACTGCAAAAGAAGAATCAAGAGTTAGAGAAAACTCGAAAAATCTTCTAAAGTATAAAAACGCGGAGTTAAAAAATAACTTCGCGCATAGGCTGGCGTTGAAACGCGACTGCTAATCAAAATAGCCTCGCGTTGAAACGCGACTGCTAGATGAAATAGCCTCGCGTTGAAACGCGACTGCTAGTTAAAATAGCCCCGTGTTTCAAACACAAGGATGACGTGATAACTTCGCGTAAGAAGAAGACCAGAGTTCTTCGTCGTCTTCTCCTTTCTTCCCAAGCCTTACGGCCGGAGAGCGGCAATCTCGCCGGTTCAAAAATGGTTGGTCGGTTAAAACCGAGCCAAAACACTTAAAAATTGTTCTAAGGAGACCGCAAAATTGAGATTTCTACCTCCAAAGGATGCGGCATGAACTGGTTCACCGCTGTATCCGCTCTCTCGGCCGCTGCCGCCGCTGCTAACGACGGCCGCCAATGGTGAGGAGGCGTGCAACGCCGTACTCTTCTTAGATGACATCCTAATGATGAAAATCTATGGAAAATCGAACGAAGTCCGATCAAATGACCGCTCGTTCGCATGAGTCGCCCGGTTGCCGGAGCTCCAGATTTCTGGATTCTTTGAATGAAGTGAGGAAAAGGAGTTAAAGACCTTATTTAAAAGAGAAAACCCGCCTCTTGGTATTCGGCACAAGGTTCAGAGTAATTACTGAGCAATTACTAAGTAATTACTGAGTAGTTAATGAGCAATTACTCACTGGAAAGCGAAGCTACTTAACTTCGCGTGGTAACAAAACGCGAGATAAACTTGGTATTTTAACTCCGCATTTTCTGTTTGAGGATCCAAAGTATTTCAAAATTCGCTAAGTTCTAAACCATTTTGAAAACTTTGGAGGGGGTTCTGTTGGCAGTGAAAATTTCTAAGTAAATAGAGTTTTCCACAACAGAACGCGGAGCTAACTCAGTAACTCCGCGTTTGGCTATATTAGCCTCGCGTTTGAAAAAAACGCGGAGCTATTCAATAACTCCACATTCTAGTTCTTTAGCTCCGCGTTTGGATGCGATTAGCTCCGTGTGAGCAGATAACCAGAATCTCAAATTGATTGAGATTATGATTTGGGCTTATCCAAATACCCAAATTAAGTCCGATCAGAACTCTAAATTAAGAGATTTAAATCAAAACTAAGATATTTGATTGGAATCCTTGATGAGTTCAAATTCTATTTAGATAGAAACTCTCATATGATCCTAAGGCTATAAATATCCTCTTGGGGAAGCCCTAGGGGTCTTTTTTTTTGGCATCTGAGATCTTTATCTAGAGTTTTTGAGAAGTTCGAGTTACGCATAGAGCCTTGAACGAATCAAAACCAGAGGAGATCAGTTCTACAGTTGGCCGCCATCTTCAAGAGAAGAGTTCGACGTCAGATCGTCCAAAGGAGCTGCTTGACAGATCCCATCGCCACACAGATCCCACATTATATTGTAAAAGAGAGCGATTGAGATATAAAATCCTCTCGTTTGTTCTTTCTTTTTCTTGTTCACTTTCGTAGTAAATCAAGTTATTTCAATGGAAGGAAGGTAACGAATTTCTGCTGCGAACACCAGTGTGTGAAGAAGTCTCTCCATGCAAGGCTATAGATTCTGGATATGAAACAAGAAAAATTGACAACAGTCATATAAAATGCGAGATTATCTGAGAAGCTAGCCAGCATGTGAAGAAGTCTCTCCATGCAAGGCTGCTGAGCTTGATTATGAAACTGGCAGAAGTGCCAGAACTCGCATAAAATGCAAAGTCAATTCTAAAGATAAGCCAACCTGTGATGAAAATTCTCCACGTGAGGCTATCAAACTTAAAAAAAAACTTGAGCGTAGCGTTAAATGCGAAAACAGGAATTCTTGCGTAAATCGCGAGATTATGCCAGCATGCAAGGATATTCCCCACGCGAGGCTAAATAGCCAATTGAAGTTATACTTCTTCAGAAATGCCAAACCAGCGTAAAATGCATGGCTAGTGTAAAACACGAAGCTACAGCCCAGTCTCACGTAAGTGCTCTGAAACTTGAAACTACTCCTCAGCTCCGCATAAAATAGCCAATATACAGAATCAAGGCTAATAAACAAAATGTTGAATACCTGATAGAGCAGCAGTTCAACGCCATCAATACTGAAAAATTTCAGTAAGCACCCGGACTTCTCCGACAGCCAAGTAAGCCCCACGCCCAAAATATAACTAAAGATTCTTCATCTTCTAAAGTGCTCGTTCTTAGAGAATACTTGATAAATAAAAAGAAAGTGACTCAAACTCATCTGCACTCGACATGCCATTGCGAGTAAATAATATCGGCTGTATTAAATAATTGCTATTGTAGAAAGAAAAGAGTGTCTGTATTTGACATAATAACTGAGTTTCATTAAAATACTCCAAAAAGGAGAAAGAGTAATTTGAAATATAGAATTAAGAAAAAGAATGGAAGGCGGTGACCTCAAATATGGTCAGTAAAGGTAAAAAGGTCATAGAGAAAGAAGATGAGTCGGATGCAAATGACGAGCAAGCCTCAAGTCAGGTATTGTCGCCCCTCGAAATTACAAGAAACTTGCAAAAGGTTCTTACGATTATGATAGCGATAATTTGGCCATAGCCTCCCCGCAGTCGTATACTTCTTCTCGACTAAGAAAATTGGCATTGCTCGTGGTGGACAAGTCCGATGACGTCAATTAGAGGTTTGAAGCCCAAGAGCAAATGATTCGAAATCAACAAAAGCCTATCGATGACCTCAAGATAATACTCCTGAAAGTGGTCAAGAATACTCAGAAGATAGTCGAAGATAAAGCTAAAACCTCCTCGGAACCACCACTCAAGAAAAAGGAAGAAAATAAAGAAGAAAGAGCTTACTCAGTGCATGAAGAAGACGATAAGTTTTCCTTTCATGATCCTCATGAAGAAAAGATGGAAAAACTATATAAGCAACTTGATGCATTGCTGTAGAAAAGGGAACTATAGGAATCAGGGGTTTCAAGGCCATACCCGCTTGAGTGAGATTTTGCCCCTTTTCCTGAAAAGTATAAACCCCTTAACTTGGAATCATATGATGGAAAGGGGTCCCCAACCCAACACATGTACTATTTCTTGTCACAAGCCGGTCATCTGATACGAAATGACTATATAATGACCAAGGTATTTGTGAGTACTATGCGAGGGCCTGCTTTTACATGGTTTATGCAGTTGCCCCCGGGAACCATTAATACTTGGTATGATATGGTGAAACAATTCTTTGCACGTTTCTTTGAGAATGATACCGAAATATCAGTTCATTTCCTCCTTGCGACGAAACAAGGAGAAGAAGAAATGGTCAAAAGCTTTATTAAACGCTTTAGGGAAAAATCCGTGCATTGTCGACATGGTATGATCCAGGAAACCCTGGTAGAAACCTGCAAATATAATTTCAGGACTGGTATGCTCATAAAAATGGGACCGTATAGTCCAAGAACTTGAAGGACCTGTTAAAGCAGGGAGAGTAGGCAGAAGATATAATTCGCCAGATTAAGGAATCTCGTGGAACGAGAAACTCTACAAATAACAGGTCATATCCAGATCCAGACATTAATAGAATTCGGAGTTCTCACACTTAAAGAGGAACAGAAGAAAGTTTTTGTAAATATGACAATCTTGATGGTAGGAACCAATGAGTTCTCCGCAAAGGTAACGCCAATGTTAGCAGAAAAACTGATAGTAGTAAATCATGATCATCATAAGAGCACAAAAAGGACTAACTTTGGTAACCACAAAAAGGGGGGAGGTCCCGGATCATCTGCAAGATGAGCAATGGATTTAGTCTAGCACAGAAAGAAGGAGGCGGACTAGTAATATTTTCTCTGCAAATCTTAAAGAAGAATACATAATTGCCAATGCATTAACGGATTCAGAAGAGGAGGCCATAGCTATGGCCACTCACCAGGACGAAGCAGGTCCATTTGGTACTAGATCCGACAAGGCTTATTTGAAAGATTATTCAAGGGTAGGCCCTAGTAAGGAAGTATACGGGGAGCCTGTAAAACAGAAGGGGCTTCGTTTTTAGAAAGGTGTAAAGAAGAATAATGAAGCGAAAGATACTCCATTCCAGTTTGATATCATAGTTCAATTGACTAATATCCCGACTCGTGTCACACTTTACGAGTTGTTGAGATTGTCCAAGTAAACTAGAGAAGCAATGAGAGAGGCTTTAGCCGACTCCGGATCTTTTCTGGTGCAAATCATTGAACCATCCAGTGAAGAAAGGGATTATTGCCTTCACTGTCACCAAATGAGGAGGCAAATTCCGCAGATAACCTTCTCGCCAGAAGACATGCAAGTTAGGAACACAAAACATAACAGACTTTTATATTATACTGGATATGTTGGATCCACCAAAGTAGACCGCATACAAATTGATCCTGGGTCTGCACTGAGCGTCATTCTCAGAAAACTAATGCAATTATTGGGAATCTCGGCGTATCGTCTCACGCTGACGAACACTACAATGTTTGGTTTCAACACCAATGACAACTATCCCCTCGGTAAGATTAGACTCTTATGCCATATTGAAGATCTAAAAATGGAGGTCACGTGTTACGTCATCGACGCAGACACGTCATATAATATCCTATTGGGATGGCCATAGATCCACGCCTACATGATAGTCTCATCGACTCTCAACCAATACATAAAATATTGCAATGAATAAGGAGAAGTCTGGACTCTGATTGTGGATAAACAATCTTCTAAAGGATTGGAATATTATTTTACCGATGCCATGCTATACGAGGCTGCCCATGAGATCCCCCAAGAGTATGAAGAACTCTGCGATAGCGACAATGAAGCAAATACTGAGCACGAGTCTTCAGAAGAAGACGGTGGAGATTATGAATTAAATCCCTAAATTGATATCAATAAAGTGAATGTAACAAATACTGTTAGTGACGAAGACGAATGGGTTATTAATGAAGACATAAAGTTGGTTTATGAACATACTGTTGCTACTGATTCGGAACCCTCTGGTACTACCACATAGGCAGATAATTTGTCCGAACTTAAAGTTTTGGCAGCATCTCATATGCTAATCAGATCATCCCGCCTCTCTCGATCCAAAATAATTAGTGACCAAAATATTGTCTTCGAAGTATCTTCTCGACAAACGCATCAGAAGTCTATTATGTTTGGCAAAGTGATGATGCCTAATGAGTGCCATATATTGCATATTTATAGCCTCCATATTATCTATTTTTGTATTTAAATAATACTACTCGGGTATTTTTAGTTTGTTTTTTAGGTAATTCTATTCATATAAGGAGACGGTATAACATCAGAGTCGGATTAGGAAACCAAGTCCATACAAGAGTTTAAAGTGAGAAAATCTACAAGATTAGGATACTGCAGCGAGTCAAAGTCGAATATAGTCATCAAAATCAAGAGATCAAGACAAGAGACTCATGCAGGAGAAAAATCAGAAAATAAATCCAAGCTTGAGTTGCTATTTAGCGGCATTAGCCGCCAATTGGTGGCAAAGAGTGGGGCCCACTGGGTAATTTTTTTGTGAGGTCTTTGATGTAATTTTGTAGTTTTTCAATTGTATCAAAATTAGGGTTTGATTTTTTTAAGCCTATATATTGGCCGTATCCTTGTAATGTAGAATAATAGAGAAAATATAATATTGTTTTGTATTCGAATTTTTAATTAATAAAATTAGGATTTTGTCGAAGGGGTGACGGCCGCCATACCAATTCCAAAGGTATTCTTTACTGTTCTTCAATTTTTCTTAGTTAATTCTTTTTTAATTGCTTTCTTATTTAGATTTATATTGCTTTCTAGATTAGATTTCTTCGTTTTCATGAATAAAAATAGGATTTTGCTAGTGAGAATTATGAGTAACTAATTTTCTTTAGCCCTAGGATGTAGATGAAATTAGTTTAATAGATTTAACATGGATTTATCTCATCTTCTTCCTAAAAAGAAATAAAGTCATGATTTTTCTATAAATAAATAAAAGATAGATTTCGTAAATCATAATTCTTTGATAGATTATGTTTAATTCATATTTTGATAATCTATACTTAGATGAGATTTGGAATTCATATTCTTTATTTTTATTTGTAGAATTATTAACAAGTTTTTCTATAAATAAATTAAAGAGAATAAACTTGTAAATTTAATTTCTTTGATAGATTATACTTAAGTTCGGTTTTTTGATAGCCCATGCTTAGATTAGGGTTTGACGTTTATTTCTTTGTTTTTGTTTGTGAGATTATCTACTAGATATAATTTATTTTTAAGAATGATATTATCTTTAATGGTCTATACTTGAACATTACTTGATAAGTCATATTTAGGGGCACTTAATTAAATTCAAATTAAAAATATCACTTTTTTATTGTGTTACTTGATCGTACATAATTAAAAAGTTAGGAAGAAAGAGATAATTCATTGTTGGGCTATTATTCTAATGGATTTGAAATTCTAAATTAATCTTTAGAACTTAAAACCAACCATCTTAATTTAGAAACTCGTAGTTAACTTGATAGAACTAAAGAATTAGTAAGAATCGCAAAATACCTGAGATCTGTGTGGGACGATCTGTATAGTGCTACACCGATACTGTGTGCTTACAGTTAAATTATCACATCAATGCCACATACTCAGAAACAAAGTAGTGAGAGTGGTGAGCAAACTTCACCTCAATTCCACCGTTATGAACAAAATCCCAACAAATGATGAAAATGATGGGTTATAACTTAGCCCAGAAGCCAGGATTAAATTTTGGAAAAGGACGGCGAAATCTCCTATCCTCCTTTAGGCCAGAATGGGAAAGCCCCAATTATTATCATAAAACCCGAAGAGGGTTAGGATACGCATCCACTCCTTCCACATCGTCGAATGAACTCGAAGGGACAACTCTGATCGATAGTGAGATAGCCCACCAGACCAAGTTCTGATCAGAGTATTGGTACTCTATTCCAGTCTTTAACAGCAAATATGGTTTCAGCCGCACCCGAAAGCAATGAAGAACCAATTGATATTCAAGAGGAGTCCTGGGCTAAACATATAGATACCCTCTAGGATGTCCGTTTTGAACAACGTGACCCACCCATAGAAGATAAAGTAACACAGGTTAACATGGGGACTGAGGAGGATCCAAAACCCATTTTTATAAGCGAAGCATAAACTCCCGCAGAAAAAAAGAGCTTATAGCTCTCATTAGGGAATACATAGACTTGTTCGCATGGAGTTATAAAGATATACTCGGGCTTGACCCCCAGGTCGCTATGCATCGCTTGAATATCAAAGAAGATGCTAAGCCAGTAAAACAATAGCAAAGGCGCTTTCGACCGGAGTTAATAAAAGCCATAGAAGCTGAAGTTAACAAGTTGATAACTTCGAGATTTGTTAGAGAAGAACAACATCCTAATTGGGTGGCAAATATAGTTCTAGTTCGTAAAAAGAACGGTAAGATCTGGACATACATCGATTTTGAGATTTAAATGTCGCGTGTCCTAAGGATGAGTTCCTTTTGTTGGTCACTGACGTGATGATCGATAATACGTGTGGCTATGAGAGGTTGTCCTTTATGGATGGCTTCTCTGGCTATAACCAAATTAAAATACACCCAAACGATGAGAAGTACACGGCTTTTAGAACACCGCTAGGGATATACTGTTGTACGGTAATGCTCTTTGGACTTAAGAATGCCGGAACCACTTATAAGCATGCAATGAGCACCATATTTAAGGAACACCTACGTAAAACTGTGGAGTGTTACGTGGAGGATCTTGCTGTCAAAAGCAAGAATAAAGAGGATCATCTTCAGGACTTATGAACGGTCTTTAATCTCATGCGAAGACATCACTTAAGATGAACCCTGCCAAATCTTTTTTGGGGGGTATCCAGTGGTAAGTTCCTTGGATTCGTAGTTATCTCAAAAGAGATTTTCCTTGATCCCGATAAAGTGAAAGCGATCAAAGAAATGCAGCCACCCCAAAATCTCAAGAAACTGAGGGGGTTACAAGGTAAATTGGCCTACATCCGTTGCTTCATCTCTAACTTATCAGGGCAATATTGGTCGTTCTCTAGGCTCATTAAAAAGAGAGTTTCCTTTGTATGGGACAAGGCATGACAGCAAGTATTTGATGACCTCAAAGAGTATCTTACAAAATCTCCTGTTCTTATGGCCGCCGTGCTGGGAAGACCATTCCTTGTATATGTGAGGGCCATGGATCACGCGTTTGGTGCGTTGCTCGCTCAACATAATGAATACGGTCATGAATACGCTCTTTATTACTTGAGCTGGACAATGATGGGCCAGAATATAGTTATACCCCGATCGAAAGAATGTCTAACTCTAGTGTTCGCTATCCAAAAGATGCGCCATTACCTCTCCAGACAGACCATTCACATCATATCTCGAGTCAATCCACTAAAGATCCTGATGATCAAACCAGGATCCTTAAACGGCAGATTAGAAAAATGGGCATTGTTACTATCTCCATACGATATCCACTTCGTATCTCAAAAAGCAATAAAAGGACAGGCGATCGCCGACTTCCTCGCAGAGCATCCGGTGTCGAAAACCTCTAGGTTATTGGAGAATATTCTAGACTATTCAGTAAAAGTCAATGCAGTTAGTAAAGAACAACCATGACAGCTGTTCTTTTATGAAGCCGCAAGATGGTCTGCTGCAGGAGTGGGGTGATACTTATATCACCACACAAACATATAATTCCTAATGGTTATTCGCTCACGGAGCAATGTACAAATAACGTGGCGGAATACACTGCGCTCATTATCGGTCTAAAAATGGCCTTGCAACTGGGGTGAACTGTTTAGAGGCATATGGAGACTCTAAACTCGTCGTCAATCAAATGACGGGCGAGTTCAAAGTCAGGCATGAAGCCCTCATCCCCTACCATCAGCTGGCCATTGAGTTGGCAAATCACTTCGAGCAGTTTTACATTGAACATATACCTCAACACAAGAATGTATATGCAGATGCTCTCGCAGCTTTAGCAACGACATTGGAACTTCTAGCAGGTTCCACTAAGAGTGTCACTATTGGAAGTAGAGAACTTCTCCATCCTGATATGGTCCTACAGGTTAAGAAAGAATGCCAAGTAGACATAACACTCAAAACACGAGACTGGCGATTTCCATTCGTTGATTACGCCTTGCATGAAATACTTCCAGAAAATCTTAAAGAAGCCACTTTGATCAAGAAGAAGGCTCAAAAGTTCTATTATGATGCTGCACTTCAAACTTTGTACAGAAAGCAATGCGACAGTCTCTTGCTACGATGCATTTCAAAAGAGGAGGCCAGTGAGGTGCTTAAAGAAACGCACAATGGGACATGCAGAGTGCACCAACACAGTCCGAAACTTAGAGATTGCATAAGAAAGCAAGGGTATTATTGGCCCAAAATAATTACCGATGCGATGGCATATGCAAAGCGTTGCCATGCATGCCAAGTTCATGCTAACTTCATACATCAACCTCCTGAATACTTGCATGCTAAAGTTGCCAGCTGACCCTTTGAAGCATGGGGAATGGATATAGTGGGGCTAATAACTCCCTCATCATCCAGAAGACATCTGTTTATACTTCAATAACCGATTATTTTTCAAAATGGGTTGAAGTTGTACCCATGAGTGAGGTAAAAACTGCTGATGTGGTCAAATTTATCAAATATCACATGATCTATCACTTCGGTGTCCCTCAAAAAATTATCCATGATAACAAGCCACAGTTTATCAGCCAGAGGTTTTCACGATTCTGTGATTAATTCATAATCAAAGATATTGCGTCAATACCATACAACCCAGCAGCTACCGGCTTACTGAAGCCTTCAACAAAACGATTATTAAGCTTCTTCGAAAATTCGTCTCTTCCAATCGGTGAGACTGGGATGAGAAGTTAGGAGAGTGTTAGTGAGCTTACTGGACGACAATCCACACTCCTACTAAACCTACGCCTTTCTTCCTGATGTACGGATGTGAGGCCATTTTGCCCTTAGAAATTCAGATACCCTCGTTGAGAGTAGCTTTAACTACAAGAATGACGACAAAGGAAAAGCATCAGCAGAGACTTCAAGAACTTGAAGCGCTTGATGAGAAGTGTCTTCAAGCTCAACAACAAATTGAGCTGTATCAAGAACGAGTCTCACGGATGTTCAATAAGAAGGTCAAGCAAAAAACTTCCAAACAAGAGGATTTGGTTTTGGCCGTCAAGAGGCCAATGATCATTACCTATAAAACCAAGGGCCAGTTCGAGCCTGAATGGGAAGGACTATTTGTGGTGGAAATAGTATATTAAAATGGAGCCTACTGCCTAATAAATCAAGATGGTGATAGGATGATGATGCCTATTAATGGCAAATTTATAAAAAATATTATATGTAAAAAAAACTTGTCATGTTAAACTCTTACCTCTGACAGTAAGATTTGAATTAGTACTGTCCATGATATTTCAATGTAATAAATTCTATCTTGTTAAAACTCTTACCTTGGACAGTAAGTTCAAGATACATGTGAGAGTAGTTGAACTGTCCCCATCAAATCACCAGGCATGCGCAATTGGACACCGCTGCCGAAAAGCGATGATCCTGACCCGATCATCTTGGCATGTGTAATTAAGCGCCTTCGCCAAATTATAGGCATGTGCAATTAGGCGCCTCTGTCAAAACCGATGATCTTGACCCGATCATCTTGGCATGTATAGTTTAAGTTATGTGAGAGAGTCTTGAACTGCTTTCGCCAAAATTCTAGACCGAGCGCATCATCATTTGTTGTTCAAAATAATATTGGAATTTAAGGATAGAAGAATCAAAGAATTTTCTTTATTCATAATTGTAAGAATGATGACCAAGCAACAACAAGGCTAAAGAATTCAAGCAAATTTGAATATCTTCGTTTATTACAACAAAAAGCAAAAAAAAAAAAAGAATACAAGGAGGTCAAAATTCTCCCAAGGGTTTCAGCTTATTATCTATCTGGTCGATAACTTGGTGTCGGGTCTCTTTCACGGAGTGTAGAGCTCGGCGACGTAAATCATCGTCATTTATAGCAAGTTGCGAAGTCAACCGTAGACGGGCTTCTTCAATTGCTCGACTCCTCACTATGCCTTCTTGTTCGCGTTGTCTTTGTTGCAGGATCAACTCCTCCCTTTTCTTTGGCGACTCCTCCAATCTGGATTGGTTAGCCTCTAAGATGGCCTGGGCCTTGGTAATAGTTTCTTGAGCTCTGAGGATTGCTGCCTGGCTCCCTTCAATTTCAAAATCGGCCTTCTCTAACCTCCTCAAAACTGTCTCTTGACTGGCTTGAAGTTCAGCTAACTCTCAAGACCAGTTCTCCTCTTTGCGCCTCAGTTCTTCCTGGCGAGCCATTAAGTCCATTCAAACCCGCGCCACCTTGATTTTAGTAATTGCTTCCACATCCACTTGGCGGAGAGTGTTTAGAGTCTGTACCTGCTCTTCCAAGGCCTCTAGGCGGGCTCGATAAGGGGTTGCTCGTTCACGACCTCCAATTCTCTTGATGTTGTCCAAATAGCTGACCAACATCAGGCATCCAAGTTCGACGAATTATCTCCCATCTAAAATCATGCCAATGTATGTCCTCAGCAACCGCATGAAATCATTGACACTGTGATTAAAAAAAATCGTCAAGTGGATCGACAGTGTCAAAGTTGAGTGCAGACAGTACTGAATAAGAAGTGATTGTAGGGGGTGTAGCTTCCACAGGAGTCGATGATGGAGAAACCCGTCCTTGTACTAAACTCATAATGTGCACAGCCAATAGTTGTAGCAACGAACTGGCCGAGCTTGGACTCCGTGGAGATGTCTCACCTGTATCCGTTGTTACTTGATCAACAGGGCCAGTAGGAGTAGATTCTGAGGGAGCACCATCACCTGAAGCTTTTCCAGTAATTGATGTAGCCTCGAATGAGAATTTTAAAGAATCTTCTCTGCCAACTGGTAAACTGGCCGGTACAGGTGGAACAACAGTCAAAGCAATAGCAGTCCCAATCACCAAAGGCGTTGATATAGCAGGCTGAGAGGTTGATGGCACACCAACAACTGGAAAGCTATCTTCGAAGCAAATGTCTATAGTAGGAGATGGCAAGTTTGGCTCAGGAGAGTTGGGAGCTTCTCATGTTTCAGAGACAGCAAGTTGTGTCCTATCGTCACTACCCAGTTCGTCAGTTGGCGGAGTTGAAGCTTTAGCAGAATTAGGGATAGGCGTGAAGTAGTCCACGTCAAACTCCTCTGCAGAGCTATCAAGTCTACCCACTGACCCGGTGGTACCAGAATAGTCCACTTGCTCTTTCGATTCTACTCTGGCAGTTGAGTGTATCGGTGAATGAAGATGACTACCTGGATCTCAAAAGTAAATAAAGAAGTCAAATACACATATAAGAAAAATAAAACATAAAATGAAATGATCATATTCATTTTAGTGGAAACAAGCCCTGTAGTTGGACTAGATGGAGAAGCAATGGAAGTCTCCAAAAGCGCACCCGTCTTGCTATTTGGGGGTTGTGTCATAGTACGCTCTGGAGAACTGGGAATGGTCAGATCATCTGGGCATTGGCAACACTTGCAGGCTCTGCCAGGATGCCTTCTTCAGCTAGTGCTGTGGGTAGAGTCAAAACCAGAAGTTCATATGCGAACCGGCCCGCCACTTCCTTAGGAATTACCATCGTTGGCAGAATCCGGTCGGCTGACTTTTTCCTCTTTTGAGGTGTCTCGCATCTGGATATTCGATGACGTTTTGGAGATGGACTTCGAACGGGAGGGTCATCACCTCTGGCAACTGACGGAGCGTCTCCGGTACAAGTGTTATCATTGCCGTCGGCGTCATCTTCATCAGAATCACCTCCGTTGGACGGCTCCGCTTCCACGTCTAAAAATTCATCCATCCCCTTTACCCTAACTCTTTTGGCTCCCTTCCGCCGAGAGTAGAACGCCTCGATCTCTTTGCAGCAACTATGATTGATAGCGAAATTGGGCACGACGGCGTTGGCAATACTGAACCAGGTATAGAAGCTGAGTACCATGCAGAGGACTGGAGACTTCTGTAGCAAAGCAAACTTGACACAAGTTTCCCTGGCCACAAAATAGAATTAGCCTCAAGCACCTTCATAAAGATTTCCTTGATATGTGAGCTTCTTGTTCGGCTGTGCATATCCAAACTGGCGAGCAAAGTGACTTGGAAGATATGGCTCTATATAACACATAGTGTCTTGCTGGTACACTAGATGACCTGATCCGATGCTTAACAACCACCAAAAAGCTCCTAAAGATAAGGCAAAGAAGTTGTCCGATCCCAATACATCTTAAACCTTGACCTGTACTCGCCACCTGGGAAATATGGAAAGCAATGAAAGATTTCATAATTTTGATGATGTTGGAGCGTCTTGCGAATCACTGACATGTAGTAACTCTTCCATGTGGAGAACTCGAATATTTCCACAAAGAATGGCTTGTCAATTGGATAGTAGTCTATGACGCTCAATAATGAGGGACAGTGCATGACAAACCAAGCCATCAGATATGTGTAAGGCATCTTCACCCTTGGGTTCGGTATCTTAACTGTTGCAGATTCTTTCACTGTTTTCCATTTAACTACCTTCCCCTTGGCGGCTTTACCCTTGTCTTAAGGAATAAAGCCGTTGCAAAGTTCCCGGAGCACACTCTAAAGGTTGCTCACCATGGCAGGGAGGAGTCCAAATGTTCATCCGTTTGCCAATAACACTGCTAGATAAACTACGTTTATCGCGATGGCATATTTTGGAAGCGATGGAACGACACACCTCTTCAACCACAATATTAGAAACCCAATGATCAGACCTCTATCAGATATAGGGAATTGAGCTTGGTAATGAAAACTCTTGAAGATGGTGCCAGGGTTGAATCCTCCCTCATTCAACTCCGCCGTGTATGACGTGGCCCCCGTCTCAGCAATATGCCATTCAATTTCTTCGGTATCAGTAGGCTTCTGTGTACAGACGCATGGCAAGCTCTCCTTCAAGTTTAAAAAGAAGTAGTTAGCCCATTTCTTGTGCCCAATTCCTTGGTTCCTTACACTTGCTAAGTCAGCGCAGATGCGGTAGTGGCACATCATCTCCCAATACATCTCATAGGCATGTTCGTCTCTCACCCTTAGCATATTCAACTCTTCAGTGGTCAGAATGTACTCCTCGTAGGGAACTTCGCCCATCGATAATACTGACACTTCATACATCTCGGGGAGAGCGAGTCCCAGTTCACCCACTGGAGTGAAGAACGTTCCGATTTCATAATTGTACATTTCGAGTAGACTGAATAGGTGGTAGGAGCTCTGTGGCAGACCATACTAGACATTTCGAATAACTTGGTACAAGCCTATCTCCTTCAAGACTTGTCAATGAGAATCCAACATGTATTTAACAAGAAGGGCCCGCCACATGTTGCTTGAAGAACGAATCCAGCCGGGTATCCTGAAGTCCTTAGCAGGGTATTGTCCTCCCTTTGCCACAAACTAGCTATGAAAGGTCCTTGCGCGAGTCGGGATCTCTCCCACTGGATGCTCCCTGGTGACCCTACTAGGTAGGAGTCCAGTTACGAATCGAGTAGGACCATCTTGGTAAGCTCCATGTGTACCGAACTTCCCCACTACGATCCCATCATACTCCCGAGTCAGGTCCCAGTGCAACTCGCGGGGGGCTCATAACCTCTGCAAGTACATCAGAGGATACCTTTGCTCCATGTCTAGTAGAAATATTAGCAGATCGTCGATCTGGTAGAGCCACTTGTTTTCTTCTTCAAATAGAATTTCATCTGAATTCTTCACTGCATCACCAAATAGGAAGACTGGCTTCTCCAGAGCTTCCCGGTTCATGGCTTTAAATGGGGGCGTCAGTGATTATCTCCCTTGCGCTAGCGGGGCTGTAACTCAACAGCATTTCTCAGCGTTCCCTAAAACTTGGCTTGTATGTGGGGATTTCGGTTGTGAATTGAAATTGATTTGCTTTGTCTACACCCCCAGTATACCCAAAGTGATGCCTGTGGGAGAGAGAATCCATTGAATAGCCAACTGCAAAAGAAAGAATTGAAGTTAGAAAAGAGTTAAAACATTTGGGAAACATTAAGTGTTGAAATGCAGAGTTAACAAAAAGCTTCGTGCGAAGCTAAATCAATAACTTTGCGTGAAAATAAATGTGAATCTAAAAAGATAATTTCGCATCAGAAGAAAATACATGAAGCTAAACCCTAACTTTGCATAGCAACCGCAACAGACAGAATAACTCTGTGTGATTAGCAAATTAGGTTCGCACAAAAGAAGACCAGAGGTCTCTTTTTCTTCTCCAAATCATCAAGACCGGAGTGCGATGATGATTTTTCCGGTGATGACAGCATTTGGACAGTTAAAACCGAGCTAAATCACCCTTAAACTTACATTTGAGGAGTCAAGAATGGAAGTTTTACTCCCAATCAGCACGGTATAGACAAAGCCGCCGCTACAGCCGCTACTGCTGCTGCTCGTGCCAGATGGCTACGAGGTTTGCCTTGGTAAAGAAGTGTTCTTCTTTGGCACCATCAGTCGAGATAATCGAAGAAAATGGGAGTGAAAATCGCTGAAGAAGTTCGCAAGGATCTCTAAGATCTATGGAGTTCGGAAAGTTCTTGAAAGAGCAAAGAAGAAGAAGAAGACTCTATTTAAATGAGAAAATCTGTCCCTTGGTATTCGGCACGGAGATTAGAGCCGTTATGGTAGTGCGATGCAAAGCTATTAGCTTCGCGTGTTGAAGTGCAAATGCAAAGATAAGATGTGGACTAACTTCATGTTCAGACATCAAATAATCAGACTGGAAATCTAAAGTATTTCAAAATTTGCCAACTCATAAGTCATTTTAAAAACTTTGGAGGGGGTCTTATTGGAGGTAAAAAAATTTCAAAATAAAGAAAAGATGCAAATAGCTTCGCAGAATACGAAGCTAAACCCACAGCTTCGAGTTGGCAGAAGCTTAGCTCCGCATCTGAATAAAATGTGAAACTAAAAAAGTCATAGCTCCGCATCCAGAGTATTTAACTCCGCATGAGCAAATTCTTAGAATTAAGTGATTGTGATTGAGATTTGGGATTATCTAATACCCAAATTGAGTCCAAACAGATTTCAAATTCAAGAGATTTAAATAAAAATCAAATATTTGATTAGAATCCTTGATAAATACAAAGACCTTCTATCCCTATTCCTATGGAAACTCTCATAACTAACTAAACTCTATAAATTCCTCTTTGAGGAGACTTTAGAGGTCTTTTGGCAATTCAATTTACGCGAGAGAGCCTTGAAGTCTTGAAGATCTTTTTGGCAATTTAAGTTACGCGCGAGATCCTTGAATTCATTGAGATCAGCAGAGAGAGGAGCTAGGGCCGACCATTATCTTTTTCAAAGAGAGATCTTCACGTCGGATCCTCAATAGGTTCTACTAAATAGATCCCATTGCCACATTAGAACGCACTTTTATTGTAAAAGAGAGTGATAAAAATATAAATCCTCTCATTTATTTTTTCTATTATTCCTCTATCGTTGTAATCATTATAATCAATGAAAGAAAACAAGAATTTTGCGGAGGATAGAAAATTCACGAAACTTGGGAAACAGGGGATAATTCGCAACAAAACTAATCTATAGAGAAGCCTCAAAATAGAAATGGTCTTGCAAAGTTGGAAGAAACCGAATATATATTTGCACATTTAATTTCATAGACTGAAAAATGTTGAAGAATTGATTACAAAGAAATAAGAAACAGTTATGGTAATAGAGGAGTTCATGAGATTTGTGATATTTGTGTGTTACAAGGACACATAACTCGTGATTGTCCAACTCTTTCGGATTTCAAAGAAGTATTTATTGAATAAGTTAATACCTTCGATATAATTCCGCAACCAATAAATAATCCATATTCATCAACTTATAACCTGGATTGGAAGAATCATCCAAATTTTCAATAAAACTAGAATCCTCAACAGTAGTATAACCAACCTGTCAGACCAATTACAAATCAAACATCACAACAATATGTCCAAACAACATATTGACTCCAGTTTCGAAGCGCAATTTGAAGGATAACATCATACAGATTTAATAGAGAATTGATCAAATGATCCAAGTATAACATCAATTAATTCAATCGCAGCATACTATCAATAGTCAGAATGTGACGACTTTTAGTAATATTCGAGCTCAGATAAGTTACCTTAACTCAGCAATGCGAACTCAAGAAAATAGTTAGCTTCCATCTCAGCTAGATGCCAAAACTTCATGCAAGATCAAAAGTACAAATGCTATTTTTTCTACACTTCATGATGATATACTTGAAATAACTACTGTAATAAGATTGAAAAGTGGCAAAGACCTCGATGAGCCCGTTTCAATGAACAACAATATTCAAGAGAAACATGGTGATGATTCGACACAATAGAATGATGATATAAACAAGATCACTCCCTCAACTTGTAAACAACTTGTATCATTCCCTCAATGTTTCAAGAATAAGAATATTAATACTTCTTATACTGACATTTAAAAATCTTCAAACAGGTATAGATCAACATTCCATTGTTGGAAGCATTTAAGAAACTACCATCATATGCTAGATTTTTGAAGGATATGTGCACTATAAAAAGACACCACACTATGCAAAAGAAGGCATTCTTGATGGAAGACAAGTGTTTATTTCACTCTGAGGTACCTCTTAAGTACAAAGATCCTATACGTCCAACTATTTTGTGTATGATAGGTTAATACAATATTGAAAAAGCTCTACTAGACTTGGATGCCAGTGTGAACCTGTTACTATACTCGATGTATATGCAACTAGATCTTGGAGAACTTAAATTAATTCCAATCATATTACAATTAGCTAACATATCAGAAATGCATCCTAAAGGAGTAATTAAATATGTATTAGTACAAATCGATATCTTTTTATTTTCCTATGAATTTTATGGCTATTGATACTGCACCTATCAAAAACGCTCATCTAAAATTTCAGTTATCCCCATATGTCCATTTTTAGCTATAGCTAATGCTGCTATTAATTACAGAAATAGTGTAGTTCCCTCATTGGAAATATCAACCTTGAACATAATATTTTTGACATTTTCAAGTAACTAGATATTGATTCTGATGAAGTGCAGGATGTTAACTGGAATGAGGAAATTAGTGAAGAAAGAGACACCATATGCTTATGCATCTCCGATCTGTTGGAGGGGACATTGACTATGGTTGGCGATTTTCATGAAATATTCAATTGCAATGATGTTGTACAATTAGTGAAATGCATAAATGATGCTCATTGTTCATATGTTGCTGGATGAATACCAAAGAAGGAAGTATTTGAAGAGTTATCTCCACAAATGCAAAAATTAATTAATCCTTTCTAATATTGAATCCCCAATACTTGAGCTCAAACCTTTGCTCGAGAATCTAAAGTGTGCATTTTTGGGACCTAAGAAAATTTTTCCAATAGTCATCCCAGCACCCTGATGAGAATCAGGAGGAATATTTGATATCAGTACTTTGTAAGCACAAGAGAGTTTTAGGTTGGAACATAGCAGACATCAAATGTATGGGTCCTCTTATAATATACATCATATCTCTTTGGACAATGATGGTAAGCCAATTAGACAATGCAATATTGGCTTAACCATGTTATGAAAAAAGTGGTTAAAGTCGCAATTTTGAAACTTCTCTATGCTGGCATTATCTATCTAAAAGCGGATAGTAAATAGGTTAGTCCAACCTAAGTTGTTCCCAAGAAAGGTAGGGTAACTATTTTGAAAAATGAGAATGGAGATATGGTACCCACTCGTACCAATACGAGTTTACGTATGTTCATAGATTATTACAAATTTAACCAAGTAACAATTAAAAACCATTTTTCGTTACCTTTTCTAGACCAAGTACCTAAAAAAGTCCCAAGGTACAAGTTTTAATGCTTTCTAGATGGATATTTTGGCTACCGTGAAATTGAAATTTCAAGAGAAAACAACATTCACCTGTCCTTTTGGCACATTTGCTTTTCAAAGAATTCCATTTCGATTATATAATGTACCAGCAACTTTTCAACAATGTATGATGAGTATCTTTAGAGATATATGGTAGAAAATTATCTTGTGGTATTCATGGGTGACTTCTTTGTTTTCGTAATAGTTTCGAAACATGTTTAACTCATTTTAGGAGTTGTACTTGAATGCTATCAACAAAAGAATTTGTTCCTCAATTGGGAAATATTCCACTTTATGGTTAAAAGGTTATTATGCTTGGGCATATAGTTTCATCTAAAAAGATGAAAGCAGACCAAAGGGAAAGTTGAATCTATTTCTAAAATACAGATATCCAAAACTGTGAAGGACATAAATTCATTCTTAGGACATACATGTTTGTATGGAAAGTTTATTAAGAATTTTAGTACTATTGCTACACATCTTTTTCACCTTCTTTCACAAGATGTACAGTTTTAATGTACATAAGCATTTCAAACAGTACTCGATATGTCAAGAAGATGCTCATCATAGCATCGATAATGCAACCTCCGGATTGGTCACTATCGTTTGAGATTACATGTGATGCAAGTGATTATACCATTGGAGCAGTTCTAGGATAAAGAAGAGACAAGAAGCCCTACATTATATACTATGCTAGCAAGACTCTCAATGATATGTAGACAAACTACACAACAATAAAGAAGGATCTTCTAACTATAGTTTTTGCTTTTAATAAATTTCTGATTATGCTTTAAAAGTGCAATTATTTTAGTTTATTTTATGCAAGTATAATCCAATTTTATTGATTAATACAAGAAATTAATGAAAATTATTTTTATTAATCAAATTCTCCAATATGATGTTTTTCTAGTGTTGTCTAGTATTTTTGTAAGATTTTATATGCAAGGAAATCGAAGAATTGAAGCGTATCTCAAATATCAGGTCAGAACTGTGATTTTACAGGTATGGTTGTCAATAGTGACTGTTAGCTGTCGACAGTCGTCGATTGTAATGCAACTTGAGAGCAGCTGTCGATACGATTGTCGAAGGCCACGTCCACAGTTTGATTCTTTTGGAGATTTTTGAGAGAAAATAAAGTTTCTTTATAAATAGAATTCTTATTAGAGTTTTGTAACGTTAAAATATACGATGTAATTTAGAATTATATAATGCTTTTGAGTGATGAATAATTTTTAGAGAGTTTTAGAGTTTAAGATTTAGTTTTTTTAATCCTGCATAGAAATCAATAAAAGAATTTATTTTTCTTTGTTCATGGCTATAATTAGTATGAATTGCTAAATTCTTACATTAAATCAGATAGGATAACAAATCTTAGATAATTTACTAGTATGTGATTTTTTTATGCTTATTATTTTTAATTAGTTTATGTAAAGTTGATATTTTTTATTCCCTATTATCTTTAAAAGAATTAAGATATGATTTTGATTCTTTGATATTTTATTATTTGACGATATATTCATTGCTTAGTTTTGATATACTGTAGACTTTTTAGGCACCGTATATGCTTAGACTTTGAATGCTTATTTTGTTATTCATATTGCACGCATAGATAACTCAGAACTCATATATGATTAATTGGGAAAAGTTATACAAAGTATCAAGTTAGCAATTTTGTTAGATTTTGTACTTCGTTGATTTACTTATGGTTGTAAGAAGACCATATAATCTATGCAATTGAGATATAAAAGCATAAATACATCTAATAAATTATTCTATGGGAATTAAATCCATCTGACCAACAATTATATTTCAAATAAATTTACATCCTCTTTAGTTTAGTCTTAGTTTTAGCTAATAAAAATCCAATCTTTATTTTCTTTGGTTCTGTAATTTATACTTTTTAGTATCACACAATAATCAAAATGATCCTTCAGAGAATGATCTTTGATTACTATCCTTGTACTACTTGTCGATCTCTTGTACTTGGAAGTGTAAGATTTAGATCATAGTCAAGTTTCTGGCGCCGTTACCGGGGATTGATACTATTGTGTTACACTTTAGTATAGATTACAGTTCCTACATCATTAATTCTTGCAATTCTAAATTTGCATGACCAGTTAGAAGAGAACTTCAAACAATATACTTATTCAATCGTACTCAAATTCATAAATACTTTCAATCTACCAAACACCTCATGACATTAGCACTAATAATAATAACAACATGAATGATAATAATAAAAATAATAATAATGAATTAAGAGATAATAATACAAATAACAATAATAAACATGATGAAGGCAATAGAAGGTCTTTATGTGATTATCTACAATCTGATAGAACAGCCCAACCTTCACACATATCATTTCATTTGAATATGAGACATTTCGAGATTAAATCTAGAGTAGTCCAACTTTTGTATAAATTCCATAGAATGGATTCAGAGCACCCATATTTGCACCTTCGAGAATTTGAAGAAGTTTGCTCTACTATTAATTTTCAAAATATTACTGCAGAACAACTTAAACTTAAACTCTTTCCATTCTCCTTTAAGAATAAAGCGAAGACATGGCTATATTCTTTACGTCCCAATTCAATAGGAAGTTGGGATAAGCTGTAAAAAGAATTCTTAAAGAATTTCTTTCCTTCACATCGAATAAATTATATGCTAAAGCAAATTTTCAACTTTCATTAGAAAGAAGATGAACCATTATTTGAGTGTTGGGATATATTTAAAAAATTGCTACTATCATACCCACATCACGTTTTCGAGATATAGAGGACTGTAAATACCTTCTATCAAGAGCTAAACACTGCAACCAGATAATTTATAGAAACCATGTATAATGGTGAATTTTTTAGCAATGATGCTGAGGAAGATGGGATTGTCTTGATTCACTTACTAAAAATTTACAAGTTTGGAAAACTGAGAATATTTTGGATGGACACCAATTAATAAAGAAACCTCAGAATAGAGGTGGACTTATTAAATTGGAAGAAACCAAAGATATAGCTGCACGATTAATATCTATTATGAAAAAATTTGAAGTTTTACTTGCAAAAAAAAACTGAAACAGTTAAGGCAATAGAAGAGGTTCCAAAAGTTTGTGATATTTGTGAATTACAAGGACACGTGACTCGAGAATGTCCAACGCTTCCTACTTTTAAAGAAATATTAAACGAACAAACTAATGCCTTTAACAATGTTCCTCAACCAACAAACAATTCATATTCACAAACATATAACCCTGATAGGAGGAGCCATCCAAATCTTCAATACAAGCAGAATCCTCAATAACACATTAATCATCAAAATAAGCCACCCACTAATCCATCACAACCGTCCAACCTACTAATCAACCTTCATTGTACCAACCACCACCGTAAAAAAATTTTGAGGATAATTTCTTGAAGATAAAGCAGAGAATGAATCAAATGATCCAAGCACAATAATAGTTTTTTTCAGTTGCAACTAATTATCAACAGTCCGAATATGACAAATCGTCAATGATATCCGATCATAGATAAGTCACTTAGTTCTGTGTTGTAAATAAAGAAAAAAGATAAGCTATCATCTCAACTGGAGGCTAGTACTTCAAGTAAAGATGAAGGTATAAATATTATTACTTCTTCTATTAATAATGATATACTAGAGCTAACTACTGTAATAAGTTTACGAAGTAGTAAAGTAATTGATGAGCCTATTCAAAAGAAAATACTAAAGAGAAATAGGGTAATGATTAAGTAAAACAATCTAAGAATGACAACTCTAAATAACCCACTTCCACAAATTATAAACCTTCTGTACTGTTTCCTCAAAAATTAGCAAAAATATTAATACATTTTATGCTGATATTTTAGAAATGTTCTAATATGTACATATCTATATACCTCTGCTGGAAGTGATCAAATAGGTCCTCTCATATGCATGACGCTTGAAGGACTTGTGCACCATCAAAAGACGTTACAATATACAGAAAAAAGCATTTATCATAGAACAGGTAATTGCATTATTCCGTTCTGAAATACCTCTTAAATACAAGGATCCTGGATATCTCACTATTTCTTGTGTGATAAGTCAACGTAATATAGAAAAAACTTTACTAGATCTGAGGGCTAGTGTAAATTTCTTACCATTTTCAGTTTACAAGTACTTGGGTCTAGAACTTAAACCTATACCGGTCACACTATAGTTATCGTATAGGTCGAAAAGGTATTCTAAAGGCATTGTGGAAGATGTTTTAGTGCAGATCA
The DNA here is from genome assembly GCA_036321105.1 of Dracaena cambodiana. NCBI lineage: Eukaryota > Viridiplantae > Streptophyta > Magnoliopsida > Asparagales > Asparagaceae > Dracaena > Dracaena cambodiana. The sequence goes on along the minus strand of JAYEPQ010000020.1, from coordinate 12,986,769 downwards.
AAAATTTTTATTTTCCAGTAGATTTTATACTTATCGACACTGCACCTGTAAAGAATTCATGTTTTATATTCTTGTTATTCTCGGATGTCTATTTTTAGCTACAACTAGTGGTTATAAATTGAAAAAATGGTGTGGTGAATTTTTCATTTGAAAACATAATCCTTAAACTTAATATTTTTAATGCTTGCAAGAAACCAAATATTGATAATGATGAATTGCAAGATATTAATTACATTGAACAAATCTGTGAGGATGGAGATATCGTATCATTATGCATGTCTACTCCTTTGGAGCTAGCATTAACATGAACGATGATTTCCATGATTCTCTCGAATCTGAACATATCATTGAAATTATAAAACATTTAACTATGCTCAATATTCGAATATTACGGGATGAATCCCAAAAATGGAAATGTATAAAGAGTTACCTCAAATTACAAAGAAATTAATACCATCTGATATCCAAGCACCAATATTTGAGCTAAAATTGCTACATGAAAAATCTCAAGTGTGTATTTTTGGGACCTAAGGAAACTTTTACAGTGATCATCTCAGTGCATCGTGATGATAATCAGCAAGAGGGACTACTATTGACATTGCGGAAATATAAGAGAGTTCTTGGATGGAATATGGTGGACATTAAAAATATGGACTCCCTTATCTGTACCCATCACATCACTTTGGAAGATGAAGCCAAGCCTATGAAGCAAATGCAATGAAGGCTTAACTCTACTATGAATGAAATGGTTAAAGCTGAAGTATTGAAAATTCTTGATGCTGGCATCATCTATCCGATTGCTAATAGTAAGTGGATAAGTTCAACCCAAGTTGTTTAGAAAAAGAGTAGGGTAATAGTCATTAAAAATGAGGATGAAGAGATGATACTCACCGTACAACTAAGAGTTGACATATGTGCATAGATTACCAAAAAATTAAATCAAGTAACATGTAAGGATGACTTTTAGTTACCATTTCTTATCTAGATACTTAAAAGAATTGCTGGGCATAAATTTTATTTTTTTCATAAATTTTATTTTTTTTTTATAGTTATTCTGGCTATTATCAAATTAAAATTGTTTAAGAGGACCGGAAAAGACAACTTTTACCTATCCCTTTAGTACTTTTGCTTTTAGAAGAATGCCATTTAGATTATGCAACGCACCCGCAATATTTCAAAAGTGTATGATAGGTATTTTTAGCGACATGGATGAAGATTATCTAGAGGTATTTATGGATGATTTCTCTGTATTTGGAAATAATTTGGAATTTTATTTGACTAATTTAGCATCTGTGATTGAAAGATGTCAATAGAAAAATCTACTCCTAAATTGGGAGAAATGCCACATCATGGATACGAAAGGTAATGTGTTGGGCCATATGGTTTCATTTAAAGAGATGGAGGTAGATAAGGCTAAGGTTGAGTGTATTTTCAAAATACCAATACCCAAAATCGTGAAAGATATACATTTATTCTTAGGACATGCATACTTTTATAGAAGGTTCATAAAGGATTTAGTACTACTACTAGACCTCTTTCTCACCTTCTTGCACAATATGTGCAGTTTGAATGGATGCGGGCATGCCAAATAGCTTTCGAAACTCTCAAGGAGAAGCTCATCATATCACCAATATTGTAACCTCCAGATTGGTCACTTCAATCTATTCTCTACTTTCATGGGTTAATTTTCAAAAATAGTGTTTGCCACAAAAACTTGGTCTACGAATTTTGTGGAGTAATTGGAGTAGATTGAGTTTGGAAACTAATTTCTTGGTGAACTAGGGCATGTTTGGTAAATATTTGAGAATTTTTGGACAAATTTTTACCAACTATTTATTAAAAATCATAACTTGATGAATGAAAATTACGTAAAAATTGTAACTTTTTAGTATAAAAAATTGTGATTGAATACTAACATGCCATACAATTTCATGCTTAAAAAAGAGATCAATTCCACTTAATAATAGGTAAAGGTAATTTGTGTGGCTAGTTTGCAATAATTATGTCTTGAAAAAAAAGCTAACTAAAATTCATTTTGCACAAAAATGTATTTCTTCTTAATTTTAGGATGGGTCCCCAAAGAATTTCATCAAAGAGGACATGAAGAGAAACTTCTTGCTCTACCTCTGCCAATAGGAGAAAGCAACCTCAGATAACTGGGCTAGCAAACCAAAAGATGTACGAGAAATTCCAACAATTCAAATTTTGGCCCAAAAAGAGGTAGATTACTCGAAGATTCATGAAAAACTTCTCTTTTTGATTATTTATACAAGAGGTGGTGTTGTAGAATTACACAATCCATAAGCATTTACTGGCGTACAATGAACTCAGCTAGAAATTTTATGCACACTTGGAATCACCATTGGGCAACCAATCAGCATACTCTTTAGTGAGTCACTAGATAATGCTATTTACAAGATAGGAAATCCTCAAGGCCATCCCTATTGATGATATACCCGAAGAGGAGCATAAGTCAACAATACGATCACAAGGGCCCCAGCCTTCAGGAGCATTGTGTAAACCTCATTCATCAGGCCTTCAACACTGGCCACATGAAATCTGATCTGTAGATGAAGCAAGTAGTGCTAGTAATTCTTAATCAAAATATAATATCACGTCCTCATCTACCACAACAGAGCTATATTCAAGAGATGTGGTGCTGATGAACTTGATCTTACAGAGGCACCCATTTGATGTAGCCTCAATCATGTACACCTCCATACTCCAATGCATGGGACAAGCTAGGGAATGTATTCAAATCTGAGGACGATAAAGCCAATGCTAATTTTGCTATCCCTCATCATCTAGGTCTGCCTAGACAATGGGATTGAGTTGTCATCAATTGAAACTATGATTCATTGTATGGAGGCCTTCATCGACACAATCATTAGGAGGAACATGAGCACAAGACTGGAGCAACAGTCATTACCTAACTCCTAAGAACAATTTGTTACCCAACAGGAGTATCAGCTGCGATGCAGAGCCCGACACAGAGATCAAGATCAAGGATAAGAAAGATCAACAATTTAGATAGTCCACCCATCTGAGGTGACACTAATAAGCTTAAACGAGTAGATCAAAAATATGTCCATAGCCTTCGATACAAGATTGAAAACTATAGAAGCCCATGCCTCGAACGACGTCAAGAATGCAACATCCAGATCTTGACCAGGATATACCAATATATAGCTAATGAGGATACCATCATCTCTGATGACGAGAAAGATCTAGAGCACTAAGGGAAACATAAGGTCCTACTGGTGTCAAAAATGCGGCAGCCATATGCAAGAAGGACAAAAGAATCAATACCAACGACTATATATCAAGTGAGATAGAGAACCGATAATGCCAGGTGTTTTTTTTAATGATAACTTCTTACTATATATGTTCAAGCGTATTGACTTCAAGCTTATATTATATGCATTGAGAACACTACATAATTTAAGTTGGGGGAGGGGGGTAATTTTAAAATTTGTTCATTTCTTAATGTAACAAGCGAGATTACAAGCATTTCACATTGAATATTAGTAATTTGATATCTTCAAGTTGATACTCATATGATAGTATTTCTTAACTATTTTTTTTATTGAAACCTTAAATCTGACAATAAGATGTGCAGATATTTAATATTAGAAATAAATATACACTTTGTACACTTACATAATGAGTCATGGAAAATTAATAATGAAAAACGATTTAAAAGGAAAGCCTGTCATCTTAAAAAAAGGATAAGAAAAAAAATTATGAGTGATCCTGGTATTAAGGGTAGGATCTTTTATATATAAAAAGTAAAGTGAATAAATAAATAAATAAAATGAAGCAAGTGTTAAATAGTTGGGTTTGTGCACCTCGGGAAGCATGCATATGTACACAAACAATACTTATTGAATTTATCACAAACATGAGCTAAGTAATTAGGCATTTGTGCCTCGGGAAGTATAAGTTTTCACATGAAAGTGAATATTTGTTAGTAAAAAAAACACCTTAAAAAGAAAAAAAAAACGTCTCATATGAGTTTGATTGGATTTTTAAACTTAACTAGCTCATTTATATGATAAGATGGGCGCACAGGAGTGGATAGTAGAGAGTTTGGTGTATTTATTATATGATTTAAGTAATCATGATAGGATATCTAGAATACTGGCTTAAGGGTAAAATTTTAAGATTAAAAATTTTTGCATATCCATGTGCATGTCTTTAAATAAGCTTGACAGGAAAAGAAAAAAAAACAAAAAGATTTTCTTAGTTTTTAGGTTTTTTCAGAGTTCTTTATTTTACACGTATCTTTATTTTTCATTTTAACTTTTTTACTTACGCCTATATTTCTTGATATTTGTGGGTAACATCACTAGAAACCCTCACGAGACAACACTAGTTCTCTATGGTAACTTTGGTATTTAAAAGCGTGTTGCGCCTGCTAAGTTCAATCATAATTCTTGTGAAAGTGATCTAGGTTTTTTTTTTTTTTAGGATTTTTTTCATCTAGCTTAGTTTGTTGGGACTAGCAAAACTTAAGTCGTGGGTGAAATTAGAGTGAAAAGTGTTAGATTTTGTCTCTATTTTGTGCACTCATAATCATAAAATGATTAATATGGGAAATTAGTGATTTATTATTCATATGACTCTAACTCTCCACTTTAATGCTTTTCTAGTGTTTTGTAATATTTTTATAGGACTTTAAATGAAAGAACATCGAATTAAAATAGTATGCGTACACAAAAAGCAGCCCAAGACCAATTTCCAGGTCTAACTGTCGACTGTCACTTGGAAGGGATGTCGATAAGTTGCTTGTATGAAGCATTGTAATTTTAACCAAGCGGGCTGTCGAGGCAGTTATCGATAGTGTTGCGGCTAGACATGTAAATACGAGATTTTTAAAGTCAGTATTAGTGGATTAAACTCTAGAGGGGTCTATAAGTACCTTTTGTACTACAGAAATAAAAAGGGGAACAATTTTAGAGATTAATGGAGATATTTTGAGATTTTGAAGTTTTTGCACTCACTTATAGTTATTTAATAAAAGAATTTCTTTTCAATTATTTGATAACTATAAAGAGAATGAGTCACTAAATTTCTCATTGAATTTGGATGAGATAACAAACTCTTGATGAAAATCTGGTACCTTTTTTTGCTTTTCAATGCTTAATTTTTTATATAATATTTAATTTTTATTTTTTAGTTATCTAATTTGGCGCCATATATGATTTTTGCGACTTTAATGGTTTATAGTTTAACGGTATAGTTGTTACTTAGTTTTTGATATACCATAAACTCTTTAAATATGATGTATGCATAAACTATGAATGGTTATTTCTGTTATTCATAGACTATGGTTAGGATTATCCTAAAAATTTATATAGGAATTAATAAAGGAAATTAACCAATTATCAATATGATTTTTTAATTATGTGATTTTAATGATTTATTTTCGGTTGTATGAGACCGCATGATCTATATTATTGAGATAAAATAAGTATTAACTCATCCAGTGATTCAATTTTTGTGCTTAGAAGTGTATATTTTAGGTCGCATCAGCCTACATCATAACTTTGAGATATAAATGTCTGTAAGTACTTTCAATCATGGACTTAATAGTGCAGCCAGAAAATTCATTGAAACTATGTGTAATAGTGAGTTTTTAGAAAAGGATACTGAAGAAGTATGAGAATGTCTCGAATCTCGTGCCAAAAATTCACGAGATTGGGAAACGGATGATACTTCAGAACAAAACTGATCTATAATGATGTCTCAAAATAGAGGTGGTCCTATTATATTGGAGAAACCGAATATATAACTCCACGATTAATTACACTATCTAAAAAAGTTTAAAATTCGATCACAATGAAACAAGAAATAGTTAAGGTGATAGGTGAAGTTCCAAAGATTTGTGATCATTGTAAGTTACAAGGACACGTAACTCATGATTGTCCAACTTTTCGGCTTTCAAACAAGTATTAAATGAATAATCTAATGCCTTTAACACAATTCCTCAGTCGGCAAATAACCCATGTTTATCAATTTATAACTCCGCTTGGAAGAATCATCCAAAATTTCGATGGAAACAAAGTCCTCAATAGTAGTACAACCAATATGTCAAACCAACTACAAATCAAGATCATATCTTAATCCTTTAAAAGATAGAAGGGATTCAAAGATAGAAATTTTGCTTAAATCAATTAAAAACAATAAGTATGGAGAATCACATACCAGTAATTGTTTAGAGTTTGTTATCCTATTTGAACCAATTCAAGTATTTACACACTCATACTCATCATAGTCATAAATAAAGAAAAGAGAGCTTTTTTATTAATTTCTATGGAAGAGTACAAAAAGTAAATCTTGAATCTCTACTCTACTCTCTATATTCGCTTTATAATGATGATCTCTTAATTACATTATGTATTTATACTCTTACAAAACCCTAATAGGAATTCTATTTTCAATGAAACTCTATATTCTTACAAAAATCTCCAAAAATATTAATCTGTGGCTCTAGCCATCGACAGTGCCATCAACATCTTCTCTCGGGTTTGAGTTATAGTTGATGGCTGTCGACAGCTAACAAATAGCTGTCGAAAGTTAGACCTATAAAATTATAGTTCTGAGCTGATATTTGAGATACACATCGATTTTTTGATTTCCTTCCATATAAAATCATGCTAAAATACTAGAAAACACTAGAAAAATATCATAATAAGGAATTTGATTAATTAAAATAATTTTCTATTAATTTTTTATATTGATCAACAAAATTGGTTTATACTTGCATAAAATAAACTAAAATAACTACTTTTCAAGCATAATCGCACCCCCAACTTGAGTTTTCCCTAAAAAAATTATAAATTAAGAAAATAAACTAAAATCCTAACAAAAAAGAAAAATAAATTCTAACTCACTTTCGTAGGAATCATGATTGTACTTAGCACATGCAATAAGCTGTTAAACCTCTAGGTTACCCTAGTGAGCGAGTGTTGTCTCATAAGGGTTTTCAGTGATTTACTCATAAACATCAGGAAATGTTTGAGTTAAAGAAATAAATAAAATGAAAAATAAGGATAAGTGTAAGATAAAGAAAATAAAAAATGTTAGTATCCTATTATTAACTATCTATACTATTTTCGTTTTACTTTTTATTTCTCTTTCCATATCAAGTACAATTAGAGATACATAAACCGATATTTATGAAAATATTAATCTTAATAAATCACTAATAATTAGTAATTTTATGTATATATCATAATCATTTAAATTGTATCGTTAATATACTTTTACTTTCTATTATCCTCTCCTTTGCACTCATGTGATCATATATAATTCTTGTCAAGTCTCAAACTTCAGTCAAATTTATAGGAATGCTTTATATATATATATATATATATATATATATATATATATATATATATATATATATATATATATAGGGAAAACAGGAGGTGAGCTGGCAGCTCAGGAATTTTCCTGAGCTGCTGCCACATGGCGGCTTCCCATTTGTCAGGCCACAAAATTTAAGTAGCTGGGAGTTTAAATATGAGTAGGATAAAACTGAAATACAACAAATCTGAGGGCTTTATTTGCAAAATATGAAGCTTTAAGATAAATAGAGCAGCCAAATTTCTCAACTTCTCGTTTCTTCTACAACATTCATCTCCTCTTTTCCTTTCAACATCATCATGGAAACCAACGTTATCTCTCTCCAAACCTCCCAATTTAAATGTTGCCTTTGTCACCCAGAGATGGGGAGCATCGATTGGTCATCAGAGTTTCATCATCGATGATAAACGAAGGCTCAAAGGCCCCATGCCTATGGAGCTTGAGCTGAAGATGATCAACTCAATGAATCTCAAATTTCCTGCAAGTTTCTTGAATTTTTTTTTGTTTGTGCTGGAAAATACTAAATTGGTTGTATCTCACAAGATGTTTGTATAAATGTCCATGTGAATTATTTCATTGAATTAAACAACTCAATTTAGTCTATGATAATTTTTGTAAAATTTTCAATTCAATGTTTAGATGCTTGGTAGAAGCCAATGTCAAGATTTTGTCAATCTGTAAATGTTTTTTTTAGTACAATACAGTCCTTGATGTGGGTTTGGCAAGGTCTTCAAAGACACTCTCTCCGCATCCAAATCGGAGACCGCCTTCAAGAGAATCTCCCGACGGATCGAAGCAAGGACTTTGAAAGTTCATTGTGGAAATTGCCAATATCAACCACCTTCGCGACTGCAATATCATCTACCCATAGTGTTGATGCCGCCACCGAGCCAATGAGTAAGAAACACCACAAACTCCTTCATGGCATCAGAAAATTTTCATGCCCACACGACAAGGAAACACCACTAAATGACAATATGACATCTTTGACAGTCCCACTAATTGCATTACCATCACTAGTGGCCTAAAAAACTGCATGGCCACAAGGTAAACATAGTGATTATACTAAAATACTTTTGGCCGGCTGTTTTATATCCAACGCCTTCTTGAATGTGGTCGCTTGTACCTGCATAAGACAGCTGCATTCAAATATGTATGCAGGTTTTGAGGGGGAAACAGAGAGAGATTTTTGAGAGAGAGAGAGAGAGAGAGAGATCGCGAAATTTTATTTTAGGGTAGAAGAGAGATTACGATGTTCTCTATGATGGGAGAAAAGATATCAGGAGTTTTGTTTTGAAGGGAGAACGTTTTGCAACTAAAGCCCTCAGATTTGTTGTATTTCAGTTTTATCCTACTCATATTTAAACTACCAGCTACTTAAATTTTGTGGCCTGACAAATGGGAAGCCGCCATGTGGCAGCAGCTCAGGAAAAATCTTGAGCTTCCAGCTCTCCTCTCGTTTTCCCATATATATATACACACACATATATACTTATGGACTTTTATTATATATATATATATGTATATATATATATATATATATATATATATATATATATATATATATATATATATATATATATATATATATATATATATATATATATATATATATATATATTCAAAAATACTTGCCTTTCATATGAACATTCATGCTTATCAAGGCACAAACGCCCAGCTACTTAGCTCCTGTCTATAATAAACATCCGTAAGTATCGTTCGTGTGAATATGCATGCTTACTGAGGTGCACGAACCAAACTATTTAACACTTAGTTTCTCATATTTATTATATACTATATTTTTCCCAAAGTATATTACCTTAATACCAAGCTCACTTCTTTTTTATATCTCATATATATATATTCCTTTTAAGTTTTTATTTTGTTATCAACTTTTCATGACTCATTGTGTAAGTGTTTAGAGTACATACATGACTCAAATCTTAAGTATTTATATATCTTATTGTCGGATTTAAAATCTCATTTAACATTACATAAAAACTATTATCATATATGTATCAATATTAAGATATCAATTTGATAAATATGAAATGTAAAATACTTCTAATTTTACTTTTTTCATTTCAAAGAAATGAAAATTTTTTAAAAATTTTAAATATGTTAGTTTGTTATGATACAATAAAATATAGTGTATCTATCCCACTCCCGAACTTAAATTATGCAGCGTCCTCAGTGCATCAAGAATATAATTATGCAAATAATACATTAAGAAGTAATGTACGAGGTTAAAGTTAGAAAATACCTGGCTTTATCGGTTCTTCATAAAAATTCACTCCCTCTAGTAGTTGATATTAATGATGCCTTTGATGAAGACTTTTTGGTCGCTTGCATCTTTGACACTGGCGGAACCCTATGGTCCCCTACCTCATCCCTTCGTCTTCATCGGGAGAAACAGTGGTGTCCTCAACAGTAATTTGTTTGAATACTTTGGTGAGAAGTCAATATTGATGTTGTTGACGATGCTCGGTTCGGACTTACCGATTCTTGATAACTTGCAGTCTTTCTTTGAATGTGTCTATCATCCTTATTATCTACTCATTCAACATTTCGCGTGTAAGTTCTTTTGGTCAACCCGCCATAGTTGTTGCATCTCCTTGTTCTCACTGTTGCTCGCCATGCTCCTAATCTTATTCTCCATGACCAGCTGGCGAATCAGCTGCTTGATGTTGCTCTTGTTGTACTTATTGTTCCTGTTAGACATGTCGAGCACTCATGCTTCTTCAGACGGCCGTATCTGTAAATAATTGCATGGGTTTCTCAAATGTGTCATATGATGGCGAATTGACTCATTGTTCGTGCAAATTTATGTAATCAGAAATGGCAGAACTAAGTGTGGCTTTGCCAACTCGTATGTTGGATACATTCGTGGGCTTGACCCTTGTATTGAACCATTGAGTGCATGATTGATGCGACATCGAATGGGTACCTTTCCAAAATCATATTTAATAATATCACATCTCTTGAATATAAGTCTTTTGTTACAGAGAACAGTAAGATGCTATATTTGATATATAGGCTTATGAAAACGTACTCCTGCCTCAGATAGCTCACTTTCAAGAAGCTCTTTGTGCTGGTAGGAGCCACTTGGTATTTCATTTACTGTATCAACAAAAAAGGGTGCTCTTTAGGCACATCAGGTACGGAAATGGCTCTCATGATCTCCTCTTTTGTGAACGACACTTCCCTATCTCTTACTATAGAGTATGCATATTGATCCCCAAGTGCCGGTTGCAGATTAACATTAAATTTACATATGATTTCGTTGCACGCTGGCATATGTCTAAACATTGTATATACTTCCAATTTTATAGCCTGCATTTGTACTCTGAAAGTAAGATTCTCGTATATTTTTTGAGTAATCAACCACTCGTTCAGCCCAAAACTTAAAGTCCTCATACTTTTCCAAGAGCTTCTTATTAACTACTGCTGCTCTGTGCCTCTGTGGAGAAGATGTGCATGAAGAGTCCACTCTCGACCTCTAGGAAGCAATTTGCTTTTTAAGTCCAAATCTGAAAATTAATCACAAAAATATATCTCAAAATAATATCATTATTTCTCAAAATCATGCATGAATTTAACACACAAATTTTATATTTTTCTTCCATTTTGTTTTGTTTAACTTATTTTTTTTCCCTCTCTTTTTTTATAATTACATAATTCCCAATTCTTCTTTCAAAAATTTATCAAACTTTACTTTAATTTTACTATTATTGCATGAATTTGATATATGTTAATTATTCAAGTAACTCATTAAGTATTATGCTAAAAATTTGAGATTTTTATTTCTTTTACCCTTGAATTAGCATATATCTTTAATTATTCCATGAAATTCATCAAAGATCCATAAAAAATTTCTAAATCAGTCCAAATCTACTAAGAAATAACGATCTATCTTCAATTTACTTGAATCTTCTCATATAAATCATAGATCTATATTTTTGAAATAAAAATCTACTTTTTACGAAGAACAATTCAAAGAAAAACCAAAGAGAAGGAGACTTACTTGATTGAAGATCTTTAAAAATTTGAAAAAAAAAATGAATGGGATTAGATTTTAGCCTTCGAAAGGAGAGATTTTTGCTTTAGGGTGCTATAGAAAGGAGGCTATGGTTTGGTTGAGGAGGAAAAGAAACTCAAAGATCTATTTATAACTGGAGCTATCTGTCGATAGCTATTGTAACGCCCCCGTTTTTCAGCTGCTTCCCAAAACGGAGGACGTTACTTATTACTTGCACTAGACAACCCAACAGTCACAGGATCTTGGAATAACCGTAACTACTGCCACAATCAGATGAATAAATAACATGTCTGAAACTGAAATGATTTCATTTATACAAAGAGTTCATTACATAAAATGGCACACTGCTTTAAATATGAACACAAAAGAGTCGAAGAGAAAAGCAGTGCCCAGACAAAAGGAAATATAAACAAAGTATACAAAAACTCCCTAGATAGTACTTCGCTTGCCTATTGTCACTCGATCTGTCCAAGGCTTGGCCTGGCCCAGAGGGAAAATAAAGGAGAAAAGAAAAGAAAAAAAAAAGAAAAGGAGGAAAAAAAAAAAAAGAGAGAGAAAAGAAAAGGAAAATAAAATTAAAATAGGGATATGAAAAAGTATGAATTTACTGAGCTTGGGCTTGATGGATTAAATAATTGAGAGATTTAAATTGGACTTAGTTGGATTAATCAAACATAATTAATAATAGTAATAAATTTGATTTCAATTAAAGGAGAAATGCATAATATATATGATTGAGCCTGGAAATATAATAAATACATATGTTGGGTTTAAAAATAATGCAGGATTATTATATAATTCACTTGACTCCCAGAATGAAACCAGATTATTGTAATGATTTTGATGATATGCATTGTGTTACAATTTTGCACTAATATCTATCATGCTACAAGTCATGTAGCTTGATATTACAAATCAAGTATACTAATGTATCATGTGTTAATTTATCATGTTACAAGTCATGTGTTTTACATGTCACGAGTTTTGATAGTACAAGTCATGTGTTTTACATGCCACGTGCTTTGATATTACAAGTAATGTGTTTTAATATTACAGATCATGTGTTATGATACTACATGTCATGTACAGTCATGGAAATGCAAGTATGTTATCATGAATTGAAAAATAATTGAAGAAAGATTATAAAATTTTCATGTGCAAAATTCAATATGAACACGGGGATGGGAGAAACTATATGATGGATAAGAGTCTTGCCGTATAAGGATTGATTGTCATGTTAGGGCCGGATTCTTTTACTGCAGCGGCCTGGGTGATTACTGGATCACCAATTGATATCTACCCAGAGTGGTAAGTCAGTACTGTAATACAGTACGGAATGTGATTGAGTGCCTAGCGGCATGTCATGGTTCAGCGCCATGAATATTGAGGTCGGGTCCCGGGTATGCACGGGCACTTATACGACAATGGAGAATAGCGCTATTTTATCCATTAATACAGTTTCAAAAATTTAAATTGGACGATGACTGAGACCAATAGAATATATGATTAAATAGATAGAGAAGTTATTGTCATGTTAATTTATTTATGCTTGATTTCATGTTATTTATATGTTGCCTTCATGTTACTTTATATGCACACAAACAACACTGATATAAACATGCTCATGCACACTGATATTCATGTACTATGATAGTACACAATTCTTATTTTAAATGTATTACTTGCCGGGTTTAATCCCCTGGGTTTTGAACCCAGATTTGGAACGTGAAGAAGGGGATCCAGCCCCAGTTGAAGACCCGTACTTCGTTGGACAGATCGAGTGACAATAGGCAAGCGAAGTACTATCTAGGGAGTTTTTGTATACTTTGTTTATATTTCCTTTTGTCTGGGCACTGCTTTTCTCTTCGACTCTTTTGTGTTCATATTTAAAGCAGTGTGCCATTTTATGTAATGAACTCTTTGTATAAATGAAATCATTTCAGTTTCAGACATGTTATTTATTCATCTGATTGTGGCAGTAGTTACGGTTATTCCAAGATCCTGTGACTGTTGGGTTGTCTAGTGCAAGTAATAAGTAACGTCCTCCGTTTTGGGAAGCAGCTGAAAAAAGGGGGCGTTACAGGGTGGTATCAGAGCCTAGGTTTAGGTGGAAGACCATAGGACTACTGTCACATAAGAACATGTCTGTGACTTATTCGTAATAATTATTTCTTATTCTTTGATATATATCAGATCTAGTATCTTGCCTATCCTATTGTTTTCTATTCGTTTGAGATATCTATCTTAAATTCTTTTTATTGATCTTATCTAGACTGTTGCAGAATAATGTTGACCCGATCTTCTTTGAGTATGAGTGTAAGTCCGATAGATAATACATCTAATCTTAGGAGCCATGAAAAATTGGCATGCGATCAAAATCGGTGTCTAAGATTTGGAATTTTCTGGAATGGTCGAGTATTATTGAATATTTGTATAGAACTTTACAAGACCTTATCACTTTAAATAAACAGATTAGCAAATGAGTTAGAATATGTCTGAACAAATGAATGTAATAAATCATTTGAGAAATTAAAACGGAGTCTAACAACAGTACAAGTTCTAGCAATTCTTAATACTTCTAAAGATGGCATATTCATGCTCTATTTTTATATCATTCAATAAGCAAGGTAATTATGTAGGCAGTGCATTCAAGATTTAAATTTTTATCTATACCAAGAATTTCAGACGAAGTTTAAATGAATTTTTAAGTACAAATTTCTTTGGAGAAATATAGTTACATTACTACTATGCCAATCTTAATCATGTGAGATCTAATGTTTTATTGAGTTCCATTGTTATTAATAGGAAAGAAGGATGGGAGTAAAAAGTTGTGTGTGGACTATAGAAGTTTAAATATAGTAATAAAAAAAAAAAATCCACTACTTATGATAACTAATCTATTTGGTCAATTGAGAGAGAAGGAAGAGAATTCTTGAGAATAGATCTGTCAAATAAATGTCCGAGCAGAAAATATTTCAAAAACTGCATTAGAACAAAACATAGTCACTATGAATAATTGGTGATACCGTTTTCAGTAACTAATGCTCCAACAATATTTATAAATTGATAATGAAAAAAAAAAAAAAAAAAAAAACAACCTTTGGAAGAATAAGTGTATAAATATAAAGAGATCTTAGAATACTGTGAATTTTTTAGAATTAGTCAAGTTGAAAGTAAAGAATAAGAAATTAATAATAAAGTATAAATTTTATCATGGCGGAACATGACATTGTATCTTGTTACTCAAGTTAGACTCATCTTTCCAAATGATTGTCTTATCCATTACTTTTGTTGATCATTTCCATTTGATATTTTGTATCTTCTATATGAATATTATCATAGTACGATTCATATCTTGAGCCTTTATACATCGCAAGTCTTATTGAGTCGGCGAGGTAATTGTAGAGAGATATTCTCTGGCGCCAGCAATTGCAGTCGCTTAATAAGATCGTTGTATATGATTGAATTTTGTAACTAGTTCATTTCTTATCTTGTGTCCCTACCATTCATAGTCTTGTTACATCGATGTTATAATAGTTCAGATTCATTTTCATTTCTAGAGTCGATTACAACACGTAATAGGACCTTGGGAATAAACTTTACAAAAATATTTATCCCCTATATCTTACACATTACTTAATCAGGATGGTGTGATACTCCAAATTAGTAGCAGCTATTCCTGATTAAAATTTTTTCTTGTTTTTTTGTTCCTTCACTCAAATAAAACATCAAGAATAAATTGGGAATTCTGACTATCCATTAGCATTCCTATCAAAAAAAAAAAAAAAAACGAAACTCATTCATGATGTATTCTATATATCATAATTGAGAAAGCGCTTAGTTAGAAGTACAAAATAATGAATATATCAAAAATACACTTGAGAAAAGGCTTAAAGTTTTGTAATTGTTCCATAAGAAATAAAACAAAAATATGAGAAGTGATATGTAAGGATTATTAACCAATGGGAGAGTCTTGAATAATAAAGTAACATTATTAGTTTTTATTTTATGAGATATACAATCACCAAGAAATTCAGTTTGGGAACTTGAAAAGGACATCAGGATAAAATACATATATCCTTTCTCATGATAAAAAAA
This sequence comes from Dracaena cambodiana, assembly GCA_036321105.1. Taxonomy (NCBI): domain Eukaryota; kingdom Viridiplantae; phylum Streptophyta; class Magnoliopsida; order Asparagales; family Asparagaceae; genus Dracaena; species Dracaena cambodiana. The sequence goes on along the minus strand of JAYEPQ010000020.1, from coordinate 12,971,261 downwards.
AAAAAAAAAAAAAAACCAATTAAATTTCGAGGACGAAATTTTTTATTAGGTGGGTAGAATGTAATACCCCAAATTTCGAGCTACCTGTATTGCTCTCTTAAGACCAGTAGTGCCGAATAAGTCTACCGAAGCCAATTTTTGGACACCGAAATAACTTTCGGTTAACATAACTTTAAATCCACAAACCCAAATGACATTCGGTCTTCGCGATTATTAGTTTTGTAATATTTAGGATTTTTGGAGATTTTTCTTACGAGGCCGAAAAATACTCCCAAAATTGTTAATTTAATAAAAAATTAAATTATCATGCTAATAACTTCGGAATATCGGTTCATTTATTCCGGACATCGAAACAAGAAACGGATAATTTTGTAGTGTTCCCCTCGTCGAGCACTACGTCCTACATAAATTTGGTAGTATTTGGAGAATGTTACACGAAACCAAAATTATTAAATTATTAAATAAATTAAAATAAAATAAATGTGGTACTGTGCTGTCGTGCCAAGGAGGAGGGTGGCAAAATAATTTTGAGGTGTCACATGGGGAGTATTTGATGGGGGAGGTGTCACGAGTATGTGAGAATGAAAAAGATTATATAAGAGAGAGAGAAAATTTAAACCCTTACTCCTTATCCCCTCTTCTCCTCTCAGCCATCCCCTTTTTCTCCTCTCAACCAGAGACCCAACAGAAAGAAAGAAAGAAAGAAAGAAAGAAAAAAAAAAAAAGAGAGAAGGAAAAATCAAACCGTATCGAGGATTCGAACCAAATATTCGAGATCGAGCCAAGGCAAGTAATACTGCTATTTTCTTTCATTTCGTTATTTTATTTTATTTATTTTCATTCGTTTATTTATTGGATTTTTGTATATGTAAATTATCTTGTAAAAAAATATTTTTTTCATATTTTGGACCATTAACTGATATTAAGAACTGAGCCAGATTAATTTTGATATATAGAAATATTATGATATTTGCTTATTATTATTATTATTTTAAAAAAAAAATTACGTAGCAAGAAAACCCCATGCAAAAAGAAGAAAAAAAAAAAAGAAAAAAAATTAAGTAGCAAGAAACCCCATGCAAAAAGAAGAAAAAAAAAAGAAAAAAGAAAAAAAAATTTTGTAACTGGGCCTGTTCTGTGTTCTGTGAGGTGAAAGGAAAGGAAAAAAAAAAATTAAAATAAAATAAAAATAAAAGAAACTGGGCTTGGCCTGGCCCAGAGGGAAAATAAAGGAGAAAAGAAAAGAAAAAAAAAAGAAAAGGAGGAAAAAAAAAAGAGAGAGAGAAAAGAAAAGGAAAATAAAATTAAAATAGGGATATGAAAAAGTATGAATTTACTGAGCTTGGGCTTGATGGATTAAATAATTGAGAGATTTAAATTGGACTTAGTTGGATTAATCAAACATAATTAATAATAGTAATAAATTAGATTTCAATTAAAGGAGAAATGCATAATATATATGATTGAGCCTGGAAATATAATAAATACATATGTTGGGTTAAAAAATAATGCAGGATTATTATATAATTCACTTGACTCCCACAATGAAACCAGATTATTGTAATGATTTTGATGATATGCATTGTGTTACAATTTTGCACTAATATCTATCATGCTACAAGTCATGTAGCTTGATATTACAAATCAAGTATACTAATGTATCATGTGTTAATTTATCATGTTACAAGTCATGTGTTTTACATGTCACGAGTTTTGATAGTACAAGTCATGTGTTTTATATGCCACGTGCTTTGATATTACAAGTCATGTGTTTTAATATTACAGATCATGTGTTATGATACTACATGTCATGTACAGTCATGGAAATGCAAGTATGTTATCATGAATTGAAAAATAATTGAAGAAAGATTATAAATTTTTCATGTGCAAAATTCAATATGAACACGGGGATGGGAGAAACTATATGATGGATAAGAGTCTTGCCGTATAAGGATTGATTGTCATGTTAGGGCCGGATTCTTTTACTGCAGCGGCCTGGGTGATTACTGGATCACCAATTGATATCTACCCAGAGTGGTAAGTCAGTACTGTAATACAGTACGGAATGTGATTGAGTGCCTAGCGGCATGTCATGGTTCAGCGCCATGAATATTGAGGTCGGGTCCCGGGTATGCACGGGCACTTATACGACAATGGAGAATAGCGCTATTTTATCCATTAATACAGTTTCAAAAATTTAAATTGGACGATGACTGAGACCAATAGAATATATGATTAAATAGATAGAGAAGTTATTGTCATGTTAATTTATTTATGCTTGATTTCATGTTATTTATATGTTGCCTTCATGTTACTTTATATGCACACAAACAACACTGATATAAATATGCTCATGCACACTGATATTCATGTACTATGATAGTACACAATTCTTATTTTAAATGTATTACTTGCCGGGTTTAATCCCCTGGGTTTTGAACCCAGATTTGGAACGTGAAGAAGGGGATCCAGCCCCAGTTGAAGACCCGTACTTCGGACAGATCGAGTGACAATAGGCAAGCGTTCACCTCACAGAACACAGAACAGGCCCAGTTACAAATTTTTTTTTTCTTTTTTCTTTTTTTTTTCTTCTTTTTGCATGGGGTTTCTTGCTACTTAATTTTTTTTCTTTTTTTTTTTTCTTCTTTTTGCATGGGGTTTTCTTGCTACGTAATTTTTTTTTTAAAATAATAATAATAATAAGCAAATATCATAATATTTCTATATATCAAAATTAATCTGGCTCAGTTCTTAATATCAGTTAATGGTCCAAAATATGAAAAAAATATTTTTTTACAAGATAATTTACATATACAAAAATCCAATAAATAAACGAATGAAAATAAATAAAATAAAATAACGAAATGAAAGAAAATAGCAGTATTACTTGCCTTGGCTTGATCTCGAATATTTGGTTCGAATCCTCGATACGGTTTGATTTTTCCTTCTCTCTTTTTTTTTTTTTTCTTTCTTTCTTTCTTTCTTTCTTTCTGTTGGGTCTCTGGTTGAGAGGAGAAAAAGGGGATGGCTGAGAGGAGAAGAGGGGATAAGGAGTAAGGGTTTAAATTTTCTCTCTCTCTTATATAATCTTTTTCATTCTCACATACTCGTGACACCTCCCCCATCAAATACTCCCCATGTGACACCTCAAAATTATTTTGCCACCCTCCTCCTTGGCACGACAGCACAGTACCACATTTATTTTATTTTAATTTATTTAATAATTTAATAATTTTGGTTTCGTGTAACATTCTCCAAATACTACCAAATTTATGTAGGACGTAGTGCTCGACGAGGGGAACACTACAAAATTATCCGTTTCTTGTTTCGATGTCCGGAATAAATGAACCGATATTCCGAAGTTATTAGCATGATAATTTAATTTTTTATTAAATTAACAATTTTGGGAGTATTTTTCGGCCTCGTAAGAAAAATCTCCAAAAATCCTAAATATTACAAAACTAATAATCGCGAAGACCGAATGTCATTTGGGTTTGTGGATTTAAAGTTATGTTAACCGAAAGTTATTTCGGTGTCCAAAAATTGGCTTCGGTAGACTTATTCGGCACTACTGGTCTTAAGAGAGCAATACAGGTAGCTCGAAATTTGGGGTATTACAGCTATCGATAGCTGCTTCGACGGCAGCTTCGACAACCACTCTCGGACAGAGTAGTTTTTGCTCTACAATGGCTGGCTGTCGACAGCCACTTCGACATAGGCTTTGACAACCACCCTCTGCTGAGAACTGCGTCAAGCCAAAATATTTTATTTTTATTTTTTCTAATTATTAGTTCCTAAATTAATATTATTCCTAAAATCTAATTGTTAATTCCTAATTCTAAAATTAATTCTAAACTAAAAGTTATTTCCCAATTCTAAAGTTAGCAATAAAAACTAAAGTTTAATCCTAATTCTAAAAAATTTCAGAATCAAAATTCATTGAAAACATCATGGGCATCCAAACTAAGTTATTTTTATAAGCAGCCTCTCAACTTTAAATGCACAATTTCCTCAAGGAATTGATATTTCTATTTACTCAATCAAGAACAAATAAAATTTAAGAGAGAGTATTTAGAAATTATCTTGGTACAGTACTCATGATGTATTAGCTGCAAAACAAAATTGTTAGTATATAATATACAATAATATATATTGCATCTTTATTTAACTTGTATCAATGATATGTAAGAAGATCCACTAGATTTTGAGATTCCTCCATGTGCTTCGGAAATTTCAAGTAATGCTTCAATAGTTTGTCGTTTACTTTAAATGTATGACCATTCTTTGGATTTTCGATATCAATTACGCCACGAGGATACACAGTTTTAACTACGAATAGTCCAATCCACTATGAACACAATTCCCCAAAATAGATGAAGGCGTGAATCGTATAGGAGAACTTTGTCGAAAGGATGAAAAACACAGTGTGTGATATGGTGATTATGACATATTCTCATTTTCCTTTATATGCGTGAATTATCATATGCATCACGTCTTGTCTCTTCCAGTTCATTTATTTGTAGTTTTCTTAATACGCTGGCTGAATTGAGATAAAAATTAACTGATTTGATCACCCAATATGCCTTATACTCTATCTCTACAGGAAAATGATAAGCTTTTCCATAGACTATTCTGAATAGAGACATGACTAAAGGTATTTTATATGTGGTACAGTAAGCCAATAAAGCATCAATTAATCTAAAGACTAATCTTTGTAAGACAGATTAACCATTTTCTTTAGAATTTGCTTGATTTTCCTATTAGCCACTTTAACTTGTCCATTTGACAGTGTGTGATAAGGTGTAGAAATTTTGTGCATGATATAATATTTTTTCATTGAATTTTCAAAGGCTTTATTGCATAAATGAGAACTTCATAACTTATTATGGATTTAAGAACTCCAAATCTGGATAATATATATTTCTTTAAAAAATTGATAATAGTTTGTTGGTCATTGTTTCTATATGCTACAGCTTCTATCTATTTAGAGACATAATCGACTGCTACGAGGATATAAACAAATCCGTTAGAAGTAGGAAACGATCTCATGAAGTCAATGCCCCAATAATCGAATATCTCAATTTGTAAGTATGTGTTAGAGGCTTATCACTCTTTCTAGTTAATATTCCTAATTTCTGATATGACTCGCATTGTTCATTATTTACAAAATTCATATGCATCTCTAAACATAGTAGGCCAATAGAATCCACATTGGAGTATTTTGGCCACTGTCCTTTTTGAGAAAAAGTTACCCCCACATGCTTTTGTATGACAGAAGGCACTTATGCTTTAAATCTCATCATCAGGCACACAACACCTAATGATTTGATCTGAGCAGTATTTAAATAGATAAGGGTCGTCGAAAAAGAAACAACGTACCACGTATAAGAATCGTCATTTGTCTTGTGCACGCAAGTGATTCAGCATTTCACCTGCAATAAGAAAATTAATAATATTAGCATACCAGGGAGTTGTTCTGATTGAAAATAGTTACTTATCAGGGAACGAGTTCCCAATTGGTAGCTTATCATTATCAAAAGCTAGAATTTTGCCAAGAGAATAAAAAGAAGAAGAGTAAAGGTGAAGATCCCCAAAACGTGGCGCTAACTCTAAATTCTAGAGTGGAGTTGCTCTGCACCTATCTCATGGTATGGTTTGTGATGCATTAGCCTGGCCTGATGACTTCACCCTTGGACGATAGTAGTGGGGCTTCATTCATCCGAAGGCATGAAAGGTGTGATTGGAGAAATTACTGCATGCGCGCAATCTACAAGATAGTGCATAGCCATCAAAATTATCACATCTATCGATATTTTCCAGACTTCTCTTGGGGCAACTATGGTGAGGAGTTCAACGTCCTAATTGTTATACCACTTTTTCTTTTGGTTACCTTCGGTGCTTGATCAACATCAGACCAGGGTATCTGCTATATCATCAAGGGTCAATCTGCTTTCTCAAGCTGTATTCTCCTAGTACGTTTGCATGCCAGTTTGGATATTCACAACTCAACATTGGTAATCCCAACACTTTGCTGATGTTTCGAGGCAACCTATTTGAAGGTGTTAGAGGAAGGTATTAATTTGTTGTTGAATGTACAGGGGTTCATTTTGCTCTACCACTCAAAACTTCCAATCTCTACATCTCTTGTATTCTGCTTCTGGTGCCACAATGTCAACACTATGGTTACCATCTTCTCGCTTAACCATCTATGCCTGAAGGAGATCGAGGCATTCTATTCATAAAGGAAAGGTTCCAAGATAGTTTGAGTACGAGGTATGGACGAGTTTCTCTCCATTGATGATGATGATAACACTAGTGTTCGCCATGAAATGAAACATTTATTGAACTTTGAGTAAAACTTATAATAATAATAGTTTACCATTTATAGAAAATGAGGAAAGTGATTCCTCTTTGTTTAAGGTTGGATTCTGTCGTAGTCTTGGAGGACGATTCTGCTCTCTATTGACGGTTCGAACACAAATTCTTCAGTTGACAGATTTTGCAATGCTCTTGGATGGGAAAACTCTGGTTCTCTAGCATAAGCTCAAGATGAAGATAATCCAACTCCATTCTTAGCTCAGCTTTTGGCTATTTACAAAGGTATAGAGATTTTTGAATCGGTATAACTGTCAAATGAATAGCCTCCTTAATTTCCAATTTTTAATCAATTGGATTTGTAACTGAAATCTTAAATCCTATTATTTGTAATTGAAACACGGATCTTATCCTTTAAATCCGCATTTTAACTCTTTGCAGCTTGCGTGGCATGTCTGTTGACAAAAGAAAAAATCAATCAAAATCATTATGCATAAACACCAATTAAAGTGGGAGTTACATCCCACTAACGAGTAGTTTAAAATAGGGGTTACACCTCATTCAATTCAAAATTAAAATGGGGGTTACACCTCCATTATCTCTAAATTAATGAGGGATTAAATCCCCAAAACACCTATAAAAACACCTATAAAAGCCAAGAAGGCTAAAGAAGAGGGGACTCTCATGAGATGATCCACACACCTCTATGAGAGGATCCACATCTAGTATAAGAAGAATGGAGATTCTCATCTTATAAAGAGTTCTACTCTTTCTTAATCCAGATATTTCTATCTCTCAAAGAGTTTCAACTCTTTCTTAATCTAGAGATTTTTATCTCTTACAGAGTTCTACTCTTTCATTTCCAAAACCATGGACGACTATTTCAACTCTAAGAGGTCGGTGTTAAAATTATCAATGGGGAATATGAACATCGCTATATTGGAGAATCTTAACCTAACATGCATAATATGTGGATCATCAACTAAAGAGTGATCCATATTTCAAGCATAAAATGGCTAATACATGGATCATCAAAGAGAGATCCATATTTCAAGCCTAAATGGTTAACACGTGAATCATCTGTTATAGAGAGATCCGTATATCGAAAACTAAAAAAGGCTAAACGTAACCTTAACAGAGTCGCATTTTATCTTTCAAAATAACCAAAATGCGGATCTTCAATTAGAAAGATCCACGAATTGGGCTAACAAGGGTGGGCCCCATAGGATCGCGTTTTAAAAGAATGATTTGCGCAGACTCTTAAAGTAGCATTAAAATGCGGATTTTGTTGGCAAAATTTTCTTTTATTGAGATCATATTTCATAAAAGAGAGATCCAAGTATATAAACTACAAAAAATGTGGTTTTCAGAGAGTTGTACTTTATTTTCCATAAAGGATAAGATGCGATTTTTGATTCACGAATGAAACATAAGTGTGAATTTTTTCTACATTCATAGACCTAATAAAGAGTGGGCCTTGCAGGGTCTCATTATCGCGCTCAAGTATATTATGCAAATAACGAACATGCCATCACAACAAATCCTCGAATCTAAAGTTTGAGATCCGCATTCCAGTTGTAATCACACCAAAGCTGCAAATTTAAAGTTTGGGATTCACATTCTAGTTGCAATTTGAAAGAACTGCGAATTTAAAGTTTGAGATTCTCATTCCAGTTGCAGTCTGAAAGAACTGTGAATTTAAACTTTGAGATTCGCATTCTAATTACAGTTTGAAAGAACTGTGAATCTAAAGTTTGAGATTCGCATCCCAGTTGCAGTCTTAAATAACCATATTTGAAATTCGCATTCCGATTGTGGTTTAAAGGAAACGTAAATCTAAAAATTGAGATTCGTGATTTGCCTTTCAGTTACGACCCAGAGAATAAAAGACGTCGGTTACAAATTCTGGAGATTTAATACAAATCCACCAGACCAAAAAGCGAGAAATTAGTTCTCAGATCGTGGAGGCCAACAGTTGAATAGTTACATCAACTCAAAAGTCTCCAATTCTCTATAAATAGCAGAAGCTAAAGCAGAAAAAGGCATCGAGTGATCAATATTTAAAAAAAAAAAGCTATTTTACTTAAGTGCTGGTACTATCAAAAACCTCAAAAATCTTCGCCAATTAAAATTTTTATACAAAGTGTTAATGGAGAGCCCAATTTTCCTCCATAGCTACTCTACAGCCCAGTTTTAAACAAAGAGAGAATTAAATTTTCCTCATCTTCTGTAAATGGAGAACCGTTGAAATTATAATTCTTTATTGAAAAAGCTCAATAGAGAATTATTTACGATTTTATGGTAAATAGAAGATTGGCGACTCCGCTGGAGAAACCTATTATCACTGATGATAAGGTTGTAGCTCAATCTAATAATATTCTAGTTAGCAGTATAGTCGAATCACTTATCATTGAGTTTGATAAGGAGAAATATGAAGAATTCCTCTCGTTTGGCTCCAGAAGCCCTAATTCCTTACGGAAATGCCGTAAGATTTCTAACAACTCAGCCTCTAAAGAGGTTTTAAAGACAACAGTCTAATCAAAGGACTCCTCAGACCAATCTAGTCTCAAAGGAGAATCATCTCCTTCACCAGCACAAGACTTGGAGTCTGCTCCACTTGATCTCTTTGAGTGTATGGATCAGGATCCCCATATTAATAAGGAGAAACGACCACTATCTGATTGCCAAAAAGACAGACCAGAGAACAAGATTCCTCTCACTCACATAATGAGAAGGAATCTTAGAAGAAGTAAAGCTCGCGCTTTCCGCAGAGCCATGAAACAAAGAGAATCTATTGAACCATAAGCACAAAGACCTCCAGTTGAAGTATGGAGGCCAAGAAGCGAAGTAGTGGTTCCAGACAAAATAAAAATCAAGATGCGGATGGGTTTGAGAGTATGGATTAGTTTTCAACCGACTTACATTGTCTTCAGCCCAACCATTAAAAAGAAGAACGACATCGACAAAGACTCTTAGAGTTAGAGGCTCTTGATGATAAGCATATGGAAGCTCAACAAAGTATTGAATTTTATCAAGCACGAATTTTCAAAACCTTCAACAAAAAGTCAGGTAGAGAATTTTTAAGAAGGGTGATATGGTTCAGTAAGAAAACCAATCATAACTAATTAAAAATCTAGAGGAAAGTTCCAGCCAAAATGGAAAGGACCCTTTGTCATTGATGCAGTTTACTCTAATGGCGCATATCGGTTGGCGAAACCAAATAGTGACAAAATAATGATGCCAATCAATGAAATATTTCTAGCGAAATATTATTTCTGATGAAAGGTTAACTTTCAACTGAAAGAAAAAACCTTGAACTGTTCAAAGAATTGAAAAGAAGTTCATTCTTACTGAGTTCCAGCATGTTGCGGAGTTCCAGCATGACAGATTTGAGATTTGTCGAATCTAGAATCAAAGGATCCTAAAACATGAATTTCAAGACTGTTTAGAAACGCAGTCTTGAATTCTAAAAGTGCAAATTTTCATAAAATCGCGCTCTGTTTCCTTTGCACCAAAATTTGCTAAGTCAAAAATTACCTCTGGTAAAACAAAATTTTCTTCCACCAAAATTTTGCTAAGTTAAAAATTACCTCTGGCAAAATAAAATTTCCTTCCACCAAAAGTTTGCAAAGTTAAAAATTATCTCTGACAAAACAAAATTTTGCTAAGTTAAAAATTATCACTAACAAAACAAAATTTCTTTCTACCAAAATTTGCTAAGTTAATAATTACCTCTGGCAAATAAAATTTCGTTCCACCAAAATTTGCTAAGTTAAAAATTACCTCTCACAAAATAAAATCTTTTTTCACCAAAATTTGCTAAATTAAAAATTACCTCATGCAATTAAAAATTTACTAAGTTCAAAATTATTAATGGCAAAATAAAATTTCGTTTCACCAAAATTTGCTAAGTTAAAAATTATCTTTAACAAAACAAAATTTTCTTCCACCAAAATTTGCTAAGTTAACAATTACCACTTGCAAAACAAAATTTCGTTCCACAAAAATTTACTAAGTTAAAAATTACCTCTAGCAAAATAAAATTTCCTTCCACCAAAATTTGCTAAGTTAAAAATTACCTCTGGCAATTAAAAATTTGCTTCACCAAACTTTGCTAAGTTACCTCTGGTAAAATAAAAAAATTTTCACCAAAATTTGCTAAGTTAAAAATTATCTCTGGCAAAAAATAATTTCCTTCCTCCAAAATTTTGCTAAGTTAAAAATTATCTCTGGCTAAACAAAATTTTCATCTACCAAAATTTGCTATATTAAAAATTACCTCTGGCAAAACAAAATTATCTTCCTCTAAAAGTTGCTAAGTTAAAAATTATCTTTGGAAATTAAAAGAATTGTTATACTACAAGTCACTGAATAGCTGAAACTACAATTTTATCAGGAAATATAATAATTACTTCTATCATTTTCAAGAAAATTATTCATTCACCGCAAAATCTACTTGGGCAGTTGAATACTAACTATATATTGTCAAGTTAATGATTACCTCGGGACAATATACAAAAAAGAGTCAATGTTGTATCAAGTTAATAGTTACCTCTGATCATTAATATCAAGTGCATTCATCAAGTTAACAGTTACCTCTGAATGAATGATAACAAATCTAAATTTTAATTTCTCCAAAATTTGTCAAGTTAAAAATTACCTCAAACAAATCCAAATTTTAATTCCATCAAAATTTGTCAAGTTAGAAATTAACTCTAACAAATCCAAATTTTATTTTCTCTAAAATTTATCAAGTTAGTAATTATCTCTGACTGAATGAAAAGTTTTAGCAAACAAAATTTTCTTCCACCAAAATTTTGCTAAGTTTAAAATTATCTCTAACGAAACAAAATTATTCTCCCCCAAAATTTTGCTAAGTTAAAAATTATCTCTGGCAAAACTAAATTTTGCTAAGTTAAAAATAATTTCTAGCAAAGTAAAATTTTGTTTCATCAAAATTTGTAAAGTTAAAAATTATCTCTGACAAAAAAAAAATTCTTCCACCAAAATTTTGCTAAGTTAAAAATTATCTCTAGCAAAACAAAATTTCCTTCTACCAAAATCTACGAAGTTAAAAATTACCTTTGGCAAAACAAAATTTTTTTCCTCCAAAATTTGCTAAGTTAAAAATTACCTCTAGCAAAACAAAATTTCCTTGCACCAAAATTTACTATGTTAAAAATTATCTCTGACAAAACAAAATTTTCTTTCTCCAAAAGTTGCTAAGTTAAAAATTAACTCTGGTAATTAAAATAGCTATTATACTACATGTCACTGAACAGCTGAAAATACAATTTAATTAAGAAAGATAATAATTACTTCTATCCTATTCAAGAAAATTATTCATTCGTTGCAAAATCTACTTGGGTAGTTTAATACTGACTCTATATTGTCAAGTTAATGATTACCTCTAGACAATATATAAAAAAGAGTCAATGATATATTAAGTTAATTGTTACATCTGATCATCAATACCAAGTGCATTCATCAAGTTAACATTAATTTCTAAATGAATGATGACAAATCCAAATTTTAATTCCTTCAAAATTTGTCAAGTTAAAATTACCTCTGACAAATCCAAATTTTATTTCCTCCAATATTTGTCAAGTTGAAAATTAACTCTGAAAAATCCAAATTCCAAAATTTGTTAAGTTAAAAATTATCTCCGACAAAACCAAATTCCATTCCTTCAAAATTTGTTAAATTAGAAATTACCTCTAACAAATCCAAATTCCATTTTCATCAAAATTTGTCAAGTTAAAAACTATCTCTGACAAATCCAAGTACCAAAATTTGTCAAGTTAAAATTTAACTCTAACAAATCCAAATTCAAAAATTTGTCAAGTTAAAATTACCGCTGACAAATCCAAATTCTAAAATTTGTTAAGTTAACAATTATCTCTGACCAATCCAAATTCTATTTTCTCCAAAATTTGTCAAGTTAAAAATTATCTCTGACAAATCCAAATTCCATTTTCTCCAAAATTTGTCAAGTTAAAAATTATCTCTGACAAATTCAAATTACATTTCTCCAAAATTTGTCAAGTTAACAATTACCTCTGACTAAATAACAAGTTTTATCAAACAACAAAGTAATCCAAAGTATTCCAAAATATCTTCAAAATGTCAAAAACATTTTGAAAACTTTGGAGGGGGTTCTTTTGACAAAAGAAAAAATCAATCAAAATCATAATGCATGAACACCAATTAAAGTGGGAGTTACATCCTATTAACGAGTGGTTTAAAATGGAGGTTGCACCTTATTCAATTGAAAATTAAAATGGGAGTTACACCTCCATTATCTCTTAATTAATAAGCGGTTAAATCCCCAAAACTCCTATAAAAGCCAAGAAAGCTAAACAAGAGGGGACCCTCATGAGATGATCCACACACCACTATGAGAGGATTCACATCTAGTACAAGAAAAATGGAGATTCTCATCTTATAAAGAGTTATACTCTTTCTTAATCCAGAAATTTCTATATCCTAAAGAGTTTTAACTCTTTCTTAATCTAGAGATTTTATCTCTTAAAGAGTTCTACTTTTTTATTTTCAAAACCATGCAAAACTATTTCAATTCCAAGAGTTCGATGTTAAAATTATCAATGGAGAACATGATCATCTCCCACCGCTACATTGGAGAATCTTAACCTAATATGGATAATATGTGGATTATTAATTAAAGAGAGATCCATATTTCAAGTTTAAAATGACAAATACATGGATCATCAAAGAGAGATTCATATTTCAAGCCTAAATAGTTAACACGTGAATCATCTGTCATAGAGAGATCCGCATTTCAAAAGCCAAGAAAGGCTAAAACGTGACCCTAACAGAGTCACGTTTTATCTTTCAAGATGGCCAAAATGCGGATCTTTAGTCAGAGAGATTCACGAATTGGGCTAACAAGGGTGGGCCCCATAGAGTCGCGTTTTAAAAGAATGATCCGCGCAGACCTTTAAAGTACCATTAAAATGCGGATTTTGTTGGTGGAATTTTTTTTTATTGGGATCATCTTTCATAAAAGAGAGATCCACATATATAAATTACAAAAGAAATAAGACGTGGTCTTCACAGAGTTGTACTTTATTTTCCATAAAGGATAAGACGCAATTTTTGATTCACGAATGAAACTGAAGTGTGAATTGTTTTTTCTAGATTTGCAGACCTAATAAAGGGTGGGCCCTGTAGGGTCTCATTATTGCGCCCAAGTATATTATCCAAACAGCGAACATGCCATCACAACAAAGCCGTGAATCTAAAGTTTGAGATCCGTGTTCCAGTTGTAATCACACAAAAACTGTGAATTTAAACTTTGAGATTTGCATTCTAGTTACAGTATGAAAGAACTGCAAATCTAAAGTTTGAGATTCGCATTTCAGTTGCAGTCTGAAAGAACTTCGAATTTAAAGTTTGAGATTTGCATCCTACCTACAGTCTGAAAGAACCATGTTTTAGATTCGCGTTCCAATTACGGTTTAATAGAAATATGAATCTAAGGATTGAGATTCGTATTTTGCCTTTCAGTTACGATCTAGAGGATTAAAAACGTCGGTTACAAATTCTGGAGATTTAATACAAATTCTGGATATTCAAATCCACCAAACCAAAAGGCAATAAACTAATTCTCAGATCGTTGAGGCAAACAGTTGAACAATTACATCAACTTAAAAGTCTCTAAATCTCTATAAATAGCAGAAGCTTATACGGGAAAACGCATCAGGAGATCAGTATTTAAAAAAAAGTTATTTTTGCTTAAGTGTTGGTTCTATCAAAACCTCAAAAAATTTTGCCAACTAAAAATTTTATACAGTGTCAATAGAGAGTAGGATCATCCTCCACAGTTACTCTAGAGTCCAGTTTTAAACAAAGAGAGAATTAAATTTTTCTTATTTTCTGTAAACGGGAAACTGCTGAAATTGTAATCATTTATTGAAAAAGCTCAATAGAGAATCATTTATCATTTTATGGCAAACAATGTCCAGATCCACAAACCTCTGAGATTTGCGTTTTCAATTATTTATAGAGAATCATTTATAGTTTTATCCTTCATGACTTTGGAGTAAAAACACAAACCTCTGAGATTTGGGTTTTCAATTATATTTAGCTCTAATCATGAGCTCAAAACGCGACCCTACGTATGAAACGCAGGTTCAGCTTTGTGTTTAAGGTCAAATAGAAACAACCTAAATTTTCTAAGCTTTTAAAATTAAAACGTGATATTCTGGGGTCCACACTCAGTTGTTCGTCATAAAAATTGTAAATGACGCTCTATTGAGATTTTTCAATAAAGTATTACAATCCAACGGTTTTCCGTTTATAGAAGATGAGGAAAATGGATTTCCTCTTTGTTTAAAGCTGGGTTCTAAGGTAGCTGTAGAGGACGATCCTGCTCTCCGTTGACACTCCGCACAATCTCTTTCAATTGGCAGAAAAAGAAGGCTCTGGACTCTTGATCACAAGGGGTAATTCAAGAAGAAAATGATCGATTCCTTCTCTTTCGTTCTTCCGCCTTTTATAGGAGTTCTAGGGCAACGTCTCCGTCTCATTCGTTCGATCGTTAGCCCCACTACTCGAGAAGTACCGTCATACTCGTAAGGTAGTTATTCCACTATCGAAGGTGGCAATTCCCTTCTTCGGGTCGGATGACTTTGTATTAAACCCCTTCCCGGCAGTTATGGGTAGTATCGCGAATCTCAATTTTAGATTCGCGAACCTGTTCTGTTGTCACTGGGTCGTGAACCTCAATATTTAGGTTCGCGGATCTGCTGAGTTGCGGATCTCCAACCCTAAATTCGCGGATCTGCTTTGTTTTCCAGAATTTTTCACCGACAAAACCCCCTCCAAAGTTTTCAAAACTCTCATGATTCTTTAAGAAGTTTTGGAATACTTTGGATATATCATTCTGCATTAAAATCTCCATTTTCTGAGAGTACAATTCTGTATTAGAACTTTCTTCAATTGAGGGCAGCATGACTCTGTCTCAATATCTCGAACTCCCATTTTGAAAGGAACACGACTCTGTATTAGCACCGTGAATTTACTGCTTTTGAAGGAAAAATGCGACTCTGTATTAGCGCCACAATTTACTGCTTTTGAAGGAAAGTACGACTCTATATTAGCTCCACAATTTTCAACTCTTGAAACATACGACTCGGTGTTAGGGTTACGAATTTGCATTTTGGAAGGAAATGTGACTCTGTATTAGGGTCGCAAACTTTCATTTTGCATGGGGAACGCGACTCTGTATTAGGGTCGCGAACCTTCATTTCGGAGAAGAAGACGACTCTGTGTTAGGGTCGCAAACTTTTATTCTGGAGAAGAAGACGACTCTGTGTTAGGGTCGCAAACTTTAATTCTTTCACTTTTGGAAGGGAAACGCGACTCTGTATTAGGATCGCGACCATTCATTTTGGAGGGAACGCAACTCTGTATTAGGATCGCGACCTTTTCCCTTTTGGTTGTGGAAAAGCCGGAAAGCTGTTGCTTTCTACAGCGTAGGAATTGAGACATTCTCTGAGCCGCATTAAATGAAAAGGTACTAACGAGATTTGGGCTAGAGATCACGTCCATCCAAAGATATTGGCCGTCAAATCATCTACTATATAGCCTCGATTTCATGAGAGAGATCATTCCTATCTCAAGAAGTTTGTACTCCAAGTTTCGTCTTTTAGGGTTCTTAAGACTTCTCATCTTCGGCCTCCTTTAGCTTTCGATTCTTCTCGTGAGGGATTTCTTGAATCTGCAAAAGATGCCAAAGAAAACTTCTTCCTCCGATGCTACTGCCAGTGGTCATCAAGACCCTCAAGCAACCTCCAATTCGATGGTGGTTTGGCAGGAACCCTTGATTGGAGGTAATAATAATAACTTTCGAAAGGCAATCCCTTTCTTAAATTTTTTTTTGTCTTGAATCTGAATGTCTCCTTTTGCAGTTGATTATGCTTTGACTCCTTGGCCTAAGGACCATTACTTCGGATACTCGGATGGCTATGACGGGAAGAAAGAGTTCAGATTTGGTCAAGTTTTCCCGCATTGTACAGCATCTGATAACCAAGAGAGGGAAAATAAAATTCTTCATCCTACTCACTCAATATTGCGAGAACTGATGACCAATGCATCTTTTGAAGGAGATGATCGATCATTTCTACACAAACCCACCTTTTGCTCGGGGACCATATTTTGGTGCCTGATAGCGGTTTGGAAGATGGAGATTACAAGTGGCTTCGTTAAGTTGAGGGTTGCTACTTGTTTCTCCCCAACATAGAGAGGTCCCACCCATTCTTATTCCTCCAATCCCTTTCTGTGCCCAGACGAATGGACTGGCATATAAACAGGCCGTAGGACGACATCTTATTGGGAGGGTTTAACTCTCAAAGTGCTTTTCCCCGTACTACTGGGAAACACTTTTGTGGATTCCTCTTGGGGCTGCTTAAACATAACTTCCCTAGAGGCGAAACACCCATAGTCGCACATACTTTCTTGCACCGATTCGCCAATGCACAAGGGGAGTTTCTTGTTCAAGATTTTCGTCCCCTTTGATGGGTTCACTGCTCTTCAAAAGGAGAGTGGGCAGTCTTGATTGACTTCTTTCTGAAAACTTTCAGAGACCAGCTTCGTCATGCGGAGCCGTATCGTGCTATCAGGGCTATTCAGCACGACATTCCCGCTAGCAGATTCCATTTTTTTTGCTTACTGGAACTGTACAATCCTGATACTTGTACAATATTTTGCCCTCGCGGCGAATTGGGTTTTGCCCTCCACGAGATGTATGAAATTTTGGGACTGCCCATGGGAGACATCCCATATGAAGAGTACGTCCCTACTGGGGAAGAACTCCATATGCTAAAGACCCAGGACCCTTTGATCTATAATACTTATTGGGAGTTGCTCTGTCACTATCATATTTGCACCCACATGTCCGGCACCCGTAATTGAAGCCGAAGAAGTGGTTACAATATCTTTTGCCTAATTTTTCTAAGAGTAATCCTAATTTCACTTGCCTTCCTCCAGCTTCTATAAAGGAGGTTGAAAGAAGAATTGCGAGTTTCGGGATAGACGCTTACGTCGCCGAATCTGATGAGGACGTTTTCAAGGCTGGAACGTCCTTTGAATGATTTCACTGTCAGGCCCTCCAATTTTTATCTGACCCTGCCTTCTTGACGGGCTATTTGATGGTATAGTTGAAGAAGTGTGTTATTCCTTTGCAGGAAAACATACCCGTTAGGGCCGTATACCCAGCCGTTCTACTTGCATTTGGTAAGCGACTCAGTCTGTTGCCCGCGATGGTGTGCAGCATCCAAAGCGGACTGAGGAGATTGGCTGATAAATTCTGTAATGTGAATAAGGAACAGAGGAAGAAAGGAGAACCGATTGTTAAGACTCCTAATCCGCGTGTAGAACTATTTTATACTTATTTGATGACTTGGCTGGTTTTACAATGCCCCACTTTAATGAGTCCTGCCGATTCGCAGACTAATTTGAATGCTCCCAAAGTGCAGCACTATGAGAGGTCGCAATGGAGAGGGGGCTACATGGCCGCGATCCGCAAGACCCTTCGTCACTTCGTGAACTTCGAGCTATTTTGATGTTTTCCGTACTTTCCAAATGCTTGGTACGGGGAGGAATTCATGGACATTGTTGGTGCTGATAATTTCACTGTTCTGTCTCCGGGATGCTTCTGGTGGTTGATAAACATCCGCTCAGGACATTTGGTTCTTCGTTTGGGGAACCATTGCTATATAGAGCCTTACTACCTGAGCCGTTTCGCTCGACAATTCAAGTATGATCAGCTCTATGTTGGTAATCTCAATAGGAAAACGAGTTTTGTTGGGAATGCCTTCGAAGGAGCTCGAGTTTCATTTCGTCGTAGGTGGAACCCAGGCTAGATTTGATCTTCCACTCAAGACCCCGAACTCGAATATGAGTTTCAGTTTCTGTAAGTGGTTCGCGGATGCTAATTCCACTCTCCAGAACTTCAGTGTAAAGCATACCTATTTGAGGGAGATCAGAGCTTGGTATGCCTAGAAAAGGAAGGCTGGCAACATGAAAGTAGCGGGGATGGAAGATTTTGGGGCAGAAAGTGCCTCTGATGAGTCGGAACCGGCGACTCAAAAAGGGGAGGAGGATAATAATGCACCGACTTTATCAACTTAGCCTGCCTCTCTTGATGCTTCTCCTCTCCCAACTTTGAAGAAAACTTCTCCTCAACCGCAGTCTCCTCCGAAGAAGATTTCGCATAAGCAGAAGAGACTAAGGCGCCTCAATCCGCAGGGCGTTGATCCGCAGATCACCCCATCTGGAGCTGGCACTGCGGTGCCCAGTTTGGTTTCTGAGACCTTCGCGGAGGAAGCTTAGGAAGATGAGGTTGACTCATCTTTAACTCTCCACTCCCTTAAGAGGCGTCAGAGTCAAGGGCCTGTTTTTTGCAGTGATTCTACTCCCACCACTCACGAGGATCCTACTCCTACTGTACAAGAGTGTTTGACAGCCCCTGTTCATCAAGCTATTGCAGATGATGAAGTACAAATAATTGGAGAGATTCGCGCATCAAGTCCCCCAAAAGTAGCACCTCCTTTGGAAGATCAAGATGAGTGGGGTGATTAAAACGATGTCAGCAGTGGCAATCTTCACTCTTCCACCCCTCCATCAGAACATGGTAAGTGCGTCTATTTGAGCGAAGACGTTCGGACCGAAGTATATGGGCCTGAGGTATTCGGACCTGAGGTGTACGGACCTGGAGATTCTAGTGTTCAACCTTCAGGTTCGCATCTTTTATTTATGTATTTTGTTATTATTAAATGACATTGTGACATTCAACTGTCAACTTTCTTCTTTGCCAGCTCCAGTTTTGACTCCAGATCTAGAGTGCATGGGCGCGAAGGTAACTCCGCCAGATGACACCATCGCGAAAGCTGACGCTGATGAGGTGACCGAGGTTACCACTTCTATTGTTGATACTATAGAGTTAATAATTTTTGAGACTATTATGACCACGGTCTCGGCCGTAGCTGCTCCGACTGACATTTTGGTTCAGGATGTTGCAGCTGGTAGCTTTGTTGAAGCCTCCAGAGGTCCCGTTCCTCTTGATGTTGGCATTGTTGCCTCTGTGCAGCAGAGTACGGTTCAAACCGTCTCTGCCCCAGCTAGTGTTGATCCCTCTCATGCAGAGGTTGATGTTTTTTAGGTTAATTTATTGAAGGATACAGTGGAAATTTTCCTCCACTTTCTTGATCGTTGCGTTGACAAAATACTGAAGGGGGCTTCTTTTGCTTCACTCGCCAATGTTCTCAATATTTACTTGACTTGTATTATCAGTATTCGTGGAGAAGAGAAAGCTACTTCTTTTAGATTTATGATAACTCAGCTTCAAAAGCATGCCGAATTCTTATCGAAGGCCAGAAGTGCCGACAAATCTGAGGTAGTTGAAGCCATTTTCCAGAAACTGAAAGAGGAACAACTTAGGTTCCAGAAGGAGACCCAGAAGAAGGCCAACGCTTGCAATGCCTCCTTAGAAAAGGGTCAATCAGACCGTTAGTCTGTAGTTCTTCAAGTGGAGGCCGCTGCTTCAATTGTCACGGACCATGACCAGGCTATTATCAGGACCTAAGAGTCTATCGCCAAAACTCAAGCTTTCTTGGCCAAGATCACCAAGGAACATGATGAGTCAATGAGGAATCTCACCAACTTATCGCGACAGCAGGACAATACAACTAGAGATCTTTAGGTGGTACAAGCTAAATTGGATATGCTAGAGGCTGCTGCAGCGCAGAATGTTGTCACTAGTGACGAGGAATTGCATCGCAAAGCTACTGTCCAAGCTTATGAGGACATTCAGCAAGACATTGACGATGCTGAGGAGAAAATAAAAGCTCTTTTGAATCATTGAACTGTAAAAGCTTATTCTTTTTGTGGTTCTCTGTTGCTCCTTCTTTGAGTTTGTCCTTTGGACAAAATAATTCTCTGCTCCCTACTGTAATTTGCATTCTACCATGCTTGGGCAAGGCTAATGTAGCAGTTAAGGAAGCTAGTAAATCTGCATAACTATTTCGGTGGCGCTTTACGTGGCGGACATCGAAACCATCGACTATCTTGATCACCGCACGATAATACGGCAAAAGGTCTTCATGTTTGATCTCATACTTCCTTTTTACTTGATTTACAACAAGTTGAGAATCTCCATATGCCTCCAAATATTTGACTCCAAGTTGTTTATCTATTTTTAAGCCGATTAGGAGGGCGTTATACTCCGCGACATTGTTGGAGCAAGGACTTGTTAATGAGTAAGCTCGAGGAATGATGTGGTTGTAAGGAGAGATGAAAACAACTCCTACCCCTGCTGTCATTCTTCCCTCGGATCCCATTCGGGAGGTACCATCGAAGAAAAGTTGCCATACACCTTTTGCAACTGTATTTGCCTCCGGAGACTATTGCGAGCCGTCTTCTTCTGGAATCGGGCTCCATTCTTCCAACTCTCCAGGGATTTGTTCGTATAACTTCGAGGATGCCGGGACTGGATGTTCGGCTAGGAAGTCGGCCACGGCCTGTCCTTTAACAGACTTTTGTGGGACAAAATGCTTATCGTATTATGATAGCAAAATAGCCCAATTAGATAGTCTTTAATTTAACGATCGGGGTTTAGTCATTAGTATTCTCATGGGGTTAACTCTCGATACAACGTGGATGGTTTGTCCAACTAAATAATGTCGCATTTTCTGCATTGTAAACACTAAAGCTAAACATTACTTCTCCACTGGGTTATACCGGTGCTCCGCCCCGATCATCATTCTGCTGAAGTAATAAATAACTTGTTCATAACCCGACTCATTCTTCTGCGCTAACAAGGCTCCTAAGGAGTGGTCCACAGCCTTTATGTATAGCAGAAAAGGTACTCCCAAGACTGGGGCTACGAGCACTGGTGGTTTCATAAGGTATTGTTTGACTTCTTCAAAAGCCTTTTGGCATGCATCAACCCAAACAAATGACACTCCTTTTCCTCATCAACCTGGTAAATGTCTGACATTTACCGAACAAATTTGATATAAACATGCGAATGTACGCCAGCCTACCTTGCAGTCCCCTTAACTCTTTGAGATTACGAGGAGGTGGCATATCTTGGATAGCCTTAACCTTGTCTGGATCGAGATAAATCCCTTTTGACGTTACGACAAAGCCGAGGAATTTTCCACTGGAAACACCCAGAAAAGACTTAGTTGCGTTCATCTTGAGCTGGTGTTTCCTCATGAGGTCGAACACCGTCTTCAAATCTTTCAAGTGATCCCCCCTTATCCTTGCTTTCAATTGCTAGATCATCTACATAGCATTCCACTATCTTCCGGAGATGCTCTTGGAATATCATGTTCATGGCACGTTGATACGTGGCACCCACATTCTTCAGGCCGAAGGGCATAACTATATAACAGTATACTCCGAGTAGTGTTCTGAAAAACGTATGCTTCTCATCATCAGGGTATATTTTTATTTGATTATACCCTGAGAAACCATCCATGAACGTCATACGCTCGTATCCACTAGTATTATCTATCATAACATCTGTGATGGGTAACGGGAATTCGTCTTTAGGGCAGGCTTCATTCAAATCACTGAAGTCAATGCAAATCCAGATTTTTCCATTCTTCTTGGTCACAGGAACTATATTCGCGACCCAATCGAGGGGCTGTTCCTCCCGATTAAAGCCCGACTCAATCAACGTTTTGATTTCGACTTTAATGGCCTCCATGATCTCTGGGCGAAATCTCCGTTGCTGTTGCTTTATTGGTTTAGCATTTGGCTGAATATTTAGCTTATGAACAACGACACTTGGGTCTAACCCTGACATCTCCTCATAACTCCAGGGGAAAATATCGATGTACTCGCGAATGAGGGATATTAATCCTTCTCTCTCTTCCGAGGATAGGTTTTCACTTATAAATATGGGTTTAGGATTCTTTTCATCTTCCATATTTATTTAGATTACTTTATCTTCGGTTGGAGGCTCACGTTGTTCAAACCGAATCTCCCACTTCGCATTAAGATGCTTGGCCTAGGGGTCATCTTTTATTGGTGGAGCTTCCTCTAAGTCTTCATCTTCTTGGATCGCAGAGGCCATGTTCGCGGACACCTCGCGGAAAATCATGCCAATACTGACATCTGAATCCCAGCAGGATGATTCTGACGAATGATCGAACTGCATTTTCTCGGTTCTCTCTCCAAAGGAACCTTCGGGAGTGGTGACGTATCCTAACCCCCTGCCAGTTTTTTGATAATAATCTGGCATTTTCCCTTCTGGGACAAAGGGTTGAAGAACTAATCTTCTTCCTTTTCAACCCCCTGCCTTTGGCCAGATTATATCCCATTTTCTTTATTAATCTATGAGAATTTTCATCGTAATGGAAGAACTCGGGATTTCCCTGTTCTTACTTAGAATCTAAGCATTTCTTTTTGTTCTTGTGACTTATCCTTCCAAATACTATGACTTTCTGGGTTCCGTCCTTGGGAGGAACCTCAAAAATGACCTTGTTAGCACTTTCAACGTCATCACTTAATTCGTGTAAGGATGATCGGATAGGTGCTTGGAAGGAAGTCAGAGAATATATCTCATTCAAACAATCGTTGAATACATCAGTGCTAGTGCTTGAGGGCTCAGAATCAACACCAGAAGAATAAGCAAACTCTAAATTTTTATTTATCACCCATTCACCATCAGAGTGAACGGTGTTATTTACATCAAGGCCTTCAAGGCTTACACAATGGCCTCACCGTCCCAAATTACATCCTCGAATTTCGAATCTTCGGATCCTGATTCTGTGTCAGCTTCCTCACCACTATCAGAGTCGTCTGAAACAGGCTGATCTGAAATATCGAACGCATCTTGATACAACAATGTATCAGTAAAGTAGTTTTCAGCTCCTTTAAAGGGTTGCTTTTCCACTACCAGCGTTCTTATACCCCTGTCTTTGTCCACGTACTTCATACATTGATGTAATGTGGATGGAACAATGAGCTTGCTATGGATCTAGGGTCTCCCTAATAGAAGGTTGTACGATGTGTCCGCGTCTATCACGTAGCACGTGACTTCCGTCTTCAGGTCGCCGATTTGGCACTTAAGCTTTATCTTACCCAACAGTCTACTACCGTTAGCATTAAATCCGAAGATAGTAGTGTTGGTCACTGCTAATCTGTTCATCGGAACTCCAAAGTATCGTAGCATCCTCCGTGGCATGATGCTCAAGGCCGAGCCTGGATCAACTTGAATGCGATCAATCTCTGTAGACCCTATGTATCTCTTGTAATACAAAGGGCGGTAATGCTTATTACTCCTGACTTGCATGTCTTCCGGAGAGAAAGTGATGTAGGGAACGTTCTTACCAGAGACCTGGTAACACGTCATGCAAAGAGATCTCAATCATCTCTGGTATCTGTGCCAAGAATACCTCCAAATCTTACAGAGGTTCTCTTAAAACTTCTCTAGTAGATTTAGAATGCTTCAGGAGCTCGTACAAGGTTATCCTCGCAGGAATATTGGCTAATTGTGTTAAGATGTCGAACTGAAACGACTTCTGTAAATCTTCCACAGGCTTTTTTCCCTTCTTCTTCAGAACTTTATCAAACTTAAGCTCGTTTTTGTTTGGTCTTCTCTGTAGATGGTCGAGATTCTACGGCTTGACCATAGTTCTTCAAATAATCTTTTTCCGAACGGGTCCCCGAGGGAGGGGGATCCACGTCAGCCACCAAAGAGTCTCCAATTTCTTCTTCCGAACCTGTTAGAGTTGGAATGCCTCCGTCATCTTCGGAAATTACGGAGACGACATTGGAAGTAATGATCTTCCCTTTACGCCTTCTTCCAGATGAGTTGGAAGTCCATTATTCATCATTAAGGAGATCTGGATCACCCACATTATCTCCCCTATCAGTTTTGAAGGGGAACAATCCTTTCTCCTGCTGTTGCTGCGGATCAAAATTCACGACCTGCATCGTGCCTCTAAGAATGGGTTGCACTCCGTCTTGAACTGTTGAATCTATCCAGTCGGGTGCTTTACCAAACTTGACAGTCACCATGTTCGCAGTCACCTTTTTCTGGTGTTCTTAGAGCTTGATGACACTGGCATCCACTAAGGCTTGAATCTTATCCTTAAGGATGTAACAATTTTGGGTAGGGTGGTTAATAATCCTATAGTAGACACAGTAATTAGGATCATTAACTCTCCCTGCTTCTTTCGGACATTTAGATTCTGACAGCTTAAGCATCTTCTTACTCATGATGAGATTGAAGTTGGTTTTCGTATGCTCATCCTTGAAGGAATATTATTTTTGAGGCATACGTGTCTGAGGAGGGAGCTTCAGAGAAGATTTTATGGGTTGCGTAGTATCAGCCACCATTGTCACTTTCCCCATATATCGTCGGGATCGGGACCTATGGTTGTTATCGCTATTTTGCTTCTGTTTCTCCTCACCTCCTTCTTCTTCGAGCCTTTGCTCGATCTCCTCAGGCTCCTCAGCTTGTAGGGCAAGATCCTTCCAAGTCGAGGATTTCACTGCTCTCATCCTGGCAAGAACCTTAGTTGACAAATTATGTCGACATGTTTCTACCAAGGTCTTTTCTAGCATCCCATGCGGGCATCTGAGAGAATCATTCCTGAACCTTTCAATGAAGTCCTGGGTAAACTCCCCTTTCTTCTGCTTAGTAGCTAGAAGCGCTGGCATTGACACCTCCTTGTCGTCTTCATAGAACCTAGTTAGGAAAACTTTTTCCATGTCGTTCCATGAATTGATGGTCCCTGGTTCTAGCCTCCGGAACCACTCAAATGCTAGTCCTGTCAAGGTACTAACAAATATCCGCGTAATGATAGCGTCATTTCCGGCTAAATGCCTAATTTGAGACTTAAAATAGTAAATGTGCTAATTTGGCGACCCTTTACCATCAAAAGATTTGAGTTTCAAAGGCTTGTAGCTTTCCGGGAATGGCATACTTTCCCATTCCACAGGATATGGCCTTACAACACCGAGCTCTTGCAGGTCACTCTTATGCATGAGGGCATTCAGTTGATTTTGGAGGCTTTCCATCCAGATAGCATTCGCGTTTCCCTCCAGATGCATGGAGCGATTGTCATCATCTTCATGATGTTCTGCTTCTTCTTCATTATTGTGAGGACCATGACCTTCTTCCGCCCTCTTTCCCTTGTTGGTTTTCGGGTCACGAGGTGGCGTCTGCGAAGATGTATCCTTCAACCTAGTCTTTTCCAGCTCCAACAGAACATGCAGCATATCATTAAGTTCGCTGATAGCATTCTTTTGTTGCTGGATATTTTTGTCTTATTCATCCATCCTTCACATGAACTCCACTGGAGTACTGTTTTGGGCCATGTATGCAGAGGCGGAGTCTTGTAGGAACGAATCAGACGTTTGCGACTCGGCCATAATAGACTTGGTTATGTCTTCTTCATCGGAGAAGACTCCCACCATTTGTCTATAATTCATTGGGATTGCCATCCCACTTTTGAGTCGAGTGTTTTGACAAACTCCTCGCTCTTCATTGTGTATGTCCTTCAGGCCTGAAGAGAGCTCTGAGTTGGAAACACCTCCTTCGAAGACTTTCTTCGTCTTCTTTTTCTTCTTCTTTTCCCCGACACTTATCATATTAGATGACGTCTCGGGGTATTCGGGCGCAGAAAACTCGAGCCTGTTTCATCGTCTCCTCTTCGCCGGTTGGGATGAGGATGTTGATGGAGCCGATAGTCGATGGAACACCGACGGTCTAGTATGGGCTGAACAATGACAATGAGATAGTACTGCATTGATCAGTCGTTTGCAATGGCAATGAGATGTGTGATATTCTTCCCTGTTTTTGTTTAGAAGTTTCCGAAGATCTCTTGCATTGGAATTCTTGGTGACGGTATCACTTGTGAAAGATAGCCTTGGGACTGGCATCCCTCTTTCGTCGAAGGCTCTTGGAGCAGGTCTCACTCTTGCTAGGACAGTGAGTGAGATAGTCTTAGCCTTCGAGATAGGCGCACGTCTTCCGCGAACTTGAGGTTCGCGAGCTTCTTCAATTGTGTGATCATGCTTCCCCCCTGGAACACGAGGGACACGGATGTATGCTCCGCGTTTGTAGTCATATATAACTTTGGTGGATTTACTTCGTTTTCTGTAGGAAATGCAAGTAAATCCTTCCGCGTCTTGATCTTCTGCAACCTCACATTTTGGACACCATACTTGTATAGTAGGCCTTTGCGATGATGAGTTGATGGTTTCCTTTTGCTACGTGGTCCTGCGAAGGGCACGAGTTTTGCTTCTTCTTAGGTTCCTTCTCATTATACGAGTGAGAGGAACCTCCTTCTCCGCGTCATAGACTTGCGGAGTAGGTAGGGGTCGTTTCCTCTTGTTGAAGTGGGGACCTTGATCCACTTTGCTTGAGAGATCAAGAGTCGTAGCCGAAATTGGCTTAGAGCCCAATGTTGGTGAAGAAGAGGATTTCAGACCAGTTTGGTCCATGACTCGCTTGGTTGAGTTATTGCCCTTGGAGCCTCCTTGGAGATTGACCTCTTGGAGACTTCACGGCATCCCCATAGGGAAGTCGGGCTCTTGGCGCCTGATGAAAGGAACTCTGTATACCTTTCATGGTCAACCTGAATGGTGAGCGAGTTGACCAGGCTGCCAACTGGAATGTTGATGGATTGAGCTACTACCAGATTACCGGAGGTGATGGCAGTCCCCAGCAGAGTCGCCAATCTTCTGTTCGCCATAAAAATTGTAAATGACGCTCTATTAAGATTTTTCAATAAAGAATTACAATCCAACGGTTTCACGTTTAGAGAAAATGAGGAAAAAGGATTTCCTCTTTGTTTAAAGCTGGGTTCTGAGGTAGCTGTGGTGGACGATCCTGCTCTCCATTGACACTCCGCACAAACTCTTTCAATTGGCAGAAAATAAAGGCTCTGAACTCTTGATCACAAGGGGTAATTCAAGAAGAAGATGATCGATCCCTTCTCTTTCGTTCTCCCGCCTTTTATAGGGGTTCTAGGGCAACGTCTCCGTCTCATTCATTCGACCGTTAGCCCCACTACACGAAGTGCCATCATACTCGTAATGTAGTTACTCCCACGATCGAAGGTGGCAACTCTCTTATTCGGATCGGGTGACTTTGTATTAAACCCCTCCCCGGAAGCTATGGGTAGTATCGCGAATCTCAATTTTAGATTCGCGAACCTGTTCTGTCATCACTGGGTCGCGAAGCTCGATCTTTAGGTTCGCGGATCTCCAACCCTAAATTCACGGATCTGCTTTGTTTTCCAGAATTTTTCGCCGATATCAGTCTCCATGCATACTTTTCTTCTTCAGCTTTTTTGGCTTAAAAATGCGGATCTCTCTGAGGTTTTTTTTATCTCTTGGCTATTTCAACGCTTCTGAGGGTTGCGTTTTTCTTTATTTAGAGAGATATTCGATCTCTTAATATTATGAGATCAAAACAAGACCTTCAAAGGTTCACATTTTGTTGTATCTGAAGTGATAATCAATCACTTGATACTATTAAAACTAAACGCGACCTTTATAGGTCCACATTTTGACTCTTTGAATGTATTCTCTTTGAATTTCAGAATTTTCACCAACAAAATCCCCTCCAAAGTTTTTAAAATTCCACAACTTTATTGGTGTTTTGAAACACTTTGGACAAAATAATTTTGTGTTTAAACGTGATTGCATCCAATAACCCGAGCTTGCATTTGAAAAGGAAAATACAACCCTGTGTTTCAAAATGCAAGTCTATATTTTAAGTGGTGTATTTGAAGCGTCACCACTTTTGTCGCCTTTCTGATGCAGAGATCGAAGCACCACTGCGTTATAATGATGAGATCTCTCCGAGATTTGGGTCGGAGATCTCTACCGGTGAATCTTCTATATAAGATGCTAAGTCTTTTCAAAAGTCATTATGACTTAAAAAATTTTGAGCTCCAGAGTGTCTCCTTCAAGCTTCATTCAGGGTTTTCTTCTCCAAGCTTCTTCAAGTTTCCCATCCTTTAGCCCTCGGGCTTTTATGATTTAAAATCTCTTTAAAGATGTTGAAGTGATCTTCTGCTTCCTGCCAAGCCGCCAGCAACTCTCACGATCTTCCAGTCACTTCTGGCTCTCCTCGTACTAGGGTTCATGAGGAACCCATGATCTGTGGCAAGTTCACGAGCTTCGTCTCGTTTGATTTCGGCGATCCATCGCCTTGGACCTCCATAATTGTCAAAACATAGATTTTAATTAACTTGTAGAATAACCATAATCTATATTTTAGAGCTTAAAAAGTTTACCTTTTAATCCTTAAAAGTGGGTTTCCAAATATTTGTGATCCGTATTTTGGATTTATAAGATAAAACTTAAGAAAATTTATCTTTTAAGCATGAAATGCGGATCTCAAAATATTCATGATCCGTATTTTGGATTTTTAAGACAAAACATGAATAAATTTATCTTTTAAATTTAAAACGCAGAACTTCGAATATTTGTGATATGCATTTTGGATTTTTAAGATAAAACTTGAATAAGTTTATCTTTTAGATTTGAAATGCGTGTCTCCAAATATTTGTGATCTGCGTTTGGATTTTTAAGATAAAACTTGAATAAGTTTATCTCTTAGATTTGAAATGCAGGTCTTCAAATATTTGTGATCCACATTTTGAATTTTTAAGATAAAATTTGAATAAGTTTATCTTTTAGATTTGAAACACGGGTTTTCAAATATTTGTGGTCCGCGTTATGAATTTTAAAGATAAAACTTGAATAAGTTTATTTTTTTATTTGAAACGAAGGTCTGTGATCCGCGTTTTGAATTTATAATATAAAACTTGAATAAGTTTATCTTTTAAATTTGAAAATGGGGGTCTTCAAATATTTGTTTTCCGCATTTTAGATTCTTAAGATAAAACTTGAATAAGTTTATCTTTTAGATTTGAAATGCGGGTCTATGATCCGCATTTTGGATTTTTAAGATAAAACATGAAATAAGTTTATCTTTTAGATTTGAAATGCAGGTTTCCAAATATTTGTGATTCGCATTTTTGACTTTTAAGATAAAACTTGTATAAGTTTATCTTTTGATTTGTAACGTGGGTCTCCAAATATTTGTGATCTGCGTTTTGAACAAAAATACTCATTCTATCGTAGATTTGTCTAACTTCTTTTTTTTTATTGGTATAGTGAACTATGCTTTAAACCCAATTTCGAAGAAGCACTACATTGGCCATGTTGGTGGGTGTGATAATGAAGTTCAATTTAGACTTTGGAGGGATTTTCCGGTTTGTATTGCATCTAGTTGCCGAGAAATGAAAGACAAAATTTCGGCCCCAAATTCTGCTACATTGAGAGAGATTATGACCAATGCATCTCTTGAAGGGAAGAACAAGAAACCAATGAACAAATCACGTTTCTTGTTCGGAGATTCAATTCAAGCCCCTAATGATTGTTTATATGATGGGGAATATAAGTGGTTTCGCCAGATTAGGGGTCATCATATATTTCTCCCAAACATGGAGAGATCTTACCCCTTTATCTATCTCAAATCTGTTTCCATTCCGTGACCCATGAACTGACACCAGACCAAGCACAAAATGGAATACTATTAGGTGATTTAGCTCCCACAATGCATATCCACTTGCCTCCAAAAAGCATATATCGGGACGACTTCTTGGATTGTGGAAGGAGTTTTCTTGGCGAGACTCCTCTAATTGCCAATACCTTTATTCATCAGTTTGTAGATGCAAAGAGAGAATTTTCTTGTCAAGATTTTCGTCCGCTGGTTAACTCTTCTCCAAAGGGTTGGTGGGTGTTGATAACTGTTTCTTCTTGAAAACATTTGAAGGGTACTCGAGAGAAATGGGGCTTTATCGTGCCATTAGGACAGTGTAATATGGGATCCCTACCAGCTGTTTCTATTTATTTTGTCTACTTGAGTTATATAATCCTAACACTGGTACATTTTTTACTCCCTATGGAGAGCTTGAATTAGCTCTCCACGAAATGTATGAACTGTTAGGTTTGCCAATAGGAGAGATCCCCTACAAAGAATATGTGCCCACAGGAGAAGAACCTCACTTATTGAAGGCACAACATCCATTAGTTTATGATACTTATTGGGAGTTGCTCTGCCACTATCACATTTGCACCTAAGTAACTGGGTTATGAAATAATGGTGTAAAATAGAAGGCTCAAACAGATTACTTTTTTCCTAATTTTGATAAAAATAACTCTAACTTCACTCTGCTGTTTCTGAACAAGAAATTGAAGAAAGAATTGCTCGTTTTGGAACAAATGCTTAAGTCACCAAATCAGACGAGGATATTTCTAAAGCTGGCACTTCATTTAATAGTTTTCACTATCAAGCCATACATCAGCTATCAAATTCAGCTTTATTGGCAGGATTTCTGATGTTATGGCTAAAGCGTTATGTCGTTCCAACTGCTCCAAAAGAGGCTTTATCAGTTAGAGTAGTATATCTAGCAATGTTGCTTGCACATGGACATCCACTCAGTTCACTTCCGGCTATGGTCTGCGACATATAGAACGGACTAAGAATATTGACAAAAAATTTTTGTAAAGTCAAGAAAGTCCATGCCAAAGATGGATCTACGAGAACCAAGACTCCTAATCCATGCATAGAACTTCTGTGTACATATCTTATGGTTTGGTTCATCTTGCATTGTCCAACATTAATGAGCCTGATCTATCCTCAAACTGACCATAGCTCACTAATAGTTCAACATTATGAAAGGTCACAATGGAAGGGTCATTATATGGCTATGATTCACAAGCAACTTCAGCATCACAGCGACTATTACTTGTATAAATGTTTCCCTTATTTTCCAAATGTTGATTACAAAGAAGAGATTGTTGATTTGCCTCATACAAACAACTTCACAAGTCTTTCTCCTGTATGTTTTTGGTGGCCAGTAAGTATCAGGCCTGGTCATCTGGTACTTCATTTGGAGGAGGGTTGCTACATAGACCATATTATCCCAATCGCTTCTCTCGTCAATTTAGACCATATTATCCCAATCGCTTCTCTCGTCAATTCGGATACGACCAACTATATGTTGGGAACCCAAACAAGTCCATTAGATTCGGAGAAAATTTATTTAAAGGGGCTCGGGCTCGGAACCATTTCATAGTTGGTGGCACTAACGCTTGTTTTAGCTTGCCCCAAAAGACTCCAAACTTATATACTTCCTTCAGCTTCTGTAGTTGGTATTCCATTGCTCGTTCTCCTCCTCACAACTTTAATGTGAAAAGCAACTGCCTCAAAAACATTAAAGCATGGTTCTCCTAGAAGAAAGAGACAGGTAGCACAAGGCTTCTTGGATTGGACGAGTTTGATAATGGTGCCGACAGTGATAAGGATGAACCAAGGGATGATATGGGTGTAACAACAGCGCCAACAGAACAACGGGAAGCACCAGTTGCTACTACTCTTGATCTTCTGGGTTTAAATCTACTCCCTTCAAGATTGTCATCAAGAAGAAAGGGAAAAAAGGCTACGCGATTTACCCGTCATTCCAGAGTCGATTTTGGCTGAAGCTGGTGCTATGATGTGATAAATTACTGCAAGCACACAGTATCAGTGTAGATCTGTACAGGTCGTCCCACAGAGATCTAAGGTGCTTTTGCAATTCTTACTAATTCTATAGTCTAGCGGATTAACAAAGGATTCTAGGTTGAAGTTTTGTTGTTCTAATTAGCTTAGAATCTACAATCCACTAGTTTCCAACCATGTATTTACTTCCATTATCTTCTTCTTTCATAAAAAGGTGATCTTTTAGTTTAATCTTTATTTAAAGTACCCTAAGTATGAGCTATCAAGTGGTGTGCAAGTATAACTCATCAAAAATACTACTTTTCATAAAAATAAACTAAATCATTAGATAAATCTATGATAAATATGAAAACCAACAACTCCAAACCCTAACTAAGCATAGGCTATCAAGAAATTTAACTTAAGTATAACCTATCAAAGTATTAATCTACGAGTTCTTGTATTTTAATCTTTTCATCGAAAAATCATATCTTTATTTATTTTAATTAGGAAGAAAAATACTAGAGAGCAATTACATGGTGGATTCTTGTTTCATCTACATCCTAGAGCTAAACTAAATTAACTACACATGATTTTAGAAAGCAATTAAATCTAATCTAGAAAGTGAATAAATATATATTAGAAAGCAATTAAAAAAAAGAAAATAAATAATTAAAAACAATGGCTTACCTCTGGAGTACGGTATTGTGGCCGTCACCCCTACAGCAAAATTTTAATTTTATTAAATTAAAAACGAGTATAAAACTTATAGCATTCTCACTAGAATACAAAGATACGGCCAATATATAGGCTTCGAAAAACCAAACCCAATTTTAATACAATTGTGAAACCACAAAACTACAACGAAGCTACGAGAGAAAACTCGAATGGTGGGGTCCACATTAGGCTGCCATTTAGCTGAAATTACCACTAATTAGCGGCTCAAATAATGAATTAATTTATGAATTTTCTTCCCCTTGAGTATTGTCTCCTTTTGAGTTTATTTTGATGATTGTACTGCACTTTAACTCTCTGCAGCATCGTGGTCTCATAGTCTCGCCTACTTTAGAATCTTTTCAGACTTTGATTTTCTACTCCAACTCTGATTTCATGCTATCTCCTTGTATGAAATGGATTACCTGAAAAAGACACTAAAAATACCTGAGCAGTATTTATTTGTATACAAAAATAGATAAAGTATGGTAGGAAAAATACAATATATGATACTCATCACACACCCACACCTATCTTTTGCTAGTCCTCGAGTAAAACCAAATCCTAAAAAGAAAAAGATAAATCCTAACTCACTTTCGCAGGAATCGCGATTGCACTTAGCTCGTGTAACAATCCTTTAAACCATTAGGTTACCCTAGTGGACGAGCTGTGTCTCGTGAGGGTTTGCAGTGAATATACCCACAAAATTCGTGAAGAAAATAGAATAAGAAATAAAGAAAAGAAAAATAAAGATAACCAAAAATAAGAAAAATAAAAATTTTATATAAAAGAAAGACAAATCTTTTTTTTATAATATTTTCATCAATTAATCTCACTAATATACAAACTCAAGAATGCATTTAGATTATCAATTTTCAAATCGAGCGTCATATCAAATACACATATAATTTTAATCAAAAATTTAAATCCTATCTTTCAATACCCACTAACAGATAATCCATTGGCTCCTATATATCTACGTGCACGTGTGATAGTCTACTTCGGTTTTGGACTCCAATTCTAACTCATGATTCATCTCCTCTCTCAAAACAATTTCTTTCTTCTTTTTTTTCTTTTTTTCTATTTTTTTTAATTTTTTTAAAGAATATTTCATCTTTCATGCAAATATTAATGCTTGCTTAGGCTTAACGTACGCGATTACTCGGATCATACTCTTTTCTTTTTCTTTTTCTTTTAAATTTTTTTAAAATATTTCACCTTTCATGCGAATATTCACGCTTACTTAGGCGCAAAGTACCCGATTAATTGGATGATACTCTTTTTCACTCTTGAGGCTATTGCCTTAATATCAGGCTCACCCCATTATTTTATTACTCTCGAGGCCATTGCCTTAATACCAGGCTCACTCCATTATTTTATTCTCACTTTTTTTTTGTTTAGAGAGAGGACTTACTCAATCGTTATCATTTTTTTCCTTAACCTAATAAACTATTGTGAAGTGAAAAATAGATGCATACTTACCTCAAAACTACTGTTAGCGGTATTTATTTTTCGGATTTTAATCTTTTTTTATAAAATTCAAAGTGTATTGTCCAATCTTCTCTCAAATCCAATTTCAAATCTAAATTTGTCCCTTTATATGTAATTAGATTGATCTATTGATAAAAATACAAAAATCTGTTGTTAAATTTTTTTTTCAGTTTTTTTCCAGTTAGTTACCCTAAAAACTACCCAAAGTGTAAAATAAACAAGCCCAAAAATTATCTAAAAATAAAATAAAATCTCTAAAAAAACTAAAAGCTTAGAAAAACACAAAAAAAATATCCTAACTCACTCCCCCACACCTAAACTCGTGTATGCCCTCATACACAAGCCAAGTGTGGTAAAATAAATATGAAAACTTTATACAAATACTATACAAATAATGAGAGTCGTAAAAGTTACGATCTCAATATCATCACCCTATTAACACATGGAAAGCGGTTACGCCCTCTCGATCGCTTTTCACTTTCGTAGTGTGTGCATTTTAAATATAAAGTGGGTGCATTATTACATCTCATCAATCTCCTACAAGTCACAAAATTACATGTCAGTAACTTATGCCGCCCTCGCTTTTTCTTTGTCCATATGTAAGTATTAACAATTGGGTTAAAGAATTTTTTATTATTAACCTGTCAATCATTGTTAGTAACAAGCATACATGTAGAAATATCGTGAGGTGAGAAGAGTGCTATAGGATCAAGTGAATGTGGTGGTGGCTCTTCTAACTCACGAAATAATATGAGCTCCTCTGCAAACAAATCCTCAAAAGTTTGCCTATAAATCAATGGCACACTTGCACAAGTATCAGCATACATAGAATCAGTTTGTGCTAATTCATCTAATAATATGAGCTCATCTTGAAAATTTGCTCAAACGAGGATTCATCATCAATGCAAGAGGTAAAATGAGAGTGCAAACTATGAATCATGTTGACCTCAATGAGGGAGCTCGTTGTGTGCTCATCCATATTAAATATGTTCAATGCCACAGTTATATTCCCAAACGATAACTTTATGAGGCCACTCCTACAATCAATTAATGCATTTGATGTTGCAAAGAATGGTCTACCCAGGATAACGGGAATTTGATTCCGTGAATTGGAAATCGGCTCAGTTTCTAAGACAATGAAGTCTACAGGAAAGATAAACTCTCCGACCTTAACGAGCACATCTTTAACCATACCAAGTGGTCTCGTGATCGAACGATCAGCTAGTTGTAGTGTGACCTTGGTAGGTTGAAGTTAACCCCAGTTGCTGATAAACAGTGTAAGGAAGCAAGTTGACACTTGCCCCTAAATCAAGCAACGCCCTATCAAATGTAGTGTTCCCAATAGTGCATGAGATTGTAGGGGAACCTGGATCTTTGTTCTTGATAGGCAAGGAGTTAGAGAGGATATGTAATATATTTGCAGCAAGAAAAACTTTCTAAGGAACATTTCTTGCTCATTTCTTAGTACACAAATCCTTGAGGAACTTAGCATAAAGAGGAACCTGTTGTATAATGTCAAGGAGTGGAATATTAACCTTCACCTGCTGAAATGTTTCAAGAATCGTTTCTACTTGCGGTGAAGGCTTCCTAAGCCGATTAGGATATGGTGCTTTTGGCTTAGAAATAGGTTCTTCCAAATGATCATGTGACGATGATGGAGGTGATGGAGATGGTCGTGGAGAAAGGGGTGGAAGAGATGATGCAGCCTGCGAGATAGTAGGAGTGGGATCAAGGGACATGGCTACATTATTGTTCACTTGCTTGCCAGATAAAAGCATGTGAATGGCATTGCATTGGTGGACATGCGACTTATTGGAGTTTGAGGATTTGGCATTGGGGTTCGTTATGGGTTGACTTGGAAAGGTTCTCTGGCCACGTTCACTCATTAGACTCGCTAATTATCCAACCTGCTGCTCTACAATCTTAATAGATTGAGAGTTCACGAGCAGTTGCTGACCTGTACTTTGAATAAAATCAGTTGACACTTTCATAAGATTTTGCATGTGCGTGTCAAGGTTGGACATATGCGTGCCAAATTTGGAATGAGACTTGAGAAGATTTTCAACGTGCTTCTCAAGTGACTGAAGTCACTTTTCTTGTTCATTATTAGACCCCTGTTGTGGATGTGAGTGGTTTTGTGCAGGTGATCTATTCTGATTGTTCCCATAATTTGATGCGTTTGGGTGTTGATAAGCACCCACATTTGGTCTTGGAAACTGACCATTGGCTGGAGGTTGTATGTTAGGGTTAGGGGTCCCCTGATATTGCCCTTGACCCCAAGATAAATTTGGATAGTTTCTCCTATCAGGATTGTATGTAGGAGCGTAAGGATTGTTCATGGATTGTTGATAAAAGGCGTTAGCCTGTTCAAGTGTGGGACCCATGAGATTCGTTAATAATGGACACTCCTCCATAACATGATTCGGAGTTCCGCAATTAAAGCGTGTGGAGACTTGAATTTGATTTACTTGACCTACCTGTGGAGCACGAGTGGTCTCCAATGCCTCGATTCTCCTCATAAGGGCTGCAATCTTAGTTTCGGCAACTATAGAGCTGTCGACGCTATGGATCTCACCCTTATGTGCAGAAGTTGATGCACTGGACTTCTTAGTGGGACTCTCCCACTGCATAGTCTTCCACGATAGGTCCTCAAGAAAGTCCCATGCTTCATCCTCAATTTTCCTCATAAACTCCCCCTGACACATGGGCTCAAGAAGAGTTTTGGATGTGTAATCGAGTCCTTCGTACACGATTTGACAGAACAACCAGTTTTCTATCGTATGGTGGGGGCACTGAGCTAATAAGTCCTTGAATCGTTCCAAGTATTTCCCGAAGGGTTCTCCCAGCACTTGACGGAATTGATTGATTTGACTTCGAATCCTTACCGTCTTATGCGTGGGATAATACTTCTTGAGAAATACTGTAACGAATTTATCCCAAGTATGGATTGAATCAGTAGGCATACTGTACAACCAGTTCTTGGCATTATCCTTGAGTGCAAAAGAGATGAAGCAGAGCTTAATTGCGTCCTCCGATAAGTGTTACAGTTTTATCATCACGCATACTTCCTTAAATCCGCTGATAAAGAGATGTGCATCTTCTGAATGAGAACCAGTGAATTTAGGAAGCATGCTGATGTACTGCGGCTTCAACTCATAGTGATTACCTGCTGTGCGAGGAAGTTTTATGCATGATGGAAGTGATGTGCGCAACGGGTAACATCGATCCTGAAGGATTGGGATCGGCTGGTCCATCTTGTCAACCATGAACAAATATGATCTCATAAGTCGACCAAATTGATCACGAGTCCAATGTGGCATGAACCAGCGACTGTGAGTGTATGTGTGAATTTCCTAAACTAATGCAAGAAGTGGGGTATGGTGGAAAGATAAAACGGTGGAATAGATATGATCAAATAAAAATGTGATTTCTACTGTTTAAAACATTTTTGATTTTTTTTAATTTGTTACAGAACCAAGGACACAAAAGACAGATATCAGGAAAATTTTGTGGAGTTTTGTACTAGAAGTGCAGCCAAATGGCGGTTTATGCCGCTAATTGGAGGCCCAAATAGAGAATTAGGTTCTCTACTTCTTTCGGTGCACTTCAAACACTTATCTAGTCCTTTTTCTTGTCCTGTATCTGCACTTTACTATCCCTGCACATTCAACACACACTGTTAATTCCATAAAACGTCAGAAAAAGTAAGAAAAACACCGTCGATCCTTAGCAACGGCCCCAAAAACTTGATGTGATAAACTACTGCAAGCGCACAGTATCGATGTAGTACTTTACAGGTCGTCCCACAGGGATCTAAGGTATTTTTACAATTCTTACTAATTCTATAGTCTAGCGGATTAACAAAGGATTCTAGGTTGAAATTTGGTTATTCTAATTAGCCTAGGATCTAGAATCCACTAGTTTTCAACCATGTATTTACTTCTATTATCTTCTTCTTTCATAAAAAGGTGATCTTTTAGTTTAATCTTTATTTAAAGTGCCCTAAATATGAGCTATCAAGTGGCGTGTAAGTATAACTCATTAAAGATAGTACTTGTCATAAAAATAAACTAAATCACTAGATAAATCTATGATAAAGATGAAAACCAACAACTCTAAACCCTAACTAAGTATAGACTATCAAGAGATTTAACTCAAGTATAACCTATCAAAGTATTAATCTACGAGTTCTTGTATTTTAATCTTTTCATGGAATAATCATATCTTTATTTATTTTAATTAGGAAGAAAAATACTAGAGAGCAATTACATGGTGGATTCTTGTTTCATCTACATCTTAGAGCTAAACTAAATTAGCTACACATGATTCTAGAAAGCAATTAAATCTAAACTAGAAAGCGAATAAATCTATACTAGAAAGTAATTAAAAAAAATCAAATAAAGAATTAAAAGCAATGGCTTATATCTGGAGCAAGGTATTGTAGCCGTCACCCCTACAGCAAAATCCTAATTTTATTAAATTAAAAACGAGTACAAAACTTACAACATTCTCACTAGAATACAAGGATACGAACAATATATAGGCTTCGAACAACCAAACCAAATTCTAATACAATTGTGAAATCACAAAACTAAAACGAAGCTACGAGAGAAAAGGCGAATGGTGGGGCCCACATTAGGCTGCCATTTAGCTTAAATTACCGCTAATTGGCGGCTCAAATAATGAATTAATTTCTGAATTTTCTTCCCCTTGAGAATTGTCTCCTTTTGAGTTTATTTTGATGATGTATTGCACTTTGACTCTCTACAGTATTATGGTCTCGTAGTCTCGCCCACTTTAGAATCTTTTCTGGCTTTGATTTCCTACTCTGATTTCATGCTATCTCTTTGTATGAATCGGATTAGCTGAAAAAGACACTAAAAATACCCGAGAAGAACAAGAAGAATACAGTATATGATACTCATCATGCTATGATCTTAAGTTTTACTCTTGATACAGTAGAGGAGGAACAAGAAGAAGAAGATGAGCCGAGGTCTCACCCTTGCTCATCTAAGAAGCGTTGTAGCCAAGGCCCTGTAATTAGGATCTAGGAGGGTACTCAGGCAGCAACTAAGTTTCCTAGTGAATCAACTACAGAAACTCATTCCACTATTCCAGTTGCTGCCCTTCGTCTGTTGCTGAACCTCCTTCTACAGAAGTGCCAGAAGTGCCAGTGGGTTCAGAGGAATTAGTGAGCACTACTACTGAAGATACTGGGACTCCTACTCCTCCCACAGTTCAAGTCATTGACAATGATGAAGTACAAGTTGTTGGAGAGATTCATTGATTGGATTCTTCTCTAGTGATAGTGCCTAGTGGTTCAGTTCCTGGAACTAGTCTTACTACTGATCCTATACAGAATCATAAATTTTTACTTGGCTTTATCTAAATTTTGGGTTTTCTTATCCAATCCATGACTTCACTTTAATGGACTTGTAGAGGGGGGCATGGTTTCATCTTCTGATTCATCAGAGAAACTTCTGATTCATCAGAGAAACATGATTATCAGGTGATGACGATGATGTTTACAGTGATGATGTCCGTTCTTCAACACCCCATCAGATCACAACAAGTATATCTTCCTAATGGTAGAAAAAAGAGATTAGGTGTTTGGTCTTAGGGAACCGAGTGCTCAACTCTTGAGTTCTTCCCCAAGTAAGGTGCAATTTTAATTGTTTTCTTCTTTTGATCCTTTTTTCTTGTTTTTTTTTCTAACTTTTCTTCATAGGATTGTCATCTTCTAATCTAACTTCAGAACTTGAACCTACAACTACTTTAGCAATCGTGCCACTTCCCACAACAACTGAAACTCCTTGTACTGAGGCTGCTTCTTCTTTACCTCGAGAGGCGATGCGAATTTCTTCAATCTTGACAAGTCTGCTCCCTTATTTACCCTCTGTTACTGAAGCTACTATTGAATCTACTTTTGTTGTTCCTTCATCGACACCAACAAATTCATCTATTCCATTAGAAAGGGACACAGAAATTGACACTCTTGCTGAGGAATTGGTCCATTATGCCATTAAGTATGATTTTAAAAGGAAGATCCATTGGTTCTATTGCCACTCTCCTAAACAATTATATTATTGGCATAGCAATCATGGGTGGAGAGCATAGAGCAGCTCCCTACAAGACCATAATGGCTCAACTCCATGATTACGCTAAGACTTTATCGAAAATTTGCAATGCAGATAGGTCTGAGATGATTGAAGAAAAGATTAAAGCTCTCCTAATTCAATAATTTGTATTTCTCTTTTTTTTTTGATATTGTATGACTTTGAATATTTTGTCAAGAAGCTTTTGAAATGCTGAATTAATGATGTATTTTGATGAATAAAATTTTTTATTGTCATTCGAGGTAACTGTTAACTTGATAAATAGATTTGGTTGAATGATCAGAGGTATCTATTAATTTGATATATTATTGACTCATTTGCATATTATTCAGAGGCAATTATTAACTTAACAATATAGAGTTTGTATACAAACACTCAAGTATATTTGAAACGAGTGAATAATTTTCTTGAATATGATAGAAGTAATCATTAACTTTCCTAAACGAGTTGTAATTTTAGCTATTCAATGACTTGTAATATAACAGTTTTTGAATTGTTAGAGATAATTTTTAACTGGGCAAATTCAGGAAGGAATGGATTTTGGTTTTGTTAGAGCTAATTTTTAACTTGATAAATTTGGTAGAATAGATTTGATTTTGTCAGAGATATGTTTTAACTTGACAAATTTGAAGGAAATGGATTTTGATTTTGTCAGAGAAAATTTTTAACTTGACAAATTTGGTTGAAAAGGAATTTGGTTTTGCCAGAGGTAGTTTTTAACTAGACAAATTTGATAAAATAAATTTGGTTTTGCGAGAGATAATTTTTAACTTGACAAATTTGGTAGAAAGTGAATTTGGTTTTATCAAAGATAATTATTAACTTGATAAATGTGGTGGAGAATTGATTTTGGTTTTGTCAGAGGTAATTTTTAACTTGACAAATTTGGTAGAAAATTTTGCTCCGCTAAGGAAATTGTTGTTATAATATAACAAATGACAATATATATTGACTGTACTGCTATTCAATGTCAGAAAGATTATATGTGTGGAATTTGTTTTGTAGCGGAGTCTCCAGAAAAGACCCTATTTTGTAAGGTTCTGGTAGAGTTGATCAGAAATAGACTAATTCATTGTAAATGAACTCCATTTGATTGGAGAACAAATTGTTCATATTTTGGAGATAATAGTATCAAGAATTAGACACATTCATTAGTCACATTATGAGTAACATAAGAATAATTGTATTTATTCTTTATATTTTCTCCTCGTGATTGGTTGGATATCTATTGATATTGCAAACTTGGAAGCAAGAATATGTATCAAGGTCTTTATACGCTCCAGCATTTAGGCAGACCAAGAATCAAGACATAGTGTTGAAACTTTTCTTTTGTTGAGGGAAAAATTCAAGTATGTGTATCAAATGATTGGATAATCGTGTCATCACTTTTCCAAGATATTGGTTGAGGATACACCGAATAGCTCGTAGATAACTTAGGAAAATGCATCATTCTTTACTGCGTTCTTCGGAAAGAGCTACAAATAGTTTCTCTATGAAATCTTCTTATTACCATATTTCTAGATAGTGGTTAAGGGTTCATGAGTAATCTTGTAAATTACTTGGGAAAATGCTTCATTCTTTACTGCGTTCTGTGGAAAGAGTACTACAAGAAGTTTCTCTATGAAATCTTCTTATTACCACATTTTTGAGCAGCAATTAAGAATTTTCCGATTCAGTCAAAGATGCCACAGAGGATTATTGAAGAGGATATGTATCTTAAATCACTCAATATTTCACTTGCTTCTTACTATTACATAAACTGTTTTTACATAATCTGATTTGTATTGAGCGGTTCAGGATTCTTCTGCTACCAATGAAACCCTCTTTTCATAGTTATCGGAGACCAGATAACTGGCTTGGCCATGATCACTTTAAGTTAAGTGTATTTTCCCATTGGAGAGATTAGTAGTTGAATTTTCCAGTATTACTGCTAATATATTCTATACCGAAAAGAGAATTTGGATATGCGGCGGTGGATTTTCTTGTATTCAAGCAGATGTGCTTCAAGGTTAACTACAAGAAGAGCAAGATGAGGGGTACTTCTATGATGGACTTCTTAAATATTATATTAAGAGTAATATTTCTTCAAAAAAATTTCTTTGATCAATATCATAATCTTGTCGCCGTTTGATTTTGCCAACCACTATGAACCATTTGAATTGACTATGTCAATGACAAAAAGTCCTTCCTATTTTGGCTGAAACTTTCCTTTAGATTTTTGATTGGTTATGATTAGTCTTCTTACTGAAAGGACCAAATCACCTTTCTTGAAAGTTCTGCTTAACCTTTTTATTAAAATTTTTAAACTTTGATCTTGATAAAATCCAATGCTTTGTTGTGCTTCAAGACGTTTGTCATCAAGAGCTTCCAACTCTAGAAGTTTTTATCGATGTTTCTCTTCCTGTGTCATTTTAGTTGCAAATGCAATTCGTAGTGATGGAATTTAAATCTCCAATGGAAGTGTAGCATTCATAGGTGCCCTGATAGTTGTTCGATATGCCCAGACGCATTCTCCAAGTTTTTCATCTCAATCACGTTGGTTAAATGAAACGAACTTTTTAACGAGCTTCACAATAATTTTGTTGAAAGCTTCTACTAAACCATTGGCAACATGATAGTATGGAGATGAAGCTACACTTTCAATCTAATATTTGTTGCAAAACTTGGAAAATGGCTAACTCACAAATTGAGTTCTGTTGTCATGAACAATTCTCCTAAGTACCCTGAACTGGTATGTGACATGATGTTTAATGAACTTGATCATATCTGATGTCTTTATTTCAGTTAGGAAAATATCTCTAGTCCATTTTGAGAAGTAATCTATTATGGCCAATATGAACCTGTGATCCCTTGTTGACGGCGGCAAAATTGACTCGATAATGTTCATTCCCCACATCTCAGAGGGCCATGATGTAGCTGTTAAGTGGAGATATTCCAGTGGCTGATGTATGAAGTCGGTATGTATTTGATAGGCTCTGCATTTTCTGGAATAAGCGACCACATTTATGTAACGCCCCCACTTCGGCTCTACCTTTTTGCTCCTTTTTTTTTTTTTAAGTGGGGGACATTACTTAATACTATGAATAACTCAACAGTCCCATGATCTTGGAATAACCGTAACTACTGCCATGTCAAGATGAATAACCATGTCTGAAACTGAAAGGATTTCATTTATACAGAGAGTTGATTACATAGAATGGCACACTGCTCTAAATATTTACACAAAAGAGTTAAATACTACAAGTTAAAGCAGTGCCCAGAAAAAGGAAACAAGAACAAGAAGTGACAAAGGAGACAAGAATAAGAAGTGCGAAGTACCCCAATAGTATTGTGCTAGTAATATCCTCTACTCGACCTGGTTGGTGAAGTAAGGATCGTTGTCTGGAGCAATCTCTCCTTCTCTTCTTTCGTGATCTGGGCTTAAGAAAACCCAGGGGATTAAACCCAGCAAGTAACACAAAAACAAGATACACGTGTACTTTCACAGTACAAATAAATAAAAGAATAAATAAATTACGTTGATACAATCGTATCTTAAGAATGCTGAAAATGAATTGAGTAAGACTATTCATTCAAATAGCAGAAACAAATCATGTAAAGGTGACAAGTGTAAGCGAAGTAAATATCAATCATGTTGCATGTACAAGCTTCGATATCAATCATGTTGCATGTAACCAGAACAATGTAAATCATTCACAAGCTTCGTGTAAAATTTAGTAGGTCCATGTCATGTTAGTGTTGGAATTGAAACTCAATGATGGATAAGATAGCGCACAGTTTCTCATATTGTACAAGTGCCCGTGCATACCCGGGACCTGGCCTCTAATTCATGGCGCTGAACCATGACACACCGCTAGGTGCTACAAGTCAGATCCCGTTAAATGAAACAAGTAACGGGCATCACCCATATGGTGACTCATGTATCAGACGGTGGCTCAGTACCACCCAGTGCTGCTAGTAAAAGGCCCTCAGCACCTAATCAAGAAGTTGGCCAACAATATCCTTGTACAATACAGTACTTATCTATCCATCAATTAGTTTTTCCCATGTTAGTAATGCATACAATGTACGTGAATTAAAGGAAACATATGGATTTTCATGTTAAATTGCACACATATCATTTCACAAGGATCAAGAGTTCAAGAATCAAGATTTGGAATCATGTACACATGTGTTATAAGAATGCTTCATGTCATGTAATAATGATACTAGAACTTGTAATCATGTCTTGTAATAAAGATACTAGAACTTGTTATCATGTCGTGTAATAAGGATACTAGAACTTGTAATCCTGTAATAAGGATACTAGAACTTGTAATATGGATACTAGAACTTGTAATCAT
The DNA here is from genome assembly GCA_036321105.1 of Dracaena cambodiana. NCBI lineage: Eukaryota > Viridiplantae > Streptophyta > Magnoliopsida > Asparagales > Asparagaceae > Dracaena > Dracaena cambodiana. The sequence continues at coordinate 12,926,739 of JAYEPQ010000020.1, read as the reverse complement.
CTCTTGTAATACAGATACTAGAATTTGTCATCATGAATAATCTTGCCTTCATGTATCATGTTGATATTCACATGTCATATTATCATAAATCCGCAAATCATGCCAAGTGTATAAATCCGTTGCTAAACGCGAGGCTAAAAATGGCCAAACGCGAGGCTAAAAATGGCCAAACGCGAGGCTAAAAGGATAGTCAAACAGGAAGCAGAAATAGTCAAACGCGAGGCTAAAATTTGCCAAACGCGAGGCTAAAAATGGCCAAATGCGAGGCTAAAAGGATAGTCAAACAGGAAGCAGAAATAGTCAAACGCGAGGCTAAAGATTGCCAAACACGAGGCTAAAAATGGCCAAACGCGAGGCTAAAAGGATAGTCAAACAGGAAGCAGAAATAGTCAAACGCGAGGCTAAAGATTGCCAAACGCGAGGCTAAAAATTGCCAAACGCGAGGCTAAAAGGATAGTCAAACAGGAAGCAGAAATAGTCAAACGCGAGGCTAAAAATTGCCAAACGCGAGGCTAAAAATTGCCAAACGCGAGGCTAAAAGGATAGTCAAACAGGAAGCAAAAATAGTCAAATGCGGGGCTAAAAATTGCCAAACGCGAGGCTAAAAGGATAGTCAAACAGGAAGCAGAAATAGTCAAACGCGAGGCTAAAGATTGCCAAACGCGAGGCTAAAAATTGCCAAACGCGAGGCTAAAAGGATAGTCAAACAAGAAGCAGAAATAGTCAAACGCGAGGCTAAAAATTGCCAAACGCGAGGCTAAAAATTGCCAAACGTGAGGCTAAAAGGATAGTCAAACAGGAAGCAGAAATAGTCAAACGCGAGGCTAAAAATTGCCAAACGCGAGGCTAAGCCGAAAATAGCCAACATTCGTAAATCAGGCTAAGTATGCAGTCCAGAAATTTTTCTAAGTATGCAGATCCAATATGTTGTGAATTTATCCATAAAGAAAAAGGAATCATGTACTTATAATAAAAAATCAAATAATTTCCAAGAAAGATCATACATGCTACTTGTACTCAAATACGATTCAAAGAGAGAACAAGAACAAGGTGATACTTGCCTCTATTCCCTTTAATCTCCTCCTTTGTTGTAGCAAAGCCTTCCTTCTATTTCCTTTACTCAACGAACTAGAAGAACCAAGGGTGATTTCTATTTTGTTCTTTTGATAAGAATTCTCTTTGAGAGAATCAGGTTATATATTCCTAAGGGCATTTTGGTCACCTTGTCCTCTAGCCTAGCCCTAAGGCTTCTTGCATGCATGACAAATGGCAACTAGAGTGCCACCTCTCACCCTCTTTTAACAACTCATCCCCACAAAAGGCCAAGGTGGTGCCCTTAGAAATTAAATTTAAATTTGAAGGTGTATAGAAAGAAACTTTTGCCTTGATAATTTGAAATGATAGTTTGGGGTGTTACATTCTACCCACCTAATAAAAGAATTTCGTCCTCGAAATTCCAATTTTAAAAGGTATACTATTATATACAGGTACGTGTTGTCATATAAAAATAGACTCAACTTACATACCTGATAATAAAAATAGGTACGGGTATTTTGTTTTGATATCGCCTTCAAGTTCCCAAGTGGAGTCCCCAGGTGATCGTGCATCCCATGAAACAAGGACCAACGGTATCACTTTGTTCTTTAGGATTTTCTCCCGTCGATCAATGATTGCTACAGGTTGTTTCTCATACTTTAGATCGGATCTCAGATCCACCTCGGATAAGTCCACAGCCTTATGTTCATTGCCCAAGCACTTCCTTAATTGCGACACATGGAATACATCATGAATAGTTTCTATCTCAGACGGTAATGATAATCTGTATGCAAGATTCCCGATTCTTTCTGTAATTTCAAATGGTCCAATATATCTTGGACTAAGTTTTCCCTTCTTACCGAATCTAATCACTCCCTTTATTGGCGATATCTTGATAAATACCTTATCTCCTATTTCAAACTCCAATGATTTTCTACGTCGATCTGCCCATTGCTTTTGTCTATCTTGTGCAGCTTTCATATGTTCCCTAATAACCTTTACTTGCTCTGTTGCTTGAGTAATTAATTCAGGTCCCAAAATGCTCCGCTCTCCAACCTCGTTCCAACATAATGGAGATCTACATTTCCTGCCATACAAAGCCTCAAATGGTGCCATTTTGATACTCTCTTGATAGCTATTATTGTAGGAAAACTCCGCCATATATAAATGGTCTTCCCAAGATCCTCCAAAATCTAGCATACATGCTCTAAGCATGTCTTCAAGTATTTGGATAGTTCGTTCTGATTGTCCATCTGTTTGTGGGTGATATGCCGAAGACAAGTCTAAATGTGTTCCTAAACTATCCATCAATTTCTTCCAGTATTGTGATCTAAATCTTGTATCTCTATCTGAGACAATTCTAAATGGAACTCCATGTAACCTCACCACTTCCTGCATGAATCTTTTTGCTAATGCTTCGGTTGACTGACCAACCCTAAATGGGATGAAGTGAGCTGACTTGGTCAGTCGGTCCACTACCACCCAAATTGCATTATCACCTTTGGTGCTCCTTGGTAATCCCGTAACAAAATCCATTGATATTTGTTCCCACTTCCATTCTGGAATTGTTAAGGGTTGAAGTAATCCAGCTATTTTCTGATGTTCGACCTTCACTTGTTGGCAAGTAGAACACATGGATACATGTCTTGCAATTTCTTTCTTCATGCCCGGCCACCAGAAGTACCTCTTCATATCCTTGTACATCTTATTGCCTCCGGGATGAATGGAATATGCTGATTTATGAGCTTCTTCTAAAACTCTCTTCCTTGTCTCTCCCTTGGGCACCCATAACCTCTCCCTGAATCTAATAGTTCCATCTGAGTGTATCTTCATCTCAGGCCTCTTACCTGTCTCAATTTTGCTCTTTAACCTTTGGAAGCTTTCGTCATCAACTTGGGCCTGCTTGATCTTGCTCTATCAAGGGTGACTGTAGTCGCATTTCCATAGGTTGTGCTATCATTCCTGGTAGAATTATTTCCAAATCCATCCTTTGTATTTCTGCCAACAATTCCTTTTGTTGAGTCAATCTTTCTATTGCAGGTCTTCTACTCAGTGCATCTGGCACTTTATTGATCCTTCCTGGATGATATTTAATTTCCAAGTCATAATCTGCTACTAACTCTAACCATCGTCTCTATCTCATATTTAGTTCCTTTTGAGTGAAAATATATTTCAAACTTTTATGGTCAGTGTACACTTCCACCCTTTGTCCTAGTAAGTAATGTCTCCAAATTTTCAAAGCATGAATTATTGATGCTAGTTCCAAGTCGTGAGTGGGATAATTTCTTTTATGAGGTTTTAATTGTCTTGATGCAAACTCAATCACTCTTTCATGCTGAGTCAACACGCATCCCAGTCCTAGTTTTGAAGCATCACTATAGATTTTCATTCCTCCAGTGTTATCTGGAATTGCTAACACAGGTGATGTTGTCAGTCTTAGTTTCAATTCTTCAAATGCCTTATCGCACCCTTCCGTCCAGACATATTCGATTCCCTTTCGCGTCAACTTAGTTAGAGGAGACGCAATTTTTGTAAAATCTTGTACAAACCACCTGTAATATCCAGCCATCCCCAGAAAGCTGCGAACTTCTGATACTGATTTTGGTACAGGCCATTCCATCACAGCCTCTATCTTTTTAGGATCTGCTGATACACCATTTTCAGATATTATATGACCCAGGAAAGCAATTTGACTCAACCAAAATTCACATTTGCTCAATTTTCCGTATAGCCTTTGTTCCCTTAAAGTTTGTAATGCTATCCTCAAATGTTTAACGTGCTCTTCTCTATTCTTAGAGTAGATCAATATATCATCAATAAACACCACCACAAATTTGTCCAAATACTGAGTAAAAACATGGTTCATCAAATTCATAAACACCGCTGGAGCATTAGTTACCCCAAATGGCATCACTAAATATTCATAATGACCATGTCTGGTTCTAAATGCAGTCCTTGGGATATCTTCTGTTCGGACTCTTACTTGATGAAATCCGGAACGAAGATCTATTCTTGATAATACCTTCGCTCCTCCAAGTTGATCAAATAGATCAGTAATCCTTGGCAATGGGTATTTATTCTTAATTGTTACTGCATTCAAACATCTGTAATCTATACATAACCTTTTACTCCCGTCCTTCTTTCCTACCAATAGTACTGGAGCTCCCCAAGGTGACACACTGGGTCTTATAAAACCCAATTTCATTAACTCATCCACTTGCTTCTTGACTTCTTCTAGCTCTGCAATCCCCATTCGATAAGGTGGTTTACAAACTGGTTCAGCTCCAGGGATAGTATCAATAGTAAATTCTACTATCCTTGCTGGTGGTAGTCCAGGTATCTCTTCAGGAAAAATATCCAAGAATTCTGATACTACTGGGATCATCCCTTCTCCTATCCCATAGCTTCCAAAACTCCTCCCTTTGGAAACACCTTAGATTTAGCTGGTTCTAGGGATTGGCTTCCACTGACAAATTCAAACTCTGGACAGTCAGGAATCTGGAATACTACTCTCCTTCTCCTACAGTCTATCACTGCATAGAAGGTGCTCATCCAATCCATGCCTATGATAACATCATATCCTCCTCCACTAATAACTAGTAGATTGGCATAAAATTCCTTACCATCAATTACTAATGGACATAGTTTACACTCTTTATTAGTCATGATACTACCATTCCCGGTCTCAATATTCCACCCCGCAGGTAAGATAGTGAAATCAATAAGATTACGGGAAACAAACATGCTAGTGATGAAACTGTGTGATGCTCCAGAATCAAATAAAACAGTTGCCGGTCTATTGTTAAACAAGATCATACCTGTCACGACTCCTCCAGTGGTTTGAACTTCTTCTGCATTCATTAGTCTAACTTGCCCTTGCCTCCGTCCTGCTCCTTCTCGGGCCCTAACATAGGTTTGTTGTCGGTTCTCCCAGGTTCCTTTCTGGCTTGGTCTTGGAACTCTCTGGGCCGACGTTGTTATTGGCCTGGTTGTTGCTTGAAATGGGACCTTGGTTATTGTTGATTGTTGGTCCTTTGGGCAATCTCTCAATTGATGACTATCGGATCCGCATGCCAGGCACCACCCTTGAGCTCTTCTACACATGTTCTGGGTATGCCCTGGCATATGACAATAGTTGCATATTACTGAATTTTGATTTGGCATTATCATCTGTCTCTTTGTTGGCGGACCACCAAATTTCTTGGTCGATGAACTTGTTCCTTGCCCAAACAACCTTTTAAATGGCACTGACCTATTCTCCTCGAATACTTGTTCCAAACGACATGCCGCTTCAAACACTTCTGAATAAGTCTTGTAGTTATGCCCTGCTAAGTGCTCCCTCAGATGAGACCTCAGCCCTTGCTGGAACAAGTGTGCCTTTTCCTCCTCATCAGCTACCAAGGTTGGGGCAAATCGGCTCAGCCTCACAAATTCTGCGGCATATGCATCCAGAGTTCGATCTCCTTGTTGCAATCCTAGAAATTTCTTCCTCATTTCTTGCCTTGCTGATGAGTGAAAAAATCTGGCAAGAAATGCCTCTACAAATTTGTCCCAAGTTAAGGGTTCCTGGTGTTTCACTTCTTCTGCAAGCCACCATGTTCTGGCTATGTCAGCCAACTGAATGCATACTACTTCAACACGATTCTCCTTTGGAATCCTCGCTGCCTTCAGAAGATTCTCCATATCCACAATCCACTGCTCAGCCTTTAGTGGTCCTTCTGTTCCGGAAAATACTGATGGCTGCAATCTTCGAAAATCAGATACCACCCCAGTTCTTTCTTGTTCCTTGGACTGTAGCATTCTTTCCAATATCATTGTTGTAGTTTCTTGTGTCTGCGCTACTCTTTCTACTATAGTTCTAAGCTTAGACTCTTCACCCGTAGGATTTGGGTTTGCGCTAGTAGAAGATTGGGTCGTCATCGTTCTGTGACGGTCCAAGAGAAATTGATTAGATGGAGTTTCAAGATAGATATTCCAAATGAATTAGAAACAATAAATAGGCACGATACTAGATCTGATGGATATCAAGGATAAGGAAGAAGTGTCAAGAGTGTATCTTAGACATGTTTTCATGTGGCAGTAGTCATATGGTCTCCCACCTAAACCTAGGCTCTGATACCAAAACTGTAACGCCTCCACTTCGGCTCTACCTTTTTGCTCCTTTTTTTTTTTTTTAAGTGGGCGACATTACTTAATACTATGAATAACTCAACAGTCCCATGATCTTGGAATAACCGTAACTACTGCCATGTCAAGATGAATAACCACGTCTGAAACTGAAAGGATTTCATTTATACAGAGAGTTGATTACATAGAATGGCACACTGCTCTAAATATTTACACAAAAGAGTTAAATACTACAAGTTAAAGCAGTGCCCAGAAAAAGGAAACAAGAACAAGAAGTGACAAAGGAGACAAGAACAAGAAGTGCGAAGTACCCCAATAGTATTGTGCTAGTAGTATCCTCTACTCGACCTGGTTGGTGAAGTAAGGATCGTTGTCTGGAGCAATCTCTCCTTCTCTTCTTTCGTGATCTGGGCTTAAGAAAACCCAGGGGATTAAACCCAGTAAGTAACACAAAAACAAGATACACGTGTACTTTCACAGTACAAATAAATAAAAGAATAAATAAATTACGTTGATACAATCGTATCTTAAGAATGCTGAAAATGAATTGAGTAAGACTATTCATTCAAATAGCAGAAACAAATCATGTAAAGGTGACAATAAGCGAAGTAAATATCAATCATGTTGCATGTACAAGCTTCGATATCAATCATGTTGCATGTAACCAGAACAATGTAAATCATTCACAAGCTTCGTGTAAAATTTAGTAGGTCCATGTCATGTTAGTGTTGGAATTGAAACTCAATGATGGATAAGATAGCGCGCAGTTTCTCATATTGTACAAGTGCCCGTGCATACCCGGGACCCGGCCTCTAATTCATGGCGCTGAACCATGACACACCGCTAGGTGCTACAAGTCAGATCCCGTTAAATGAAACAAGTAACGGGCATCACCCATATGGTGACTCATGTATCAGACGGTGGCTCAGTACCACCCAGTGCTGCTAGTAAAAGGCCCTCAGCACCTAATCAAGAAGTTGACCAACAATATTCTTGTACAATACAGTACTTATCTATCCATCAATTAGTTTTTTCCATGTTAGTAATGCATACAATGTACGTGAATTAAAGGAAACATATGGATTTTCATGTTAAATTGCACACATATCATTTCACAAGGATCAAGAGTTCAAGAATCAAGATTTGGAATCATGTACACATGTGTTATAAGAATGCTTCATGTCATGTAATAATGATACTAGAACTTGTAATCATGTTTTGTAATAAAGATACTAGAACTTGTTATCATGTCGTGTAATAAGGATACTAGAACTTGTAATCCTGTAATAAGGATACTAGAACTTGTAATATGGATATTAGAACTTGTAATCATGTCTTGTAATACAGATACTAGAATTTGTCATCATGAATAATCTTGCCTTCATGTATCATGTTGATATTCACATGTCATATTATCATAAATCCGCAAATCATGCCAAGTGTATAAATCCGTTGCCAAACGCGAGGCTAAAAATGGCCAAACGCGAGGCTAAAAATGGCCAAACGCGAGGCTAAAAGGATAGTCAAACAGGAAGCAGAAATAGTCAAACGCGAGGCTAAAATTTGCCAAACGCGAGGCTAAAAATGGCCAAACACGAGGCTAAAAGGATAGTCAAACAGGAAGCAGAAATAGTCAAACGCGAGGCTAAAGATTGCCAAACACGAGGCTAAAAATGGCCAAACGCGAGGCTAAAAGGATAGTCAAACAGGAAGCAGAAATAGTCAAACGCGAGGCTAAAGATTGCCAAACGCGAGGCTAAAAATTGCCAAACGCGAGGCTAAAAGGATAGTCAAACAGGAAGCAGAAATAGTCAAACGGGAGGCTAAAAATTGCCAAACGCGAGGCTAAAAATTGCCAAACGCGAGGCTAAAAGGATAGTCAAACAGGAAGCAGAAATAGTCAAACGCGAGGCTAAAAATTGCCAAACGCGAGGCTAAAAGGATAGTCAGACAGGAAGCAGAAATAGTCAAACGCGAGGCTAAAGATTGCCAAACGCGAGGCTAAAAATTGCCAAACGCGAGGCTAAAAGGATAGTCAAACAGGAAGCAGAAATAGTCAAACGCGAGGCTAAAAATTGCCAAACGCGAGGCTAAAAATTGCCAAATGCGAGGCTAAAAGGATAGTCAAACAGGAAGCAGAAATAGTCAAACGCAAGGCTAAAAATTGCCAAACGCGAGGCTAAGCCGAAAATAGCCAACATTCGTAAATCAGGCTAAGTATGCAGTCCAGAAATTTTTCTAAGTATGCAGATCCAATATGTTGTGAATTTATCCATAAAGAAAAAGGAATCATGTACTTATAATAAAAAATCAAATAATTTCCAAGAAAGATCATACATGCTACTTGTACTCAAATACGATTCAAAGAGAGAACAAGAACAAGGTGATACTTGCCTCTATTCTCTTTAATCTCCTCCTTTGTTGTAGCAAAGCCTCCTTTCTATTTCCTTTACTCAACGAACTAGAAGAACCAAGGGTGATTTCTATTTTGTTCTTTTGATAAGAATTCTCTTTGAGAGAATCAGGTTATATATTCCTAAGGGCATTTTCGTCACCTTGTCCTCTAGCCTAGCCCTAAGGCTTCTTGCATGCATGACAAATGGCAACTAGAGTGCCACCTCTCACCCTCTTTTAACAACTCATCCCCACAAAAGGCCAAGGTGGTGCCCTTAGAAATTAAATTTAAATTTGAAGGTGTATAGAAAGAAACTTTTGCCTTGATAATTTGAAATGATAGTTTGGGGTGTTACAATCTATCATCATCTTAGGCAAAAAATATCCCATTATTCGGAGTCTATCTCAAAATTTTGGTCCTTGTTGATGTGCTCTACAGATGCCATCATGATCTTCTTCAAGTGCTTCTTGAGTTTCTTTCTTAGAGAGGCAGCGAAGCAGGATTCCATCAAAAGATTTTCTATATAATGCCCGAATTTCAACATTATAATAGAATCGAATAACCTTTCTCCAAATTGTTGCTACTTCTTTAGGATCTTCTGGCAATATTCCGTAAAGAACATACTCTATATAAGAAAATCGCCAATCTCTTGGTTTGAGATCAGATTCAAGAGCATGTACCTCATATGCTTCTTGTTTATTGTCTGAATTCAACTCCACTTTGAGTTCATTTTTCGAACATAATAATTCTTTACTGCCAATTGTTATGTGTTTGCTAGAATTTTTAGGCAACGCTAAAGTGGCAGCCAAAGAAGCTAATGAGTCTGCATAGTTGTTCTTATGGCGTGGCATGTGACTGATGTAAAAGCTGCTAAAGCTATCAGTCATTTTCATAACTGCTTGGTAATGGGGAAAGAGATCTTCATTTTTAAGTTCATATTCTCCCTTAACTTGCTTGATAATAAGTTGAGAATCTCCATATGCCTCTAAATATTTTACCTCCAACTGTTTGGCTATCTTTCGGCCAATCATTAAGGCACTGTATTTGGCGATATTGTTAGAGCATGATTCTGTTAATGAATATGCTCGAGAGATGATATGGTTGTGGGGAGAGACAAAGACAACCCCCACTCCTGCTACCATCTTTCTTTTCGATCCCATTCTAGAGGCACCATCAAAGAAAAGCTGCCAAAAGCTGTCAGACCACTTTTGTAGTAGCATTTGCTTCAACAGTCTTCTATGAAGTGCCATCTTCTGGAGTTGCACTTCCTTTAGCTATTTCGTCAAGGATGTCTTCGTATAGTTTCGAAGATGCTGGAATTGGGTGTATAGCTAAGAAATTAACTATAGCTTGACCTTTAATTGACTTTTGTGGGATGAAGTGCATATCGTATTGCAATAGTAGGATAGCCCAATTAGATATTCTTGAATTTAATGATCCTAGTTTGGTCATTAATATTTTTAATGGATTAATTCTTGATATAACGTGGATGGTTTGTCCTACCAGATAGTGTGGCAATTTTTATACTGCGAACACCAAAACTAGGCATTCCTTCTCCACTGGATTATATCGATGTTCAGCTCTAATCATCATTCTGCTCAAATAATAGATGACTTATTCATGTTTCAATTCATTCTTTTGAGCTAATAAGGCCCAAAGAATGGTCCATGACTCTCACATATAACAGGAAAGGTATTCCTGAAATTGGAGCTACAAGCACTAGTGGTTTTGTGAGATATTTCTTGATTTCTTCAAAAGCCCATCAACAAGCATCATCCCAAACAAATGATACTCCTTTTTTCATCAATCGTGTGAATAGTTTATATTTTCCAGACAAGTTTGATATAAACCGGCGTATGTATACCAACCATCCCTGTAGTCCTCTCAATTCTTTGAGATTTATAGGTGGTTGCATTTTCTGAATTGTTTTAATCTTATATGGATCAAGATAAATTTCTTGAGAACTGACTACAAATCCTAGGAATGTTCAATTGGAAACCCTCAAAAAAAATTTAGTCAGATTCATCTTAAACTAGTGTTTCCGCATAAGATTAAACACCACTCACAAATCCTGAAGATGATTATCTTTGCTTTTGTTTTTTATAACTAAATCATCCACATAGCATTCTACAGTCTTCTGAAGATGCTCTTGAAATATAGTATTCATGGCGCATTGATATGTAGCGTCAACATTCTTTGGGCCAAAAGGCATAACTATATAACAGTACACCCCTAGTGGTGTTTGAAAAGACGTATGTTTCTCATCGTCGGGATATATTTTGATTTGATTGTATCCTGAAAATCCATCCATGAACGAGATCTTTTTGAAGTCGTAAGTATTATCAATCATGACATCTACAAGTAGCAATGGAAATTCGTCTTTCAGGCATGCGTCATTAGGTCTCTAAAATCGATGCATGCTCTGATTTTTCCATTCTTTTTAGTCACAAAGACTATATTTGCTACCCAATTAAGGTGTTGTTCTTTGAGAATTAAGCCTGATTCAATTAACTTTTAATTTTAGCTTCAATAGCTTCCATTATTTGAGGACAGAACCTTTGTCATTGTTGTTTAACAGATTTTGTGTCTGGTCAGATATTCAATCTATGCATTGCCACTTTTGGATCTAATCCTGGCATGTTTTTATAATTCTAGGTAAAGACATCAATGTATTCTCGAGTAAGAGTATCAACTCTTCTTTTCTTTAAAAGATAAATTTTCACTTATAAATATAGGTCTTGGATTAGTTTCGTCGCCCATATTTATTTGGTTCACTTTATGTTTTGTTGGAGGTTCATGTTGTTCAAATTGAATCTCCCATTTTATGTTCAGATGTTTTGCCCAGGAATCATCCTTGATTGGTGGCAATTCTTCGCCTTCTTTCTGATCTACAAAGACCATGTTAATAGAGACTTCATAAAAAATTACTCTAACACTTACATCTAAATCTCAGCATAATGATTCAAACGAATGACTATGTTAGACTTCTTCAAAATTTGTTTTCGAAAGGATTTCAGGAGTGGTAATATATTCCAACCCTCGGCCAGTTTTATCGTAATAATTTAGCTTTTTTTTTTCTTCTGGAACAAAAAGTTAAAGCATAATTCTTCTTTCTTTTCCAAAGTTTAACCCAACCTTCGTCCAGATTATATCCCATCTTTTTCAATATTTTATGGGTATTTTTATTATAATGGAATAACTCAGGATTTTCATGTTTTTATTCAGAATCTAAATATTTTTCTTTATTATTGCTGTTTGCTTTTCCAAATAAAATAGGTCTTTGACCCTTATATTTTGGAGGTACTTACTGCTTCACGCACATCTTCATCGTCATCACTTTGTATATTAAAGGATGAACAAATGGGTACTTGGAATTATACTAGAGAGTATAATTTATCTAGTTATTCACTAACTACATAGTACTAGTACTCGAGGGTTTAGAATCAACACTAGACGAATAAGCAAATTCTATATTTTCATTAATCATCCACTCGCCATCAAGATTGGCGGTGTCATTTACATCAAGGCCTTCAAGTCTTATTACAATTAGTTCCAACCTTCGTCACCTTCAGATCTCGAATCTTTGGATCGTGACTCAGTGTCAGCCTCATTGTCGCTGTCTAATTCTTCTGGGGCCGGATGCTCAGCTGCTTCAAAAGTATCTTGATACAGCAGCGTATCTATAAAAAAAATTCTCAACCCTTTTAAAAGATTGTTTTTTTGCCACTAAAGTTTTCACATTCCCTTCTTTGTCCACATATTTTATACAATGGTGAAGAGTAGAAGAGACAATGAGATTGACATGGATCCGTGGCCTTCCGAGCAACAGGTTATAAGACGTGTGAGTATCTATTACATAGCATGTGATTTCCATCCTTAAATCACCAATCTAGCCTTTCAATTTCACCTTGTCCAAGGGCTTACAGCCATTAGCTTTGAATCCGAAAATGGTTGTGTTCGTTGATGCCAATCTATTCATAGGGACCACAACTCCTTGGCATTATGCTTAAAGCGGATCCCGAATTGACTTGAATTCGGTCAATCTTTGTTGATCTTATGTAACTTCTATAGTACAAAGACTGGTGATACTTATTGTTTTTTTACTTGCATATCCTCTGAAAAGAAGGTTATGCAAGGTATCTTCATAGAAGCTTGATGATATGATGTAGAAACTTCTTCTTCTGTTATTTATAGGATCTGAGCCAGAAACACTTCAGAATCATACAGAGCTTCCCTTAAGGCTTTCCTAGTTTACTTCGATAGCCTCAAGAGCTCATACAAAGTGATTCTTGTAGGGTTGTTTTCCAATTGTACCAACACATCAAATCGGAAAGGCTTTTTGGAGGTTTCTATTGCCTCTTTCTCTTTATTTTTAAGAGCTTTATCAAATTTAAGCTATTTTTGTTTGCTCTTCTCCGAAAACTAAGGTTCAACCACTTGATCATAATCTTTCAAATAGTTTCTTCCTGAACGAGTTCCGGAAGGTTGTTGTTTTTGGTCGTCATTAATAGCCAATGATTCTTTGAGTTCCTCTTCCGAATCCGTAAGAAGATGACGAATCTGTAAGAGGATGAACTGTTGTATCATCTTTAGGGACTACAGTGACAGCATTGAAAGTGCATGTTGTTTCCTTCTAAAAACCCTCTTCCAATCATTGCCATGGATCAATAAAGATTACAATGAAAAGAATCCAAATTACAATGATCAGAAAAGAAATGAAACAAACGAGAAAGTCTTATAAATCACGTCTCTCTCTTTTATACAGATGGTGTGGGTTCTTTTGTGAGTATGGAGCGTCGCCCTTATACTCTGTTGATGATCTAAAACCCAAATTTAGTCTTCAACGTGGAGAAAAGCTTCTGGACGGTGGCTCTTTTCAGCAATCGCTCTGGTCTCTAGATCTTTTTTTTGTTTTTCCCCCTAAAGATCCCCAAAAAATTTCTCTTGGGTCATATTTATAGATTTCGGAGTTTCCTTCGAGATAAGGATGGAATCCCAATCAAATCTATCTTTGAATTCATATTTAGATATGAAATCCTTAATTCCAAGTGATTGGATATGATTAGAAATAAAATCCGAGTTGAAATCTAGAAGGAAACCCAATTTAAAAATTGAAATAGCCTCACGTGCGCAAGACTGGCATCCCTGCATGAGGCTGATAGCCTCATGCAGGGCTTCTTGCCTCGCGCGGGGTTATTAGCCCCACGCAGGGCAGGCTAGCCTCGCGCGCGAGGCTATTCTGCCCTGTGTGGCTTATTTTCTTGCTTCTCAATTTTTTCCGCCTACAAGACCCCCTCTAAGGTTTTCAAAATCTCGTTTATTGATGTTGAACGAGATGTTGAACGAGTTTTGAAATACTTTGGACTTCAAATTCTTGAGTTTCAGTTGCCCAAGCTTCTTTAGAATTTAACTACATGGGGCTAATAGCCTTGCTCAAAATAGCCTCACGGAGAAATAGTAACTACCCCATCCTATTTTGGTGCCCTATTCACCGAATTCTCTCCCCCTTCTCCTTTTTTCTCATTTTCCAAAAGAAAACCCATTCCTCTTTTTGAGTCATCGAGTTCATCTCAATTTTCCTTCGATTTCTTGATCAAATCTTCGACAAATGGCGCCTAAGAAGTTCGTGGTGAGTCGTTGTGGTGCCGGCTCCGCTTCATGGCTGCCAATCACCGGTGTTGGGAGAGTTTCACTCGTTCTTGGAGGTAAAATTCTCTCTAATCTTCTCTAAATCTCATTTTTCTTTTTATTTTGAGTAGAATCTTGATAAGAAGGCTTTGTGGAGGATTCTAGCCATGATTGCATAGAAGAAATGGGGTTCGAAACCTCAGAACGTCGTCGGCAGCACGGGAAGCCACCAGCGGTGGCGTCTTGCCGTCTCGTGTGGATGCGAGGCAGTTGCCTTGCGCCACATGAGGTTGTTGCCTCGCGCAACACGAAGCTGCTACCTTGCACAACACGAGGCTGCTTCCTCGCACGTGCGAGTTTGTGGCCTCGTATGGTGTTAGCCTTGCGTCTTCTTCTTCCCTACATTGCTTAAAGCAGAGTTTCCCAGATTTTTTTTGACAATTCTTCTAAATTGTACCACTTCTATGTCAAAACGCCATCATTTCGGTTTCTGAGGGGTCCAGATGGTAGATCCAACCTGGGTTTTATTGTCCTATTCCCACATTTACTCCCGGTAGCAGTGAAGACCACAGAGATAGACTATCCAGCTGTAGTTCATCCACTCTCCAGGAGCTGATAAGCGATGATCTGCTTGAAAATGCTGGGAGGGAAGAACTCGAGAAGCCGATTTTTCTTTTTGGGGTTTCAATATCCATCTCAGAGGAGCCACTGTATGAGGATGAATGCAAATGGCTTCATGAAGTAGGTGATATGAGGATGTTTCTTACGGATATGGTGAGGAGTTGCTCGTTGACCTATCTGCGGAATATTTCTGTATCCCGCCAGATGGAGTGGAATCTTACCAAGAGTCAAGACGGCGTCCCTATCGATAACTTTGGTAGCCAAGGTCCTTACCAAGATGGTCCTGGTAGGCTTGTTACTGGTTTGCTACCGAGCAGAGTAGCGAAGGATCTCTCTCTTGGAGAATCTCCTCAACTGGCAGGTACTTTCCTTAATGATTTCCTTACAGCGAAGGAACAATACCCCTCTCACAACTTTCGAACTCCTGGATGGATCCATTCTATGCATAGGACGTGGTAGAGCAGGATGATCAACTTTGTCCTCTCTGAGTTTGAGGTGATACTCAAATATATCGGTCTATATGGGGCTATTCGCAATGTGCAATATGGTCTTCTACATACTACCTACCATCTGTATAGTATTTTGGAGATGTATAACTCCAAATCAGGGACCTTTTTTGCTCCTGTTGACGAGCTCAGCCTTACTCTTCATGAGATGTTTGAAGTCTCCTTGTTGTTAATGGAGGAGTTGTCATATGAAGAGATCATTCCAACAATACAGGAACTGCAATAACTGAAGAAGCAGGACTCCCTGGTGTACGAGACTTATTGGGAAGTGATGTGTCATTATTGTATTTGTCAGGATGTTTCTGGAATAAGGAACCAAGGAATCAGCTAGAAGCTGTGGGCTAATTATTTGTTTCAAGATTTTGATCATCTAAAGGACTCGGTGACAAAGTTGGTCCCTCTCAGCTGATCCGGTGTTGAAGCTCGGATATTTCACCTGGGTGATACCTCCTACACTACCAAGTCCACTGAAGATGGGTTTAAGACGGGGACGAGCTTCCAGAGCCTTCATCATCAAGTACAGACACTTATTTTTGACAAGGGGCTAATAGCAGGCTTACTTATGCTCTGGCTGAAGCATTGTGTTATTCCTTCTGGTCCTCATGATGCCATTACCATTGAGGTCATGTATTCAGCTGTCCTTCTTACTCACGGGAAACCCCTTGGACTTTTGCCAACGATGGTATGGAAAATTCAGAGCAGTCTTCGAGAACTTGTAGCTGAATTTATCCTAGGGAACAATAAGAACAAGAAAAAGACTAGGAGTGCTGATCTTGAAGCTGAGGTATCGACTCCAAACCCCATGTGGAATTGCCTTATACTTATCTCATGGTGTGGTTTACGATGCACTGCCCGAGTCTGATGACTTCACCTCTTAAAGACAGTATCGAGAGCTCATTCATTCAGAGGTATGAGAGCTATGATTGAAGAAATTATTACATGCATGCCATTCGGAAGACAATGCGTAGTCACCAGAACTACCATATTTATCGCTCTTTTCCTGACTTTGCCAAGGGCGGGTATGGAGAGGAATTTCAAGACACCATTGGCCCTGACGGCTACACCACCCTTACTTCTTGTTGCTTTTGGTGGATGATCAATATCAGGTCAGGGCACCTGTTGTATCACCAAGGGTCGATTTGCTTCTTGGAGTCATACTTCCCTAACTAATTCGTGTGCCAGTTTGGGTATTCGCAACTCTATGTCGGCAATCCCAATACTTCGTTGCATTCTTATGGTAACTTGTTTGAGGGCGCCAGGCGATGGTATCACTTTACAGCTGGCTGCACAGGAGCTCATTTTGCTTTGCCTCAGAAGAATTCCAACCTCTACATGTCGCTCGGGTTCTGCTCTTGGTACCATAGTGTCAACACTACGGCCAACCCTCTTTCGATCAACCACTTATGTATGAGAGAAATTGAGGAGTTTTATTCTCCAAAGAATGGTGCCAAAGTTGTCTAAGTACGAGGATGAGTTTCTTTTAGTTGACGATGATGATGACGACACTATTGTTGGTACCATGTCTACAATACCTGCTCCAGTTGATGTGCCTGTTCCAGGATATGCCCCGATTCAGGCTGACGTGCATGCGCCATTTGATACTCCACCCCGACTTGCTACATGCAGTTGAAGAGATGTGCCTACTAGAGGAGATTATGAGGCTGTGGCCAAACGCACCAGGTTGGCTGGTGCTTGTAGTTCTACTCGTCCAGCAAAGAAGCCTCATCGTTCTACTGAGCTGACCAAAGAGTTGACCTCCTCTCAGTGTGCCTCGGAGGTTGCTAGAGCAGCTATAGAGATTCGTATACCTATTGTGACTACTTCCTGATGTCGCCATGTCTGCAACATCCTCTCAGGAAGTTATTCCTGACGTTGTTGTACCTGCGACAACTACTCAAGATGTCGCCCTGATGTTGTTGAGCATGCAGACACTATTCCGGAGGTCATTTTTGAAACTCCTCCCACTATTTCATAACCATATGTCATTGCTGTGACTAGCTTGGGCACTAGTACTATTCCTTCGCCACCAGTTATGATGCCTGAGATGTCAACTTTACCTCGCAATCCGATGAGTAGATTAGTGTCTTCTCATGAGTTCCTACCCCAGCCACTTTACTTTCCTGCCCTTTTTTTTTTGCTTTTCATGTAATGGATGGTATTTCAGGTGCAGGTTCACCGTGTCCTCATTCCGTCTCTAATAATCGCTCTCAACTAAGTGTGTCGACTGTTCGGGCACCAACAGTGATGGCGGTAATGATGGTGGTGATGCATCTGATGTGGATGCCTATGAGGAGAATTACTTCGCTCCAATCTTTAACACGACCAAGTATAGTCATTGTCATCCGGCAGACTTGGAACCAGTCGCATCCGGAGGTATTTCTGCTTCAGCTATTTCCGCTAGTCTTGCAGGTATTCTTTTGTGTATAGTTTTCATTAACAGTTCATATTCTGTCGTAACCTTCTTATTGTATCCTCTTTCGTAGATGCTAGTGTTCAGTTGAGCGATCCTCCAGCCGTCACTGCTATCACTCTGTCTTTACCTGCAATGACAAGTGCGGGGGCTACTGCTACCTTGTCGTCTGCTGCTCCTAGTGCAAGGCCTTCTACTGGGGTGGCTTCTATATCTAAACCGGCATTGATATTTTCATTTGAAGGGGCAGGATCTAGTACTAGGAATGTCTAGGAAGAGATCCCACCTTCAGAGTCTACTCCCATCACTCCTATTATCGTAACCCCAGGGGGCCTTCCTCCCCAAATTCCAGACTTAGCACGTCCACTGTTGCAATCATTGGCGTCGCATCTCACAACTATCTTAAGTGGTGGAGCCCCTCGTAGCTTTGCGACACCATCTGTGACTCCAGCTCCAACATCAATTCCAGTTTCAACGCAAATAGTGCCTGATGATGACCAACTTGAAGAGATCTTTTAGTACAGTATCATGGATTTCCTGCGCTTATAACGGCGGTGTGTATCCATGTTATTAGATGGTTGTCATTCGATTGATCTTTGTCACCCGATATTGTTGCATTATCTAGCCAACATTGAAAATATTGGGGGAATAGAAAGAGCCGTTCCTTATTGAGCTCGCCTGACTGCTTTAGACGAGCAAGTTCGGTCGTTAGAGAGCCTTCGACGGGTTGATGTTGCTGCCACAGTTGAGACTGAAGTTGCTCGATGGAGAGTGATGTGATAAATTACTGCAAGCGTACAGTATCGGTGTAGCGCTGTACAGGTCGTCCCACAGGGATCTAAGGTGTTTTGTGATTCTTACTAATTCTATAGTCTATCGGATTAACAAAGATTCTAGGTTGAAGATGAGAGTTATCCTAATTAGTCTAGGATCTAGAATCCACTAGTTTTCAACCATGTTCTTACTTCTATTATCTTCTTCTTTCATAAAAAGGTGATTTTTTAGTTTAATCTTTATTTAAAGTGCCCTAAGTATGAGCTATCAAGTGGTGTGCAAGCATAACTCATCAAAGATACTACTTTTCATAAAAACAAACTAAATCTTTAGATAGTTCAATGAAAAAGATAAAATCAACAACCCCAAACTCTAACTAAGCATATGCTATCAAGAAACTTAATTCAAGTATAACCTATCAAAGTTTTAATCTTCGAGTCCTTGTATTTTAATCTTTTCATAGAAAAATCACGTCTTTATTTATTTTACTTAAGAAGAAAAATATTAGAAAGCAATTACATGGTGGATTCTAGTTTCATCTACATCCTAGAGCTAAACTAATTAGCTACTCATGATTCTAGAAAGTAATTAAATCTAATCAAGAAAGCAAATAAATCTATACTAGAAAGCAAATAAATCTATACTAGAAAGCGAATAAAGAATTAAAAGCAATGACTTACCTCAGGAGCACGGTATTGTGGCCGCCACCCCTTCAGTAAAACCCTAATTTTATTAATAAAAATTAATCTACAATTACACCTAAAAAGCTCTCCCCTAATTTACAAGGATTCATGGGGTATTTATAACCCAAATACAATCCTACTCATACTCAAACTCAATACAAAAGATATGATCCTAATCCAACACAAACTAATCTCAAAATATATAATTTTAATCCAATCCATAGGTATTAGAAACCAATGATTGAGATTAGATGACAAAAAATACTAATTTTTGGGTCCAAACCCCGAAATTAAGTTCAGCACACCCGTAACCCGCTGGATTGGATTTTCCACTCTGCAGTGCTTCAATAAAATGGCCATAACTTTTGCATCCAAACTCGGATTGATATGTTCTTAGACTCGTTTCGAAGATAATTCCGAGATCTACAAATGTTCCTCATATGAATAAGCTCTTGAATCTGTTGCTACTGCTCTTGAGTTTCTGTCTTCACCATGATTGACTCTTTTTACTCGTATTCTTAACAAATTCGCTTTATCTTCTTCTCTTCCAAACAAATCCTTTGTTACCTATAAAAACACACTAAATATACCCGAGTGGCAATTATTTATATACAAAAATAGATAAAGTATGGAAGGAAAAATATAATATATGATACTTATCACACCCCCATACCTATCTTTTGCTAGTCCTCGAGCAAAACCTAAACCTAAAAAGAAAAAGAAAAATCCTAACTCACTTTCGCAGGAATCGCGATTGCACTTAGCACGTGTAATAAACCTTTAAACCCCTAGGTTACCCTAGTGGACGAGTGTTGTCTCGTGAGGGTTTGCAGTGAATATACCAACAAAATTCATGAAGAAAATAGATTAAGGAATAAAGAAAAAAAAATAAGGATAACCAAAAATCAAGAAAAATAGAAATTTTATACAAAAGAAAGAAAAATCTCTTTTTTTTTATGATATTTTCATCAATTAATCTCACTAATATACAAACTCAAGAACGTATTTAGATTATCAATTTTTAAATCGAGCGTCATATCAGATACACTTATCATTTTAATCAAAAATTTAAATCCTATCTTTCAATACCTACTAACAGATAATTCATTGGCTCCTATACAACTACATGCACGTGTGATAGTTTATTTCGGCCTTAGACTCAAACTCTAACTCATGATTAATCTCCGCTCTCATAACAATTTTTTTTCTTTTTTTTCTTTTTTTTAAGAATATTTCACCTTTCATGTGAATATTCACGCTTGCTTAGGCGCAACATATCCAATTACTTGGTTCATACTCTTTTCTTTTTTCTTTTTCTTTTTTTAGAATATTTCACCTTTCATGCGAATATTTACGCTTACTTAGGCGCAAAGTACCCGATTACTCAGATCATACTCTTTGTTTTCACTCTTGAGGCTATTGCCTTAATACCAAGCGCACCCCATTATTTTATCACTCTCGAGGCTATTGCCTTAAGCTCACCCCATTATTATATTCTCACTTTTTTTTTCTTTTTTTTTTTTTTTTTTTTTTGTTTAGAAAGAGAAAACTTACTCAATCGTTATTATCTTTGTCCTTAATCTAATAAACTATTGTGAAGTGAAAAATAGATGTATACTTGCCTCAAAACTACTGTTAGCAATATTTAGTTTTTGAATTTTGATCTTTTTCATAAAATTCAAAGTGTATCATCCAATCTACTCTCCTATCCAATTTCAAATCTAAATTTGTTCCTTTATCTGTAAATAGTTTGATCTATTGATAAAAATACATAAGTTTTTTTAATTTATTTTTCTTTTCAGTTTTTTTTAATTTTTTTCAGTTTTTTTTTTCAGTTAGTTACCCTAAAAACTACCCAAAGTGTAAAATAAAGAAACCCAAAAATCTAAAAAAAAAAATCCTAAAAACAAAAATAAAACCCTAAAAATCCTAAAAAATAAAAATCTCCTAATCTACTCCCCCACACCTAAACTTGTGTATGCCCTCATACACAAATCAAGGGTGGTAAAATAAAAAAAAGAAAACTATTATACAAATATTATACACTTATTAGAAAATTCAAACGGTTACGATCTCTTGATCGCTTTCCACTCTCATAATGTGTCCTTTTATGTTTTGATATGGATGAACTTAGCCTTTTTGTCAGTTTTGCATTTAATCTCTCCATCTTATTTTTGATTTTTCTCAATTTTTTTCTACTTTTCTTTTTTTTATTCAATAATAAAATTTTGAGGTTGGAAAGCGTACCTTTACCATCGTTCGTATTCCATTCACGATCATCTTTCATATGTGTAAGTATTTTGGTTTTATCAATGTGTGAAATAACATACTCACTTTGGTATTGTGGAATCATTAGCTCACTTTTAAGTCATCAGGTACGATGACCTCTTCTTTTTGATGTTCCTTCCTTTCCTCAATTATTAGGGGCTTGTCATGCAAATTTTCTTCAAACCTGTCATCAAAATTTTCAAAAGAAAATGCCATACTAGTAGACTTATCATTAGTCAAGTTATTATGAATAGATAAAAATTCTTCTTCACAAATTTCTTCACAATTTCCATCAAAAGAATCAAATGATAATATGTCACTAGCAAGCTCACCGTCAAGCAAAATATTTTCTTTATCACTGGTTTCTTCATAATTATTGCCACAATGGTCTAAAATAGGTTGATCACAATGTTGAATTATAGACTCATCATGCACAAAACTGTTTAATTCATTTTGAATCATATCTACTTCAGAAGATGACTGGAGTGATTGCTCGTTGGAGTCAGATATGTTCAAACTATTAGATGGTTGATCTATAAAAAGTTTAGCTTGAGAAATCGCTTTGAGAAGATCTTCCATACAAGATTCAATTTTAGAGGATGATTTTTGAGATGATGATTTTAGCAAAACTTCCATATCTTCCTCTATTCTACGTTTTCGTTCCTCAAACTCATGATCGTAATCTTTATTTTTCTCAAATGATTGCATCTCGAGATCATGAGTGAAATTTGAAGAATGATATGATGGATCCATGTACATATTTGATGACAGATATGAAGTGGTTGGAGGTAGATTCTCATGACATACATATCTCGCTTTTAATCTTTTTAATCTTTCATCTAACATGTTCAATTGAATATCTTGTTCATGATTGAATGTAGAACATGAAGATGAATAGCCCATAAAGAAAGGATCAGATGGAGGATTCTCTTGATATGGCTCTTGATTATATGCAAAATTAGAATTATTCATCCATTCATAATTGTAATTTTGTGTATAAGAAGCGCTCGTAGAATCATTATATGTATTGTGAATTTGATTATGACCTAGTCCTAGCGAACTTCCTATCCATAGACACTGATAATAATTATGGTATGGATCACGACAATGATTGCAACCAGTTTGATTTTGAAACATTTTTTTTAAATTTTTTTTGTTTGTTTTGAAGAAGGTGGAGAGGGAAAGAGATGGAAAAGAAAAAATAAAAACAATTAAAATATGACCTTTATAATTTTTTTAATATTTTTTTATAGAATCAAGAACGATAAATACAGAAATAAACAAAATTTGAGGGAGAAACGGAAAGATATTACCGCTAAATAGCGGTACATACCGCTATTTAGCTGCAGAATCGGAGAGGTTACCTCTCGGATTATTGCAGTGCACTTCCACAACGCTTTCCTTCAATGTTTACTTCCTGTATCTAAAGTTCCTGATCTATACACACTCAACACACACTGTTAAGTCGTAAAACGTTAGAAAAAGCAATAAAAAATACCGTCGATCCCCGGCAACGGCGCCAAAAACTTGATGTGTTATATTTACTGCAAGCGCACAACATCGTTAAAGCGCTGTACAGGTCGTCTCACAGGGATCTAGGGTGTTCCTGCATTCTTACTTTCTCTATAGTTCACCAGACTAACCAAAGATTTTGGGTTGAGGTCGGATTAACCAAAGGTTCTATCTTAGTAGCCAAGGACATAGAATCCACTAATTTCCAACCATGTTCTTCCAAAAACTTGATGTGATAAATTACTGCAAGCGTATAGTATCGGTGTAGCACTGTACAGGTCGTCCCACAGGGATCTAAGGTGTTTTGTGATTCTTACTAATTCTATAGTCTATCGGATTAACAAAGATTCTAGGTTGAAGATGAGAGTTATCCTAATTAGTCTAGGATCTAGAATCCACTAGTTTCCAACCATGTTCTTACTTCTATTATCTTCTTCTTTCATAAAAAGGTGATTTTTTAGTTTAATCTTTATTTAAAGTGCCCTAAGTATGAGCTATCAAGTGGTGTGCAAGCATAACTCATCAAAGATACTACCTTTCATAAAAACAAACTAAATCTTTAGATAGTTCGATGAAAAAGATAAAATCAACAACTCCAAACCCTAACTAAGCATATGCTATCAAGAAACCTAATTCAAGTATAACCTATCAAAGTTTTAATCTTCGAGTCCTTGTATTTTAATATTTTCATAGAAAAATCACGTCTTTATTTATTTTATTTAAGAAGAAAAATATTAGAAAGCAATTACATTGTGGATTCTAGTTTCATCTATATCCTAGAGCTAAACTAATTAGCTACTCATGATTCTAGAAAGCAATTAAATCTAATATAGAAAGCAGATAAATCTATACTAGAAAGCAAATAAATCTATACTAGAAAGCGAATAAAGTATTAAAAGCAATGACTTACCTCTGGAGCACGGTATTGTGGCGGCCACCCCTTCAGCAAAACCTTAATTTTATTAATAAAAATTAATCTACAATTACACCTAAAAAGCTCTCCCCTAATTTACAAGGATTCATAGGGTATTTATAACCCAAATACAATCATACTCATACTCAAACTCAATACAAAAGATATGATCCTAATCCAACACAAACTAATCTCAAAATATATAATCTTAATCCAATCCATAGGTATTAGAAACCAATGGTTGAGATTAGATGGCATAAAATACTAATTTTCGGGTCAAACCCCGAAATTAAGTTCAGCACACCCGTAACCCGCTGGATTGGATTTTCCACTCTGCAGTGCTTCAATAAAATGGCCATAACTTTTGTATCCAAACTCGGATTGATCTGTTCTTGAACTCGTTTCGAAGATAATTCCGAGATCTACAAATGTTACCCATATGAAATTTTCCAATTTAAACTTTATCTTGGCCTAATATGCTCTTGAATATGCTGCTGCTGCTCTTGAGTTTCTGTCTGACTCTTTTTGCTCGTATTCTTAATAAATTCGCTTTATCTTCTTCTCTTCCATACAAATCCTTTGTTACCTATAAAAACACACTAAATATACCCCAGTAGCAATTATTTATATACAAAAATAGATAAAGTACGGGAAGAAAAATACAATATATGATACTTATCAGAGAGCAGAGCTGTTTGCACGGCAAGAAGAGTTTCAATGCCAAGAAGACGAATGATCCGCTAAAGTTAATAATCTTCGAGCAAATAAAGAGGCTATTATTGGAGATATAGAGCGGGCAAAGTTCGTGCTGGATACCCATCAGGCCACCATAGACCACGCTCATGTGACAATTGCCAAAGCCTAAGCCATTCTTGCAACTGCTCTGGCAAAGCAGAATGCGGTACTAAGGAAGCAGGATGAGCTTGCTCTTCTCCATGGTCAATTTCAACAGGAGGTTGATATGAGGAGCAAGGCAATTGAGGATGTTAAGGTGCAAGCTTCTCACTAGCTGGCAATTGACGAAGATGAATTGCACTGCTAAGTGCTATCAACTATAGAAGAAACATAGTAAGCGACTCTTGAAGAGGCAGAATAAAATTGAAGAGCTTTAGGCAACCCTTAAATCTTTCATCCTCTCTTTATTTTTCTCCTTTATTTTGTCAATAAACAATTTTACTTCCACGTGTTACATTGTTTATTGCTATATAGTTGCTGTCTGGTCTTCTTGTGGATATCCCGGGAATTATTGGGGAGATCTTTTGAGCACGTGATGCTTGTTTCCATAGCCATTTCTCTCTCTCTCTCTCTCTCTCTTTGAAGACTCATATGGGAAACAGACGGAGTCGGGATAGTACATGTTGGGAATATGGAGTTGTGGATTTTGGATGATAGAGTTGTAGAAGGTGGAACCTATCATGGGAATGGTGAGACCATAACAAGTTTAATTTCAAAATTTGTAATGAGAGTGTCTCACCTGGATAGCAGACAAAGCCGGGGTGATCGGGTTAGGATCAAGAGATCTGCAGACAGAGGTACGGCTAACATGCCTACATAGTGATTCTCTTGGATAACAGACAGAATCGATTTGAGATTTAGTGTTGACTCGTTTGGATAACAGACAGAGCCGAGATGATAGGGTTAGGATCAAGAGACCTATAGACAGAGGTATGGATGACATGCCTACAAGGTGATTCACTTGGATAACAGACAGAATCGATTTGAGATTTGGTATTGACTCACCTGGATAACAGATAGAGCCAGAATGATCGGGTTAGGATCAAGAGACCTGTAGACAGAGGTATGGTTGACATGTCTATAAGGTGATTCGCCTGGATAACAGACAAAATCGATGATCGGGTCAAGATCATTAGTTGACTCGTCTAGATAACAGACAGAGCCGGTGATCGGGTCAGAATCACGAAACCTGCAGACAAAGGTATGGTTGACATGCCTATAGGGTGATTCGGCTGGATAACCGACAGAATCGATGATCGAGTAAGGATCATGGGTTGACTCGCCTAGATAACAGACAAAATCGGTGATCAGGTCAGGATCATAAAACCTGCATATAAAGGTATGGCTGACATACCTATAGCGTGATTTACCTAAATAACAGACAGAATTGATGATCGAGTTAGGATCATGAGTTGACTCACCTGGATAACAGATAGAGCCGGTGATTGGGTCAGGATCACGAGCCTGTAGATAGAGGTATAGCTGACATGTCTATAGAGTGAATCGCCTGGATAACAGACATAATTGATGATCAGGTTAGGATCATGGGTTGACTCACTTGGATAACCAACTGAGCCGGTGATCGCGTAAGGATCAGAAAACCTGTAGACAGATCGAGTCAGGATCAGGAAACCTGCAAACAGAAGTATGGCTGATATGCCTACAGAGTGATTCGCCTAGATAATAGACAAAATCTATGATCAGGTTAGGTTCATGAGTTGACTCGCCTGGATAATGGACAGAACCAGTGATCGGGTCAGGATCATAACAATGATTGTTTACTGAAGTATTTATGGAATGCTTTGTGAAGTGGGTGAGATAATCAAATCTCACTGCCAGAGGTAAGATCTTAACATAACAGGTTTGCGATGAAGGACATTTTTTTATGGTGGTGAGATGAATCAAATATCTCTGTCAGAGTTACGAACTTAACTTGACAGGTCCACAAGAGTTTTAGCAAACTATCAATGGATTTGGTATACGTTTACCAATCGCCATTTATGTTGGCCTAGCTAGGCTATTTCCCTCAACATGATGAGTTGTCGAGAATTTTGTTTAGGCTAAATGCCAAACGTTCTCTCTTCCCTTCGTCTTTTGGCTTAGACTGTTTAATTCCATACACTTATCCCTAGTATGGTAGGGTTGACGAGGAAGGTATTCTCTTCCCGAAGCTCTAATAGCAAGTTTTTTTTATGAAGAAGAGAGTGACTATATGTAGTATCTCTTCAAGAATTTGCCATTGATAGGCATCATCAGCTTCTCACCATCTTGGTTGATCAGATGATAGGTTCCATTTGAGTAGACAGTTTCTACTACAAATGAGCCTTCCCATTTGGGCTCAAATTTCCCTTAGTTTTGTGAGTTATTATCATTGGTCTTTTAACGGCTAAAACGAAGTCTCCTTCCTTGAAGGTTCGTTGCTTGTCCTTCTTATTGAAGGCCATGAGATCCGAGCTTGATACAACTCTATTTGTTGTTGCGCCTTCAAACCTTTCATCCAGCGTTTTGAGCTCTTGTAATTGTTGCTGGTGTTGCTCTTCTGTCGTCATCTCTGTAGCTAATGCGACTCGTAGAGATGGTATTTGTATTTCCAGTGGCAAAACTGCTTCACATCCGTAAACCAAGGAGATTGGTGTAACTTTTGTCAGAGTTCAGATCGTGGTTCGGTAAGCCCACAAGCACTCTCCTAGCTTGTCGTCCCAGTCTTGTTCACTGGAGGACACAAATTTTTAAAGCAACTTGACGATGGTCTTATTGAAGGCCTCGGCTAGCTCATTTGCTTCCGAATTATAAACTGTCGAAGCGATATTCTGGATTTTGAACTTATCACAGAATTGCGTGAATCCTTGGCTAGGAAACTTGGGATCATTATCGTGAATAATCCGCCTGGGTACACTGAAGCAGTATATCACATGGTTCTTAATGAATTTCACGACGTTTGTTATCTTCACCTCTCTCATAAGGACAACTTCCGCCCACTTGGAAAAGTAGTCGGTTATAGCGAGATTAATCTATGCCCTTTAGATGATGGTGGGGTAATCAGACCAGTGACATCCATGCCCCAGGCTTCGAAGGGCCTGCTAGGACGGAATTATGTAGGTATTCTGACAGTTGATGAATGAAGTTAGCATGTATTTGCCAGACGTGGTAGTGTTGCGCATAGTTCATGGCATCTACAATCATTTTCAGCCAAAAATAGCTAAGTCTTCTTACGCAGTCCCATGATTTTGGTCCTGGCTGATGGGCCTCGCAAGTACCACTGTGTGCTTCATGGATTACTTCGTCAGCCTCTTTCCTTGAAAGGCAACGTAGTAGAATGTCGTCATGCGACTTTCAATACAATATATATGACATTGAGTCGTAATAGTATTTGGATATCTTCTTTCTAATCGAAGCCACTTCTTTAGGGTCTTCAGGGAGGATTTCATATAGCGCATAATTTATAAAAGGGAAGTGCCAATCATAAGGGTCAAGGTCTAGACTTACTTGTCATACCTCTTCCTCCTCGAGTAGCGCCTTTGGATGCATGAGATCCCGATCCCCAATTGAGATTTGTTTACTTGTTCGGGGTGGCACTGCTAAAAGTTGCAGCCAAGGATGCAAGCGCATCTGCGTACACGTTCTCATGTATGGGCACATGATTAATGCAGAATCTTTCGAATTTGTTGGCTAACTTGATTGCAGCCTCAAGATAAGGGAAGAGATCTTCATACTTCACCTCATATTCCCCCATTATTTGGTTGACGATGAGCTTGGAGTCTCAGTATGCTCTAGGTGCTTCACCCCCAGTCGCCCTGCCAATTGGAGACCAACAATGAGTGCATTGTATTCTGCATCCTTATTTGTATACAATTCAGTGAGTGAGTACCCTCTAGGTATCACATGTTTATGGGGACTTATTAGTACGACCCCCACTCCGGCCGCGGTTCTCCTTGCCGCTCCGTCGAAGAAGAATTGCCAAGTCTGTTCTTCATCAACCAGGTTAACTTGAGCATTTTCACTAGTGACGTCATTCTAGAGTTTTGAATTCTCCACTATATGATGCTCTGCGAGGAAGTCTACTATCACCTGTCCTTTTACGGCCTTCTGAGGGACGAAGTGTATGTCATATGGCGATAGGAGGAGTGTCCATTTTGCTAATCTCCCATTGAGTGCACCCGATTTTGTCATAAGCAACTTTAATGGATTAACCCGAGAGATAACATGAATTGTCAATCCATCTATGTAATGTCGCATTTTCTGAATCGCGAACACTAGAGCTAAACATTCTTTCTCAATCGGATTGTATCTGTGTTCAGTGCCGATCATGGTGCGGCTAAGGTAATAAATGGCCTGCTCTTGGCTTAGTTTATTGTGTTGTGCTAATAATGCTCCAAGGGCATGATCCATCAATCTCACATAGATGAGGAATCGCTTCCCTGGCCCCGGAGCCGCTAGAACGGGTGGGTTAGTCAGATATCTCTTTATGTCATCGAAGGCCTGCTAACATACTTCATCCTAGATGAATGTTGCCCCCTTCTTCATGAGCTTTGAGAATGGCTGACATCATCCTGACAAGTTGGCGATAAACCATCAGATATAAGCCAATCTTCCTTACAACTAAGTTCATTTAGGTTACAAGGTGGCTGCATCTCTTGGATCGCCTTAATTTTATCGAGATCGAGATGGATTCCTTTTGAGGTTACAACAAATCCTAGGAATTTACCACTGGATACCCCCAGGAAACATTTGGTGAGATTCATTTTTAGTTGGTGCTTTCTCATGAGATCAAATATAGTCCTCAAGTTATTCAAGTGATGATCATTTTCTTGCTTTTAACCGCCTAGTCATCTATATAGCACTCGACAGTCTTTCTAAGATGTTCTCGGAAGATGATGCTCATTGCCCATTGGTAAGTTGCACCGGAGTTCTTTAGTCCGAAGGGCATTACTGTATAACAGTATATCCCTAAGGGAGTTCTAAAATTCGTATGCTTTTCATTCTCGGGGTGCATATTGATCTGATTATACCCGGAGAAACAGTCCATAAAGCACATTATCTCATAATCGCATGTATTTTCTATCATGACATCAGTTAGGGGTAGTGGGAATTCATCTTTGGGGCAAGCAGCATTAAGATCTCATAAATCTATGCATATCCGGATCTTGCCGTTCTTCTTGAGCATGGGGATGATGTTTTCCAACCAATTGGGGTGTTGTTCATCATGGATGAATCCGGAATCAACAAGTTTCTTGATTTCAACTTCTATTGCTTCCATCAGTTCAGGGCGAAAGTGCCTTTGTTGCTACTTTACTAGCTTTGCTCCTGGTTTGTTGTTAAGTCTGTGGACAGCAACATTCGGATCTAGGCCCGACATGCCCTCATAGTTCCAGGCGAAGACATTCAGATGGAGGTAAGCTCTCGCTTATGAAGATGGGCTTTGGATGCTCCTCCGTTCCCATATTGACCTGGATTACTTTGTCTTTAGTGGGCCGTTCGCGTTGCTCAAATTGCATGTCCCATTGGGCTTCCATTTGTTGGACCCATGGATCCTCTAATAAGAGAGGCGGATCCTCTTCTTCTGCATTAAAGGTTACAGAAGTCATGTTTGACAAAAGGGCTTGGAGTATGGCTCCAGTGCTTTTATCATAATCCGAATGTGCAGTAGCCTTCTCATCTTTTAAGTTGGCTGGATATTCTCATTCTGATTTCGAGGGCGTAACATAACCCATCCCCTTATGGGTCTTGTGGTAATAATCAGGGCTCTTGCCCTTCGGTACAAATGAAAGCAGGAGATTCCTTCTTCCTTTTTCGAAGTTTAATCCTTACTTGGATGTTAGATCATAACCCATCTTTCTCATCATCCGATGGGAATTTGGTTCATAGAGTTCGAACTGAGGTGATGGCTGGTCATCACTGTCATTCTCCGGCTTTAAGTCAGGCCTCGACTCAACTCTTTCAAATATTATGGGTTGTT
Organism: Dracaena cambodiana; assembly: GCA_036321105.1. Classification (NCBI taxonomy): domain Eukaryota; kingdom Viridiplantae; phylum Streptophyta; class Magnoliopsida; order Asparagales; family Asparagaceae; genus Dracaena; species Dracaena cambodiana. Next base: position 12,896,176 of record JAYEPQ010000020.1, on the reverse strand, counting down.
GGTCTAGCAGTTGAGGAGGTATCTCGAAGACAGTGCCACTTGGGTCAGCTATCCTCGGTTGTAGAGCGAGTGATGACCATATCTGTAAATGATAAGTAGTCAATATCTCTAATTCGGACAAGCTATCTATTTCTATGCTTGTGTAGGAGGGCTTGACATCTTAGGCAACAGCAGATGAGTAAGCAAATCCTTGGTTGTCATTAATGACCCATTTTGCCAACCTCATTGGTGGCACTAAGTACATCCATATCATCTAAACTAATTACAATCGGATTTATCTCGTACTCAAAATCGCCATCTTTGTTAGGCTCGGGCTCTGTGTTTGCCTCATTGTCGCTGTCATGGCTTTCCTTTGGTGGGTCATCGAAAGTTCCATGGGCTTCCTAATATAGCATAGCATCAGTAAAGTAGTTTTCCAACCCCTTGAACGGTTGCTTGTCTGCTATCAGTATATGCACTTTGCCATCTCCATCGATGTACTTTATTTATTAATGGAGTGTAGATGGGACCACCATATAGGCATGGATCCAAGGACTTCCGAGCAGAATGTTATATGATGTGTCTGCGTTGATGATGTAGCAAGTGACTTCAGATCTCAAATCTCCAATCTGACCTCGGAGTTGTATCTTTCCCAATGGGTAGCTGCCATGGGTATGGAATCCATGGATGGTGGTGTTGGTAGGAGTCAAACGACTAGGAAAGATGCCTAGAAATTGCATCAACCTCTAAGGGATGATGCTAAGTGCAGAACCGAGATCAATCAGGATTCGGTTTACCTTGGTTGAACCAATATAGCCTGAGTAATCTAAAAGCCTGTTATGTTTTGGACTCTTCACCTGCATATCGTTGGGTAAGAATGTTATATGTGGGATCTGACCTATTGTTTGATGGAAACTCGGGCAAGGTTCTCCCTTTTCGGCTGATGGTTCTACGATCTTAGCGAGGAAGGTTTCTGGGTCGTCCAACGCTTCACTCAGAGCATTTTTTGTTGCTTTAGAGAGTTGTAGAAGCTCGTATAGGGTGATTCGAGCTGGGATATTGACTAATTGTGCTAACACATAAAATTGAAATGGTATTCCAATTGCCTCATTATCCTTCTTTGAATCCTTCTGATATCGAAGCTCTTTTTACTTGGTGGGTGGCGCTTCAAGTGCCTCTGCTAGCTTCGGTGGTCCAACCTTTGAGTAATCTCTTAGATATCTGACCGAGTTCCTGATGTCCCTGCCTCATTCGTATGAGTGGCCATCACTATTTCCTCTTCATCAAAATCTGTGAGTGAGGTAGTACTAGACTGATCCCTTTCTTTAAGAATGGACACTGCATTAGATGTCCGAGTCTTCCCCTTGGCTTTCTTTGAGCAGGCTGGAGTGGTCCATTGTTCGTCTTTCAATAAGTCTGGGTGAACCCAAATGATCTCCCCTCTATCGGTTGAGATTGGGACAAGACCTTTTTCTTTCAATCCATGAGGGTCGAAGTTATTTACTATCAGTTTTCCTTTAGGGATAGAGATCACACCAGCTAGAATGTGTAATGACCCTATAGTTATTGTTGCTGCATTTGCGAACACCTTTTTCTGATCCGGTCTCAACTGGAGTAGCTTCGCATCAATGAGCACTTAGATCTTATCCTTGAGCACGTAACAGTCCTTCATTAGATGTCCGATATTCTGGTGGTAGAGCTTGGGATCATCCTTCTTTTTAGCATCCTCTAGCTTTCAATTCTCGGGAAATTTGAGCATCCCTTTCTTCATAAATAAATAGAAGAAGGTGACTGTTTGTTCATCTTTAAATTTGTATGTTCGTAGGGGTCTAGTGAAGTCCCAGTTATTTTGGGGTTTCTAATTGGCTGCAGGCTTAGTAGTCATTACCTCCTTACCCTTAAACGTTTTGGGGGTGGCTACTGCCTGTTGGTAGGTGCTTTCCTCTAGGAGTGGCTTTCATCAATACGGTGGGTTATATCCTCCGCTTGTTGTCCCTGTTTAACAAGATCTTTCCATGTCTTGGACTCCATTGCACCCATCTTTATGAGAATGCTAGTTTAGAGGTTATGCTTGCATATTTCGACTAGCGTTTCTTGTGACATGCCATGCAGGCATCGTAATGACATTTCTCGAAAACGGTCTACAAAACTTTAAACGGTCTCATCCTCTTTTTGTTTGTTCATGAGGAGAGCATGAACTGAGATCTCTATATCGTCTTCAAAGAAATGATGGAGGAGCTCTTTTTCTACATCGGTCCATGTCTTAATAGTTCCTAGGGGCAACTGCATGAACCATGTAAATGCAGGCCCTCTCAAGATACTAGCAAAGACCTTAGTCATTATAAGGTCATTCCCCACGAGATGACCCATTTGCGATAAGAAGTAATAGAGATGTTGATTGGGCAAGCCCTTTCCGTCAAAAGGTTCTAATTTCAGAGTTTTGATCTTTAAGGGAAAGGAGCTGATTCCCATTCAATTGGGTATGGCCTGGAAATACCAACCTCTTGCAGATCTTTCTAGTGCGTCAATGCTTCTAGTTGGTCCTGCATTTTCTGCATTTTTTTTGCATGTGGGTCCACCTCATAGTGGAATCCCTCCTCTTTTTCCTCTTCCTTTTCTCTGTTGTCTTTTGGTGCTTCATCAGACGGTTTTTCTGACTTGTCTTCATTTTCTTTCACCATCATCTTGAGGAGCATCATGTGAATCTCATCAAGAGTTTTCTGTTGCTCTAGAATCAGGCGCTCTTGCGCTTTGAGTCTTTGACTCGTCCATTAGAGGTTGATGTTATATGGGCAGCTGAATCCTCAAATCAAGAAGACTCATATGACCATGGTGCTGCAATAGCAGAATGGTCACTATCATTTTCGTCTTCTTCGTACGGACCCCCAGCCAAGTTTTTATAGTTTTGTGGGGATAATATTCCTGACCAAAGTCTGGTGTAATACCAAGTTTCTGCATATTTAGAGTATCCATCTTCTCATGGCTTCTTTCCCTTATTTACCATATTCGAGCTTACAAACATGGGTTCCTCATCTTTAATCACTTTTCTTTTATAAATGTGCCTTCTTTTGGGTACTCTATCCTTTAACTCGGTTATTCTGCTAAAAAGCCAGGGTCAAAGTGGATTGCAGTTGCAGTTGGTAAGAATCACAGAAGTCATCTGCTCACAATGGTACAACGGACGAGGTTGGACCATCTTTCTCTTGTTATTGAGGACTTCTCGTAAATCATACTCTTAACAAGTTTCTTCCTTAATACTGGCTCTGAAAGAGTCCCTGCTGGACGAAGTTTCTGTTCTGAACGAGGCCCAGTTCTGGTCTTTGTAGATGTTTTACAGATCTGAGGCTTAGTCTTCAGTTTTGTATTGTTTACGTGAGGCTGAATAGCCTGGCGTTTCATCTTTTGTATGCGGGGCTGATTAGTCTTGTGCATGGGATTAGCTTCGTGCAAATATTTAGCTTCGCGCAAGGAATTAGCTTCGTGCAAGCTTAAGGAATTGAGACAAGATTCGTCTTGAACTTGTCTTTTGAGAATTTGCTGCTGCGCTCGACGATTTCAATTGCAGATTTGGGTTTTGGTCAATCCTGACTTTGGCTTTTCGTTGGAATTTTGTTCAACCATGATAGGAAAGGATTTTTCCTTTTTCGTAATATTGGAACATGACAATCCAAAGGGGTTCTGTTCAACAGGACTTCTTTTGTCATCTGAATTCACAATTTTGATCTTTCGCTGATTAGAACTCAAAGATCCGAGAAATTCCTATTCAAGGGATATTGTCTCGTCATTCAAGTCTAACTCTTGGACTACTTCCTTTTCCATGATCGAAGATCCAAGGGGCTCCTATTCAATGGGAGACCCCTTGTCATTTGGACTTGCACTGAGGGTTTCCAAGCAGCGATTAGGCCATCTTTTTATCAGGCTAGCCGATCTAGAGGATAAATATTCCTCGTATTTACTCTGATCAATTTCTTGATCATCATCTCTACAGACTTACCGATTTTATGGGTGTCAGACTGGACCACAATCTCCTCATTGGTGTAGAAAACATCTCCCACTAGGGTCGTCAGCTTATTTCCGTTAAAAGACGCTCATGCTCTCATTGCCATGGATTAATAAAGATTACAATAAAAATAATCTAAATTACAATGATCAAAAAAGAAAAGAAAAGCAACAAACAAGAGAGACTTAAAAATCATGTCTCTCTCTTTTACAAAAGATGTGGGTTCTTATGTGGCTATGGAGCGTCGCCTTGTACTCCGTTGACAATCTAATACCCAAAATCAGTCTTGAATGTGGAGAAAAGTTTCTGGATGGCGGCTCTCTGTAGCAATCACTCTGGTCTCTAGATCTTTTTTTCCCAAAGGTTCCCCAAAAATCCCCTCTTGGGTCATATTTATAGACTTCAGAGTTTCCTTCGAGATAAGGATAAAATCCCAATCAAATCCATCTCTGAATTCATATTTAGATATAAAATCTTTAATTCCAAGTGATTGAATATGATTAGAATCGAAATTCGGGTCGAAATCTAGAAGGAAACCCAATTTAAAAACTGAAATAGTCTCGCATGTGCGAGGCTAGCATCCCTGCGCAAGGCTAATAGCCTCACGCTGGATTATTAGCCCTGTGTGAGGTAGTGTAACCTCGCACACGCAAGGCTATTCTTCCCCGTGTGGCTTATTTTCTTGCTTCTCAATTTTTCCCGCCTACACATGCCTTTCTCTTAGACTTATTTTAGATGAACTTGAGATCTACTGCTTATCCTTGAGAAGGTCTGGATGTACCCACATTATCTCCCCTTTCGATGTCTCGAAGGAAGATAATCATTTCTTTTGTTGTTAATGAGAATCATAATTTACAATCCTCATAGTACTTTTGGGAATTGACGTTACTCTATCTTAAATGGTTGACTCTATCCAATTTGTAGTCTTTCCAAATTTGATAGAAACCATATTTGTTGTCACTTTCTTCTGCTCTGGTTGCAGCTTGATGACATTGACATCCACCAGGGCTTGTATCTTATCCCTCAAAATGTAACAGTTCTTGGTAGGATGGTTAATGATCCTGTGATATAAGCAGTAATTGGGATCATTAGCCTTTTCTACTTCTCCAAGGTGCTTTGACTCTGACAATTTCAACATATTCCTCTTCATGAGCAGATTAAAAATGGTAATGATATGTTCATCTTTAAAGGAATACTATTTTTGAGAAGTCTTTGATGGAGGAGGAGTCCTCGTGGGAGGAGGTTTAGCTAGATCTAGAGCATCTATCACCATCGTCACTTTTCCTTTAGGTCGAGACGATTGAGGTGTTCTAGAATTATTACTTTTTGGTCTTTCTTCTTCTTCAGTCTCAAGCCATTATGCAATTTCCTCGACTTCTTTGACTTGCATTGATAGTTTTTTCCAAGTAGTGGACTTCACAGCCCCATCCTGGGAAGAAGCTTGGTGGAGTGATTATGTTTGCAGGTTTCCACTAAAATCTTTTGTGGCATCCCATACGGACATTTCAAAGAATCATTCCGAAATCTTTTAATGAAATCTTGAGCCGACTCCCCGTCTTTTTGCTTCATAGCAAGGAGTGCTAGAAGAAGATTCTCCTTTATTTTTCATTTTCTCTTTGATTAGGAATTGGAGCATTTCCCTAATGTCACTTATGGATTCCTATTGTTTATGGATGTTTATGGATGATCATTTCATGCTCATCCATCCTCTTCATAAACACCTCAGGATCTCCCTACGCCATGTGTGTAGAGGCAGAGTCTTCTAAGAATGAGTCAAAAAATTAGGACTTTGCTATTGCGGAGTTTATTCCTTCCTTTTCATCGGAGAAGATTTCTGCCATCTTCCAATAATCTAAAGGCATTGTCAGCCTTTCTGAAGTTGGGTGTTTCAAAAAACACCACGAATATCACTGTATATACTCTTCAGACTAGAAAAGTGTTCAAAAACTAATGAATCTAACCGAGGAACCCTCCTCGTTTTTTTCATCTTCTTCCCCAAAGTTATTATGTTGAACGATACTTCAGGGTACTCTGGTTCAGAAAGTTCTTGTCTAATACTGCATCATTTTTTCTTTGAAGGTTGGGCTGGAGACGATGCAAGTCTGTTGAAGACAGACGGCCTTGCTGAAATTGAAACATAGCGTCAGTGAGAGAGCATTGCGTTGATCTACTATTCGTAATGATAGTGAGGCACTTGGGATTTTTCTCTTCTCTGTTTGAGAAATTTCTTAAGGTCCCCTGTATTGGAACTCATGGGATTGCTGGCAGAGGTAACATCCCCTCCAAATAATATTTTTGGGATAGGAGAATATATCCCCTTGAAAACCCCTGGCACAGACTTGACATTAGCCATTGTGGCTGGAGAATGAGTTTCTGATGAAGCTGGAATGATTAGGACCGAAGGTCCATGAGCCTTAGAGGTTAAAGATTCTTAAAAAATGCAAACTTGAAGGCTGCATTTTTCATAAGAGACGCGACCTTAAGGTTCGCGTCTGGCTTCAAAAATGCGGGTCTGTGATCCGCATTTAGTCTCATAAATGTGAACATGAGGTCCGCATGTTGCTTCTTAAATGTAGTCTGGAGAGCCTGCATTTGGTTTCAAAAATGCGACCCTGAGATCTATATTTAGCTTGTGAAATGCAAATGTAAATTTCGCGTTTAGAGTCAAAGATGTACTTGACTGGTGAGCAACGTTTCTTATAAGAAACATAAATGAATCCATCAGCATCTTGGTCCAGCTTCTTGTTGGGGACTATGACTTCACTCTTTAATCGCTATACAAGAATTAGAGTTTCGTGTGGTTGTTCAATGATAGATTTTTCTTTCATGACTCTGTGAAAAGCATGAGCCTTGCTTCTTCTAAGGTTCCTCTTCATGGTGGAGGTGAGAGAAACCTTCTCATCATGATCATCTCCTTGGAGATCAGAAAATGATCGTTTCCCCTTGTTGTTGGAGGGATTTCGTTATATCTCCTTGAGATCATTGTGGGTCATTAGTGAAACAGACCCAGAGCCTTGTTCCTTAGGAGAAAAAACTTCTCATTTGAGACCAAGAAGGTCTAGAGAGTTCTTAGACAGGTCGCCTTGGACTGTCATTTTTAGAGCCTCGTTAGAGGCTAAATTTGTAGAGACCTTGTGGCATTTCCGCAAGGATCTTGTGCTCATGGAGCTAGAAGAGGGAAACTCTTTATATTTCTCTTAGTCAAACTCAATGACGAGTGACTCGATCATAGTACCAATAGGGACCTTGTTAGATTGGGCTACGGCCATATCATCTGAGATAATCAGGCTCCCCAACGGAGTCGCCAAACTTCTGTTCGCCATGAAATGAAACTTTTATTTAACTTTGAAGAAAAGTTACAACAACAACAGTTTTTCATTTACAGAAGATGAGAAAGTGATTCCTTTTTATTTAAGGCTAGGTTCTGTTGTAGCCTTAGAGGACAATTCTGCTCTTCGCTGACGATCAGAACACAAACTTTTCAGTTGGTAGTTTTTGCAAAACTCTTGGATAGGAAGAACTCTGTTTCTCTAGTATAAGCTCAAAGAGGTGATAATCCAATCTTTTTCTTAGCCCAGTCTTTGGCTATTTGCAAAGGTCTAGAGACTTTTGATTTGGTATAACTGTCCAATTAATACCTTAATTTGAGGATTAATTTTTTGCTTTTAATCCATTAGATTTGTAACTGAAATCTTAAATCCTCTAGATTTGTAATTGAAACGTAGATCTCAGCCTTTAGATTCGTATTTTAACTCATTGCAGCTTGCATGGCACGCCGAGACCCGCGTTTAGATGTCAACAAGGATAGTGTTTACTCTCTAGGATTAGTATTTTAATTATATTTAGCTCTAATCATAAGCACAAAATGTGACCCTGCGTATGAAACGTGGGTTTAGCTTCATGTTTAAAGTCAAATAGAAACAATCTTAAATTTCTAAAGTTTTGAAATTAAAGCGCGGCCTTATGGGATCCATACTCAGTCTCAATGCATACTTTTCTTCTTTAGCATTTTTGGCTTAAAAACGCGGGTTTCTCTGATGATGATCTGTATTGTTAATCTCTTAGCTATTTCCAATACTCCTAAAGGTCGTATTTTTCTTTATTTAGAGAGATATTCGATCTCTCAATATTATGAGATCAAAACGTGACTTTCAAAGGTTTATATTTTGTTGTATCTGAAGAGATGATCAATCTCTTGACATTATTAAGGCTAAATGCGACCCTCATAGGTTTGTGTTTTGACTCATTGAATGTATTCTCTTTGAATTTCAAGATTTTCACCAACAACATGGGCTGGGCATGTCGATCCTGTACTCATTCAAGCTGATGCACCTGTCCAAGAGAACGTGTCAGCTCAAGCGAATATGCCAGCTCAAGCTGATGTGCCAGCTTAGGCTGATGTGTTGTCCCGAGCTGATGCGCCCACTCGTGGAGATTATGAATCAGTGGCAAAGCACACAAGATCAGCAAGTGTTCATGGATCTACCCGGCCAACCAAAAAGCCTCAACGTTCTCTCACGACTGAGTTGGCCATAGAATTACCTTCCCCTAGTGAGCTTTAGAGGTTGCAGCAGTGGCCGCAGACGCTTCCAAGCCCATCGTCATTGCTCAAGAAGTTGTCCCTACTCCTCTTGGATATGTTGCTGCTATCATTATCAGAGTATGTAATGATATTATACCCTCTCCTCTTGTGATGATGCCAATAACCGCAACTCCTCCACATAGTCCCACCATGGGACTAATGTCTTCTAGTAAGTGTGAACACCTCATTATTATTTTAGTTTTCTTACTTTCATCTTTTAACATGTCATATTTCTGGTTTGGTTCTCCACGGGCTCGTGCTGTGTCTGACCAGTCTTGCTCATAAGAGCATGTTGACTATTCGAGCAAGAGTGGTCAAGTAGGAAATGACGGCGGCACTATATGAGACATGAATGCTTATGAGGAAAGTTTTTTTTACCCCTACTCCTGATACAAGCAAGCACAGTCATTTTCGTTCTAAGGAGTTGGAGGTGACTGTTTCTGAAAGTATTTCTCCTCCTACATCATTCGGTCCCACAAATATTTTCCATTGCACAACCAACACTTATTATTCACACTCAAACACATTTTTAGTATTTAGTGGTCATGTTCACTTTGTAAATGCCGGTGTTCCACTTGATAATTTGGCAAGTGCTACTCCTACAACTATGGCTCCACCTGCAGCAATAAACATTGAGATAGTTGCTTCTTCGTTTACAGGTCCCAGTGCAAAACCTTCAACTAAAGTGCCTCCTTCCTCTGAAGCTTCAATGATATTTAATTTTGAAGGGATGGGCTCCAGTATTGGGAGCATTCTTGAAGAAAGTCCTCCTTCAGAGTTTGCTCCCATCACTACTATAATTGTAACTCTAGGAGGGCCTCCTCCAAGCAGGATTCCAACTTCAACCAGCTCATTACTGCAATTATTGGCCCCACATATCTTGGCGGTGGTAAGCAGTCAAACTCCACCCACTGTTGCAACATCCATGCCTGTGGTAGCTCACTCAGCCTCTGCTTCATCATTGGTATCAACTCCCACTCAAGCTCTTCCTAATGATGACCCACTTGAATGAGTTGCTCCTTCATTGGAAGGTAGTTACTCCATAAAGCTAGGCCATCCGAAGTTATGTAATTATCTGGAAAACATTGGTGGATGTGAACGAGTTGCTCCTTATTGGGCCCGCTTCGCTACTCTGGATGAATAAGTCCAAGCACTAGACACACTTTCATGGGCCAATGTAGCTGCTATAACAGGAATTGAGATTGCCCAGTATAGAGCTGAAATGATGGTGCGTCAAGAGGAATTTAAACGTCAAGAAGAAACTTGGCATGTTGAAGTTACCAACCTCCAGACAAACCAAGAGACTATCAATGAAGACATAAAGAAAGCTAGATTTGAGTTTAGTGCCAATCAAGTTGCCATAAACTGCGCTCGTCAGACTATTGCTAAAACTCAAGCCATATTGGAAGCAAGCCAAACAAAGCAAGAAGAGGCATTGAGAAGACAAGATGAACTTACTATGCGCCATAGGCAACTTTAATAGGAGGTCAATATGTAGACCAAAGCCATTGAAAAAGTTAGGGCTTAGGCTACTTAGTAATTGGCTATTAATGAATATGAGTTGCATCGCCAAGTGCTAGCATCTGTAGAGAGGACTTGCTGGGAGGCCCGCTTAAAGGCTCTGAGGGAACCTTAGGTCTCTTTTTAGGTTTTATTTTCGTTTATCTTGTTTTCTAAAGAATAAGACTACTTTTGCCACTTTCTCACTTTTCTTTTTTTTTTTTTTTTTTTTTTGTTCTACAGACAAAATAAATGTCTCAATTAGCTTCAATATCTCGCATTGATTTGAAATTTTCTAGCATGATGTTTTTGTATCTTTAGTGAATATTTTGATGATGTCCATGAAGACTAACAATAATTCAGTGCGACTGAGGGGCTCATGGTTGATTGTAAAATCAGATTTATGAGATATGAAAACTTGCTAAGGATATGGCACTTCCATAGCAAAGTGAGTTTTGTTGATTGCTATGAGAGTAACTCACCTGGATAATGGATAGAGATGGGGTGTTTTGACTCGATAACAGACAAAATCAATGTAACTTGTGAATCAAAGATTTGTTGATTTTTGGTGAGTAGGATTGTGGGAGATGAAACTTGCTAAGGGTATGGTGTTGCCATAGGAAGCTCAGTTTTGTTGATTGCTACGAGAGTAATTTGCCTGAATAACAGAAAGAGCCGGTGTGATTTGCTTGGATAATAGACAAAATCGATGATTGGGTCAGATCATGGGGTGACTTGTTTGGATAATAGATAGAGTTGGTGACTGGGTCAGAATAACGAAGTGACTCGCCTGGATAACAGACAGAGCTGGAGTAATTTGCTTATATAACAGAAAGAATCGATGATCGGGTCAGGATCATAGGGTGACTCATCTGTATAACAAACAGAACCAGTGATTAAATCATAATCATAAATTGCCTCGCCTAAATAACAGATAGAGCTGAGATGATTTGCAAGGATAACAGACAAAATTGATGGTCTAGAATCATGGGGTGACTCGTTTAGATAATAGACAAACCAGTGATCAGGTCAGGATCATAAAGGATCTCGCCTGGATAACTGACAGAGCCAGGGTGATTTGCCTAGATAACAGACAAAATTGATGATCAGGTCAGTATCATATGGTGACTCGCTTGGATAACAGATAGAGCTGGTGATCGGGTTAGGATCACGAAGTCACTCACCTGGATAATAGATAGAACCGGGGTGATTCGCCTGGATAATAGACAGAACTGGGATGATTCGCCTAGATAATAGATAGAATCGATGATCGGGTTAGAATCATGTAGTGATTCACCTAGATAATAGAAAGAGCTAATGATCAAGTCAGGATTACAAACTGACTCGCTTGGATAACAGATAAAACCAGTGATCGAGTCAGGATTACAAAGTGACTCACCTAGATAAGAGACAGAGCCAAGATAATTCTCCTGGATAACAGACAGAATTGATGATCGGATCAGAATCATGGACTGACTCGTCTGGATAACAAATAGAGCTGGTGATCAGGTCATAATCACAAAGTGACTCACCTATATAATAGATAGAACCGGGGTTATTGACCTGAATAATAGACATAATGAATAATAGACATAATCGATGATTGTATTAGGATCATGGGGGTGACCTGCTTTGATAACAGATAGAGCTGGGGTGATTTTCCTAGATAACATACAAAATTAATAATTAGGTCAAGATCATGAGGTGACTCACCTGGATAACAGATAGAGCCAATGATGGGTAAAGTGACTCACCTAGCTAACAAACAGAGTAGGGGTGATTCGTCTGCGGGATTGTATGGGGTAAATGCAATGTTCAGAATTCTGAATTTACTACAGAATCGAGTGAACTCTTAGCTAGC